>CM062811.1:22497201-23097201 GCA_031772625.1 Pinus tabuliformis
CAAGCTTATCTTTATGAGGACATTTGGTAGCATAGTGACCGACTCTTCCACAAGCAAAACATTTGAAAGGTAGTTTACCTCTGAATCTTCCAAAACCCCATTGAAGGTTCTTGACAAAGTTTGCTTCTTCCTCTTCTTCTAAAATATGTCCTGATTCATTGAGTTCTTCTCTTCCTGAAGCTTTGAATGCAGCTTCTCTCATGTCTGATGGACCTCATTTTCTCATTTCAAAAGCAGTTAAGATTCCGTGCAACTGTGTCATAGTGATACTCTGAAGATCCTGCTTTTCTTCTATGGCAGAAACTTTTGATTCAAACTTAGTAGACAAGGATCTTAAAACCTTTTCAACTAAAGTAACTTCTTTTATCTCTTCACCCAAGTTCTTCATGCAATTAACAATCTCATCTATACGTAAGAAGTAATTATCTATACTTTCATCATTGTGCATTTTGAGAGTTTCATATTGAATTATGAGAGATTGCAGTTTTGCACGTTTTACCTGATTGTCTCCTTCATAGCTTAGAATGATCTTGTCCCATATTTCTTTGGCGGTTTTGAGTTGCATAACTTTGACAAACTCTAATTGTGATAGACTCCCCAATAGTGTATTGATAGCCTTGGCATTGGTTTCATATTGCTTTTTACCTGTTGTATCTGTAGGAATTACTGATGGAAATGTATATCCTCCTTCCACGATTTCCCAGACATCTGTTCTAAGAGCTTGAAGATATGTTGTGGTTCTTACCTTCCAATAAAAGAAGTTTCTCCCATCAAATATTGGTGGTCTAATGGATCCCTCTCTTTCGTAGTTACTCATGATGATAGATCTTCCTTCAAGCGATCAAGCTTCTTTTGAAGGACTTGCTATGATTCCAATTGTTGGAAATAATACTGAGGAGGGGGGGGGGGGGGGGGGGGGGGTGAATCAGTATTAGCAATTCAATAATATTTCATTTCAGATTTATATACGCTACTTCAGTTAATCAAACTTGCGTGTATACACAACTGTATTTAAGGCAACTAGCGTATACCCTTCAAACTTATAACTTAGTTAATTCATCATATGTTGATATTTAATTTGTGCATCAGAACCATATAAACAGTAACCAGGTGTAGTAAAAATAGAACAAACAATCACACACATGAACACAAGATATAAGGTGGAAAACCTATGTGGGTGAAAACCACCTGCTGCAATCGTCTCTATATTCTTTTAGTAAGAAACTTCTTTTTACAATTTTTGTACTGGTGCAGGCTTATACCAGTACGCAGGCTTCTACCTACAGAAGGCTACAATCTTCTCTCGTTTTCCTACTTCTCCTGGAAGGGAGCTACAACCCCCTAGCTCTTGTACTAGTTGATGTGTTTACTAGTACGTAGGCACTGGCCTACAGAAGGCTACAACCTTCTCTTTTCTTCCAGGGACCATGTTTCATAAATTTTTAGACTGGATCCATCAATAACATCAATCAAGCATCAAATATATCTGCATCAATCAATCTCCTTTGCACCAACCAAAACTAAATCAATCAATCACTTTTCAGAATGTTGTAACCAGAATACAGTAACAGTAACCAGAACCCAAGCTAGAACCTAAAACACTACAACAACAAACAAAATTAGCTAAAACATATTTTATTAGGTATATGCTACTTTAATGTGTCGAACCTGCATACATACGTTTTTTTCTCAAGGTGAACCCACGTATACGTTGTTTTGATATACAGAACCAGTGTGTATACGCGCCTCTGCTAAAGTGAACCTATGTACAGATCTGTAAATGATGATTTAAACTTTACAACAATTCTAGACATCAGTTATACCCAGATCATCATATTTACAGATTACAACATGCGTCAGTTATTCAGATAAAAGATCAAAACCACACAAAGATACTTCTCTTCAAGCCTTAAAATCTTGACCCATCAATAGAACTTATCCTTCATCAAGCACTCAGGTTCATCCTTGATTCAGATCCAGCTGTGCACCATAACCCAATAACCTATATTCTAGATCTTTCTCTTCATTAGATATTCAATTCATGAGTTTCTTTGCCTAATGATCTTCTCCTCCTTTTATAGTCTTAGGCCTTACTCAATACCATGGTCCAAAACCACTTAGAATCAATACCTTGGACCAAATACCTGGGGTCAGCACTTCAGACAAAATACCTTGGACCAAATACCACGGACCAAAACTAAGTTTTCCATCATGTACGCGCCTTTCCTTCTGTGAAAGTGTGTGTGTACGCTATACACACCTTTTGGTCTGTGAACTTGCATGTACATGCATCTTGGTCAGTGGGGAAACTGTGTATACCTTTATTTCTTCATTCTATGAGCCTGAACTGTGATTTGTGATCTGTGTGAGTTTCCATCAAGGACAACACCTGTGTCATAGTGCCAAATCTGTATCATAAAGCCAACACTCTTTCCATTGGGGACATGCTGAATAGATACCCTACACTCACTTTAGTCAAACTAACCCAGTTGTTCCAGACTTTTATCAGAGAAGAACAGTATATCCCAAAGGACCCTCCTCCCTATCTATGGACTATATTCTCCAACCTTGGTTGAGATATTATAGATATGATATCTGGTATACTAGGCTGCACCACCAGTGAATATGTTGATGAAATCATAATATTCGTCATGTCAATCTACTCTCTTGACCAACCACCAACCATCATATTTGACTATGCAAAGTTTATTGATGACAGAATGCATGATCAATTCATGAGGTTGGAAAATGAAAGAGTGTTTAAATATTCCTCAGTTCTGTATCATTTATTCTTGTACTACCAAGTTGATAGGTTTCCAATTGCCCTCCAAAAGCTTAATACTAAAGGAAACCCCAGATCAATGGTCTTCTAGACTTCTTTAATTCATCAGTTTGATTCTCAATACTCTTATACAGACTTCATAGACCTCTTTGCTTATCCTGTCACAACCATGCTGCTAAGAAGCCCTCCACCCAGAATCAGTGCAGACATCAGGAAGGTCCTACAGTTGTGAAAACAATACAAAGTATGGGACTGGTATTTGTACCAAAACCATACTGAAATCAGAATTTATGGATGCGAATTGCCACCTTACAAATTGCCAAAGTACCTCCCCATGAGATTATTTGCTCTGGAGTACTACAGAAATGATCAATTCATATGAAGTGCACTTTGTAAGAGCCAAGAAGAAAGCCCAACTCAGAATAAAGGATCAGCTAGGCCCATTCATTTGTAACAGTAGAGAAGCAGGAAAGGAGGCAGATGAAATCCTCCAAAGATTGAAACTGAAACAGAGTTTCATGTGGACTTATGACCCCTACAGCTTCATTTGTAATAAGATACAAAAGAACAAACTATCTCCTTACATCCACCATAGAATCCCTGAAATTGAACAATATGCTAATCAATCTGAATGGGTGGAAGGCACTTTGATAGATCGAGATAGTACAGAGGTTGTTGTTGATAATGTATTAATGGACTTAGACAAAAGACTTGATGAGGATTCCTTTGTACAGGTTATAGGAGAGTCTCAGTCTCAGAGACAAGCACAAGGCCACAATGGGTAAACAGAAGAAGTAGGTCCATCAGCAGAGGCAGGACCATCAGGACAACCAGAATCTTCAGAACAAGCAGAGCCATCAAAGAAACCAGAGCTTTCAGAACAACAAGAAGAATTTGAACAGCCTGAAATTTCAGAGGAACTTGCTCAACCTGAACAAATCATGAGCAATCCCCCTGTTTTGCAGACTCCTCTTAATGAGGAGAGGAGCCTTAAGAGAGACAGAGATGAGGCCACTCCTTCCAGCAGGCCTACTTCCCAAACCTATGCTAAGAGGCAGAGGTTAAATCCATATGCAGAGCAAGAATACACTGAAGAGACAACAAGGATTTCAGGAGCAGAGAGGACAGAAAGCAGGCACAACACTCCTTCAGGAGGGACACAAGAACCTTCCACCTCTCAAACTCAAATGTTAGAAAGGCAACAGAGTGTGGAAGTATCCTCCTTTAGGGCTCCCATAGGACAGAGCCAAGACATCAAAGAAAAATACAAGGAAATCAAGGCAAGGAATGAAAGGTTGAAAGTGCAAAGCTATGCACATTATCTAAGGATGGCTCCAACAAACCAAACAAGGCTAATGTCAGCCTTTGATATAAAAGAAGGCAAAATGCAGATGAGCTTTCTCAAGCCAACCATACAACAACCAAAATCAATGGCAGATTATCTTAAGATAGATTTTGAGGTCATGGCAAAGGATATCCATCCTATTGACCAAATTGAGTTGCATAAACAAACTGGAGAAATGGTCTACTCCACACTAACCAGCAAAGCCATAGCAGCTCACCAACTTCAGAATTCACTAAACAACATCTCAACCCAATTCCAGTTGGAAAATGCCTCTTCTCAAGCCAAGGACACTAGAATAAAGTCCTTAGAGGACTTGGTCATAGATCTAGGACATGACCCAAAGGATGTTAAAGAAGCAGAGAAACTGATAAAGAAGAAAAATGATGACATAGCTGCACTGAAAAAATAGCTCAAGATTCCTCCTCTTCATCATCCTCAAACAGCTGAAGTTTTGGAGACACAAAAGGAGGAAGAACTTATGGACCTAGTCCTTAAGTTAAATGAACAATTGAAGGAAACCGAAAAGGAATTGGATAATTTGATACAGTCCAAACAGAGTGAGTTGGTCACTGCTCCTCAAACTGAAATACCTAGAGTTTCCACAACAGTACCCTCCACCTTGGTTAGCTGCCTTGGCACCAGCAATTCCACCAGCAATAGCATTGCCAGTGAGAGGTACTACATCAGGCACAGATACATCAACCAACACAGAGACACCCACAGAGAAAACTGTAGAATTGATCAAGGCCATGGAAGAAATGAGTATCCAGGCCACTGAGCTTAAGAATATCAGAGAACAGGTGTCAAATCTAGAAACCAATTGTAAACTTGTACAAATACAGCATAAAGAGGAAACTCAGAGGAACCTAAGGATGGTAGAAAGGATAAAAGCCCTTGAGAAGGATTTAACACTGCAAGAACCATTGGGAGACATGGGAGAAATCATGTGGGCCAACATCATTGATTCCATTAATGATGTTTGGCATTCTATTCATATTATTTTTGGGCAAATAGAATTTGTCAAGATGCCTACAGAGGCAATCCACAAGACAATGGAAGAATTTGGGGATAAACCAGAAGAAGCCAATCAGTTGATCAACTTTTTGAATAGAAAAAACAAATATCAGCTAGATGAATTAGAGATAGATGAAAGAACAACAACAATCATAGAAATAGAAAAAGTTCTCACCAAAAGGAACTTAATGCTTAATCTGGAGAAAAGATGTCAAAGCATCCAAACATAAATTGATAGCTTTATGCTAAAGTATGGCATCTTAAGAGAAAAAGGACTCCCCAGTCCTTTGGTAATTCATGACAAGTTGATGACCCAGGAATATTATGTTGACAAGTTAAACAAGCTAGCCAAAAGCCAAGCTAGTACTTCAGGGGTGAAATCTGTGCCCACCAGAAGGGTTCTTTATGATGGTCTTGAGAATCTGTTCTATATATAACATGAAGACAAGCATTTATTCACAAAGAAAACCAAATTTTTCTAAGTACACAGAGGCCAATGAAATCTACAGGAAAATGATAAGGATGAAGTTACCTGACAATGAATGGTGGACCAGTTTGACTGATTTACTATAAGTTACTATAGTAAATCTATAAAGTAAAAGATAACTGCCAGGTAAAACAGGTAAGAAAGGATCAAACAGCACAGGTAAAGAGTATCAGTAGGTCAAAGATAAAAGTGATTCCAGCACATAACTACAAGGCAAACTGCAAGAGCCAAATTCGAGCAATAACAGCCAGCACAGTCACAATTAAAGGGACAACAAACAAACAGTTCTCCATCTATCTCTATCTCCGTGTTGAAGATATTTTTTGTTTCCTAGAATAATCCTCATATATTTATGAGATATTTTGTATCAAATTTTGTATAAATACTTCGCAAATCGAAGTAATTAGGGTGGATTAAAATACATTTCAATAGACATATTATTTTTGAGCCAAGGACTTATTGTAATCAAGACTAGACTGGTTTTACTGGAAATGAAATAAAGCTGAGGACATTTCATTGGATTCTAGTGTGCATTTGGAACAAATAAGTATCATTTTCTCATGTTTAAATAATGTGTTCTCTTTATGTTATGAAATATTCACGTGTTTCTTATACAATCTTAAAAGCAAACAAGGAACGATATCATTAGAATTAGCTTAAGTGCTCTCTGTTTTAACTGTTTGCTTTATTTATATTTTCTACTAAACTGCCTTGGTATGGGGATTCTTAATTGCCCTTTTACTTCCATAGTTTATCTCCCTTTTGGCCCATAGTATAGTATTCTTCATTGCCCTTTGTAACTAGTCATCCTTATTTTCTTCATCTTAATCCCGGTTAAGGATTCTTCATTGCCCTTGACCCTGGTTAGGACTTTCCATCCATTTGAACCTGTAGATTTTCTCTTGTTGTGCTAGCCTGCCATGTGGACTCTTACCTCAGTAATAGATCAAATCCAGTTAAGCCTTTCTTGACTAACTCCATAGCCCAATGGCCTAAATAGTTGCTCTACCCATTTTTCTTCTTAATTCTACCACCCAATCAAAACAAACAATCCTGAACATTAAGAACTAGCATGAAATCTTATTTAAACAAAGTTAAATTATAAAGAGAGAGCCCTCTCTGGACTTAGGTTGGCTAGAACCTGTGTCTAAAAGATTAGGTTTGTGGTTACCTCAGAGTTTTCATTCTTTGATAACTTCTAAGGAAAAAACTGAGTGATAATAGATTTGATGGTGAAAATCCAATTAGGAGGAGTGGGAAGGCAACATTTATGGTGCAAATCTTTGGCAATTTGCCACCAAAGATGCATTTATGACAAGATTTTGGAGGGAATGGTCGGATTTGAATTTGAAATTACCTATAAATATGGCATGCTGGTCTGGAAGTGACCAATGAAGAACCTTGTATAGGTTTGACAAAAAGGGAAGATGGACAAGGGAAAACAACCCTACGAACCCCTAGATCTTTACGAAGAGGAGCTTTGCAATGGGGTTGAAGAGTTGGATGCTAAGGAGGGAAAGCTTATCACTAGGCTCATAAATTATATGCCTCCACAAAAGGGAAAAGTGAAGGTACCCAAGGTTCCTGATTCAGGAAAATTTATGGTCTCTATCTTGATATGACCGAAGAAAGTTCCATTTGAAGGTGCGCGGTTAGGATGTATCCCTGCACTGAAAATGGAGGATTGGGATCTTGTTGATCACGAGAAATTCCCACATTTGGCCACACAAAAATATCTAGCAAAGATATATTATGAGGAGACCGAAGTCATGCGACTAGAGACTATGAAGTGGGTCACGGGGGTTGAAAAAGCCAGGTTGTTGAATATGTTGTGGGTACCACACTTTAGCCGAACCACTATCAACACAGTGTGCGTATGCCAATTTCTCGCGTTGGTACATGATGGGTGTCTCTGGCTGGAAGAGCCCATCCCCATCACAGATAGTTTGATCCACTGTATCATAAGGTTTCCCTACCAAGGGTGGGATCCCGCTAAGGAGTTTGGAGGTGAGAGTCAAGAGAAACAAATTGCAGAGAAAATGAAGTGCGAGTATATCTTAGTCAAGAAGTCATGTGAATATTTCATCTACTCCATCACTGATAAAGAAGTACAGTTCACTGCTCATATCTTGGCCTGCAATATCATGAGGAAATTCCGCATGGATGAAGTGTTGGCACCAATAATCTCATTGGCTGCACAATGTGTGAAGGGGGTGCAATATAACTAGGTGTAGTAATTTTGCAAAGAATTCTTGTTGAACTATCGCGAAGAACAGGATGATGACAAGGATTTTCACTATGCATGGCTTTTGTTTCACTTCACTTTGGGAAATGAAGTACCTAGAACGGGTCATGGAAATGAAGGTATTCTGGGTGCTAATGGAGAAGGACCTTGGCACTATGATCAATCAGAGGCCAAGGTTATCACCAACAGTGTTTTTAAAATTGGAGGCTTACGCGAAGATTAAAGCTGATTTTCATAACGTATCCATCCGCATGAGGCAAGACCCTAAGAAATTATGGTACAAGTTACCATACCTAGTAACGGATGTGGATGAGTAGGAAATCATAGGAAAGTGGCCAGCTGAGTGGAGGCAACCATCAGATCTTAGCGTCGGAACACGCACGGTCGGGGAAAGTTCTAGCGTGGAGGAAACAACATCACAGAAGAAAAATGAAGTTTTGCAGGATGCCACTCGCGAGAAGGCAACACAAAAAAAGAAACAAGTTGAGCAGGCAGTAGCCCAAGAAAAAGTAGAACAGGAAAAGAAGGAAGTTGCTGCTAAGGCTGTTGGGTGTGGAGCTTGATTATCTCCTGTATTCAAAGGTATCGCCACATTGGACCCCAGTTCGTAATGGGGCAGCAACACCGCCTGTAAAATATTCACTGTAGGGGGGGTCCACGAGGGGTGACTGCGACCTTTAGGAGCCCCCCCCCACCCGATCGGGGGCAGCACCCCTGAAGCTAAGAATATATGTAAAATTTCCTTGTAAAATGTTGTAATTTCATAGTCAATCTGTGCCATTCATTAGGCAGAGATCTAACGGTAGAAATTATGTTTAACTTAGGGTTTTTTTCCCTAGAAGGCAACCCCTCGCTATATATGAGGGAATTGTATTGCGTCTATGTATATCTAGATTCTGAGTAAGGAAGAGAGAGGAGATTGAGAGCGAAGAGGGAATTACAACGGATATGCTGTAGGTTGTATCTCTTTAGTTTGCTGGATAATATAAAAGGAAGGACTAGTTATTTCTCCGTGGACATAGCCCAAACTGGGTGAACCACGTATATCTGTGTCTCTCTTGTTTTATGCGTTTTCTGTGTTTATATTTCTGTAATATTTTATGTGTTCCATTGTTTTGTAATATATAATTTTCTAACAAAGGCAGCTGCTGAAAAAGAGCACATCGCAAAGGAGGCCACACAAGAAGTTGAGGGGTCTTCTTCTCAACATACTGTGGAGAGGGAAGGGTCCAAGGCAGAAGGAGGTAGTGGCGGGGAGCGGAGAACTACCTTCAAATTGCAGAAACAGACCAAGGAGACGACTTCTGGACCCAGGAAGAAGAAAAAATCGGACAATCAGGGATATGAGGATACAATGGTCTTCACTAAGGGGGACCTGGATGAGATCGGCGACAAAGTCCACATCACCATAACAGAGCTGTGGAGTCAGTTCAAGAAGTAGTACATGCAAATGTTGGGGAGCATCCATAAGGATCTGTGCGAGTTGTAGATTCAAACAGGTAGAATTCAGGTGAGCGTGGGACAAGCGAGCGGGATTCAAGTGAGCCTGCAACAAGCTAGCACATCGGTACTAACTATGGACCTCAAATTCATTCCATTACCAGCGGGATCACTGCACACAGACGTAGATGAAGCAAACTCCCAACTCTGACAGATCAAGGATGTGGGTATAAACTTAGTTGCGCTACCCATTTAGACCCTCCATGCACTTCATTAGGGGGTCTCAAACGAGCTCAGGATCAGAGAACAGTGTGCATTATCAATCATAAGTGAGGTCAAGATGAACAATGAGAAGATCTTTGCAGAAAAGGCTCAGGCACTGAAAGAAAAGAAAGCATTGGTCGCACAAAGCCAGAGCTTGGATGCAGCAATTGCACAGGCATGCAAGACGCTGCCAAAACTTCATATTCCAGAGGATGCAGAAGCAACAATGAAGATTCAGAAGTTGGTTGTCGTAGTTAGAGAATCGAAGGATGAGATTGGCCAAGTAACCTTTGACTTCCAAATGAAGATCACAGAGCTGCAGTTGAAATTGTAGCCAACCACACTGCCAGAGGTCCAGGAGTAGCACGGAGAAACCATCAGGGAGAGCATGGGCACTTTGGATGCAACAGTTACAAGCTGTACGCTAATATTCGAACAGGCCATGGAGTTATGGACAACTCTGCAAGAGTAACCAAACCTGCAGAAACTTGGCACAAACATCTTGGAGACATGACGGCAATTTGATGAAATCAGAGTGACTGCGTGCACTGTGGAACCAATCCAACACCTCGCTCGATTACAAGAAGGAAAAAAGTAATCACAAATGGCAGGGTTGCAGAGAAAAAAGGCCATTTTAAAGGCCAGAATACATCCATGGATAGAGGAAGCATGTCAACTTACTCTGTCAGTCCAAGAAAAGTTGAAGACGCTTCAGCAGACACAGAGAATGATGTCCCTAGCGTTGGAAGGCTTGACGATAGAAAATATAGTAGAGGAAGTGCAGCAGGCTGCAGTACAGGGTTCTGTTGACATAGCAACATCGCAGATTGATTTCAGTGAACTCCATAACAAGATTGAGGTGCCAACTGAGTGACTTGAGGGCGATTCACCATATTTGTGTTGGGGGTCCGTTGGGATGGGGTCCTTAGGTCAATTTTGTTGAGTTTTGAGTCATTTTTGTAATATCCTTTTGTAGAGCGTGAAGCTAAGTAGAGTCAAAGGGGCTTTATTCCTTTAGTTGGATAGGTGATAGAGTAGTTTTGAGACCCGCCCATGGTTTGCATACCGTGGTATTGTAAAGCAAAGGCTATATAAAGTTGAGTCATAGTAAGTCTAAAGGAAAAACTTTATGTGAAGAATCATTGTAGAGGAAAGGTGCTAAGGCAGGAAAGGTATGATTCTTGTACTTAGGTGAAAGGGAAAGGCTCTTGCAGCTGAGTGCGTGGAGAGCTTAGTAAGTTTGCAGCTGAGTGTGTGGGGTTGAAGGGTCTGTATCCTAATGTTTATACTTAATAAATACTATTTTGGGCCTAAATTGATTCATCTATGTTCTTATATTTACTTATGTAAAGTTTATGCATCTTCGCTATGTAATCTATTTAATGTGAATTAATGCTTATTTACTACGTGGAACTGGTAGATATGTAATCTTTTTGCATGATAAGTACAATTAATTCCCTTTGCGAAGATATCAAGGTCATTTTGATAGATTTTCAGTAGTTGATAGTTGAAAGGAATAGACCTACGTGAAGGTAAATCTAATCCCTAAGACCCTTAGGAAACCATAACACATGCCTATGGATGCAGAAACCTGGTTCTAGCACCCCCCAATACTACTTCGGGTGAGATTGTAGCCTACGCTATGTAGGTTGTTGCCGAAAGGGCCAATAGTTAGGGTTTTGTTGGTTGGCGTAGTTAAGGCTGAACCTAGGTCAGGCCCCATGAAGCCAACAAAGAGAAAACTAATGGGGCATATGGTCGTAGGTCTCCTAATCGGTATAGGTCGGATAGATATGACACGATCAGAGATGGTAGATTATTGGACACTTCGGATAGGAAAAGTGAGAGACATAGATTTTATTCTAGTTCTGGTTATGACAGGAACTATGATCGTCATCGTTATCATCCTTAAAGGAGGAGTGATAAAGGATATTTGTCGGATGAGTTTAAGAAAGAAAAGATAGGTACATTTGATGGAGAGATGAAGAAGTACAAGATGTAGAAACATGGTTTCTTGGAATGAATAAGTTCTTTAGATTTCACGATTACTTAGAGAACATTAAGGCCAAAATATCTACATTCAATCTTACAGGTAAAGAAGATATTTGGTGGGAAGATGTAAATAACGTCAGAGATATTTATGAGGAGGAGTTGACTTGGAGAGAATTTGAGAGGTTATTGTGGAGGAAGTATCTGTCAAAGAGGTACTATGTTGGTAGGGAAAATGATTTCTCTAAGATAAATATGGTATCCCTTACCGATGAGGAGTACACTAGAAGATTCTTGGAGCTATTGAGGTATGTTCCTTACCTCAAGGAGGAGAAGGCCAAGATTCAGAGATTCATTAGTTGGTTTTCGATAGCATTCAAAGATAGGATTGAGTTATATGAGCCTAAAACATTGGAGGAAGCCATCACAAAGTTAAATCATTGTTACGAGAAATCGAAACACAGACCTGAGACTAAGAAGGATTGGAAGGGTAGTGATAATAATAAATATAACAAATAGAATGTCGCACCACCTAAGAAGTTCAATACCTCTGGAAGAGGATAGGGACTTCGGCCTGAGGAGCATAATAAGAGTGAAAATAGGGAGCATGTGCTATGTTGGATTGGTGGAGGAGAGCATTGTAGGAGATATTGTCCATAGCATTAGGGTGGTAGACCGCAGATCTACAATGTTCAGGAGGCATGGACAATGGGAGATGTTGGATAGAGTATTTATAGGATCTCTGCAACACTAGATAATAGGCAGGAATATCACCAGGCATCTATTATCGAGATGGATGGTAAGACTTTTGATCAAGTTGTTTCTATTTTGATTTACCTTAGATCTAATTATAGTTATGTTAATCCTAAACTAGTGGATAAGTGTGGTTTGAATAAAGAAGTACATATAGATTCTTGGTTAGTGCAGTTGGCTACGGGTACAAAGAAGCGAGTTCATCATTGGGTAAGAGCTTGTGCATTTGATTTTAATGATATACCTACCTCAACATATTTGAATGTATTACCGTTGGGATCATACAATATGTTTTTGGTTATGGACTAGTTGTATCTTCATAGGGCCAAGCCAGATTGTTATGATGAGGCTATTGAGTGTCTTGCTAACAATGGGGAACAAAGAGTCTTGCAGGGTAAGAAGAAAGAAACATCAGTGAGAGTAGTGACAACTATGCAAGCCAAGCTTAGTTGCAGGAAATGGTGTGTGTTATTCGCAGTGCATATTTCTAGTGAAAAAGATAAGGAAGTTGAGGATGCAAATGTTTTATGCAGGCACCTAGTTCTACAATAGTTTTAGGATGTATTTACTGCAAAGATTGTAGAGTTTCCACCTCACGGGGAATTATAATTTTCTATTGATTTGGTACCAGGGGAAGCACCAACACCTAAGGAACCTTACAAGATGAGCACTCCATATTTGGTAGAATTGAAGCTGCAGTTGAAGGAAATGTTGGACAAGGGATACATTGGGCCAAGTGTATCATCATGGGGTACACTGGTAATATTTGTGAAGAAGAAGGATGGTACTCTTAGGTTGTGCATTGATTCTAGGTAGTTGAATAAGGTGACCATCAAGAACATGTATTCATTGCTGAGGATTGATGATTTGTTCGATCAGTTGAAGGGAGTAGAAGCGTTCTTGAAGATTGATATGAGATCTAGATATCATCAAGTATGAATTAAAGAAGATGACCTTCACAAAAAAACTTTTTGGACAAGGTACAGACATTATGAGTTTGATGTAGTTCCATTTGGTTTGACTAATGCTCCAGCTACCTTTATGTGCTTGATGAATAGTGTGTTTCATCTTTATTTGGACAAGTTTTTTATTGTGTTCATTGATGATATGTCGGTATATTCTAAAAATGAAGAAGATCATGTCGAGCACTTAGCAGCAGTATTGAGATTGTTTAGAGAACATCAGTTGTATGCTAAATTAAGAAAATGCAGTTTCTTTCAGACTCAGGTACATTACTTGGGACATGTGATTTCCAAGGAAGGCCTAACAATGGATCCAAAAAAGGTAAGAGCTATTATGGAGTGGGAAGCTCCTAAGAATGTGGATGAGGTAAGGTCCTTCATGGGGTTAGCAGGGGATAATAGGAGGTTCATCAGGAACTTCTCATATATTTCTTATCCTATCACACCATTACAAAGGAAGGGAAAGAGGTTTGAAAGGACAGAGGAATGTGCAGCCATTTTTGAGTAGTTAAAGCAGTTGTTGACACATGCTCTAGTGTTAGAACTCGCAAATTTGGAAAAATAGTTTGTGGTATGCACAAATGCTTACAAGAAAGGGTTTGGTGGAGTCCTTATGCAGGAAGAAAAGGTAGTGTGCTATGAGTCAGAAACTAAATGAGCACAAGCGGAACTATCTAACACATGATATTGAGTTTGAAATGATCATTCATGCATTAAATATGTGGAGGATCTGTGTTCTTGGTAGATCATTTGTATTGATGAGTGATCACAATGGATTGTGGTATCTATTTGACCAGTCGAATCAGAATGTCAAGCAAGCTAGATGGTTGGCCACGATTAGTGAGTTTGACTTTGAGATCAAGTATATTAAAGGTAAAGAGAACAGAGTTGCAAATGCTCTTAGCAGATGGATACACGTGAATCATATAACAACTATGAGCTCTTATGGGACAGATCTATAAGATAGGATCTTGTAGGTAGGTAATTATGATGTCATTTATATGGAGCTTAGGCACAAGTTACAATAGAGTGCATGTACAAGTATGATGGGCCTCTAAATTAGACATAAATTAAGGCCCATGCCTCTAAATTAAACATAAATTAAGGCCTATGACCATCCTTTAGCACACTAAACCTCTCTTTTTGCATTAGATAATGTATTTTTAACTTTAATATATTCATTAGGAAGGTTTATGAATAATTGCATATTTGTGCCTAATATTATTTATTTTTGTGGAATATTATGAGAATATTGGGCAGATTATGAAGATTTGGAGGAGGAGATAATTTAGGGACTTACTTCCTACTACAGGAGGATCAATAATAAATAATAAATCAACAAAATATTATGGAATTATAGCACAAATTGTGGAACTCCAATTATTGAGAAAATCTAGGAATGTGTTCCCTACCATTTAATGTAGATTCCTAGTATTGGGGACCAGATCCACTAATCAAGGGATTTTGGTGGGGAAAGATTACTCCATTCATGGGGAATGATTCCTATTCATTTTTTATAAATGCCAAGTCGAATTTTCCTCTAGGGATATATTTTCATTAGTGTTCTTGTGGAGAGAACTCATATTTCTACAGCTCTATTGTATTTTCTTGCAGGGATGTAATTGTATTGATGAAAATAATGAAGATTGGTGTCATGTTCAGCTTCTAAATCTTGTTCTCCTCCATAGTTCTCTAAGTTTCCTTGGGCTTGGCCATCCCAGGAACCTTAAATCCCTTTTGTATCATTTTCTTTCCTTCTCTTCACTTCTTATTCACATGCATCTCTTGTTTTTATTTCTTTCTACTTCTGCATTTAGTATTAATGATTTTTTGTTGTAGGATTGAGTTAAATGGTTGATGTAAGTTATTTTATAGGATCATAAGCATTATTTAATCCTTGTAAAATATTTGGAATTTTATAGTAATCATTGAGCTGCTTGGATTAGTCTGCTTATTCCCAAATCTAGATTTATGGAACTCCTTTGTGGCAAAGAAAAGTAAATTTATGCTATTTTTTAAAGCATGCTAATGAGATTCAATCAAGTTGGTTCTACTTGAATTAGACAAAAAGAACATTCTAGTTCATAAAAAAAATCACCCCACTTCATTTGCACTTGATTAGGCTATGCATATTTTAGATTTATTAGCTCACTAGTTCTCGAATTTCTAGATTTTTGAATAGTAATGTTTTTCTATTTTTTAGCATGGGTTAACAGAGTTATTTTTGAATGATTCCACTTGGAATGGGGACCTAAGACATCCTAGTTAATAACAAAAATTGTTCAATCCAATTGAGATTTGATTTGCTTGGTCATTCGATGAATTATAATTTCGTACAGTAAATCTATAACATCTTGTAGTAAATCAAGGGATCCTGTAGAAAATCACTATAGCATCTTGTAGGAAATCTGCATCCTGTAGGAAAGTCTATTTTGAGCCCGAATTGAGAAAAATCATCATTGAAGTTGGGATTAGGCCTCTACTTGACCTCCATTCCATAAACACCATTTTAACCCTCTTGCTCCACACTTGTCTCCCCTACCAAATATCAAGGAAAGATTAGCATTTGCATTTATAAAGCAAAAAGATTTAAAAAAATGAGTTCTTTGATATTTACACATGCACACAACAGTTAGTACTCTCTAGATCAGATTTCATGCTCAGTTAGTTTAAATCATCACATGTGATAAATAGGGTTAAGCTAGGTTTCTTTTACATTTAGTTCATGATCTTTATGCAATTAGAATAGGTTTCTTTCCTTGTACTTTCTTTCTTGCAATAGGTTAAGGTTCCATTTTGAACATTTCATTTTCTACAATTAGTTTAGGATTTGACTTCAGTACATGCACTCCATTACATCATGACAACAAAGGAAGGACACATTGTATGCTACACATATAGTGCTAATACCTCTTAAGTTTGTACGAACCTCTGGTTGATAATTAAAGTTGGTAGCCTTGGGAGTTGTAGCATTCTTGTTGCAATACCGAGGCTCATCAGTTTTTGGTGCCATTGCCGGGGAGGTGTCAAGGTATGCATTGTTTTCTTCCCTAGTTTATTCATTTCTTTTTATTTTGTGCAAAAAAAAAATAAAATAAAAAAAATTGCATTAGGCATATTTAATTTCAAAAGTAGAAAAATGCATTGCATTATAGTTTTCATTCAATCATAAAATCAAGAAAAAAATTCTCCAACACCAACCCACCCCCCCATTTGATCATGTGGTGCAGTAAGAGCCACATCACCATTCACTTTTTCAGATATTAGAAGAATATGGCAAAGAATGTAGAAGAAATGGATGGAGATGATGACAATGAGGAAGATCCTCCCGGATTTCCCATTCAAGAAACTGATGATAGTGTGCACATGAAGAACACCCCTCCATCTTTTCTTACAAAATTTCATGGTCTAAGGTCAGAGGATTTGGAAACCTTTCTCTTTGAATTTGAAATTGTTTGTAGATATTATGGTTACTTATTAAAAACTCAAAAACTGAGATTGTTTCTGGCAACATTGAAGGATAGAGCTCTTAAATGGTTTATGTGTTTAGGGACTAATTCAATAAGATCATGGAATGATATGAAAAAAGATATTTCTAGAAAAGTATAAAGATCATGATCTTAAAGAAGAAATATTTAGAATGAATCAAAAGGAGGATGAGAGCCTAGAGGATCTAATAGAGAGGTTCATGTACAATCTTAAGAGGGGAAAATTATATCATTTAGGATATGACACACTAAGAACCCTCTTACTTAGAACAATTAGGGATGAGTGGATTGACCTCCTTGTTGTGGGGAAAAGTATCCAACACGGAATGACCCTATCCCACTCTAAGGGTGATAGTTTCTTAGCAACAGCTGAAGCAAAGCTATCTAAAGTTACTTCTTTATGACATGCAAGAGATGAAAGGAAGAGATCCACTTACCGATGTCTTGCGCAAATGGTCGATCCAATCTCCTCTATTTGCCGCTCGCTCCCAGCTCCAAGTCTTCTCACGGGCCTAGCTACACGAGATCTTGCGAACAAGACAAGAAAAGGAAACTACAAGAAGCATGCATTCATAATTGATTCAAGGATTAGCATAAATCAAATACGCAAGTAAGACAATACACCATTGAAACACATGCGAATAGAAGAACCTCAAATGCTTTATTAATATAAGGAAGTAAGGTTCAGGCGGTGATACAACCGTGAGAGGTCCAATCCAGCATCACCTTCCCGATGGAAAGAAATCTCCTCTTCACCTCCCTCAAGCAATCACCCAATACTCTCAACTGTAAACCAACAGCAATTCTTTGCACAAAATTCCGGCCTCCAGATCCCATGGGATGAGATCCTTATATAGAGTTTTGGAGTGAAGATAAGTCAGCTTGATGTGTGACTTGTTGTCCTCTTCAACTCCAGTTGTTCTTCAGTCCTTGAGTCCAATCGGAGTTTCTACCTTCCACTTGGAGTTTTAGAACCTCTTTACTCATCATTAGGCGAATCTTCTGATCCAAGTGTCATTTTAGAAGCTTCCTGGGCACTGGCACATTGAG
Organism: Pinus tabuliformis; assembly: GCA_031772625.1. Lineage (NCBI taxonomy): Eukaryota > Viridiplantae > Streptophyta > Pinopsida > Pinales > Pinaceae > Pinus > Pinus tabuliformis. The sequence goes on from CM062811.1 coordinate 22,515,021, forward strand.
AAAAGATTCCTCCACATGTCAAAGTACGCCCAACGCAGGTAGCCTTTGTTGCACTTGCTATGCAACGCAGGTACACCATAGAGCTTTTGACATTCAGCGCAGATGCTTAGTGGAGCAGCTGCTTTGATCCAAAATTGACCTGTTTTTGAGTGTTTTTCAGTGGAGAACTGATCTGTAGTGCTGGGGTTTGCTGACCTTGTTCCTCTAGGGGTAGGAACAACATGTTTAGGGACTTTGGATCCCTCAGATTATTGACATTTCATGCTCCATGCTGTAAGGCACAAAAATGTCTATAACAGTTGCCCCCTAAAGTATGAGGTCGTTTATCGGGTGAAATGCTTTATTAGGAGGATCCGAAGTTCATTCAATCGTCGGGAGGTGACCTGTAACAAAATACAATACAATACATTATCTTTTCATACTTTCTTTTCATGATCTAGCTGATGCGGGCATTTCCCATGCTCAGCTTTATAAATACATTTGCTGTACATAAACAGACGATCGTCTGATAATAGACTGATAATTCTCTGCTTTTAATTATCATCCTTTTAGTAGGATGATCATCTGCTGCACATGTCTATGTTTTTATCTCCTGAATATATATCGCAGCCCGGATGGATGAAACTAGATCCGGGGTCTTCAAACTTGTTCGATCTTCACTCTAGTACAAGTCGATCCATGTGAGAATTTCTTGAAGTCGAACATGGAAAGACATCGCTTGATTACCAGTCAATAATGTAAACTGTTAACAAGCGTGAGAGGAATCACCGATAATGATGATGACCCTCAAGGTACTGCAGCACAATTCACGTGGCGTGAATATAGGATCTGACGTCGAACACCACGCAAAGTCTCCCGGTCGAAGGTCATTAATGTATACCTATCGCCGGAAGTGAGAAACTTGCCATTGAGGCATGCAAGCTTCAAAGTACTGAGGGGGTGTTCCTAGATCAACTTCTTGGATAGTGAGCTGATGTCGACAAGAAGTGATCCGTCAAAGGAGGGCCTTAATGAATCCCACATCAGTGACACGGAACGGAGCTAGTGATGATGGTGAAAACGATATGTGAAATATGATTCAGGGTGGCGGTCATGGAAGGATGAAAGATGATGTATGGTAGTGGATGGGACCCAGTTGACACTTTCTGAATGACATCTCTTGAACATATAACGACACTGATGTGATGGATCGGTAGCATTACCCCATGTATGGATGGTATGGCGAGACCATGGTGAAGGGACCGGTGAATGATAATAACCCAACCCGATATTTACGGAGGCAAAAGTGTCATGTTCAAGAGCGACTTGCTACCATTAATCTTTGAGGTTCTTCCCAATTTTCCCCCAGTCATTTCTGACCAGTACCTCTTTATTTTTGTCAAGCTTGAGGAGGATAACATATGCTTGTTCTATAACCTGCCCTTCGGGCAAGCCCATCGCTATGTTTTAACGAGCTTAACGATAGGGAAACTCGTTCTCGTCTAAAGACAAGTTTGTCGCTATCTAATATTTTTAACGAGCCCAGCGACAAAGACAACTCGGTCCTTTTTATCTTTAGAGAGTCTGAAAAGGGTACATAAAGTGGACTCCAGGGGTCCTTTTTCGTCATCTAATCCCTTAAGTCCGAAAAAGTATAAAACAATACAGAAGGGATGAATGTTCGATATCTTTATCGAGCCGAACTAGACAAGCGCTCGATCTTTTTGTGCAATAATCCCTCAGGTCCAAAAAGATTAAAATCTAGAGGAGGGATAACTCTTCCGGTCCTTTTAAAGAGCTGGAAGGCCAAAACTCGGCAAACTTTTCATATTTTACGAGTCAGTGAAAAGAGCTCAAAGAAGACTCGTATTTTGAGGAACGAGTGATAAACAGGGATAGCAGCAGATTCCAGGTACAGGTTGGAATTTTCCAATCACGGCAGTATTACAAGGATGGCCAAGTGAAATCACTCTTCGCAGCTGTTCCTCAAAATAGGTAAACAATCAAATGGATGTGAATGATCGGCCAAATGAAAAGTGGAGGTGACGGTGCACAAACACATCAAGGCTTTTACGGCTGATGAATTTACGGTCTCAAATGGTTATTTACCGGTTCATTTTTCTTGATGAGCTTGAACTCTGGGGGAAGCTTGCTCACATGTGCATTTATTTTTTAATGAGCATGAACTCTTGCTAAAACTGCTCGGTTTTGCGTTTATTTTTTAACGAGCATGAACTTTGCCAAAACTGCTCGTTTGATAAGGTCAAATTCATATTTTACCATGACTAGTTTTTCTTTTCCAGAGATAGTACTGTTTCATCAATTGCTGCAACAAACTTGTTAGAAACGGATAACATGAAGTAAAAATACTAATATTTCACTTTGAACTACGTGAAAAGCAATTAAAAGATGTTTTTACCTCCCATTTTACCATTTCATGTGCATTTGGTTTGTTGGATCTTTGGAGGTGCCTCTTCCTCTCGATTTTTCACCAGCTGATTTCGGGAGATTCTGTGGACGATTTTCAGCGCCGTTTCCACCAGGTAGGAGCTAAACCCTAGCTCTATCTTTTCATGGTCTTATTTCTCAGTTTTATGCTTGTTTTCCTGCCCCCATGAGCCCCTGGGGTTTCTCTAGGGCGCTCTGCCATCAGCGCAGGTGCCCCATATCGAAACCTGCGTTGGGGGTTCTCATTTTCAAAGGCAGTTTGTCTCCCAACGCAGGTGAGACCCTTCCCTACCTGCGTTGGGCGCAGAAAACATCTTGGTTGCACAATTTTTCATGAGATTTTTGCCATTTTCTTTACTCAGTCAGGGATCTTACTCCTCCTCTTGTTTGTTTTGCAGAGTTTATTGGAGCAGAATGACTCTTACGTGGCGAGAACGAGAGCATGAAGAGGAGGAAATGATTGCCCTCCATGATCCTGTTACCGTGAGCGCGTTGCGGAACTGTGGCTTGCTAAAATTCTTCCGCGTATCCAGCATGAGGGCACAGATACGTTTATTGCAGTACCTGCTTGATGCTTGGGATCCTGTTAACCAAGTGTTCCAGATTAGGGGCAAGTCCATCCCTTTGACCATAGTGGACATTTACTTCTTGACTGGGTTGTCAAGGCGGGGTGCCCCCATTTCCTTGTCCGGTTCGGCCCGAGGGATCGATTCCGTGAAAGATTATATCCGTCAGTATTGTAGGGAGGGGTCCCAGCTGAGCAGAGACGGCAAGGTTTCTATCTGTGATATCACTGACAGGTCTCTCAAGTCTATTCTATACACGATTTGTAGGATGGCCGGCAGCGCATCCCCTCATGTTGCCAACAGGTCTTATGTGCAGCACGCCCTGGAGTGTCTTCAGCCGAAAGTTTTTAACTGGTGTGATGCAGTACTGGTTCAGATGAAAAACCAGTTGACCAAAGTAAAGGACGGGAAACTGAAGAATTTTGGCTTCGGTTCAGTTTTGACTGCCTTCGCTTTGGAGAAGATACCCTTGATGCAACCTCAGTATATTATTCTCGATTTGCCATCTCCTATTGAGCCACGCATGCAGAGGTGGGTTGACCACATGTCCAGACATGCAGGTCAATCTCAGATTACTTTCACTGATGCCTTCTTTAGGTGGTTCGAGCGGCAGGATATGGCTTTTTCCGAGCATCCATATATTGGCATGGATTTCCGAGGTGATCCGGATTTGGTGCTACCGGATGGCGAGCAGTGGGGTGATCTTGGTAAAATCTTGACCTTATCACTATTTACTGTTTTTTTATTTATAATGTCCTTGTGCTTTACTCTATCAAGACTCTAATCAAACTCATGTGTGCATGCAGATGTTGGTCCCGTCTGTCCAGCAGTTCGTCCGAGAGCTCTGGCCGCTGCCCCAGCAGGGGAGGCTCCTGGGAGAGCTATTCTCCGTGACCTTGACTTGGCCGAGACTCTTGCAGCTGTGCAGGAACAGGTCGAGGGTCTTACCCTTGGGATTCCGGATGTACGGATCGACGAGCTGCCTCTACGATTGCAGCGACATACTGCTGGTGTTCCTAGACGATGGTCTCGTCTTCTGCGCATGATTGCACAGGCCGTGGCATGTTATCATGAGCATCACTAGGCTAGGGTGCCCCCCAGCCATTTTTGAGTTTTGGGGTCGTATGACCGATTTTGTCTTGGTTACAGAACATTATATGTAAACCGTAAACAGTTATATATATTTTTGATTTTCGCGGTTTATTCCAGTTTTTATGTGATCCATGTATGAAACATCGATGATGTTTCTCTTTTTATCAATTTTGCAAATGTCTATCTAACACATAGTTTGCTAATGAGTCGGTTAATGTGTTTAAGTTTCTGGAAATGTGTTGATATTGGATAAAATCAAACTGTCTTTCCAAGATTTTAACTCTTAGGAACTTGCGATAAATAGCTGGATTTCGGACAGAGTAGGTACCATTGAGCTGTAGTACCACGAGCTGTGAGTCTAGCCTGACGACTAGCCGGCGTATGCCATGGGTGATGGCATCAGAGAGGAGCTCTATCAACGCGCTATACTCAACGATATTATTTGTTGATCGACCAATACATACCCCCCTGAAACTCACTAACTCGCCGCTTGGGTCAAAAATGGCCCATGCTGCAGAGGATAGGTTCCTCGAACTACGACTCGCTCCGTCAGCATATCCAACCCACGGTTCCAATGGATTTGACATCTGCAATAAGTGTAAGAAGCGGATTACTTAAACCGGAACAAACGCTTTAGCGAAAACAAAAATGTAACAAAAGCATACAGGTTACTATTAGGCATAGTAACGTTTAAGGTACAACCCGTTGCGGGGTTGTGCCAGTGGAATCCCGTCATAATCTACCAACTCGTAGGCTCCTTTTGCTAACACACTTTTAACAATATAAGGGCCCATCCATAAGGACTTGAATTTCCCAGCTCCCAATTTATCGGATTCTTGGTCATAAAGCAAGACCAAATCACCTTCCGAGAAGACATGGGGTTTGACATTTTTGTCGAACTGTGCTTTGACTCGTTTCTTCTGGGCTTCGTTGGCCAAGGCGGCATCACGACGGGTTTCATCCAACTGGATTAATTCCAAGAAACGAGCTTCTTCTTCCGAGGTTCCGGGGAGGAGATCAATTGCGAGTTTAAGGGACGAAATTTCACACTGGATTGGTAGGATCGCCTCTAGGCCATACACCAGTTGAAACGGTGTGAACCCAGTGGCATTCCTTACCAATGTTCGGTAGGCCCACAAAGCCGAGTACAGGATCAAATGCCATCTTCTTTTGTGAACCCCCACCATCCTTTGCAGCATGCGCTTCAGGACCTTGTTGATCGCTTCAACCTGTCCGTTAGCTTGCGGATAGTACGGGGTAGAGCTGTCGTGAGACAATCCTAGTTTGGCAGTTAATTCAACCATCATGTGATTGCGAAAATGCGATCCATGATCTGTTACTATGGCCTGTGGTATGCCGAATCTGGCGACTACATGATTAAAAAAGAATAGGGCTGTTGTTTCACCAGTGTTATCCAATGTAGGCATCGCCTCGACCCATTTGGTAAAATAGTCAACTGCGACTATAATATACCCATGCCCCCGGTCGAGGTGGGGTTACATTGCATGAAATCGATGCCCCATTTGGCGAAAGGCCCCACAACTATTATTGGCTGTAAAGGAGCGGGGGGTCTTCTGGTTTTGCTATCAAAAATCTGACATGCATGGCAACTTCTGACTGCGGTTATGCAATCTTTGAACATGGTTGGCCAGAAGTATCCTGCTCGTAAGATTCTTTGTGCTGTAGCATATCCAGATTGATGCCCCCACAGGTGCCTGAATGACATTCATTCAGGGCTTTTTCGGCCTCCTCATGGGTGAGGCACCTTCTCAGAACTGTATCGACACCACGACGGTAAAGCGTATCACCGATGATCATGTAGTCTTTTGCTTGGTATCGAATGCATTTTTGTTCTGAGTGAGAGGTGTCTGGCCGAAACTTTTGGGTTTGGAGATAAACTATTATATCTCCATACCACTCATCACTTGCCGATATCAGAAACAAACTTTCGTCCACGATCGATTCTTTGGACGTTTCATCGTTGGACGATGATGGGAGATTGCATAATAATTCTGCAAAAACTAAAGCTTTCTTTGATTTGGATTTCACAAATTCCAGATCAAACTCTTGAAGGATAGCTATCCACTTTGAATATTTGCCCCCAAGTAACTGTCGCGACAGTATATAAGTCATGGGGCTGCAATCTGACAATACGGTGGTCTTCCTGAAGAGGACATAGTGCCGAAATCTTTGTATCGCTTGAACAGCAGAAAGTGCTAGCTTTTCAACATGAGAATATTTACTTTCTGTATCATTTAAATTTTTACTTAAATAATATATAGGGTGTTCAATTCCATCGGCTTCTTGAACTAAAACCATTGCTATGGTCGTATCTGCTGCAGCCAGATATAGGTTAAAGTCCCTTAGATAGTCTGGGGCGTACATTAATGATGCTTTGACTAGCGCTTCTTTCAAAGCATCAAAGGAAGCTTGTGTAACCTGGTCCCAGACGAAAGGTACATCCTTTTTCAGGAGACGGGTATAACCTTTAGCAAGTTCTGCGTAATTTGGAATGAACCTCCTCAGAAAGTTTGCTTTCCCTTGGAGTTTCTGAATCTGAAGCAAGTTCGAAGGTGGAGGCAAATTAATGATTGCCTGCACCTTGCAAGGGTCGAGACGAATCCCATCCTTGGAGACTATAAAGCCAAGTAAACGACCAGAACCGACGCAAAACACACATTTGTGCGGATTGAGTCTTATCTTGTAGTGTCAGCAACGTAGAAATATTGCTCTTAAATGCTGTGGATGATCAGTCCGCTTTTGCGAATGAGCCGGAAGATCGTCGAGATAAGGTTGAACGATGTTCTTGATGTCATGGAAAGCATAATTCATTGCTCTCTGAAACGTCGCCCCTGCGTTCTTTAAACCAAAGGGTAATTTTCGATAAGCGAATGTGCCCCACGGACAAATAAATGCAGTCTTTGACTAGTCCTGTGGGCGGATATTAATTTGATTATACCCGGAAAATCCGTCCATAAACGAAAAGATTTCACATCCGGCGCATTCATCAATTATCTGGTCGATGAAGGGTGTAGGGTAGTTGTCCTTTGGACAGGCTTGATTTACATCCCTATAATCGACACACACTCGTATTGTTCCTTGTTTTTTCATAACAGGGACAATATTCGATACCCAATCGGTTAGAGGAACCGGGTAGATGAAACCAGCATGGAGAAGTTTCTCAACTTCCACTTTAATGGCAGCGGCCTTCTTGGGGTGTACCTGCCGAAGCCGCTGTCTTACTGGTTTGACATCAGGATACACCTTAATTTCATGTTCAACGATACTCGAGTCAATGCCTGGCATTTCATCATATGACCAGGCAAAGACATCTCTAAATTCGCGGAAAAGAGCTTTATATATTTCTTGTTCTGAAGGGGAACAACCTTTGCCGACATAAATATTCTCTACAATATCTGTTTTGGTCGAGATATTTATGGCTATAGTTTCTTCTATATTGGATAGGTTTCTCTCGGAGTCCACCATATTTACAGTATTCGTTAGGAATTCAAATACTGAGGGGTGATACAGGTCGCCTTGAGTATCTTCCTTAGGAAGGGAACGATGGTGGTTATCATCCCATGGTGCCCCCTCAATCCACATTGATTGCAGGATTCCTTCGTCACTTGCATGCACTCGTGACCAAGGATCCAAAGGGGTACCACATTCTCCTGACCTATCTACCCAAACGCTTGACGAGCATTGATTTGGGCTCGCCTCCCATGCCTGAAACATTGATTGCTACAATATTTCGATTGGGCTCGGGCGCAAGACCATTGCCCGATCCATGATGACTTTGTCTTTTCCGACCTTCGTGGAAGATATCATGTTGCAGGTAGCCACCAATGGTACATTTCCTATGTACATATGATTTGGTAGCGAGAAAGTCCCCATCATCGTGGGGTCTTTCAACAAGCCTACTCCTATATCTTGAACTGAATGGTCGCTTTCATGGATCATGGGAATGCTTCCCGTAACTTGTGAACCATTAAGGAGGAAGTTATGTTGGTCGACGACCGTAATCCCTCCTTCAAACGGGAATGCGATCTTCCTAAAATAAGTCGACACGACAGCTGCCATGGCATAGATCCATGGTCTTCCCAGTAGGATGTTGTAATCCAGATTTCCATCTATGACTTCAACATCAATCTCTACTGTTTTTCCACCTAGTTCAACCTTCAAGTTACTTAGAATACCGTAAGGGGTATATGTCCTACCGTCGAAAGCCTTTAGTGTTGTCGAAGATCTCGACAAGGTTGGCGACCCTAGCGTTTTCCAGCAGCTCATCGACATAATACATGTAGATGCCCCCTCGTCAATAATTGTTCTGTGAACAGTTTTGTTGAGGGCCTTCACTTGAATAAGGAAAGCTAGTTGAGCTGGTAACTGAGGGTCATACCCTTTGTGATCAAAGGACACAAGATTGGAATCCTTAGGATCAACCCCTCCTATTGCCGATAACAATTCCTGCCTTTGGGATGGACAATTTTGTAGTACTTCTAGAGTCGACATAGCGGATGGCGATTGAGCCAAATCTTCTACTATGTTATAATGCTGCGCCGCTCTGGCACGAGGATTAAAAGTCGACTTGTGTACTACACCCTTAGGTGGTTTTATCGTTAATTCTGGCATTATGGGTGGGACAACTTCTGTCGAAGTTGTTGTCGAACTACTAGGTTGATCTTTACCTTTTTCGTTTGACAGTTGCGGATTCCCGTAATCTTTGTTCCTTGTCGAAATCAAAGCATCATTCTGCTGCTTGGAGATCGATAACATCAGCACTTGCGACGGGGAAGCATTTCCACTATCAACCATATTTTGACCTGGATTGGGAAATGGATCTGTCAACACAGCTGGGTTCTTTGGACTTTTAAAGAATCTCTTGAGCTCAACTTTGTATGGACAATCTGTTGTCTTGTGATCTTCGTCACATATCATACAAGGCCATTTCTTTTTCCCTTTCTCAGGAGGGTTTGAAGAAGTTTTTTCAGGTGACGGATCATCCTGTTGCTTCTTCTTCCCTTTGTTTTGCTTCTTCTTGCCTCCTGGTTGATTGGTTTCTTTGCCTTTATCTGCTGATATGGAATTTACTTCCGAAGCAAGAATCTCTTCATGGGCATTTCGATCTGAAGTCTTACGGGCTTTCTGAGGTGAAGCCTTTTTTGAATTCGCGCTTGCAGTGCCAATCATGCCATCTCCGGCATGAGAGTCAATATTCGATTTAGGAGGGGGAGGAATTGAAAATTCAGGTCTGGGGGCATCAGGTATTTTGTCGTAGAGCGTGCCAGACTGAGTATATACCAAGTCTAAATATTGAGCACGAGCAATCACTTGCTCCTCTGTTACGACCCCCCCCTTGGCCACATCTTCCGTTATAGCCGGAAGTAATAACTTTATAAACCAGTCGGCTAATAGCTGATCAGGAACGTATGTTTTCACCATCCTACGACGACGACGCCACTCATGTATGTGATTAGATATGTGAGTAGCTGTCGTCTGTTTGAAGTTGGTCAGTATCTCGGTTCCTGTTTCATACCTGATAGGTAATTGAAAATGGGTTAGGAAAGTCGTGGCTAAGGAGCTGAAATTGCCGAAAGAGGTTCTTGGCAATTCTATATACCATTTAGCTGCCGGACCTGTCAATGTCCTCTGGAAGAGGTGAAGTCTTATCGAATCATCGTTCAGAGTGTTCGATGAACACCATAGATGAAAGGTCATGACGTGGTTCGACGGGTCTTCACCTGGATTTCCATTGAATTTAGGAATGTCGGAGGGAAGTTTGTGAGGAATCGCTGGCCACCAAGGGGCATAAGCAATCGGATCGTTCGTCAACCGATGTAAATCGGGTAACTCTAGAGTTGCCACGAATGGCAGCTGTTGACTCAGATTAGGCGAAGCGTACCCAGGATACGAAGGGATCGCCTGAGCAGTTGGTATTTGCATACCGGCATAATGTATTTGATGCTGGTATGATTGATACGGTTGGTGGACTACCCCACTGTAAAGTGGTTGGTTTTGACCGTATTGTAGGTACGGTTGTCCATTGTTCGCAAAAATCTGCTGCTCGGTACCTTGGTACACTTGCTGGAACTGCGGTTGTTGATACTGCACCAACCATGGTTGTGATACCATTGGTTGTTGTGCGATGCTTACCACTGGGCCAAGATGAGGGGTAAGGGTACCCATTTGTGCTTGTGTCGCCCCGCCAGTCGGCGATTGTGGTTGGGTTGCAGGGTCAAAGGGTTGTTGCATTACAACCTGAGAAAACTGAGGTTGACATGCAACAGGTATTGTTTGAACTTGCGACACAGTCACAATTGCTGGTGTCGTCGGGATGTTCGTCACAGGCATCTGTCGTTGCATAGAATACACAACTCTTGGTTGCTAGGGTAGCATAGGTATCCAACCACTTGTAGTTATTCCAGTATAACCTGAGTATGGTTGTGAGCTCCCGTATGGGTAACCTCCCGGAGGGGGTAATGAAAAAGCATACTGCCCCCCATACGGTGGTGGTTCGGAACCGAGAGGATTTATTACACCTCGAGGACCGGATTGCCCAAACTGATTTCCGAAAGGATCAATTTGTTGAGTTCCAACATAGGAGTTACCGGGTATTATCCCAGGAGAACAAACAGGAACAGACCATACTGTCGTCATGGCCCCCGAAGGGACCCCCTCCAGCTGTTGAGAGTTAGGGACAGATGGTATGCCGGCGAACATTGTCGGAATGACTGCAGGGAGTTCTGCTGTCGCTGTGTCATTTGGCACAGTCCTAGATGTTGACGGTTGTTCAGACATTTTGAGTCTATCCAGTAGATTGCTTAGTGATTCTTCAGGAACTTCTCTGGGTGATAGGCTAGCTTCTGATGCAGTAGGAAGTAGAGTGATCCCTGCTCCAAAATGTGTTGGAGTAGTTGCTTGCGGATCTTCTACAATTTCTTCTATCGCGATCAGACCGGGTGGAAGAGGAAGACCGTCAGGTCCGTAGAATATTTCTGGTGCCGAAGAAGGGGTTGTTTCGACAGCGACAGTTGTTTGAGGAGCAAGACTCTCTGAACCGATCACTGATGGAACTGATTCAGTAACACAAGTATTTTCTCTCAGACTAGGATCAGTGTTACTGTCCTTCTGGGGCCGTTGAACTTCTTCAATAGGGGCAGGGTTTCCAGAAATGTTTGGAGTAACCGGAACCTCAGATGTCGTCAGAACACTTGTTCTAACTTTGACAGGAGATTTGGAACCAGTTGAACGAGATCGCTTTGCCCGGGTTGTTTTCGATTCCGGAGACAAAGACGGTTGACTTGTACGCCTCCGTGAATGACGGTTCATCGATTGACTTTCTTCCACAGTTGCGGATTACTTGATCAACCAACAATGCACAGGGTAAAAATGTGTTTTCGAATTGGATTAATTTTAGACGCTTTTTAAGACACAACTTGCTTTTTCATGTTTTAAGAGTCGAGAAAAAGCTAAAGATGACTCTAGTCTCCTTCGATGTATTAACGAGCCCGAAGTGACAAATGCTCGGATGGACTTTTTCAGTTATAGAGTTTGAAAAAGGCCAAAAGAAACTACTCTGGAGTTCTAGGCAGAGGGTGTGCCAAACCTTTCGCGAAACCACAAAATACGTTTTACGGTACGAGTGGTCGATCTTCGTGAATGCTGTGTTCACTGCATCGCGATCAGTAGGGCAGCCGACACGGCTTCCTATGGATAAAGGCTTTATTCCTATAGGGGTCCCCCAATATACGCGACGGTACGCGGGGGAACAAGTCCGTATTAGTGCTATCGTCCCTCAGGAGGAATCACCCACCTTCGTAGAGATCGACGGTCACTATGTTTAACGACGCCGGAACACGTCTCTACCTAGACCTCTACTGTGTTTCGTTATGTTTCAAAGCGTTGTTAGATAAATTCAGTTCTTTTTAGGTTGATCTTGCTTAGCAGTTTGCCTTTATGGATCACCATGTGATATATGATACAACTCCTAAATGCAGTCTAAGAATGATAAGCAAGCTTTTTCAATTCTTTCAACTTATGAAAATCTTAACTACTGAGGGAAAAGAAAGACATCATCTTTTCAAACAGATCATAGAGCACACACTGATGCACTTTTCCTAAATCGACATGCAAACTGTCAAAATGCACATGCACAATGCAAGTATTTCTTTTCTTCTTCCTTAATGTTGATGTATTACAAAAAGAAAGCTGTTGTATAATTTCGAATTCAATTTCAAGCGAAAGCAAACAAGTTTTTGTCCAATAATCAAAATAACACCTTAAGATTCACTCGTTTCAACACAAGAAATACTGAAATTCGAACCATATAACGAAAGCAAATGTTCAAGCAGCTATGAACAGCAATAAACTAGCTCTTGGAATCACAATGACACTTTCTTACAGGCCTAGATCCAAGAGGTCATAGCAAGACTAGTTCACTTTCGCTACGGGAAACTGTGAATGAAAGCAAGAAATACAATAAGAACAATCACGGTTTCTTCATACAACTGAGGCGGAATGAAGGCAAAGAAAGGTAGTTTCAGCTGGGTATACAGGTTGACAACAGTCTGCAAAAACAATATTGAAAACTGGGCAACAGACAGTAGGGAACCCCAGTTGCAAAGGGAAAAACTAGATCAGCGTAGGTACTGCACTGTCAATCTGACATGCAGCGCAGGTAGCCCCTTCGGGACCTGCGTTGCAGCGCAGGTAGCCTTTGCTGCAGCTGCACTGAAGAGACAACTCTTGTCTCTCTCAGATTCCGGGTCACAGTTTGCTCAAAAATCAATGGTTTTTGGCCAAATCAGAGGCTATCAGCCAAGTATACACTAGAGGATGATTAAGGAAGATGAACACTATCACAAAGAGCTAAAAAGAGTCCTTGTGGATCAGCTCTTCAAATCATAAACATGCCCAGCACTGAGCTAGAGTAGCTGCCCTCTACTTTGCATTCGAAGGATTCGAATGCAGTTCGATTCGGTACTCCCTTCGTTTAGGAAATGAATAGCAAGAAACACAAGCTACCAACAAGACACGATCCCCAGCGGAGTCGCCAGTCTGTTGTGGGGAAAAGTATCCAACACGGAATGACCCTATCCCACTCTAAGGGTGATAGTTCCTTAGCAACAGCTAAAGCAAAGCTATCTAAAGTTACTTCTTTATGACATGCAAGAGATGAAAGGAAGAGATCCACTTACCGATGTCTTGCGCAAATGGTCGATCCAATCTCCTCTATTTTCCGCTCGCTCCCAGCTCCAAGTCTTCTCACGGGCCCAGCTACACGAGATCCTGCGAACAAGACAAGAAAAGGAAACTACAAGAAGCATGCATTCATAATTGATTCAAGGATTAGCATAAATGAAATACGCAAGTAAGACAATACACCATTGAAACACATGCGAATAGAAGAACCTCAAATGCTTTATTAATATAAGGAAGTAAGGTTCAGGCGGTGATACAACCGTGAGAGGTCCAATCCAGCATCACCTTCCCGACGGAAAGAAATCTCCTCTTCACCTCCCTCAAGCAATCACCCAATACTCTCAACTGTAAACCAACAGCAATTCTTTGCACAAAATTCCGGCCTCCAGATCCCATGGGATGAGATCCTTATATAGAGTTTTGGAGTGAAGATAAGTCAGCTTGATGTGTGACTTGTTGTCCTCTTCAACTCCAGTTGTTCTTCAGTCCTTGAGTCCAATCGGAGTTTCTACCTTCCACTTGGAGTTTTAGAACCTCTTTACTCATCATTAGGCGAATCTTCTGATCCAAGTGTCATTTTAGAAGCTTCCTGGGCACTGGCACATTGAGAAAAGATTCCTCCACATGTCAAAGTACGCCCAGCGCAGGTAGCCTTTGTTGCACTTGCTATGCAGCGCAGGTACACCATAGAGCTTTTGACATTCAGCGCAGATGCTTAGTGGAGCAGCTGCTTTGATCCAAAATTGACCTGTTTTTGAGTGTTTTTCAGTGGAGAACTGATCTGTAGTGCTGTGGTTTGCTGACCTTGTTCCTCTAGGGGTAGGAACAACATGTTTAGGGACTTTGGATCCCTCAGATTATTGACATTTCATGCTCCATGCTGTAAGGCACAAAAATGTCTATAACACTCCTTGATCTCATGAGTAGAGGTGATGTATACCAATTATCATTTGAAGAAATTTGTGAAACACACAAACACATATCAAGAGGAAGGGAAAGAGTAGATAAATCGGCATCAAGATCGGTAAGTCAAGCTAAACTTGGAAATTTTTTTGATGATTTTAAAATGAAAATTCTTAGCAATCTAACAAAACAAGTAGAAACGTTAAGAATGCAAGATGAAGGAAAAGAAAATGCTGATATTTGTTTGCAGAATCACATGATGTTAAACATTGTCCATCATTACCAAGGTTGAAGGAAGTTTACCAAGAGGACAATGGAGCAAGTCAATTGCCAATGCAACTATGTTATGTAGCTCCAAGAGGACCATGGCAGCCTAGTCAACCTAGTATGATGCAAGAGCCTAATTCACAATTTCAAGGTTATGCATATCCACCTCAAAGTAATTGGAACACAACCTTTCCTTGGCAACATTGGCCATCTCAACCGCAAAAATAATCTTGGCAACAAGGTTGGCAACGAACTTATGGAAGCCATCCACAATATCCTCAGCATTTTCCTCAATATCCTCCATACTGATGAGCCCCAATTTTTGGTAACAATTTGGGCTCATTTGGCCTACTTACCTTGCTCAACCCTTCATCTTTTATCACTTATGCATTCATTTCTTGGTATATTCGTGTTATTTGTAGGAAGAAGGGCATGCATTATATCTATGTGGCTAATACATGATGATTTCAGGTTTTTTGGCATTAAAGGGAGCAAAGACCACGCAGAAGGAGACAAGGAGACAACAAAGGTGGCATTACAGGGTTATAGGGAGGTTGTCTACAGCCTTAAATGACCTCCCTCGTGGTCTCCACCCTAACTCCGAGCTCCAATAGCTTTCCCCAGCGAGCTTAAAGGCAGCCAACGGATTCTACAGGAACAGCAGTTTACAGCAGTTTACTTTTAGTTGGATAGCCGAGCTCCACTAATTGAGGAAGCCAGCTTGATCCTCATCATGTATAAATATTAAGGCCGTGGCCTTTGATAGGAGCTTTTTGAACTTTTGAACTACTGTTGCAATTTCTAAGCACGAGCTACAGCTCAGTTTTTGCTTTTTGTAAGCCAGTTTTGGCATGATGTTAGACTCATGATTATTCAATAAAGGCAGGC
Source organism: Pinus tabuliformis (assembly GCA_031772625.1). NCBI lineage: Eukaryota > Viridiplantae > Streptophyta > Pinopsida > Pinales > Pinaceae > Pinus > Pinus tabuliformis. Next base: position 22,530,365 of record CM062811.1, read on the forward strand.
ATCTTTGGATTCAATTCTGAGTTTTTAAGGGAGCTATAGCTCTCAGGTTAGGGCCCAACCTGAGAGCAATAGACCTCCTTTTCCTTGTATTGTTACTTGTCTTTCCTTTCAGCACTTCATTCCTCTGTTTTGACATGCATTTGGAAATTACAGCCTGATGATTTGATTTCTTTTATGTGATTGAGTAGGATTAGTTTATGGTTCAAGTGCTTTTAGTTGCTTAGATTAGAGTAGCAGGATCAGCATTCATTAGAGCTCCAAGAAAAGGTTGACAGTGCACTCACTGCCATCTCTGTTTAGAGATTGGGGGTGTAGACCGTACCAACCACCAAAAAAAAACGCAGTCTTATACTTTCATTCAAGCTGCAACACAGTCATTTCAATTGTAGATCCATCCATGCATTCTGATCTTGAGCAGTACTTCTTCATTCCAACTCCATGCACGATTTTTCTCTGAAGTTTACATTGTTGTTCATTGATTTAATAACACAGTTAGGATAGGTTAATGAATTCTCGGTTTTGTGCAGATTTGTTTCCTTTACACTGCGTTGCATCACTCTGTTATCTTCTTCTTCTTCTCAAACGCGCCCAAGTCACCTACCCAACCTCTGTTCAGCTCGTTTGCCTTCCAACACTTCTATTGTTCACGTAGCTCCATCTTTTTGGACTTTCCATTGCTTCCACCCTTCCATTCACCAACCAACTGCAAGCACTCTCTCTCCATCCCATCTCTCTGTCCCTGAACCATCACAAGCTCCTTTTTCATCCTACCTATCCACCCATACAGCTCCTCGACTCCTCCATCACCCGAAACTCCAACTATAGCACATCCTGTAGAAGTTAGCAGACTTCCTGTAGAAATCCCGAGCTTCCTGTAGGATCCCCTGCTGACATCCTGTAGAAACCTGCAACCTCGGTTGCCAAGGACATGAATGTTGTGGACTTCTGTGGAATGATGGTAGGGATCCCCTGGAACCTCTCCTAGCCCTCCTGGCCTTTCCCAAGCTTTCTTTCCCTTCGCACTACCCCTGCACAGTCAAAACCCTAATAAGAAACAAAATCATAATAACTCCAACCACTTAAGCAAAAATATAAAAACAATGTTCTTTTCAATGGAGGTAGTTTAATCTCATGCATCTCATATCACTAGAAGTAATGGCATCATTTCTAGAAGTTTTCACTCCCACCATTGCATCGTAGAGATTAGACTAGTCAGATTAGGGTTTACTAGGGTTTCCATGTTTGGTTGGCTTTCAGTTCATTCTTGCAAAGTAGGTTAATTTCCTTTCAGATAGTCTTCGTTCATCATTTAGAAAGCTTCTTCTGAGAACATATAGAAGTTGGCTTGAGCCCTAGCGGACTTGTGCCGGCTGACCAAGTGATAGCTGCGACAAGAGCTAGTACTTGTGCATACAGCACCGTCGCTTCCAAGTTTGTTACGAACTACCGGGTTGATAAAATTAGAGAAGGAAGCTCCAGGAGTTGTAGCATTATTGCTACAATACTGGAGCCCACCATCGTTTTTTGGTGCCATTGCCGGGGAAGCGTTAGAGTATTAGTAATTGTTGCTTTTCTTCTATTTTCTTACTCTTGCCTTCTACTAAGTAGTTTATTTCATTTCCATTCTGCAAAATTAGCATAGACATTTCCTGCTTTCATAGATTAGCATTTCCTGCTTTCATAGATTAGCATTTCCTGCTTTCGTAGATTAGCATTTCAATTCTGCAATTTCATTTCTGCAAGCGTAGATTAGCCTTTCAATTCTGCAAGCGTAGACTAGCATTTCCATTCCTGCAATTCCATTTGAGCAAAGTAGATTAGTTCTTTCCTGCTTTCAATTTAATTCTGCATCTTTATTTCAGTAATATAGTTAGTTGTAGATCAATCTGTTTCAGTTTTGCAGGTACCAAAGAAGAAAAAAACAAAATCAATCAAAAAAGTCTTTCCATTTCATGCCTCGTAGGAATCAAGATAAAACAGGCAAATTCTTACCCAACACCCCCACCACATCACTGAGTCACCCTTCTCTCTTCTTCGGTGACAGTGATCCAGAAGAACCTATAGGTGAACCTCCTGAGATATACGAAGATCCTATAGCAGAAGAAGAATTAGAGACCATCCCATCTGAAGCTATGGCTGACAATAGAGGAGAAGATGAGAGAATAGAAGGTGCCTTCCCCATCCGAGAGACCAATGGAGAGATGAAAATGAAGAACATTAACCCCTCCGCTTTACCTCACTTCCATGGACTGACTACTGAAGATCCTTATACCTTCCTGTTTGAGTTTGCTGTCCTTTGTAGAACCTATGACTATACTGAAGATGAGCAGAAGCTGAAACTCTTCCCTTCCACTCTTAAGGATGCAGCATTACGCTGGTTCATGGGCTTACCTGGGAATAGTATCACTACTTGGGCTCAGATGCAGCAAGCTTTCAATACCAAATACCGGGACTATTGTAGGTCCAAGGAAACCAAGGGAGAAATCTTTCGGATGACCATGGGAAATGATGAGTCCTTAGAGGATTATGAGGAGAGGTTCCAACTTAGCTATAAGCGGGCCAGGTGCACACTTGACCCTGAATCCCTCAAGTTGGTCCTGCTCCGAGGAGTCCCTGAAGACCTCTTAGACACCCTTCACATGTTAGCTGGGGGGGACATTTACCAACTGCCTTATGAGGACATCAAGACTGTGTTTAGAAACCACTCCAGGGTAGCTCGGAAACGAGGTAGAGGAAACCTCCTCTCAGCTGGTGTCCCTTTCTCCAAACATGAGTTTGCAAATCAATTAGAAGATCTTAAGAGTGAGGTGAAACAGACCATTGCCATGCAACTGGACACATTCAGGATCCAACAGAAGAAGGAAGAAGCTGAGAGAGACTTGGCTATCTTCTGCCCTAGATGTACAAGGAGACACCCTAAGAACGAATGCCCATTGCATTCGGTTGAAGTGTGTTTCGTTTGTGAGGAGGACCACCCCACAAACCAATGTCCAACCTTACCGGGATTTAAAGCCATGTACCAAGGGATAGAAGCTCCCACTGAGCCTCTCTATTTCCTCAACCAAAGAAGGCCACAAGGACCTAGACCTTACCAGCAGGGGATGCAAGGGGCACCCCAAGCTTATTACAGCCCCAACTAATTGACTCCTATGCCTTCCTGGGGTCCCCCTGCTCATCCTTCCTGGTCTATGCCTCCTCCATGGTCTTACCCACCTCAGTACCCTACTCAACCCACTACTCATTCCTATCACTCACATGCCCAGCCACAACCTCAGTGGAATGCACCTCAGTCGGGGTGGAGGCCCCAGTACAATACTCCTCCTGCCATTTTGCCTCCACCACCAGTCCAACCTCAACCATTACCTCCTGCTCCTCCAAGGCAACCTCAAATACCTGCTCAACCGAACCCGAACCCCAACAATAGACAGGCCCAACAGGTATACACTGGGGAAACATCATGCCCTACTTATGCTGTGGAGATCCAGGAGATCAATCTTCGATCTGGAAAGACTCTTCCGGATCGCCAACCTCCTCCCCCAGAGGATGAGGAAGATAAACAGGAAAGTGAACCAAAGGCTATTCCACCCTTTCCTGAGAGACTAACAACCACCACACAACCCAACCCAGAGGAGGATGAGCTCCTGGGTGAGCTCAAGCAGTTGTGTGTGAAAATACCACTTCTCCAAGCCATCAAGGATGTGCCAATATACAACAAACTGGTTAAGGAAAAGTGTTTCAAACACCCAGGCAGGCAAAAGAGAGATGCTTCAACCATCAATGTCTTAGGACAACTGTCTGACCTTATGTTAGGACAAGTCATCTGCCCAAAGTATCTAGATCTTGGGAGTCCTGTAGTAGATGTCCACATCAATGGCATCATCATACCTCACACCTTGATTGATCTGGGGGCTGCCATTAGTGTGATGACCACGGATACCATGCTCAAACTCAATCTTCAGGGTTCCTTGAGGAAGACTTCGACAGTTCTGCAACTTGCAGATCGCTCCATTGTGACTCTCGAAGGGATTGTGGAGGATGTCTTGGTCGCTGTCGACTCTTGGGAATACCCTGCAGATTTCTTGGTTCTGCAACCCAAGGCAAAGCTTACTGGATATCCTCTTATTTTGGGAAGGCCTTGGTTAGCCACTGTAGATGCTTACATAAGTTGTCGTGCAGGAAACATGACCATCAAAAATGGTCCTATGTCCAAGCAGCTAGTCCTATACCCTCCTGCCCAACCTTCCTTAGAGCATGACTTACCACTCTGGTTGGAGGAAGGAGAAGAGGATGAAGTGTACTCAGCACCTCTGTGCACCCTAGATACCACTAGAAGAGACCCCCCAACTGAGGATGACTTGATTGAGACCTTGATCCAGAATCCACCTTCCAGTGCACTATCCTTAGAGGAATTGGTGGAGGATGCCCAAGCCAGCACCTTAGAGGATCTTTGTACAACCAACCCTGTCACTCCTAGAGTCAAGAATGTGGAGTTCGGCCCTGAGAGAACGTTAAAGATCGGCTCCTCCCTATCTCCTTCCCAGGAAAAGGAGTTGTGTAGCCTGTTGGCCAGTCACCTAGATGCTTTTACTTGGAGCTATAAGGAGATGAAAGTAGTCCATCCCTCGGTCTGTACCCATCACATATACATCAAAGAGGGGTGTAAACCGGTTAGGCAACCTCAGAGGAGAATGAATCCAGCCCTTAAGGACATTGTCAAGGAAGAATTGCAAAAACTGTTGGATGCCGGATTCATTTACCCCATCTCAGATAGTGAATGGGTGTCCCCTCTGGTGTTGATTCCCAAGAAAAATGGGAAGTGGAGAATCTGTGTGGACTACAGAGAATTGAACAAAGCTACCAAGAAAGACCATTTCCCTCTACCTTTCATGGATCAAGTGTTGGATGGACTAGCAGGAAAGAAGTTCTTCTCTTTCCTGGATGGGTTCAGCGGGTACAACCAAATCCAAATCAGCCCGGAAGACCAAGATAAGACCACCTTCACTTGTCCTTGGGGTACCTTTGCCTACCGAGTTCTTCCCTTTGGGCTATGCAATGCTCCCGCTACCTTCCAGAGAGCTGTCTTGAGCATCTTCTCGGAGCTGGTCCATGATGCAGTGGAAATCTATATGGATGACTTCACTCCTTATGGGGCCAACTTCCAGGAAGCATTGTCCAATCTGGGAAAAGTCCTAACCAAATGCATTGAGATGAACCTGTCCCTTAGTCCTGAAAAATGTGAATTCCTGATGACTGAAGGGACCGTGCTAGGCCATACCATTTCTTGCCAAGGGTTACAGGTGGATCCTAACAAAATTGCTCTCATCAAGAAGGTTCCACCTCCTCAAAAGGTAAGGGATGTTCGGAGTTTCTTAGGATTAGTAGGGTATTACAGGAGATTCATTAAAGACTTCAGCAAGCTAGCCTCGCCATTGTTTGGCCTGTTGGCAAAAGATGTGGAGTTTAAGTGGCTGACGATTGTCAGAGGGATTTGAATGAATTAAAGGACAAGTTGGTGTCAGCCCCAATCTTGAGAGGTCCAAACTGGGCCCTACCTTTCCACATCCACACTGATGCCTCGAACAAAGCCATAGGTGCAGCTTTAGGACAAGTTGAACAAAAACTTCCATATGCCATTTACTTTGTTAGCAAAAACTTGTCCAAAGCTGAACTGAATTACATTGTAACCGAGAAACAGTTTTTGGCTGTGGTCCATGCACTGAACAAGTTCCGACATTATGTCACTGGCTATCAAACATTTGTACATACTGACCATGCTGCAATTAGATATTTAATGAATAAACCAGATGTGAATGCTCGTATTATTAGATGGTTACTTTTGTTGCAGCAGTTTGATTTGACCATTGTTGACAAACCAGGTAAAGAAAATGTTGTTGCTGACTTTTTATCTAGATTGGATTTGTCTGCAGATGAGGATGGAACAGTGGATGACTAGATGCCCGATGAACATCTGTTTGCTATGTCAGCACTCTCTCCTTGGTTTGTTGATATAGCAAACTACCTTGTTTCAACATAGTTCCCTCCGCACCTATTTTCAAAAGAGAAGAGCAGAATCATCAGAAAAAGTGCCTCATTTACTTGGATCGGGGGCAATCTGTTCAAGCTTGGCCCTGATCAGATCTTAAGGTGTTGTGTAAGGGAGGAGGAAGTCTTTGATATCCTCCTCACCTGTCATGATGGGCCTTGTGGAGGACATTTTGCAGCAAAGAGTATTGCCTTCAAGATCCTGTAGGCAGGCTACTATTGGCCCACACTTCATCAAGATGTCAGAAGATATATTAGCCAATGTGACCAATGCCAAAGAATGGGGAAACCGACTCAAAGGGATGAGATGCCTCTCCAACCTCAAGGGACTCTTGAGCCATTTGAGAAGTGGGGTATGGACTTTGTGGGTCGAATCAACCCTCCTTCGAGGCAAAGGTCTTACATCATTGTGTGTACTGACTACCTGACAAAGTGGGCAGAGACTAAAGCAATCAAAGCAGCAACAGAAGAGAAGGTGGCCGAGTTCTTGAGAGAAAACATCTTCTACAAGTTTGGCTACCCAAGAGAGCTGGTCACCGATCAAGGGAGCCAGTTCACATCCAACCTAGTTGAAGACCTACTAGCTCATCACAAGATCAAGCATAGGACTTCCACCCCCTATCACCCTCAAGCAAATGGGCAGGTGGAAGTCACCAATAGAGCATTGGAAGGGATCTTGACTAAGGTGGTGAGCAGCAGCAGAAAGGACTGGGCAGATCGCCTGGTTGAGGCCACATGGGCTTACAACACAACCTGGAAGACCACCACCGGCTTCACACCTTATGAGCTGGTCTATGGGAAGAAAGCTTTGCTGTCCATTGAGTTCGAGTACAACACTTTGAGGATGGCAGCTCAGCTAGATCTAGATCTCAGCCATGCACAACAAGAAAGGTTATTGCAGCTGAATGGACTGGACGAGCACCGGATGCAGGCCCTCCTTCACTCAGAAGTGGTTCAACTTCAGAGAAAGGTATGGCATGACCAACACCTCCATGACAAGCAATTCCAGCCGAGAGATTGGGCTTTGTTGTATGACTCCAGATACAAAGATTTCAAGGGGAAGCTGAGAACCAGATGGCTGGGACCATATGCAGTGGAGAAATGTCATGACAATGGATCTGTTCTTATTCGGACCATTGATGAGGAAGCCATCCCCATGCTTGTCAATGGGCATCGATTGAAGATCTACAGGAAACCTCTCTCAAGACAAGAGTTCATCAAAACTATGGAGAAATCAGTGATGGTCATAGAGAAGGGTTCTGCCTCTCCTTTGGGCATACCCTGAAAGATCTATAAAAATAATAATAATAATAATAATAAATAATAAAGATCCTTGGGTGAAAACCTTTCTGAGGCGCCTAAGGCAGGTGGTAGGGGTGAAAACCTCATTGAGGCGCCCCTATTGTCTTTCAAAAAAAAAAAAAGGAAAAAAGAGATTTGAAAAACATCCTTGAGTGAAAACCTCTCTGAGGCGCTTAAGGCAGATGGCAAGGGTGAAAACCTCATTGAGGCGCCCCTGTTATCTTTCAAAAAAAAAAAAAAAAAGACAAGGATAGCAAGTTTATAATGTGATATTGTAGATTGCAGGTGTTCTATGGAGGAGAGGAAGCCTCTCAACTCAAAGCTAAGGATCCTTATCATGCTGTCAGGAGACCTCACCAGCACCTCCTCCAAGAATACTCATTTTCTCCAAGGTATGTGCAATTTTATCACGGCTTGAGTCTTCTACAGGAAGACGCAGATTTTCTACAGGAAGGTGCAGACTCTCTACAGGAAACGCAAACCTTCTACAGGAAACTTCCTGTAGAAGTTCAGGACGGCCCAGAATCCATTTTATGAGGAGATCTAATGACTAAGGATCGGTTTGGACGCATGCAAGCTATTGTTATCTCCCTTGCACATTGTTGTCACCTCGTCCTGCCATCCTTGTCGACATGCAACGAAGTTACCTGCACCAGCAAAGCAGATCGATGAGTTATCAAGAAAAAGCAATTTTTAAATAAAAAACCGCTGAGATCTCATACCATATCCATCCCAGTCATCCAGAAGCTCTGGGAGCGTGATCGTGAGGCCAAATCCTTCATCGTGCAGCGTGCACCCAAGGAGGAAGAACTGTTAAAAGACATACCGCGGGAGTCCTGTAACAGTTAAGCCCGCTAGAGTGTACACTATTCACAGCGCTGGCCATATGCAATGAAAACGCGGACGCATGCAGCCAAAGCGTCCAGATCCATCGACGGCAGCCTATAGACATGAACCTCCGGGCCTGTGCAAATTCATCAGCGGCAGATAGATCCATTCATCATCGTCCAAAACCCGAAAAATCGTGTTGCAGCCGCGCAGGTAAGTGTCTCGACCCTTTCTTCCGTCAGATTGCATGAATTTTACTTTGAATTGTTTGCAAAGTGTGAAGTGAATGGGTTGAGCGGCTGTATGGCCAGTTGACTGGCCACGTCAACCGGTTAATGGTCCAGTCGGATGTTTGGGTGGCGGCCGTGACAAAAGGAATGGGCAGCACACACGTGAGAGCAATCCCCGTCGGGAAAAATGGATTTAGCAGAAGAAACGGCGGCGGATCTGCTGGAGGGATGATGCGGTAGTAAGTGAACTCGCAGACAAATGATGGAACGACGTCATCCAACGGTCCGGCGGGGACAGCTCACCCCCGCGCCACGGATTCCGCCGATTCAAATCTAATCGGCTAGATTGCCCGCATGCATTTATCATTCACCGTTTGAAACTCAAGTGAACATTCGGATCCCTCTGCAGTTCGAAACTCTGAGCCTTTGGCCATCAGAACGCCTGTGAAGCAACACCGAGAGCATAAACCAACTGCAATCCTTCCCAGAATTCACGCGCTGCTCCTACAGGAAAGCTGTTTCTACAGGAAGGCGGGTTCCTTACATAAAAAGGTGGCAGATAAAAAGGTAACCCTGAACTCTCCATGCAATTGGTTTTTAAAGGTGGCAGAATCGTCGTCTACAGTCTGGTTGTAGGAAATGGTTGCAATTGTTGTCTGCCATGCATAAACTGTCATTCTATAGGATGTCAGTGTAATTAAACTGTGTTAAGGTCCTCAGGGATAAGTTTCGTGGATTATGTGCATGACAGAAGCGTAATTCTACGCTCTGTCTCAGTAGGCCAAATTTCTTCCGCATTCGCCACCTCTAGCAACAGTTTTTATCATGCCGGGTGGGTTTATTAGACGAGAACCCACTGATTCATCAAAGTTAAGAGAAAACCAGGAGGTGGTGGAGCTCTTCACACGGGTGCAATGGATATCCTTTTGTGACAAGTTGCAGGGTTATGACGACGAAGTGGCAGAAGAATTTTTACAAGCTTTGAGGCCGAAATCCAAAACACTGGCCACCGTGAACTTTAGGGGCCTAAGCCTCAAGCTCACCCCGCAATATATCAGTCGAATTACTGAACTTCCAATGGGTTTGCCATGGGAAAAGGAAGAAAGGAAGTTGAGCCAACAGGCAAAGAAAGAATTCTCTCCACTTGAGGAGGAATTCTCGGAGGAAAAAAATGGGGTGCGTAGAACCAGTTTGCTGCCACCATGGAATGAAGTTAGCCTACAGATCATGAAGTATATAACCTGTGAAGGCCGTTTTAGCATTGTGTACGGGTATCACTTTCGGTTGCTCACTGAATTGAGGCACCAGATTGATCTTCCTGTAGAAAATAAACTGAGCATCCCTTATTTCCTGCTACAGTCTCTAATTGAGTGTGCCACAAAGTTAAAAGAAGGCATACCAGATCAGGTAGCCCACCATGGATTGATCAAACTTCTTGTGGAGGATGCAATTCATTCATATAAGGTTCCCCTCTCACGGGAAGCATTCAGAAATTTGACAAGAGATGGAGACATAAGGATGTTGACTGAAGAAAGTGGTTCCTCCAGTAGTGAGGAAAAAGAAGCAGTGGCCGCGGGAAAGAAAGAAACAGGCCAGAAGACCCCGACCACAGTGCAGAAGAAAGAACAAAGGAGGAAGCACGAGAAAAAGGATGACAAAGAAAAAGGTGATACACCCATCTTGTCAACAAGAGAGAAAAGGTTGCAAGGCAGAACGGAAAAAGCTGAGAAGGTCCACATCAGCAAAAGTACCTCATCAACACCCGCAACCAAACCAAAAAGCAAAACCCATGCAGCAAAGCAAGCCAAGGTGGTGACACCTGTGTCTACAGGAAAGCAGAAACAGGCTTCTACAGGAAGCCCAAAAACAGAAAAAGGGTCTTCTACAGGAAGCCCGAAAATTACTAAAACAGGGTCTTCTACAGGAAGCCCTGAAAAAGTGAAACCCAAGGAGAAGAAAGCTGATATTCGTGAAAGGGAGGCAGCAGTTGTGCTGGCCGCCCTCAGCACGCTACCTAAGCAAAAAGAGAAGAGAAAGAGGGAGACCCCTCTATACTTTAAAGCTCGAAGAAGTGTCCGAATAGAGACGGGCAAACCACAGCCTTCGTCCAGCAGCCCGATTGTCATTGAAGATACCCCTACTTCTCCCAAGGAAAAGTCCCCCTCAAGGATAACAGTCACCTATGAGAAGGGGAGCCCAAAGAAAACTAAGTGGCAAGAAAGGTTAGACCTGTTGACTGAAAAAGCTCGGCTACAGGAGGCTGAAAATGTTCTACAGGAAACTCTGACCCGGCTACAGGAAACAGAGAGGAGGGAAGAAGAAGGACCCTCATCACCACCAAGGGAGGGTGAGGTAGAGCCACCTAAAGAGGCAGAAAAAGAACATATACCAGAACCCAGCCCTCGGCCTAGTCTGAGTTCATACTACACCTTTTTAGAGGCAGGCAAAATCATACCGCAGAAATTTACTGTGCCCCTGTTTTTTGCATTAGAGGAAGAAAGAGTCCGTACACACACGTGGATGAAGATTGCCAAGTCAAAGGGTGTGGCGGACATAGGTCCTTTACAAGAGCAACTCAAGGAGGCTAGGAGTGAATTGGCCATGGCCAAACATGTGGCTAATTGCCAAAGAGTGTACCTACAGGAAGAAAACCAGAAGCTAAGATTGCAGCTACAGGAGCTGAAGGCAGGAACAGGTACAACCTCCAAAGACACCACAGAAGAGTAGCAAGGCAAAAAGGAACTGACCACAGGTCTTGAGGAGCCAATGACACTTCTATAGGAAGCAGAACAGCAAGCACAAATTGAAGTGCAAGCTCTAAAAGAACAGCTGCAGCAAAAAGAGGCACAATTGGCCTGCATGGCCAGTTGGGCCATGGAGGCAATACAGTGCAGACAACCTGCAAAATCCTATGGTTTGTACTTGAAAGACCAATGGCTGCAGTTCCAAATAAATACCTTGGCACAAAGAGGTATTTCTCAGATTCAAGACCCACAGCAATTTTCTGAGTTGTGCAGTACTAGTTCGTCAGAAGATAAAGCCAAATTAGCAGAGTTCTACCTCCACAATTTGGCCTTGCCTAATGAAGTTTCCTGGGATCCCAATACTGCCTTGGGTGATATGCAATTGATGGTGTTAGCTTCATGGTTGAACCATGAGGATCAAAGAGCAGCTGAAGCAAAATCGGTCATGAATCGAGAATTGAACGAGCCATTGTTCATTCGAGCAGAACCAGAGGATCCAGTTGCACTCATCTCAGCACACCAACACTTGTCTACTGATCCCACAGCTTCCTTGAGATATATGGATCAACAGGCCCAAGCCATAGCTCATTTTGAAGACATGGAAAGACTGTTAGGAGAAAATGCTACCCAAGCATGCACGCGCAGATGGAATACATTGGCACACAGTTTGAAAATCCGAGAGTACCATACCCCAACTCGGATGAGGGAAGCTCTGGTAAGGGTAGCCCTTTACAAGAAATCCATGCAAAACTTCCAGGCCAGCTGGATTGGCCTTAAACTCAGCCCACCACTGCTGTTAGGATTGACTGAAGGCAGCACAGAGAAGGATGACAATGAACAATGGGAAGAGGTGAACAGGAGAGCTGGGTTTCATATCAGCAAGGAGGACACTACTACAGAGGCTTGGGATGTAAGGGTAGCAGTAAAAGCAATGAAGGATGAAGAGTTGGACTAAGTTGCTCAAGGATGAGCAAATATTTTAGCTCGGGGGTGATGATGAGCCCCAATTTTTGGTAACAATTTGGGCTCATTTGGCCTACTTACCTTGATCAACCCTTCATCTTTTATCACTTATGCATTCATTTCTTGGTATATTCGTGTTATTTGTAGGAAGAAGGGCAGGCATTATATCTATGTGGCTAATACATGATGATTTCAGGTTTTTTGGCATTAAAGGGAGCAAAGACCACGCAGAAGGAGACAAGGAGACAGCAAAGGTGGCATTGCAGGTTTATAGGGAGGTTGTCTACAACCTTAAATGACCTCCCTCGTGGTCTCCACCCTAACTCCGAGCTCCAACAGCTTTCCCCAGCGAGCTTAAAGGCAGCCAACGGATTCTACAGGAACAACAGTTTACAGCAATTTACTTTTAGTTGGATAGCCGAGCTCCACTAATTGAGGAAGCTAGGTTGATCCTCATCATGTATAAATATTAAGGCCGTGGCCTTTGATAGGAGCTTTTTGAACTTTTGAACTACTGTTGCAATTTCTAAGCACGAGCTACAGCTCGGTTTTTGCTTTTTGTAAGCCAGTTTTGGCATGATGTTAGACTCATGATTATTCAATAAAGGCAGGCAGCTTTGGATTCAATTCTAACTTTTTAAGGGAGCTATAGCTCTCAGGTTAGGGCCCAACCTGAGAGCAATAGACCTCCTTTTCCTTGTATTGTTACTTGTCTTTCCTTTCAGCACTTCATTCCTCTGTTTTGACATGCATTTGGAAATTACAGCCTGCTGATTTGATTTCTTTTATGTGATTGAGTAAGATTAGTTTATGGTTCAAGTGCTTTTAGTTGCTTAGATTAGAGTAGGAGGATCAGCATTCATTAGAGCTCCAAGAAAAGGTTGACAGTGCACTCACTGCCATCTCTGTTTAGAGATTGGGGGTGTAGACCGTACCAACCACCAAAAAAAAACGCAGTCTTATACTTTCATTCAAGCTGCAACACAGTCATTTCAATTGTAGATCCATCCATGCATTCTGATCTTGAGCAGTACTTCTTCATTCCAACTCCATGCACGATTTTTCTCTGAAGTTTACATTGCTGTTCGTTGATTTAATAACACAGTTAGGATAGGTTAATGAATTCTCGGTTTTGTGCAGATTTGTTTCCTTTACACTGCGTTGCATCACTCTGTTATCTTCTTCTTCTTCTCAAACGCGCCCAAGTCACCTACCCAACCTCTGTTCAGCTCATTTTCCTTCCAACACCTCTACTGTTCACGTAGCTCCATCTTTTTGGACTTTCCATTGCTTCCACCCTTCCATTCACCAACCAACTGCAAGCACTCTCTCTCCATCCCATCTCTCTGTCCCTGAACCATCACAAGCTCCTTTTTCATCCTACCTACCCACCCATATAGCTCCTCGACTCCTCCATCACCCGAAACTCCAACTATAGCACATCCTGTAGAAGTTAGCAGACTTCCTGTAGAAATCCCGAGCTTCCTGTAGGATCCCCTGCAGACATCCTGTAGAAACCTGCAACCTCGGTTGCCAAGCACCTGAATGTTGTGGACTTCCGTGGAACGATGGTAGGGATCCCCTGGAACCTCTCCTAGCCCTCCTGGCCTTTCCCAAGCTTTCTTTCCCTTCGCACTACCCCTGCACAGTCAAAACCCTAATAAGAAACAAAATCATAATAACTCCAACCACTTAAGCAAAAATATAAAAACAATGTTCTTTTCAATGGAGGTAGTTTAATCTCATGCATCTCATATCACTAGAAGTAATGGCATCATTTCTAGAAGTTTTCACTCCCACCATTGCATCGTAGAGATTAGACTAGTCAGATTAGGGTTTACTAGGGTTTCCATGTTTGGTTGGCTTTCAGTTCATTCTTGCAAAGTAGGTTAATTTCCTTTCAGATAGTCTTCGTTCATCATTTAGAAAGCTTCTTTTGAGAACATATAGAAGTTGGCTTGAGCCCTAGCGGACTTGTGCCGGCTGACCAAGTGACAGCTGCAACAAGAGCTAGTACTTGTGCATACAGCACCGTCGCTTCCAAGTTTGTTACGAACTACCGGGTTGATAAAATTAGAGAAGGAAGCTCCAGGAGTTGTAGCATTATTGCTACAATACTGGAGCCCACCACATACCCAACTCCATGTTATCCCTACCATTCACCTCCACCACAACCACAACCCCAACCACATCCATCTCAAATATACACTCCCACTCAACTACCTGTACCACCATTTCCAAACCCACACATTGAAGTAGCTCAGCCCACTTACAATGCTGAGGTACAACACTTCCAAACATCTCCTCTTGAGATCAATGGTATTCACCATAGCTCAGGAAGAGTATTGCAAAAAAGATATTATCTTGATATCATTGAAGGACCACATCCAGAAGAAGAAGATTCAAATGAGAAGACCACAGAACCATGGGCTGCAATTGATGAAGAAAAAACATCAAAATTAGAGATTGAGAAAGCTCCCTCATGGTTACCATCAAATCCTCCATGTATTCAAGAGAACAATCAACAAAAAGAGGAATATTTGAAGGTCATGGTAGAAGAAGACATGAAGAATGATCCAGATTAGCAAAAGGACCAGGGACATCACAACTATATTGAAATATGGTTCTATACGGTCACTAAATTGCAACAATACTCCCTTCTTCAATTGTGCTTGTATTCATCAAAGTCAAAGCATTTGATCACTCAAATCAGGTACCTGTCAAAACATACATTTCAAGCCTATACATCAGTTTTTTTGTCATCGTGATGTGCATATGGCTCCATTGGAAGTATTCTTATACTTGAAAGTGATCTTGTTTTTCAAGTAGGGTAGGGTAAGAAACAAAAAATTGAAAAATAAGAGAAAAAAATAAAAATCTCAGGTGAAAACCTCCTTGGAGGTGCCTCAGATTGGCTCATTGATTGAAAACCTCCACGAGGCGGTCAATGGGTTGGAAAAAAAGAAAAGAAGAAAAAATAAAACATCTTAGGTGAAAACCTCCTTTGAGATGCCTATGCAGACCTATTAGTTGAAAACCTCCTTGAGGTGGCTAGTAGGCCAAGAAGAAAAAAAAAACGAAAAAAAAAATAAAATCTTTGCTTCATGTATCTCTCTGGTGAATGCATGTACTCTCCAACATTTGCAAGCAACAAAAACAAGTTGATACCAAAAGAAAAATTAGTCAAGTCTAGTCAAAAGAAGTCAAATTTTGACTTTCTCCTCCTTTGCTCAAATGCTCCAATAAGGCCAACACCACGCCAATCCATCACCCTCATCTATTTTCACCATCCACCCATCATTCTCAAGCTTCTACCATTCAGTTTGCTTGTTGTCCTAAAAAACTACAGGATGCTCTATTTTACTACAGGATACAAAAATACATAGAGGAGAAATTTGTTTTTTCCATAACTTGAAAACCATGCATCCATTTTCCAATCTGTTTCAGGGGGGATATGAATATGGATGATGGTAACATGCTCATGCAATTTCAGCAAATTCTAGTGCACATTTTTCAAGAAATAAACCTCCATCACCTATAGCCATTTTTGCATTTTCTTGATATCCGTGCATCCATTTAAAAAGTGGTTTCATGGGGAGATGCATATGGATGATGGTAACATTCCCAAGCAATTTTAGAAAATTTCAGTGCATGGTTTCCAAGAAATCGACCTCCATCACCTTCAACCATTTTTAGTTTTTCTTGAGATCTATGCATCCATTGACTAATTTCTTTTTATGGGGGATGTGTATAATGATGATGGCAACATGATCAGAAAGTGTTCGGTCAATCCATTCTACCGTTTGGGAGATATGGAAAAAACAAGTCGGCTACAAAAGGCTGTCCTGAAAACCTACAGGATACAGAACAACACCTATAGGATTGGAAGTGAGCAGTTTTAAAGGGAAAAATTAGAGGTTGGCTTCATCAGACAGTGATAAGGAGACATCTACAACCCTCCACATCCATCAGAGAAACATGATAAGGGGATTTAATAAGAGGGAACCCACCATAGTGAGGATTCATCAGCATCACCATCTAGTACTTGCACATCAAGGAATAGCATCAGAGAAAAAAAGAGAAAAACACATGCAGAAAATACAAGCAAGGATTCTACTCTCCAACAAATAGCATCTACAGGAAGGCCATCAAGTAGGTACAGGTATGAAATATTCTTTACCTCTTCTCTTGAGCATATTATAGTTAGGAATTTGTTGTCAATGCATGAGAGATGAGGTTTTATAAGCTAAGGATGGGTCAGCAGTCTTAGCCGCCTTCAACTAGTTAATTGTAGCTCACTCCTTCACTCATGAAATGTTCAAAATTCAAGTTATGAAGGGTGATGATTTCAAGGAATGAGAACAACAGTTAAAAGAAGAAATTTTTGCAAAGGCCAAGTCACCACAACACTCCAAGCCCTCCATCCACTTCATATTCACTATCTATTCATCATTCATCCATACCATTTCATTCTTGAAAAAAACAAATAGAGCATCCTCTCCATTTTCACAAACTTACACTACTCCTTTTGAGCCCTAGCATCATCATCCAATCCCTCTTCATCATTTCGCATAACTCCCATATAGTTAGAAGACCTTGAAAGAGGAGGAATGACTACTATAGGAAGGTAGAATGTTGCTACAAGAAGGAAGAAATGAATAACTTATGCTAAACCCCAAGATGGAAGATCTTAAGAGAGACCTAATCAAAACAAAGAACTCCAAGGCCATTAGGCAGTCATCTGAGCCACAAGAAAGAAGAAGAAGGCAACATAAGGAAATGAGGCATTCACCATAAAAAAAAAAACTCAAATTGCAGTGATGAAAACATGTTTTCCAAGAGGTCTCTAATCTCTTTCTGGCTTTTTTCCAAGGCCTAAAAATGGGAAAAAGGCATGGGATTCAAGTTGAGGGCCTGTCCTAGGCTCAGAATATCATTTATGCTCAAAAAGGGCTTCCTGTAGTTTTAACAGGGTTTCATGTAGGTTTCCTGTAGTTTTGACAGGAATTACTACAAGATTTCCTAGTTCTCATCTAAAGCCAGTTTGAAGGTTTTAGAGGTGTCCAAATGGTGGAACAAGGTAGAAGAAGGTTGATAAGGATGTGGAAGACCTTGCTAAACTGAAAAATATTCAAGAACCCATCTTGAATGAGTGGAAGAAGGAAAGCTAATGGTCTCAAGAATCAATGATTTTTCTTTACACAAATATGTTTTTGGGCTTATCCTTGCAAAACTTACAGCCAAGATTCTTAATGCACAAGAGAGAGGCCACTAGGGCCATGGATGAGGCACAATTAGGTCACTAATTTGGGCAGAGGATGAGCAACACTTTTAGTAGGGGGTATGATGGGCCTCTAAATTAGACATAAATTAAGGCCCATGCCTCTAAATTAAACATAAATTAAGGCCTATGACCATCCTTTAGCACATTAAACCTATCCCTTTGCATTAGATAATGTATTTTTAACTTTAATATATTCATTAGGAAGGTTTATGAATAATTGCATATTTGTGCCTAATATTATTTATTTTTGTGGAATATTATGAGAATATTGGACAGATTATGAAGATTTGGAGGAGGAGATAATTTAGGGACTTGCTCTCTACTATAGGACGATCAATAATAAATAATAAATCAACAGGATATTATAGAATTATGGCACAAATTGTGGAACTCCAATGATTGAGAAAATCTAGGAATGTGTTCCCTACCATTTAATGCAGATTCCTAGTATTGGGGACCAGATCCACTAATCAAGGGATTTTGGTGGGGAAAGATTTATCAATTCATGGTGAATGATTCCTAATTATTTTGTATAAATACCAAGTCGAATTTGCCTCTAGGGATAGATTTTCGTTAGTGTTCTTGTGGAGAGAACTCATATTTCTGCAGCTCCATTGTATTTTCTTGTAGGGATGTAATTGTATTGATGAAAATAATGAATATTGGTGTCATGTTCAGCTTATAAATATTTTTCTCCTCCATAGGTCTTTGAGTTTCCTTGGGCTTGGCCATCCCAGAAACCATAGAGCCCTTTTGTATCACTTTATTTCATTCTTTTGACTTCTTATTCACATATATCTCTTGTTTTTATTTCTTTCTACTTCTACATTTAGTATTAATGTTTTTTTGTTATAGGATTGAGTTAAATGGTCGATGCAAGTTCATTTTCAAGATCAAAAGCATTATTTAATCCTTGGAAAATATTTGGAAGTTCATAGTAATCATTGAGCTGCTTGGATTAGTCTTCTTATTCCCAAATCTAGAGTTCTGGAACTCCTTTGTGGCAAATAACAGTAGATTTCTGCTATTTTTTAGAGCATTTTAACGAAATTCAATTGAGTTGGTTCCACTTGAATTAGATCACAAAAACATTATAATTCATAAAAAAAATTACCCCGCTACATTTTCACTTGATTAGGTTAGGAATTTTTTATATTTACTAGCTCACTAGTTCTTGAATTTCTAGATTTTTGACTAGTAATGTTTTTCTAATTTTTATCATGGATTAACAAAGGTATTTTGAGTGATTCCACTTGGAATGGGGACCTAAGACATCCTAGTTAATAACAAATTTGTCCCATCCAATTTAGATTTGATTTTCTTGGTCATTCGATGAATTATAATTTCATACAGTAAATCTATAACATCCTATAATAAATCAGGGGATCCTGTAGGAAATCACTGTAGCATCTTGTAGGAAATCTGCATCCTGTAGGAAAGCTTGTTTTGAGCCCGAATTGAGAAAAATCATCATTGAATCTAGGATTAGGCCTCTACTTGACCTCCATTCCATCAAGACCATTTTAACCCTCTTGCTCCACACTTTTCTCCCCTTCCAAAGATCAAGGAAAGATTAGCATTTTCATTTATAAAGCAAAAATATTTTAAAAAATGAGTTCTTTGATATTTACACATGCACACAACAGTTAGTACTCTCTATATTAGATTTCATGCTCAATTAGTTTAAATCATCACACGTGATAAATAGGGTTAAGCTAGGTTTCTTTTACATTTAGTTCGTGATCTTTATGCAATTAGAATATGTTTCTTTCCTTGTACTTTCTTTCTTGAAATAGGTTAAGGTTCCATTTCGAACATTTTATTTTTTGCAATTAGTTTAGGATTTGACTTCAGTACATGCACTCCATTACATCATGATAGTAAAAGAAGGACACATTGTATGCTGCACATATAGTGTTGATATCTCTTAAGTTTGTACGAACCTCAGGTTGATAATTAAAATCGATAGCCTTGGGAGTTACAACATTCTTGTTGCAATACCGAGGCTCATCAAAGTACAGGTGCAAGTACAGATTCACATGATGTGGAATATTGTCTCATAGAAAATGGATTGGTCAGGTTTAGAGATAGGATATATCTACCACACAATAATGAGCTCAAGAATTTGATCTTGAGGGATTTTCATGTGAAACCATATTCAGGTCACCAAGACTATCAGAAAATACTGACAACAATGAAGAAATTTTACTATTGACCAAATTTGAAGAGAGACGTGGCAGAGTTTGTGGCTAGGTGCTTAGATTTTCAATAGTTGAAGGTAGAGTGTAAGCATCGAGGTGGACTACTACAACCAATTCTGATTCCAGAGTGGAAATGGGAGGTCATTTCCATGAAATTTATCTCAGGATTGTCGAGGAAATCTAGGTATCATGATTCTATCATGGTCGTGGTAGACAGGTTGAAAAAGGTTGCGTAATTCATTCTAGTGATGTCTACATACTCAGTGAATGATGTAGTATAGGTATTCATCAGGGATGTGGTCAGATTGCATGGTGTTCCAAAAAATATTGTGTCAGACAAGGATGCGAAGTTCAATTCCAAGTTTTGGAAGGAGTTTTTTGCAGGTTTGGGCATAGAGTTGGCCTTCAATACAACTTATCATCTGCAGATAGATGGATAAACAAAGAAGGTCAACAGGATATTAGAGGACATGTTGATGATGTATGTGATGCATCAACAATAGAAGTGGGAAGAGTATCTTCCACTAGTAGACTTTGCTTATAGTAATGGGTATTAGGAATCTTTGAGGATGAGTCCATTTGAGGCATTTTATGGGTGGAGGTGTAATACTCACATCTGTTGGAGTGATCCAGTTAACAGGGTGTTGATTGGACCGGACATTTTGGTCAAAATGGAACATGAAATGTAGGTAATCAAGAAGAATATGAAAGAAACATGGGATAGGCATAAGATCTATGTAGATCAGAACATGTTGTTTAAGGAGTTTTAGGTTGCAGAGCAAGTGTACTTGCACATCAAGCTGAAGAAGAGATACTTGTGGATTGGATCATGTGCCAAGTTGGCACCTCATTTTTGTGAACCTTTCAAGGTTCTTGAAAGGAATAAACTAGTAGCCTATCGACTTGCACTACCCCTGACAGTGAAAGTCCATGATGTTTTCCATGTGTCATTGCTTAAAAAATATGTTATATATGTTGATAATGTGATTGACTGGTTTGTATTGCAAGTGGAGCCAGAAGGAGAATTCCATCCAGAACCTCAGTGCCTTTTGTAGAGAAAGACGCTCATGCTCCAAAACTGAGCAATCGAGCAGGTTAAAGTGTAGTGGAAGCACTTTGGACCCGATGAAGATACATAGGACATGGTGGATCAGATGCGGGCTATGTATCCTTCTCTATTCGCTAGTTGAGCGAACTTTTAGTATATGTCTTTGGTATATGTTTTTGGTACATGCTTTGGTGATGTTTTGGTATATGTACATATGTAAATGGATGTAAATACTACCATGAGCTATGTTATAAAGCTCCAATAAGAGCTACGGGTGTCATGTCATTATGATGTTATATTTGTCATGTTTCCATGTTGGTTTGCTTCTTATCAGGTTGGTCAATGTAAATATTGCATAGAGATAAGTTATAAATCTCCATGGGCAATATGTTTTTCTTACAGTAGTCCTATTGGTTGTAGGTGTCATTGAACATTGTGGACAGTATTCCCCCAAGGGGGAAGGTTCTATAACAGTCATGGTCAAAAATCCATGTAAAAAGTTAATAAAGGAAAAATATTAACTAGGATCATGGGACACATATTCCAAGCTGAATGTTGGGCAAAAACATAGTGATGAGGATCACTTGTGGTTAATTAATGGCTAAGGAAATTGGCAAAGGAAATGGCTAAGGCTTTAGAAATACATGAGGCATTTATTGGAATTTTATTTATGGAAATAATGGAAACTAGGAGAAAAGGAAGGTGAAAGGTCACAGGTTTCATGTGAGGAGGAAATTGAAGGAAAATAATGGACAAAGAAGAAAATAGAGGCCTCAATTATAAAAAGGCTTATGAGGATGAGTTTGTAACCTTTTGTTAGTTCTTTTTTGGAGATCTCTCACTATTCTCTCTCTCTCATACTCTTGGACACTTAGAGTTTTCTTGGAGCACTCTTAGAGGAGTGTGACATACTTGAATTTTTGGAGCAAGAAGGCAAAGGAAGAGTAGGAAAGTGAAAGAGGACATCATGATCATTAGCTACAACAAATTTTTCTTGCACGTACCGAGTTGCATATATGTTTTCCTCACTAGTTTTGGCATGCATGGAATATGCATGTGGTTTCTTGGTTATGATCTGTCATTGGCATGGATGATATCCTGGATTGACAGTGGATTTTCATAGCCTTTCCATTTCCTATATAGACATGTTGTTTTTGGTTCATTTCCTTTTGTTTTTTGGTTAGTTCTCATGTTCCTTTAGCTATGGGTTGAGTATATAATTCCTAGAGCCTTGTTTGGAAAAATGCTCAGGAGCCCTATAACAACTTGCATTGAGTTACTAGTCCTAGAGCCTTGGTTTGAAAAATGCTTTGGAGCCCTTTATGGGTCGAGTTACTAGTCCTGGATCCTTGGTTGGACAAATTCTCTGGAGCCCAACAACAATTGTGGGTTGAGTTACTAATCCTAGAGCCTTGGTTGGAACAAACTCTCTAGATCCCTAGACAACTTGGGTAGTGATTTGATTTACAATATTAGATTGTTGTGCTAAGATCCTCCTTAGATTAGAAGAAAAATGCTCTCATTGTGCTTAAGGATTCATGAATTTTTTTTTGCAAGTGAAATGATGAGTTTTTTTATGTTAATTTTATGAGAAATTAAACATAAATAAGAGACTTAACAACAATATTAACATGTACATAACATCATCAAAAACACATTACAACAGGAACATGATAAAGGAGTTCACCCCTCTTGGGCTACGTCTCCTTGGTCCAGTTTCCAATAGCTTGGGCCTCTCTATTATGCTCAAAAGTGTAAAAATATGTGTTTACAATGCTTAAATGCTTCTGAAACCTACTCCAATGAGTCCACAATGTCCAAAAATGGCTATATAGCCTCTTTTTGCATCCAATTTGGTGGAAAACGAAAGAATTTATGACCTCTCCTAGTTTTCCCACTATTCACTCCACAAATTGCTCCAAATTCGGCATGATCCTACAAATTAGCTCCAAAAAATTCCAACTGAGTAAAAATTTCACTGTGCAGTGGTCCATAATCTATTGGCATTGGTTGTCCCATCATAAATTGCAATCAGCGAGAACCAGTGAGCTTATGGTTTGTGAACATGACGGGGCGATGTGCAATTGCGATATGGTGGAACCAACATAACTATTAACCAGAACTCATAAACTTATCGCATTCGGGGTCCTTTCAAAATTCACAATCGATGGAGTACTGATGGTCTTCTATATGAGAGAATTTTTTTTTTCTGCGGTGTGTGATTGCATTCTGTGATTGTGATTATCACATCACAACCCTTCCCTGCCCGGGGGCCAATTCTTTAATGCCTTTCCGCCTGCCTTGTTGCGATGTGCAATTGTGATTATTGCATCGCACCCTGGATTATTCTGGGGCTAATTTTTAATGACGACCCACCTG
Organism: Pinus tabuliformis; assembly: GCA_031772625.1. Taxonomy (NCBI): domain Eukaryota; kingdom Viridiplantae; phylum Streptophyta; class Pinopsida; order Pinales; family Pinaceae; genus Pinus; species Pinus tabuliformis. Next base: position 22,553,386 of record CM062811.1, read on the forward strand.
CTGCATGCAATTTGCGAAATGTGGGGGCCAATGGCAGCCTGCCATTTGGTACTTCCCCATTCGCTGAAGAGCCCTGCCACATCATCTTTTCCTACCATCTGTCCAAATCAAACATGAACTTTGACTTGCTCTAATTTCTTCATACGAGATCAAATTCGAGTGTCATTCACACCTTTAGAATCAATATGATGAACTCTTCGATATGAAGCTATGTTTATAGAGATTCTGACACTTTGAGTTTTGAGCCTAATTTTGAGTACCTAATCACTCCTCCCAACTGGAAGCCTTTTGGATCCCAAAAGGATCACTTCCAATTTTCTAGCAAGTGAGGGTACAGTTCCCTCACCTTTCCAACCTCTATCCATTTGGATTTTAAAGGATTTTTACCCTTCATCCCCACTCGAAGATAATCGATACTTCCCCTTTTTGATGTCCTTGTTCTTCTGTCAAGTATAGTGTCTTGCTGAATCTAATCAAGGAATTCTGGAGAAAAGTCTTCAATAGATGGAATTTGAATATTCTCTCCATGATCTTCAATCAAAGGAGGCTCATACAGCCTTAAATTCTCAACATTAACAACAACATAAATTTGCATATATGAAGGAAAATCCAACCTGAAGGCATTGTTACCAATCTTTTCCAAAATTTTGAATGGACCATCTCTAATTGGTTTTAGCTTTTTACCTTCTCCTTGGAGCCTCTCTTTATTAATGTGAAGCCAAACTTCATCCCCAACTTGGAATTTGTGATCTTGACAATGCTTATCATGCCTTACTTTGTATTTGCCTTGGCTTTTCTCAAGTTGTTCTTGAACCTTTTGGTGTACTAATTGGATTTGTTCAATGAACTTCCTTGCTTTGTCTATGTCACTATGACCTTCAATAGCAACATATTTGCTAAAAGTAAAATCCAAAGGAGATTTAAACAAGTATCTCAAGCATGCCTCAAATGGCGAAGTTTGAGTTGAAGAGTGCTTGGCTCGGTTGTAAGCATGCTGAATATAGTGAAAATGTTCATACCACAACTTAGGATGCTTGTTGCAATACCCATGAAGAAGATGTATTATTTTTTTGTTCACCACTTATGTTTGACCATCTATTTGTGGATGAAAGGTTGTACTCTTTTTCAATTTGGTGTCCATGAATCCCCACAAGTTTGACCAAAAATTCCCAACAAAGCGAGAATCTCGATTACTAACAATCGATGTTGGAAATCCAAAATGCACCCAAACATTCTAAAAGAATAATTGAGCAGTTTGTTTAGTTGTAACTTTCTTTTTACATGGCATCAAAATACACATTTTTTTGAACCTATCCACAACTACATATAAATAATCATGACCTCTTTTTGACAATGGAAGACCTCCTACAAAATCCATAGAAACACTCTACCACATTCGTGAAGGAACAGAAAGTGGTGTGTACAATCCTAACTTCCTATTGTTAGGCCTACTGATTGAACATAATGAACATTCTTTAATAAACCAAGACACACTTTCAATCATACAAGGCCAATAACAATACCTCTGTAGATGTGCCACCATCTTACTTACACCGAAATGACTAGCAATAAGAGAAGTATGTGCCTCTCTTATGATGTTAACTCTTTCTCCCTGTGGAATACAAATATTGCCAAGATGGTATAACAAGTTTTCATGCAAATGATGATCCAATTCCTCTACTTTGTTACCTTGATTCAAGCTTTCATAAACATCTTGAAATTCATTATCTAATACATATTGCTCAATATAAATTTCATGTAAAACATAATTATGCTTGAGTAAAGGTGTTTCATTAAAAATAGGCCTAGAAAGCATATCAGTAACTTTATTATAGATACCTTTCTTATACCTGATTACCAAGTGGAATTGTTGATTCAAGAAAACCCATCCATTGGAAGTGCCTTGATTGCTGCAACTTTGATTGAGATTGCAAGTATTGCAATGGTTGATGATCAGTGTGAATGATTGTTTCCTTACCCATCAACTGGTGTTTTCAATTTTTCACACTTTGTACCAATATACAACTCCTTTTCATATGTAGGATAGTTAATCACTGCACCATTAAAAGTTTTCGGATGAAAACAAATAGGCTTACCATGTTGCATGAGGACTACACCCATAGCGTAGTCACTAGCATCAGTATGAATCTAAAATGACTGTCTCAAGTCTGCAAGTGCAAGTACTGGAGTTGTACTAGTCTTTTCCTTCAATGCATCTAAGGACTTTTGTTGTTTTCCTCCCCACTGAAAAACCTTTTTCACACTTGTCAACGCATGAAAAGGAGTCGCTATAAGAGAAAAATTAGCAATGAATTTCCTCTAATATTGGGTTGCTCCCAAAAAACTTCTTACCTCTGTAACTATCATGGGCCTTGGCCGATTCAAAATGACATCTGTGGAGTACTGAAGAAGGTATGTTTTATTGATTATTTTGTCATCTTTTCTTTAAAAACTCATAATCCCTTTGCATCATGAACTAGGAAAATAAGAAGAAATTATGTCATAATCTATGAGATTTGTATATAACGCAAAATAACTAATGATCACCATTTTATTATGCAGAAAAAGGGAAAAATGAAAGATTGTCGTCCCAAGGAAAAAGACAGAGCAGAGTTAATTGTTGTCCCTGTGGCAGGAAACCATATGCAGGCAAGGCGATCCAAACTGAAGCATATCAACCAAGGAAAGGAAAAGGAGATATCGAATCGACGTAAGAGAATAAGGGGATAATTGGAATTAACAGTTTGGCGAATCCCTCAGGATCCTCTGATCCTGAGGGATCGCAATATTAACTATTTTTGCATCATTGATATCTCCGCTTGGCTGTTATAAAAAGGGGTAGCACTGCTAGCCTAGGGGACGGGTTTTTGTTACTCTTATGTAATTTCTCGTTGTATTTAAAACTTTGATCATCGACTCTCGTTGAGAAGTGATCCACTGTAACTTTGTTTGGATGCTTTAATATAAATCTGGTTGTTGTTCCATCTTTGATCCTGGAATAATCTCAAGCGGTGTATCCCTGGAGGCTAAGGGCTTGGCCCTGGGGGAACACTTGCTCTTGTACCATTATCTTTAATTCGTGCATGGTTTTCATTATTAGCTTTGATCGGTAAGGTGGTGTGTTTTGTTATTTTATATCACAACTTTGTTATATTTACAATCTCGTTCTCTGTAATAGGAATGTCGTATCGTTCATTTTGACTTTATAACGTATTGTTGTTCCTTTAAGTCATTGATGTAACATTACTGTTCTTTACAGAATGCTATTGTTGTTCAATTACAGAGTAACTAGGCTGTAATATTCTTAAGTTGGTATTACTGTATTCATCTATGGTTTATACTTAATTACAATTATTGTTCGATTGACATTGTTGTTCCATTACGAATCGCGATCATTATCCTTTATAACTGAGATTAATATTTTTGGTATCAGAGTCAGATTACTGTTTCTCTCAATATCAATGTGTGTTGTGTGTGTTATTTATTTCGGTTTACTGTACATTCACAATTGGCTCTAAGCGTTGTTCCATATTTCATTTCTAATTGGTTGCCGTTCTATTTCTATTTGCTATCCGATTTATTCTTAGATTAAGGATTGCTCTCTGATTTCTGTAGGATACGATTGCTGCTTTTATTTCCTTAGAGTAAGGTTTCGTTGTTTATCAAGACTAGTTGTTGTTCCATTTCCTAGTTGTTGTTTCAATTATAGTTGTTGCTCCATTTCCTGTTATTTGCATTGCCATTGCGTTGAACGATCTGAAACTGTAACGAGCATTGACAGTCGTTGTCTAGTTCCCAGGTTGATGATCTATTCCTTGATTGTCTTTAGTCACATCAGTTTACAGAGGGATGAGTTATTGTTATTGTACCCTTTACTGATAATTTACTTAGTCTTATAAATGCATGATTTAAGTCTTAAAGTGCTTTGCTGTAAGTAGATCTTATTTTAAGCATCCGTTTACTCTTTTATTTTCTTGAGCACTATACTACTAGCATTACTCTGACAAATGACCGCCTCAAATTGAGTACACTCTTTGAGATAAAAAATTGTTCCTGAATTGACAAGTTAATGTGAGGTAAATAGAGGTGAAAAAGACCTTTTTTACGGTTCGACATTTTGGCACTGTTGCCGGGGAAGAGTGTAGCGATTTTTTTCTTTTCTAGAGTAGTGTGAGAAACCTGTTAGGAAAGAACTGGGTTTTAAAAATGAAAGGTAAGAACCTGCGTGTGGAGTATGTAATAACCCTACTCCCTTGCCCGTTTTCCTGCATATTTGTTGCTATTTTGTTTGGGTAGAACTTAGCAATTGATTTGAGTGCATGACTAAGCAGAAAAAGCCTGAAAAGAATCCCAAAACTCTACCCAAACCCGATAAAGTTAAGGGGCCAGTGACTCTTGGCCGATCGACCTTTATAGACGAAATCCTTAAAAAAGCAAAATCTCAGCCTTCAGTAGGACCTAGAAAAGTTGCTTCTAGATAGCCTACTAGTGCCCTTCAGGCCATAGGATCACCATCTGTAGCCTTTGTTGAGGTGCATATAGTCAAACTGCAGAGTAAGATTTTCAAGAAATTGAAAATTCTAGCCCAAAATCATTGCAAGAAGGGAACCTTAGCAATCTTTGTGAAGGAAGAGGAGAAACAGGAGAAACTAAAGAACCAAAATCTCCTCTTGGGGTAATACAGCTGTTAAGCAGCCCAGATAAGGGAAGTGCTGCAAAAATCATTTATAACGAAGTTGAAGAAATTCAAGAACCTGAACCCTCCCAAACATTAGACACTCTCATCATCCCACATGAAGGAAGTGTTTTTAAGGCCATTCTTGTTAGAGCCATTCCCCCTCAACAACCTAGGAATACCCTCCTAGACATCCCAGAAGGTTATTGGCATATATTTGACCAAATGGCCCAGAACCAGCTAAACACCCAAACCTCTACACTGCAATACCCCATTGTGGATACTACAACTAATGCACCTATGAAAGCAATTCTTCTTCAGCATATCCCTACATTCCATGGCCTTACATCAGAAGATCCAGATGCATTTTTATTCGAATTTGACGTGATGTGTAGAGGATATAACTATACCATTGACCCCCAGAAACTGAAATTATTTCCCTCCACATTAAAAGGGGCTGCTCTAAGATGGTTTATGGGATTAGGTGGTGGTGTTATAAATAACTGGGACCAAATGAAAGAGTTTTTTCTAAAAAATATCAAGACTGTTGCAAGTCTAGAGAGTTAAAAGATGAAATATTTCAGATGGTAGCTAGACCAAATGAAACATTAGAAGAATATCTTCCAGTACAATCTTCAAATATCTCCTTATGCATCATTACCCTTACCTGATAATGTATTAAAAACAACATTAATTAGGGGAATGAAGGAACAATGGATTGAAACACTAAATATTATGGGGAAAGGAGATATTTATCAGGAAAATTTTGCTGACATTATTGATTTATGTATTAGGAGCTCGAGAGGCAGCACAAGACTAAAACCAGCAGAACATGATCAGTTTGCAAGAGATAACAGAACTTCGGCAGAAGGAGTAACTCGTGCAGAAATTGGAAATTTATTAGAAAATTTTAAAACTGACATATTGGGGACACTGACAACACAACTTGATATTATGCAGGCCAAAAAAAAGCAAGCAGAAGCAGAACAAAATTTGGCAATCTTCTGTCCCAGATGTAGAAAGAAACACAACCATAAGGAGTGTCCATTAGATGCAGTCCAAGTTTGCACCATTTGTACAAAAGACCACTCCACAAAAATCTACCCCTCACAACCTGGATTGAAAGCAGTATACAAGGAAGCAGAAGAAGAGCCAGCATCGGTGTATCTACTTAATCAGCGCCATCAATGGCAGCCGCGAAAATTAGGCATGTTTTTAGACCCAACTTCTTCTTTTCAGCCTCCACAATATCATGCTCAACAATATAATACAATGTGGAAAAAACAACCTCCCTTCCCGAATTGGTCACACCAATCATTTCCTTCATCATCTCCATGGCCAAATCAAGCAAGCCAACCCAATTGGCCAAATTTTCCTTATACCCCACCATATTGGCAAAACAATGAATATCCAGCACAATGGGCTCCTCCTACTTCATAGAGTCAAGCCTGGCAGACAAACTGGCAAAGACCGATGAATCAGCCAGTAGGAACCATCCCACTCCCTCAACCTACACTGCCAGCATTACAACAAAACCCCCAGCCTAACTTAAGACCGCAACTCCCAGCCCAACCCAATCCCAATCCAAATAATAGACCGGTCCAATCCATTCAAATAATTGAGACACCAGAAATAGGAACTGATCTAAGGGAGTGTAATGATCTTCAATTAAGATCTAGGCGTATAATTGAAACAGAGGGAGATAAAACAGCTCAATTTGAAAATCAATTACCTATGGAACAACTACCACAAGAAGAGGAAGTGACCAGACAACAAATTCATAATCCAGCAACTACATCCTCTCCTCCATTCCCAAAACGCCTAATTATACCTCGACCTATACAATACTCTGATTTTGACATTTTGGGAGAACTACAAAACTTGTACATAAAAATCCCACTCCTCTAAGCCATTCAAGACATTCTGATATATGCAAAGACTATCAAAGAGCTATGTATAAAGAAACCAAGGAGGAAAATAACAAGCAACCCAAAAGTCCAAGTAGTTGTCACTCTATCTGATTTATTATCAAGAAAAGAAACACCCATTAAATACGAAGACCCAGGAAATCGAATAGTAACCATACAAATCAATGGACAAACCTTCTTAAATGCCTTAGTTGATCTAGGAGCTGCAATTAATATCTTAACAACCACCACTTGCCAAAAATTGGGCATTACATCAGTAGAACCGACCTCCACTTTATTAGAACTGGCTGACCGATCTATGGTTCGGCCAGAAGGCACACTACATGATGTCATGGTATCTGTTGATTCCTGGGAGTATCCGGCCAATTTTCTGATAATAAACCCCAAAAACCGACTTGATGGACATCTGTTGATTTTAGGCAGACCTTGGCTTGCAACTGCCGATGCGTATATTGGCTGCCGACAAGGCAGTGTGACCATAACTAGGGGGAAAATATCAAGAATCTAGCTTTATATCCCCTAGCACAGCCAAGTGTCACAATAATAAAAACTAGCAAGCATCATGTATCATACCTTACCGAAAATATTAGATCTCCATTAACCATAGAAGAGGCCCTCGATTTTAAAGACCAAACAGAAGATGATGCCATTAACAATTTTATTAGCTAAACTGAAACCAGATCCCGCATACAATGTCACATGATAGAAGCAGCATTTGATAATGAATTAGAAGAAGATCCTCTTAAAGATACGCACGATCAAACAATACTTACTACCTCTGTCTCAAATAGTAAAATTGTAGAAATTGACCCAGGAAAGACTTTAAACATTAATGCCAACCTGACTCCCGAACAAGAAGAGAAGCTCATCCAACTACTTAGGAAATACAAATAAGCATTTGCATGGGACTATCCTGATATGAAAGGAATTGATCCCCATTTATGTACACACCACATTTACCTAGAAAAAGATGTGAGACCTGTTCGCCAACCACAAAGAAGACTTAATCCTCACCTAAAAGACATTGTAAAAGCTGAACTTCAAAAACTTTTAGATGTCAACTTCATCTACCCTATCTCCGATAGTAAATGGGTCTCTCCACTTGTCGTGGTACCAAAGAAGAATGGGAAGTGGAGAATTTGTGTAGATTATAGAGAACTAAATAAAGCAACACAAAAAGACCACTTTCCCCTTCCATTCATTGACCAAGTATTAGACACTTTGGCAGGGAAGAAATTCTTTTCTTTCTTAGACGGCTTCAGTGGATACAATCAGATTCAGATTTCCCCTGAAGACCAAGACAAAACCACTTTTACTTGTCCTTGGGGAACATTTGCCTATAGAGTTCTACCTTTTGGCTTATGCAATGCTCCTGCCACATTTCAAAGGGCTATCCTCAGCATCTTTTCAGACTTAATAAATGAAGGGCTCGAAGTATACATGGATGACTTTACACCATATGGAGATGATTTTGACCCAGCATTGGACACACTGGAAAAAGTCCTGCAGCGCTGCATTGCCACCAGGCTTTGTTTGAGCCATGAAAAATGCTATATGATGATGACTGAAGGAATTATTCTAGGCCATTATATCTCAGCAGTTGGCATACAGGTAGACCCAGCCAAAATTCAAATAATTTTTCTAATTCCCACTCCTACCACTCAAGCAGAGGTACGCAGTTTTCTTCGATTTTCTGGTTATTATAGAAGGTTTATAGAACATTTTTTGCATATTGTTGCACTTCTATATGCACTAACAGGTAATGTTGACTTTCTTTGGACGGAAAAATGTGACCGTGCTTTTCAAGATCTGAAGAAGCTTGTGTCCACAGCCCCAGTCCTTCGAGGACCAAATTGGGACCTGCAATTCCAAATTTCATCAGATGCCTTAGATACAGCTATTGGAGCAGTCCTTGGGCAGGAAGAAGATAAAAGACCACATGAAATTTATTATATTAGCAAGAATTTATCCCTTGCTGAATTGAATTATACTGTTACTAAAAAGGAATTTCTAGCTGTAATACATGCTGTCAATAAGTTCAGGCATTACAGTACTGGATATCCTGTTATCTTGTATACAGATCACTCTGCCATAAAATATTTAGCAAATAAACCAATCACAAATGGTAGAATAACTAGATGGTTGATTTTATTGCAGGAATTTGATATTACAATCAAGGATAGACCTAGAAAAGAAAATTATGTAGCTGACTTTCTCTCACGAATTCCAAAACTGGTGGATGCATCAACAGTTGAAGATCAATTTCTAGATGAGCATCTGTTTGCTGTCACTATTAAAACACCCTGGTATGCTGATGTTGAGAATTACTTAGCAGTAGGCACATTATCGAAACATCTGACCCCCAATGAATGAAAACAGATTGTCCAGTGAAGTGCTCGATTTTCCTGGATTGGGGGCTACTTGTTCCATAGAGGAGCATATATGCACATCAGGAGATGTGTCCGGGAGGATGAAATTTTTGACATTTTGAAAGCTTGTGACGACGGACCATGTGGTGGACACTTTGCCGATCGTAGAACTGGACATAAGGTGCTGCAAACATGGTATTATTGGCCTACGATCTTCAAAGATGCAAAGAAGTTCGTTCAATATTGTGACAGTTGTCAGAGAACAGGACGCCGTAGACAGTCTGACGAAATGCCCCTGAATCCACAACTGGTTATTGAACCATTCGAGCGATGGGCACTCGATTTTGTTGGTCCAATTAACCCATCCTCGAACCAGAAAACATATATTCTGGTGGCAACAGAATATGTCACCAAATGGTTTGAAGCATAGGCATTGCCAAGAGCTACAGAGGATTCTGTCATACAGTTCTTGTTTCACATATTCGTGCGATATGGGCTTCCAAGAGACATAATTACAGACGGTGGACCACAGTTTGCTGGTAACAAGATTGCTACAACACTTAAAAACTATGATATCCAGCATAAAATTACTACTCCATACTACCCGCAGGCAAACGGTTAAGTAGAAAGCAGCAATAAAATAATAGAAGCAATCTTGATAAAAACCATTGCGTCACATAGACACGATTGGGCTACAAGATTACCAGAAGCCTTGTGGGCTTACAGAACAACATGGAGAAGCACTACTGGCTATTCACCATACCAATTGGTATTTGGAAAGGAACCCATTTTTCCTATAGAATTCGAAATCCAAACATTGCGAATAGCACAAGAAGTTGGTCTAGATCTCAACAAGGCACATATTAATAGATTACAACAGATCAATGAGCTAGATGAGATCATGCTCTCTGCGCTTCAACACACTGCATTAATCCAACAGCAGCGAGCTAAATGGCATGATGCTCTCATTAAAAAGAAAGTCTTCCACGAAGGAGATTGGGCGCTCTTATACGATTCTAGGTTTCGGGATTTTCCCGGGAAGCTTCAGACTTGTTGGCTGGGGCCATACGAGATCCAAAAGGTGCATGATAATGGCACCCTTACCCTAATCACCATTGACGGATCTGGACATACCTTCAAGGCAAACGACCACCGAGTTCAACTATACCACAAACCACTTACTGGGGAATCCTTCTACCAGCAACTCTGTGAAGACTCTGACATGCAAATTTTGGTGGAGGAAGAGAAATCTCACTCACCTCTGGTTCATTAAAGTAATTTAACTGTTTTTACATTTTGTACATAATTCTTTTACTTTATTAGCATAAATTATTCTCTGTACATATTTTATTGCACTTTGTTGTTCCTTTTCAAAGAATCAGCAATTCTATTGTTTTTTCTGTTCCTTTTAGAAGGAACAACACCTTCACTATCTTGTTGACTCCTTTCTTTTAGCTTGAATTTTTTTTTTTTTTTTCAAAAGGGACAACACTATTGTTTTTGTTGTTCCTTTTCCAAAGGAACAACATTTGTGTGCACTTTTTTTTTCTGCTATTCCTTTTCCAAAGGAACAGCACTTTCGTTTTGTTGTTCCTCTTCTGAAAGAACAACACTTTTTGTATTAGTTGTTCCTTTTTCACTTTGTTGTTCCTTTCCCAAAGGAACAACACTTTTGCATTTTTGTTGTTCCTTTTCCAAAGGAACAACACTTTTGCGTTTTTGTTGTTCCTTTTCCAAAGGAACAACACTTTCGGTTTTTGTTGTTCCTTTTCCAAAGGAACGACACTTGCGTTTTTGTTGTTCCTTTTCCAAAGGAACAACACTTTCAGTCTTTGTTGTTCCTTTTCCAAAGGAACGACACTTTCGTTTTTTGTTGTTCCTTTTCCAAAGGAACAAAAGTTTCGTTTTTTTGTTGTTCCTTTTCCAAAGGAACCACACATTTGGTTTTTGATGTTCCTTTTCCAAAGGAAAGGGCTTGTGTTTTTGTTGTTCCTTTTCTAAAGGAACAACGCTTGCGTTTTTTTGTTGTTCCTTCTCCAAAGGAATGGCAATGGCATTTTCTACTGTTCCTTTTCCAAAGGAACAACATTTGTACTTTTTGCTCTTCCTTCTTGAAATAAAAACATTCTCGTATTCCTTTTATTGATGCTTGTTCTCCTTGCTGTTCCAACTAAAGGACAGCTGTCGTTCTTCTCAATATATGATAATTTCGAGTCTTTTTGGAGCACAGTTATACACTTATGCAATGGATACAAAACTAGAGCATACTGAAATCAGTAAATCATATGAAATCGCTATTTTTACAGGAAATTGCTTTGAATTTATAAGAGGAAAGAGGAAAAGACACAATTATCCATCACTTTTGCTGTCATTATCCTACTAATACTGACATGATTGCTTATCTTTATCATAGTGATTCTTTTTTTTTAAAATTCCCATAATCTTCTTTCATTATTATTAAGGAATAAGAATAAAGGGTATATTTTTATATTGATATGTTAAGACTTCTTCCACCATTCCTACTCTTAAGGAGTGTTGAACCACCCTTTGTGTATACATAGGAAAGTACTTTATAAAAAGAGATAAAAAAAGAAAGAGAAAAATGATTATATAACTTATGGGTTGTCAAATGCAGGATAGGGGGTCTCATCAAGAGCCAGCCTACCATGATCATAAGGAAGAAAGTGAAGTGGCATTCCCACTATGGCCACCACACCAGGGATATGATCCAAGAGGCACATCAGAAAAAATAAAGAGTCCTTGGAATAGGAGGTCTCATCACGAGCCGGCCTGCCCACCTTTCACTCCTTCCTGGTGAATGGCATTATGGTTTAACTGGTTACCAAGCCAGCATAATGGCCTCCATTTTGACATTGTATAGCACTTCCTAAGCATACACAAAGGATCATGGTTCCATGGGTGAAACAAACAACTCTGTCAAGGTTATGGACACCTGTCGGCAACAGAGCTCTGTTAATGGTATTGAAGTCACATTCCTTATACACCAATAGTAATCATTAACACCCTTCTTTGTCTTATACCTTTGTAATATGTCACATGAGATTATGTAATTCATTTCCCCGAACCATTAAATACATGAAAATCTATTACAGCCAATCATGATGGAAAAAGTTGATAATGACCGCATCAGACTTTTTGTGCACGTCAGCTATCCTATCCTCCCAACCTCGCATCATATCATAGCATTCTCTTATTTGTTAAGCAATCCTACTATTTACCTCAATTTCGGCAATCTGCTCCTTTTGTAAAACATGGCATTTCGGCATACGTTGTTCCTTTATGACTCTGTACGATGGCAAGTTGGCATGCCGCTCCCTCATTTGATGGCTGAGGACGACCTATCACATTGCAGGGGGAAGGCAAGTGACCTCATAATTTACTGGTATATGTGTCGGACTATTATTCAAAAAATTATTTACTTGGAAATAGCAAGGCTCAATGGTATATTGTTTTTCAATCTGCATGGCTTGCTATTCCTAAGCCATTTTCGTATTATGCTTTGTAGCAATTAGTAAGTAACTCAGGATTTGAACGAGCCCTGTTGTTTCGTTATTTCCTCTTTATTTCTAACAGTTTGAATAGCCTGTTGTTCCATTACTGTCTCTATGTTTTTACAGTGAGCTAAAGCATGGGAGGAAGATCAATACAGAGAGAACCACAGGTATTGACAGTTTCTGATGCTACACGGGAAATCCTGGCAAGGGCAGGATGGCTAGTTTATCTTAATCATTTACAGGAATCCAACGAGACCGTAGCAATAGAATTCTTGCAGAACTTGCAAGAATATCCCTCCACAGTAAGGGGAGACACATAGCAGTCACCGATGATGTAATTGCAGAGGTCTCGAGACTACCAGCCACTAGACCTGTGTGGACTCTAAAGAAGGAGAGACTGCGAAAGATCATGAAGATCTTCCAAGATGAAGGCCAGAACCTAACAGTCAAAGGAAAGGGAGTCCTACCAGCAACATTGGGCAAGCCATTGGCAGAATTGGTGAAGATCATCCAGAGCTACATCACTTGTGAAGGCAGGAAAGATGTGGTAAGACCACGACACCTTAACCTATTAGTTATATTAAAAGAGAAATGCTCTATGAACTTACCTGCATTTTAAAATTCACTACTTCATGATGTCACCCGAAGTATGAGGAAATCAAAACATGTAGAATCGGTAGTAAGTCACCATGGGCTGATATGGCTAATAGTTAGCCACAGTCTTGCTCAGCAATAGAGCAACTTGGAAGAGATAATTGCCATGACAGAAGGAGGACTGACTATGCCGGCCCCAAAACGTAAGCATGCTGCTAGTACACCAGATAGACCATTGAAATGGAGGAAATCAGTCAGATTGGCACGGATTAGAGGGAGGCTGGAAAATTCCCAAGGGGATACTAGCCAACTAGTGGAGATAGACGATTCAGGGGATGAGCAACCCCTGCAATTGGAAGGAGAAGAGAATGAGAAAGGATTGGAAGGAAATGAGGAAGGAGAAACGGAGGAAGAGGCCGAGCAGCCTGGGTAGGAGGAGGAAGAAATAGAGCAACGTGAAGATAGCCCATTGCAAAATCCATTGCAAGAGGATGAATTGGCCAAAATTCTGGCCAATATGGGTGAATATGCCCAACCTCTCAACCCGCTAGGCCTCCATATTGAAGAAGAACCAAAAGAGCATTATGCTCAGGACAAGAATGCACCCGAAGAATTATGCGACAGGGAAGTAGAAGAAGAGAATCATCATGTTCATGATGAAGGTATGACAGGAGAGAAAAGTGATACAGAGGAGGAACAATCTATTCCCAGCCAAACTACACCGGAAGAATTCTAGGAAGAAGAAGGGGTGGAAAAAGAAGTCACCCAAGAAATAACAGAGCCAGCTAGGGTTTTTACTCCTGAGCAACCTGAACAAAACAGCGAAGGAGCACCCCAAGAAGAAAACCAGGGAATTGGCCAAGGTGACAGCCCAGGCCCGACTAAACAGACAATTGTTCTTTCTAAGAAAACATAAGGGATTAGAAGACTATGAAAACAACAAAAAAGATTGTTGAATGTGATAGCACGACTTCGACAACAAATCAAGGTTTTGAAAATGAGAAAGAGAGAAAAAAGGACTTCAGGGGAAGACAAGCAACCACTCCGGTGAGACCCCCCAAGAAAAAGGTTTGGAGGACCCACGTCCAGTCTATTGTTCAAAACCCTGTTGAAGAATAGTCTGTTGTTCAAAATACTGTTGAAGAACAGTCTGCCGTTCAAAACCCTGTTGAAGTGCAGACTACCATTCAAAAGCAAAAGGAACAACATTCAACTATTGCCCATGTTGAAGTTCAAACAAATGATATATCGACCTGTGACAAAGAAGTTCAGATAGAGGCATAGTCCTCTAAATGAATGCAGACTATAAACACGAGGCGACGCAATAAGAAGATTCAAGTAAATCTTACACTTGCCACTACTACGTGGGACAGTGAACCGAGGACAGTAACCCTACGAGAGGGTTTGATGCAAGCTCAGAAAGTAGTAGAAAACTCACAAAACAAACGGTTTCTCGAGAAAAGTATGAAGAATTACAACAACAGCTAAGGAATGTCAATCTATCTGAAAGCCAGGATTTTGAAGGTTGGCGAAAGGAAGAATAGAAAGTCGCAAAGGTAGCTCATAGGTTAGATGTAGTTATCAAGCAGATGGATACCTTATGCTCTTTGTACACTGACATCCTAGCATGTAGAGCCCCTACTAAGAATTATGCCTTGTTTTTAATGGAATGATATTTGCAATTGAAAATTAATGCTGTCAAAGCAGGAGCCCCTATACAAATTAATACTATTGATGATTTTATAAATTGTTGTAAGAACTATGGAGTAAAGGTTCAAAGACTACTGTGTGAATTCTATCTGCATAACCTCGTGTTAGATCAAGAGACAGAGCAGAACCCCGGCCCTTTCGTTGGGGATATCCAATTGTAGGCATTTGTTTCATTTGGAGTTAATAAAATCAAATGGCTTAAAGCCTATAATGCCTTCCAAAGACAAGAAAACGGATTAGACTTATGGGTAAGAGCTGAGCCTAGAGATCCATTATAGTTATGGAATAAACACATGAGTCTCATGAGGACTCCGGGTGTGATTGAAGCATTAGGACCCATTCATACAGCAATAAATCGGCAATGGATAGAATACTTCTTTACCATCAAGGACATTGCCATTGCAGCAGCTAAATTTCAATATCAGACCTCTAATCCGAATATCCAACTCTGGGAACCATTTAATTATGAAAACTTTAAGTTATCCGCTGATCGCTTGAGCCTCTATGGTGAACTTATCTTAAGGGCAGGGCCATCTTGGTTAGGATATAGGTTCAAGAGTCTGATTATTTGGCACCCTGGACCTGGGTACCAAGCCCTGTATGAAATTCCTGAGGGCCAGACAGACTATCTTTTTGAACACCTAGTTAGGCATCATGGCTGTAGAACACCGCATGAGATCCCATCTCCAGCTTACTCTCTCACTGCCTTACATGTCAACTACAATGTTTCCATGAGGGCATGAAAAAGAGTAAGCAAGGGGGTGTGTGGAGTACTGAAGAAGGTATGTTTTATTGATTATTTTGTCATCTTTTCTTTAAAAATTCATAATCCCTTTGCATCATGAACTAGGAAAATAAGAAGAAATTATGACATAATCTATGAGATTTGTATGTAACGCAGAATAACTAATAATCGCCATTTTCTTATGCAGAAAAAGGGAAAAACGAAAGATTGTCATCCTAAGGAAAAAGACAGAGCAGAGTTCTCTGTTGTCCCTATGGCAGGAAACCATATGTAGACAAGGCAATCCAAACTAAAGCATATCAGCCAAGGAAAGGAAAGGGAGATATCGAATTGGCACAGCAAAACAAGGGGATAATTGGAATTAACAATTTGGCGAATCCCTCAGGATCCTCTGATCTTGAGGGATCGTGATCTTAACTATTTTTGCATCATTGATATCTCCGCTCGGCTGTTATAAAAAGGGGCAGCACTACTAGCCCAGGGGACGGGTTGTTGTTACTCTTATGTAATTTCTCATTGTATTTAAAACTTTGATCATCGACTCTCGTTGAGAAGTGATCCATTGTAACTTTGTTTGGATGCTTTAATATAAATCTGGTTTTTGTTCCATCTTTGATCCTGGAATAATCTCAAGCGGTGTATCCCTGGAGGCTAAGGGCTTGGCCCTGGTGGAACACTTACTCTTGTACCATTATCTTTAATTCGTGCGTGGTTTTCATTATTAGCTTTGATCGGTAATCTGGTGTGTTTTGTTATTTTATATCACAGCTCTGTTATATTTACAATCTTGTTCTCTGTAACAGGAATGTCGTATCGTTCATTTTGACTTTATAACGTATTGTTGTTCCTTTAAGTCATTGATGTAACATTACTGTTCTTTACAGAATGCTATTGTTGTTCAATTACAGAGTAACCAGGCTGTAATATTCTTAAGTTGGTATTACTGTATTCATCTATGGTTTATACTTAATTACGATTGTTGTTCAATTGACATTGTTGTTCCATTACGAATCGCGATCGTTATCCTTTATAACTAAGATTAATATTTGTGGTATCAGAGTCAGATTACTGTTTCTCTCAATATCAATGTGTGTTGTGTGTGTTATTTATTTCGGTTTACTGTACATTCACAATTGGCTCTAAGCGCTGTTCTATATTTCATTGCTAATTGGTTTCCGTTCTATTTCTATTTGTTGTTCGATTTATTCTTAGAGTAAGGATTTCTCTCTGATTTCTGTAGGATACGATTGCTGCTTTTATTTCCTTAGAGTAAGGTTTCGCTGTTTATTAAGACTAGTTGTTGTTCTATTTCCTAGTTGTTGTTTCAATTATAGTTGCTGTTCCATTTCCTATTATTTGCATTGCCATTGCGTTGAACGATCTAAAATTGTAGCGAGCATTGACAGTTGTTGTCTAGTTCCCAGGTTGATGATCTGTTCCTTGATTGTATTTAGTCACATCAGTTTACAGAGGAATGAGTTATTGTTACTGTACCCTTGACTGATAATTTACTTAGTTTTCTGAATGCATGATTTAAGTCTTAAACTGCTTTGCTGTAAGTAGACCTTATTTTAAGCATCCGTTTACTCTTTTATTTTCTTGAGCACTATACTACTAGCATTACTCTGAAAAATGGCCGCCTCAAACTGAGTACACTTTTTGAGATAACAAAGCGTTCATGGATTGACAAGTTAATGTGAGGTAAATAGAGGTGAAAAAGACCCTTTTTACGGTTCGACAACATTAACCTTGGAGGGATATATTTTCAACTCACCTCCTCCAATAATATGACCCAAGTAAACTAAAGAAGTTTTTCCAAACTCGCACTTTGATATGTTTATGTCAATGGCATAAACATTTATTTGACAAATGGATGGTTGTAGAGTCTCCTGTAGCTCTGCAAAAACAAGGGACTATACAGTTGCAACAAGCAATAATGATAGATAACAAATAAGTATCAACAACTAAAATGACTTCAAATGCATAAAAATATATGCGAACTAAACAAGATAATTAACTCTAAAGCTACCATCTAGTACTCAAAGTACTGTGCAAGAAAATATTGTAAACATGCTAACTAATCATTCCTACATAAAACAATACTCATAAATAATTTGCAAAACTAGACAAGTGCATAAAATATAATAATACAGAAAGGGACTTGAGCACCTCAGGTGGGACCTAACCCAAGCATGCTCAAACCCCTGAAGGAAAACATTCGAAGAACTAAAGATGTATTTGATTAACTTGAAAGTTTCTTGCACAACAAAAGTTGTAGAATTGAAACTCCTAAATCTTTCTACTACTAATGCTTCCACTAACTTTGACTATCTGTTAGCTGCCAAATGGGCTACTAGAGACCTATATTTATACAAGATGAGTCAGGGGAAACCTCCTTGAAAGGAGGATTTCTTTCCCTCTAAAAATCCTAAAAAACAGGATCATGCTCCCTTAGTGACCGTGCAGCTATAGTGAGGAGTATTTAGTGCTCCAAACCAGCTAAGTTTGATCTTCCTATAGCAAGGGAAAGGTCCCATAAATTTCTCTAACTGGATATCCCCATGATATGTGCCAAAACTTCTCAATATCCTACATCATAACCACATTAGGCACATAAAGCCTGATAAATCACTTTAACCTTCCTAAGAACCTATTTAAGCTAAAAAAACATTAAAAGGTGCAAAAGGGAAGGTAAAATACAACTTTTATGTTCCTATGAAAGGTTATATGGGCCTTATGTTTTACTTAATTGGGAGATCCATCATCTTGAAAATCTAACTCGAAAGAAATATGAGATACGTTGGATGCAATGGATAATCAAAACAAGTTCCTAATAACACTTTATTCCTAGTTGGTGAAAAAGAATGGTTGCATGATCTAACTCAAGGCATTAGGACCCTCTAAGAATACTCCAATTGTGCTTCACTCATCCTTCAAAGATGTCGATCACGACACTTCATTCTAATCAATGGTTCCTTGCAATGGATTTCAATCTTTTTCAATTTTACTTGTTTTCCTTTTTTAATTCATTCTTAGATTTTATATTTATCATATGTATTGTGTTTCCACCTTAAGGAGATATTTAAATATTATGTTATGGATGTGTCTTAATACTTGATTAATTTTTGGACTCTAAGCAGTTCTTGGTGGCATTTTTTTCTTTTTGGGGATGTCCATCATGCTCTATAAGTACATAAGATGCTTTAATTTTCTCTATAGTTTCTCTATCTCATATCTAATGATTTCTATTGTGCTAGCATAACATTCTTTGCAATTCTATGTATTTTATCTTGGCTTTCTAATAGAATAACACACACACACACACACACACACACATATAAAGAAATGTGAATAATTTAGAAAAGTCGGGGGAGGGGAGATTAAATAAAAGTTCTTTAACATGGCCATACTCTTCTATCCCTCCTTTAAAATAAAATGACTCAAAGAAAATAATTAAACATTTTAAATCAAAAGATGCAAAGGAATCCTAATAACACCGATATGTGTTTCTACTTCATTAAAGGTATTCTATAATTTTAATTTAATTATTAATACTTATTAGGTGGGTGATAAAGATCAAGCCTCTATTGAATATGTTAGAATATTTATAAAAGTATTCACACATCAAGTATTAATATTTATCTCCAAGTCAGTTATGTCATTTTAATTAACTTATCTCAAAATTAATTAACTTAAGAAAATTTCATATCAATACATGTCACATTGGAAATGTTGTATTTATAAGCCATGGTATTATAACAAAAACTATTTACAACTTAAGGATTTCTATGGTAAAGTGGAGGTGAATCTCCATGGTTAAGAATATTGTTACATGTTTTTTAAATTTTACATATGTTTGGATCATATATTACTTCTTTTTATAAATAATAACAATAATAATTTAAAATAAAGCTATAAATTTGAATATTTCTATACAATTTTTTATATGAGATGTTTTGATACCAATTAGTGTTTATCATTTAATTTATATGGTTGTGCAAGTTTTAAAATAATTCAGAAAACAAAACAAAGAACAATAGTTAAATAAATAAAGAAATTATAGCTAAATAAAAATAAAAATTTCATTAAAAAATAATTTTCTTTTTCTTTTCCTACTCATTACCACTAGCACTACCTCTTGCCTCACCAAATCCTCCCTAACTTGCCCTAATTCTTGTCCTTCAATTTCTCTTACATCTAGCTTAAAGGAGTAACTTCTCACTCCTTTAAGCTAGATGTGGGAGGAAAGGGAGGCAAGAGGAAGGTTTCTTTTTTAAGTGAGCTACAAAGTGGAATAGGAGGGGAAAGAGAGTGGAAATAGAGGTGGGGGGTGGGCGGAATGGATTTTAGAAATGGAAGGTTGGGGGGTTCTTGTGCATATCTGTTACTTAAAGTAGAGATTCCCTACTCATTTGAACAAGGTGAAAGGGTAATGGGAGTGGTGACGTAGGGGTAAGTGGAGATAAGTGAGGAAGGAGAGGAGCTAAATGAGGGGTGGTGAGAGGGAAAGGGTGTGGAGGTGGCAATTATATAAACCTCTCAAGTGTATATCCTTATTTATTTATTTATCTAACTTGGTTTGTTTATTTTTGCTTCTTCTTTTCTAACTCATCTTTAACTATTTAGTTTATTTATTTTTTCCATTTATTTTAAATTGAAGTTTTTATTTTTAATCCATTTTCAATGTGTTTTATATTTATTTTTTAAATGTGAGGAAGGTGCAAGGGTGTGTTTTTTTCAAATTAATGGTAAGGAAGGTGCAAGGTTGGTTTGTTTGTTGTTGTTAAAGAGAGATTCCATACAGGCTGGTAGAATTTTTTATTGCTAATGGAAAAACCTGTGAGCAATTTATGAAACCGACGTTTCGGACTAGCTAGGTGAGTCCATCATCAGGGTAATGAGATCTTTATTTTGAGAAGAGAGAGTCAAGAATTTGTGAACCTATTAATAGAGGGATAGAGAGATAACTAGGGGCTTGTGAGGTCGGCTAGATTTTCATCTATTTACTGATAACTTAATTAAGCTGATTTTAATTTAGTTTAAAATTTTAATTTAATAATAAACTTAAAACTAAATTAAAAATAAAATTAATTTAGCCTAAATTAAAAATAAAGTTAAAATTAGTTTAACCTAAATTAATTTAACCTAAATTTAACCTAAATCCAATTAATTTAACTTAAAATAATATAACCTAAATTAATTTAACCTAACTTAAATTAATTTAACCTAAATTAATTTGATTTAACCTAAAATTAAATTAATTTAATTTAACCTAAATAACATTAATTTACCCTACATTAATTTTATTTAGGTTAAATTAATTTAACCTAAATAAAATTAATTTAACCTGTATTATATTAATTTAACCTAAATTAAAAATAAATTTAAAATTAATTTAACCTAAATTAAACTTATTTACCTCAATTAAATTAATTTAACCTAAGTTAAAAATAAAATTAAAATTAATTTAAACTAAATTTAAAATAAAATAAATTTAATTAATTAATTAATTAATTAAATTAATTAATTAATTAAATTAATTTTAAATTTAGTTTAATTTTTTTTTTAGTTAATTCATTAATGTATTTATTTATTTATATGTATATGTATATATCTATATCTATATATATATATATATATATATATATCTATATCTATATCTATATCTATATCTATATCTATATCTATATCTATATCTATATCTATATCTATATCTATATCTATATATATATATATATATATATATATATATATATATATATATATATATATTTTAATTAATTTAATTTTTTTTAAAAACTATGAGTTGTAACTGCTGTCTCAAGGAAGAATCTGAATAGATTAAAGTTACTTTATTTTATTCAGTAAGGGTTTCCAGGTATTACTTAGTTTCAGACCATCATCCCTATTCATATTATTTGAGGATTTTTCAATTTCAATTGCCTCTTTAATTCTTCTTTTTAAATAGTGTTCTTCTTTATGGATTAATTTAGCTTGTTCCATACATATATAGTGAGAGGAGGAACAAGCGTGCTCAGCTAGACCTGATTTATCAGACCTATTTCTAGTGATATCATTAATGTGTTCTTTTAATCTTACTCCAAAGGATCTCCCTGTTTCCCCTATATAAACTTTACCGCAAGAGCAGGGAATCGAATAAACGCCTTTGTGATTCTTTGGGTCTATTGTGTCTTTAGCAGATTCAAGCATGTTTCTTATGGTGTTAGGGGGTGTGAAAGCTACCATAATGTTGTGCTTGGCGAGAACTCTGGCAATTTTATCAGTGGTTCCTTTGATATAGGGAAGGGAGATTCTAGGGTTTTCAGACGATTTTCTTTTTTGTTTATTGGTTAAGGAATCCTTGATTATTTTGCGGATAGTGTGATGTTGATAGCCATTGTCTAGGAAGACTTTATGGAGATGGATAAGCTCTTCTTCTAAATGTTCTGGGTCGGAGATTCTGGAGGCTCTGGTGGTTAGGGTTTTGATGACTCCCACTTTTTGTTTTGGATGGTGGTGGGAGTTTGCATGAAGATATCTGTCAGTGTGTGTCTGCTTTCTGAAGACCTGGTAGCTTAGCTTGCCATTTTGTTTGGTGAGGAGGACATCTAAGAAGGGGAGCTGGTTGTCTTTTTCAATTTCAATGGTGAATTTTATGTGCTGTGAGAGGCTATTTATATGAGCTAAAAACTCCTTAAGCCTATCCAGACCATGGCTCCATTTAGCAAAAATGTCATCTACAAATCGTTTCCATTCTTCAGGTGTAAAGGGGAAAGATCTAAGGGCCATTTGTTGTTGTTGTTGTTGTTTTTACTATGTTTGTTTTTCATTTAAAATGCTTTTCTTGATTTTTTAGAAAGATGTTTTCTGCCCTAGTTTGGAAAATTTACACTTTTATTTATTATTTATTTCCTCCATTTTCTCTAGTCTTTTTCCTTCCTTTTTTTGTATTTTTTTGCAACCATATCGATTTTTAAGCCATGATTTCAAGATGTTGCAATTTTAAGCCTCGGAAAATAAGTGGCATTACTAGTAGCACAACTTTTCAATTTGATAATTGATTTCAAATTTCTTATTGCAACAATATTGATTGATAAGGCCACAGTTTCATACTAACTACAATTTTAAACCCTAAAATGTAAATATAAACATATAATTAAATAAATAAAATGTAACACAAGTTGCATTTTAACCTACCCTCTAGGGAAAAAGAAAAGAAAAGAAAAGAGTGATAATGGTAGAACCATTTTTCTATTCATGGGTTGCTTTTTTTTATTAGTAACAATATGACGTTTTATTATTCATGGTGCTTTGGATGCAAATGTATGGGTTTTAGTACTAGAGTTCTCATTATGAGATCACATTTCTCATCAAAGTGGTAACTATTTTATAAAAAATGAAGTATCAAGGGGCCTAAAACATGGTCTAAAAGAAAAACAAAGGTTTTACATAGGAAGATTAACCTTATAGACCTCAGGCCTCGTTAACAAGGTCCGCAAACATGAAATATGCCTCTATGTGGGGTATTTCAATGCTAAGTGGTATTTTAAATAACATTAAGTGGTAAGTGGTATTTTGGAAATCATTTGGTGGTTTTAAGCAAAGGGAATGAATCTAGGAGCCTTAACAATGATAGATGGAGGAAAATAAATCCTTTTCCCCTAAAAGAAGGTTTTAAAGCTTTCCTTTTGAAACATGTCAAGATGAGGGAGTTTTCTATGGAGTTTTGTATGGTATTTATTTTATCTAACAATAATTCTTGTATATTAATAACATGTGTCTATTAACATGTTATTAATGTGTACATATTGTTATTAATATAAAAGAAAATTATGAGAGTGTCCTTTTTTCACTACATGTTGAATGATTTATTGCATTGATTTAATGAACTTAGTGGTTAGAGTTTCATAACCAAAAACACTCATTTTTTAAAAAAACTTATTATTTTCTTTATTTTCAACATAAAATTTAACGTCCAAATTTTCATTGTTAGTGAAATTGCAAACACTATAAAAAAGTTTCCTAGTCATTTTTATTTGTAACTACATACCATAATTCTAAAAAACAATTATTACTTAATTTTTTTTTATTGCTTCACCTATTTAGAAAATATATCATATATTGCACAAGTACATACCATTTTTACACACTAGGGAAAAAAAAAAAAACAAAACAAACCAAAACAAATTTGATTGATTATTGTAAGATCATTAAACATGGTCTTAATGCTTCACCTCATAATTTCAAGGCTTCATTTACTTTGTAATTATAAAATATATAAAAATCAACATTAAAAAATTATACAAAAATGGAGTGCATAATAACTGACTATTGTTTACAATTATGTAAATTTGTTTGAATAAATTCCATCATTTAATTACTGAAGAATGTTTTGATTTAAACATATATATTATAAGAAAATTAAGAATGTTTTGATTTGAACTTATATATTATAGGAAAATTAAGTGACAATGAACATGATTTATTTCTTATTTATGCAAATTTATGATAAATAAAGGTTATATGTTTAAAAAATAAAATTGATTTCATATGTTTCATCTTTTTAAGTTATATTTCAATAAGTTATGGATGTATTTTAAATAATTTTTTCGAGTCACTAAATTGTTATTTTTCTAGATTTGCATTACAACCAACATGTCATGAGAGGGAAGCATTAGTTTAAATAAACATTTTGGCTAGTTAGTTACTTATTTTTTTTAACAATGATGATCCAAAATGGATCCTAAAACCTCTAAGTCTAAGTTTTTAAAACTATTGGAAAACATTATTGCAAGCGAAAACACTAAGGAATGGCAAAAAACAGAGCTAAGTGGAACATGAAGTCTTGTTGCACTGAAGCCATTGTCGAACAGATCAACGGCCCGGATTAAATCGGGATATCGCATCAGAGCAGGCTAGCGGAGTGTATCGAAGGAAGCCTTATGGGAATTGTGATCGCGATCCAGCGACTTAATGTGGACATTTTATCGAGTGCGCAGATCAACGATGGAGATTACACATCGCATTGTAGATTTTACAAAGGGAGGACTTAACCCGCATGCCCGAAGACCATGCGATATGCAATTGGCGACTTATTACATCACAACACATTAAAGGGAAATGACCCAAAGGATAAAGATAGACTCGAAAGGTTTATAAATATGGCTTTATGTTATTTGAGTTTCGTGGTAAGCGGGATTTCGAGTGGACCTCAGGCAGTAAGCAATATTGGAGAGGCTCCGCCCGATTCCATACACTGGCTGACACGCAGCACGCTGCAGGAGAGAGAAAACCGCTTTTTTGAGCGAGTAATCTCGTGCACGTAAGCCACCCGAAATGGTCGTCAGCTGTTGGATAAGCGATCACGGATTGGATGGTGAGGAAGGCATGAGCTAGTTGGATGCGAACCATCCGATTGGAGGCAGATCAATGGTGGGCATGCGAAAACGATATAACATGGACTCAATAGGATTATAGGTCGGATTCAATATCTTTTGAGTTCCGACTTTGGTCTGTTGGTCGGATTTTCCATTATTTTTAGTGTATTTCCATTTTTGAACGTGAAACGTATTCTCGGGGATTTCACTCGCGCCAGTGATCCTTTCCATTTGGAAACAGGTGGCTACCATACCTTAGAGCATTTTGTAATGATTGTTTAATGCGCAACAGGGATTTGAACGGACAACAGCTAGGAGCCAAAGAGCCCAAAACGGAATGCAAATCGATAGCGCCAATAGGATTAAAAGCCATTCAATGGTAGCATAGAAAGGAAGTCAGTTGAATATAGTCACAGAACAACAGTCAGTCAGTCAGATTGAGGCAGATTGTATAGAGGAACAAGACAGAGGGAGAGTCTGTGCACTCTTTTAGACTCGAGGTTTTCGAGCAGATCCCTTTTTGATGTCACTGTTGGTTGAGACTCTATTTTGAGCTCACCCTTGTAATAATTTGTTCTTAAAGACTTAATATAGAGGTCGACACTAAAAGCTAGACCAAGAGACGTAGCCAGAAGTCTGGTGAACTCCTTCATTATTTTGCTTATGTTGATGTGTGTGTCTGTTATGTTTTCTATCTATTAATTGTCTATATTATTCACAATCTTTTCGATCCTTTGCACCAAGTAATATAGGCATTCCTGCACATGAGTTTGTAATACCTTAATATTGATTTAAGATCTCATTTTCAGATCAAGTGGTATCATAGCATTTGGTTTTGTTAAGGTTAGACAAGCTTGTGTTGGATTTCGAATGCTAACTAGATTAAAGCTCAGACTAGGAGAAGGAGAACTTGTTGAGGCTAATCCAAAGATTGGAAGAGTCTATTCTAAGAGGAGAATGGTAGAAGAAGCTCCATTGGGATCAGAATCTTAGTATATGGACAGTTTTATGGCCATGTGAGCCATGGTGGAAGAGATGTATCTAGAGTTTAAGAAGGGTCGAGGTGAAAGCACTTCAACACCCAAACCAGACAAAGGAGTAGAGAAACCTTTTCTAGTTGCCTCTCCAGAAGGTAAAGGAAAGGGAGAAATGCCTTCTCCACATCTCCTCCATCATCACCTTCATCATCTTCTTCGCATAAAAGTAGCCCTAATAAGAAAAAGAAGAAAACTTCTTTGATTAAATTAGATGTGAATTTTGATTTGCCAATTTATAATGGAGAACTCAATGTAGAAAAGCTAGATAATTGGATAAGACAAATTGATGTATATTGCAGGGTACAAAACATTGATTCAGAAAGGAAGAAGATTCAGCTGGCTAGCCTTTGACTTGGAGGAACTGCACTAATATGGTGGGAAGGCAAGACACAAGCTGATCTACAAAAACATGGTAAAATCATTTCTACCTGGAATGAATTTGTTTCTACTATCAAAAAGCAATTCTATCCTTTAGCTTACATGCAGTAGGCAATGATGAGTTGGCAAACTCTTCGTCAATTGAAGGGTCAAAGTGTACAAAGTTATACTCAAGAATTCAGAAAGAGAGCTTTAACTCTAGGTATATCATTAGACTCACCTGAGACTTTATTGAAGTATATAGGTGGTCTTCATAGCTATTTAAAGCATATTATTTTCATGTTTAATCCCACTAGCTTAGATGATGTATTAGATCAAGCCACACATCTAGAAGCTAGAGGTAAGAATGTAAACCCAGAGGTTGGGGGATCATCT
Source organism: Pinus tabuliformis (assembly GCA_031772625.1). Taxonomy (NCBI): domain Eukaryota; kingdom Viridiplantae; phylum Streptophyta; class Pinopsida; order Pinales; family Pinaceae; genus Pinus; species Pinus tabuliformis. The sequence continues at coordinate 22,580,089 of CM062811.1, forward strand.
AAATATTTTGTAAGCAAGAGTAAGGAAAAGAAGAAACTGAAATGGAAGGAGAGGAAAGCAAACACTGTACAGAAGGATAAACCTTCATGCACTCATTGCAAGAAACAAGGACATGATGAGGCACACTACTGGCTTTTGCATCCAGAACGGAGACCTAAGAAGTTCGGTGGAAGGAAGAAAAAGAATGTTGCTGCTATTCAACAGGACTTGGGATTAGATTCAGGTGATGAAACAATAGTTACAGCCACAAGTATTAAAGGTAAGGATTCTGAAGCATCCACAAGTAATTCTGCATAATCTGTTGATAATGAAAATAATGAGAGGGAAGGAAATGAGCTTTTTTCGTATTAGAGTAATTTCCAAGCACAATAAGATTGATACCTTGTTTGATAGTGGATCACAAGTAAATTTGATTTCTGAAACAATTGTAAAGAAGTTGGGATTACAAACAAAACCTCATGAGAAGCCATATCCATTAGGTTGGGTGTGTGATAAAACAAAGCTACAAGTAACGAGACAATGTAAACTTAGGTTTGCTATTGGATCAACATTTGTAGATGAGGTTGAGTTAGATATAGTTCCATTGGATATATTTGGTATTGTTTTGGGAAGTCCATACTTGTATGATAGAAAAGCTATTTTCTATAGAGCTTAAAATTAGTATCAATTCACTAAAGATGGAATGGAATATATTGTAAGAGTTCATAAACTCAAAGATAACAATTCTCTCATAAACTCAGGATAGATGAAAAGAATTGTGAATTCAAGTACACAGTTTTTACTAATGGTTGTAAAGACAAAGGATCCTAAAAAATCCAATGTATTTGAAGGTTGTGATTCTAAACAGAAAGTTGATTTAGTTAAAGTTGTTTCATAGTATGATGTTCTATTTCAAGAACCAAAAGGTTTGCCACCCAAGCGAGAAATAGTACATGATATTTGTTTGTAGCAAGATGCTCCATTACCTAACATTGGAATGTACAGGTTGTCAGCTTTAGAGAATGCAGAGATAAAGAAGCAGGTACGGGAGTCGCTCGATAAAGGGTTTATACGACCAAGCACATCACCATGTGGATCTCCAGTCATGCTGGTGAGAAAGAAAGATGGTTCGTGGAGAATGTGCATTGATTATAGAGCACTAAATAAAATAATGATCATTAATTGTTATCCTCTTCCTCGTATTGATGATTTATTAGATCAATTGAAAGAAGCAGTTTACTTTTCTAAGTTAGACTTGCGAAGTGGTTATCATCAGGTCAGAGTTGCAGAACAGGATGCATGGAAGACTGCTTTCACGACAAAGCAAGGACTTTATGAATGATTGGTTAAGCCTTTTGGCCTAACTAATGCTTCTGCTACATTTATGAGAGTCATGAATGATGTACTCAAACCATTTATTGATGACTTTGTGATTGTTTATTTAGATGACATTATTGATTTTAATAAGACATGGCAATACCATGTGAAGCATGTAAAGCAGACTTTAGATGTTTTAAAAAGATAAAATCTCTATGTAAAACTGTCAAAATGTGAATTTGGTAGAACATATTTAAATTATTTGGGTTATATTGTAGGGGGTAGTGAATTGAAGATAGATCCCTCTAAGGTTGAAGTCATTGTGAACTAGCCTAAACCCAAATCTGTTGCAGAGGTTAGGAGTTTCCCAGGGGCAACACAATACTAAAGAAAGTTTATTGCTAACTTTTCATTGATTGCAGCTCCATTACATGCTTTAATAGGATTGAAACAAGTGTTTCAATGGGGAGGCAAACAAAAAAAATCTTTCGACACCTTAAAAGAGAAAATCAGTACAGCACCAGTACTAGCACTGCTAGATCTTCAACATCCATTTGAGATTAAGACAGATGCCAGTGACTATGCCATGGGAGCAGTGTTAATGCAACACGGAAAACCCATATGCTATTATTCTGAGACATTTACTTCTGCAGTAGTTAATTATCCCACATATGATAAAGAATTGTATGCATTAGTACAAAGTGTGAAAAAGTGGAAACATTACCTAATGGGTAAAGAAACAATCATACATACAGATCATCAACCACTTTAATATTTTCATTCACAAACTAAATTGAAGCAATCAAGACATTATAGGTGGATGGGTTTTCTACAACAATTTCATCTTGTCATCAAATATAAGAAGGGCATACACAATGAGATTGCATACATGTTATTGTTGGGTCTTGAACCTGTCATTCATTTCCATTACACTTTCACTATTATGTCCATTATATCACCTCCATTTCACTACTATGTCACTACATTCATCCCACTTTCATTATCATTGGGCCACATTTATGTTTTTCCAAACATTATTAATTCTTAGCCTTTTTAAGTGAATTTGTGGTTAAAAATTAGAAAATAATGTGCATATGCTTATACCTAACAAGTGGGTTGAGATTGTTGACATGTGTAGGTCAAAAGGAGGCTTCTATAAGACCCTTATGTGGCACTCTAAGGCCAAATTCGAATTTAAGTGGAAAGAATCATGGGATCATGAGGATATGTGTCACATCTCCTAATTGTATTGAAACTCCAAGAAGACATGTGTCCTTTTAGTTCCTATTTTGATTAGGACTCTAGAGGTAGAGAGAGAGGTTCAGGACTCTCATTAATGAGATGGCTTCTCATCTTTTTGTATAAATAGGAGATCTTTCTCCTTCATTTGTTAGTCTTAGCTTAGCTTGGCTTTTAGTTCTTTAGTTTGGAGTTTGTAGTTCTTCCTTGATGGCTTTGGAAAGCTTTGGAGAGCTTTGTTGTACTTTGTAATTTTGAAGAATTTGAATAAAGCTTTGATGTTCTCAACATGGAAGGAGATGTGAAGTAGATGTCATGGAGCATATTAGAATGTAACGTAGAGTAGATTTCATTTTGTGATTTTACTTTGATTTCATTCATGTACGTCATTTTATTGCTTTCAAGTTTGATAGTTTAGATTTTCCATTCATGCAATTTTAATTCATGCAAGTGTGTTCAATCGGTTGATTGTAGATTAGTTTTTATTTACATTTTTTTGCATCAAATAGTGACATGAGATTTGTCTCTCTGCTGAACTTTTTCTTAAGATTTTCAATTTCAATTATGTTTTGATTTCAGTCTGATTTATTTGCTATTGCTAGCTAGTTTAGATATCAAATTCTTCATGTTATTTAACGTTATCTCCGAAGCCATGGCTTAACCCCAAAAAACTACTTGGCGAAGTATCGGATTATAAGTGAAGTGATTTGATTTTACTTTCATTTTGCAAGTAGGTAGTTTAGATATCAAGTTCTTCATGTTATTTGACGTTATCTCCGGAGCCATGGCTTAACCCTAAAAATCTATTTGGCGAACTATCGGATTATAAGTGAAGTAATTTGATTTTGCTTTCATTAATTTGCAAGTAGGTAATTTAGATATCAATTATTCATGTTATTTGACGTTATCTCTGGTGCCATGGCTTAACCCCAAAAAGCTACTTGGCGAGCTATCGGATTATAAGTGAAGTAAATTGATCTTGCTTTCGTTAGTCTATAATTTTTGGTTTGTTTGAATGCAATAGTTTAGATTTTATTTCTGTAATTAGATGGGCAACAGAGACAGTGATTTCATGATCAATATTTCATCGTTTGTTTAATTTAAGTAGCTACATATTTACATTCTTGTTCAAGTATTAATTGTTGGAAATAATACTGAGAGGGGGGGTGAATCAGTATTATCAGATCAGATAAAACTTTTCAATTTCATACTCAGAAACATATACGCGACTTCAGTTAAGTGAACCCGCGTGTACACGCGACTGTGTCTAATGCAACTAGCGTATATCCAGAGATCTTATGATTCAGTTAATCTTATCTTCAGTAAATGCATCAGAACATTATTAAGCATATTAACAGTAAACAGGTGCAGTATAACAGAACAGATCATCACACAAAAGCCACACACATGAACACCATGATATAAGGTGGAAACCCAATGTGGGTGAAAACCACCTGCTGCAATTTGTCTCTTTCTTCTTTAATGAGAACTTCTTTTACAATGTACTGGTGCAGTCCTTTACCAGCACGCAGGCTACAACCTGCAGAGGGCTACAACCCTCTTAGCTCTTGTACTAGCCGATCCATTTACTAGTACGTAGGTGCCTACCTACAGAATGCTTCTTTACTCGTTTTCCAGCTGCTAGTGGAAGGGAGCTACAACCCCCTGGCTCTTGTACTGGCTGATATGTTTACCAGTACGTAGGTGCCGGCCTACGAGCTACCCGGGACCACGTTTCATACATTTTCATACTGGATCCATAAGACAATCATCATTGTAGTACAACCTGCATCATTAATCACTGAAACACCCAATTCTGAATCACTGTAACCCTATCAACAATAACCAGACAATCATAGCAACAACCAGATCCAGCTCCATATTCAAATATCATACTTCACATTGTATACGCTACTTGGATGAACCCAACCTGCGTGTATACGCTCTTTTACCAAAACCAACTCGCGTACAGATCTATAAATTCAACCTTAAAACTCTGCAGCTATATCAGACATCAAAACATACCCAGATCATAATAATAAACATGCGTCAGTAGATCTAGTCTATCCAGAGTCAAACCATATGAAGATAATCATTCCAAGCCTTGAGATCTCGTTCCATCATTCATCATCCTCCACATGGGTGAAACCTTGGTTCAGATCACCAACCCATAACCAGCACTTGGATCACACACTTTCTCAGATCTTCATCACTCACACTTCCTCACTTTGGCCTAGTGATCTTCTCCTTATATAGCCTTAGGCCTTGCTCAATACCAAGAGCCAAAACCATAGTAACACAATACCATCAACCTCGAAACTAGGGATCGACACGTCCGTCGAGACACAATGGTCCGAAACCATAGGCACAACTTCCAAGGACTAACCGCCATGGACCAAAGGTACTTTTCCACATACACGCGCTTTTTCTGAAGCCAACCTGCGTGTACACGCGACTTGGTCTTAACAAACCTGCGTGTATGAACTTCCTTGGCAAGCTGTACTAGGATCTGTCTTCTGATTAAGTTGCCATCTCCTGTACCAACTTCTGAGCATCTGTACCAACCTCTGAGTGAGTTGCCATCAAGGACAACACTTGAATCATAATGCCAACAATCTCCCCCTTTGGACTTGATGGCAACCACCACACCAAGTCACTCTCCCCCTTTGACATCAAGGGCAAAGGGTGGACCAAGATATTCTCTTCTTTGGTATACCCTCTCCTGTCCATACTGCTGTCCATACTCCCCCTGAGTACATGCTGAAATCTCCAAATGTGCTCCCCCTTTGTGTATGCCAAAGTGTACCAATCTATCCATCCTGCTCTTGCTGAATTGTGCTGTTCATGCTCCCCTTGACTGTAGGCAAGATCTGCAAAAGATGTTCTTCAAGAAGAACAAAGACTTATACATCATAGAAGACCTTCCTATCACCAAAAGACTCAACATACATTCATCACCCAACCTAGTGGGGATATACCAATATTGACTCATCCACCTAACCATGTGAAGATACATGATAATACATGAACATTTCATCATTCATCCCAGGCATAGTGGGGAAACCAACATAGGCCGTTACATGACCTTGACATCATAAAAGAGATACATGACATAGTGATGAAATATCTAGACCAAGACTTATGAAAGCCACCAACAACATCATGATCTGTACCATAAGCATCAGCCTGCAATACCATTCCTAAACAGTAAGATGTATCATTTAGCTTCATAGACTTTATCAACACCTTCTAACCATAATGCCAACAATGCATTATTTGAAGAATATTCTCCCCCTGAGTGTAAGCCAACCATGTCTGAACCATTTCCTGAGTCTGTTCTGCTCCCCCTGAGCCTGAGCCAACCATGACTGAACCTGGGTCTGTTCTGCTGCCCTTTCTCCATATACGCGACTTTGCAGCCTGTAACTCGCGTATATACGCGGCTTTCCTTCATGAAACTTGCGTATGAGAATTAGAACACTGAAGTTTTACACCTTCAGCTCCCCCTGAGTTTGTTATGTCTGTGCTGTGCTGAGTACCCTGTGCTGTGCCATATTTTTCTGACTGAACTTCCTTTTTCTTCCATATCTTCAAGCATGTTGATGATTTCTTCTTATCATGAGCTTTGTTCCTGCAATCTCTTGCTTTATGTCCAAACTTGTTACATGCATAGCATCTTACATGTTTCATATTCCTCCTGTAGCAATCAGCAGCTTTGTGGCCAAGCATATTGCAAGAAAAACAATATCCATTAAAGTACCTCGAATGTGATGATCTTTCTGCATGATGGTCTTGAAACCTTCTTCTTCTACATATGGCTGCAACATGTCCAAGATTATGACATACATAACATTCAACATTATTCAGTGGAGGAAATAATCGTCTATCACGTCCATAGTTAGGAGTAAAGAATCTTCCTTGAGGAATTTCTTTCCTTGGTTGTTCCTTGTTGGGCATTTCAGATTTCTCATTAGAGTTTCTTGCCTCACCTTGTGAACTAGATTCACCTTCAACATATCCACGAAAACCAAGACCAGTCTTGATAGCAGGAGATCTTTGACTATGAAGAATATCATCCAAGACTTTAGTACTATCTTGAAATCGTAAAAGCTTATCCTTTTCTTCTATTTTACCTTTCAGGATATTTACCTCAACTTGATGTTGTTCTTCCTTTTCAAGACATTGCTTCTCCAAGGTCTCTTCAGCTTTCCTTCCTTCATCCAACTGATGCCTTAGTTTGAGGATCTCGTTTTCTTGCTCTTTATTCAGTGCTAGCAGCATTTCTCGAATTCTGGAGGCACATTCTAACTGATCTTCTAATCTGATGATTTCTTCCTTGAGGGCATTCTCCCTTTTGCTAGGTAGATCTTGTTGATCTATGATTTGATCTGATGCTTCATTTGCTTGTCCATCTTCAATCTGAGATGCTTCAGGATCTGAACACTTGCTTCCACTCAACGGCAGGTTGTCATTTTTCTTTTGAGCTGTCTTCTTCTTCTGACGTGCTTTCTTCCCCATTGTTCTACGAATCTCCTTCAAGCGATCAAGCTTATCTGAAGGACCTGCTCTGATACCAATTGTTGGAAATAATACTGAGAGGGGGGGTGAATCAGTATTATCAGATCAGATAAAACTTTTCAATTTCATACTCAGAAACATATACGCGACTTCAGTTAAGTGAACCCGCGTGTACACGCGACTGTGTCTAATGCAACTAGCGTATATCCAGAGATCTTATGATTCAGTTAATCTTATCTTCAGTAAATGCATCAGAACATTATTAAGCATATTAACAGTAAACAGGTGCAGTATAACAGAACAGATCATCACACAAAAGCCACACACATGAACACCATGATATAAGGTGGAAACTCAATGTGGGTGAAAACCACCTGCTGCAATTTGTCTCTTTCTTCTTTAATGAGAACTTCTTTTACAATGTACTGGTGCAGTCCTTTACCAGCACGCAGGCTACAACCTGCAGAGGGCTACAACCCTCTTAGCTCTTGTACTAGCCGATCCATTTACTAGTACGTAGGTGCCTACCTACAGAATGCTTCTTTACTCGTTTTCCAGCTGCTAGTGGAAGGGAGCTACAACCCCCTGGCTCTTGTACTGGCTGATATGTTTACCAGTACGTAGGTGCCGGCCTACGAGCTACCCGGGACCACGTTTCATACATTTTCATACTGGATCCATAAGACAATCATCATTGTAGTACAACCTGCATCATTAATCACTGAAACACCCAATTCTGAATCACTGTAACCCTATCAACAATAACCAGACAATCATAGCAACAACCAGATCCAGCTCCATATTCAAATATCATACTTCACATTGTATACGCTACTTGGATGAACCCAACCTGCGTGTATACGCTCTTTTACCAAAACCAACTCGCGTACAGATCTATAAATTCAACCTTAAAACTCTGCAGCTATATCAGACATCAAAACATACCCAGATCATAATAATAAACATGCGTCAGTAGATCTAGTCTATCCAGAGTCAAACCATATGAAGATAATCATTCCAAGCCTTGAGATCTCGTTCCATCATTCATCATCCTCCACATGGGTGAAACCTTGGTTTAGATCACCAACCCATAACCAGCACTTGGATCACACACTTTCTCAGATCTTCATCACTCACACTTCCTCACTTTGGCCTAGTGATCTTCTCCTTATATAGCCTTAGGTCTTGCTCAATACCAAGAGCCAAAACCATAGTAACACAATACCATCAACCTCGAAACTAGGGATCGACACGTCCGTCGAGACACAATGGTCCGAAACCATAGGCACAACTTCCAAGGACTAACCGTCATGGACCAAAGGTACTTTTCCACATACACGCGCTTTTTCTGAAGCCAACCTGCGTGTACACGCGACTTGGTCTTAACAAACCTGCGTGTATGAACTTCCTTGGCAAGCTGTACTAGGATCTGTCTTCTGATTAAGTTGCCATCTCCTGTACCAACTTCTGAGCATCTGCACCAACCTCTGAGTGAGTTGCCATCAAGGACAACACTTGAATCATAATGCCAACATTAATTTTATCAATAGCATGTTTTGAGATCTTTTGAAGTGCTAAGTTTTGGAAGTTACCATAAGGGACATAAACCTTGTCTTGAAATCTACATCTATACTTGACCTTTAAAAAGTATTCTTAAGACCTTAGAATAGGATTTCCATTTGCATTAGACACTTTAGGAGATCAGCAAGAACAAAACCCCAAAACAAGATAAAAACTATAAAACAACAAAGTAAGAAAAAAGGTTAACTAAGCACATATGGTGCACCACACTTCATCAGTTTATGATACCTGGATTGATAATTTATGTAGATAAATTTAAGACGTTAAATTGACTAGGAAGTGATTAATCCTTCTTATGTTGGGTCTTGAAAATGTCATTCATTTCCATTACACTTTCACTATTATGTCTATTATATCACCTCCATTTCACTACTATGTCACTACACTCATCCCACTTTCATTATCATTGGACCACATTTATGTTTTTCCAAACATTATTAATTCTTAGCCTTTTTAAGTGAATTTGTGGTTAAAAATTAGAAAATAATGTGCATATGCTTATACCTAACAAGTGGGTTGAGATTGTTGACATGTGTAGGTCAAACGGAGGCTTCTAGAAGACCCTTATGTGGCACTCTAAGGCCAAATTCGAATTTGAGTGGAAAGAACCATGGGATCAAGAGGATATGTGTCACATCTCCTAATTGTATTGAAACTCTAAGAAGACATGTGTCCTATTAGTTCCTATTTTGATTAGGACTCTAGAGGTAGAAGGAGAGATTCATGGACTCTCATTAATGAGATGGCTTCTCATCTTTTTGTATAAATAGAAGATCTCTCTCCTTCATTTGTTAGTCTGAGCTTAGCTTGGCTTTTAGTTCTTTAGTTTAGAGTTAGTAGTTATTCCTTGATGGCTTTGGAAAGCTTTGGAGAGCTTTGTTGTACTTTGTAATTTTGAAGAATTTGAATAAAGCTTTGATGTTCTCAACATGGAAGGAGATGTGAAGTAGATGTCATGGAGCATATTAGAATGTAAGGTAGAGTAGATTTCATTTTGTAATTTTGCTTTGATTTCATTCATGTATGTCATTTTATTGCTTTCAAGTTTAACAGTTTATATTTTCCATTCATGCAATTTTAATTCATGCAAGTGTGTTCAACCAGTTGATTGTATTTTAGTTTTTTCTTTACATGTTTTTGCATCAAATAATGACATGAGATTTGCGTCTCTGCTGAACTTTTTCTTAAGCTTTTCAATTTCAATTATGCTTTGATTTCAGTCTTATTTATTTGCTATTGTTAGCTAGTTTAGATATCAAATTCTTCATGTTATTTGGCGTTATCTCCGAAGCCATGGCTTAACCCCGAAAAGTTACCTGGTAAGCTATCGAATTATAAGTGAAGTGATTTGATTTTACTTTCATTCTGAAAGTAGGTAGTTTGGATATCTGTAGGTTTTAACCCTGTACAGAAATTACCTACATACGAATTCTTAAACAAAGAAAATAAACAATGCGAGAGCATAACCCATAAAACACATATGCACAGAGATTTTTCCCTGGATCCCAAAACCGGGACTACCAGCTTGATTTTTCATTATGTTCCTTTCAATGTTACAATACATATTTATACATGCCGAAGCATCCAATACCATGGACCGAAAACCATCGCGTCCAAAAAACATGTGCGAAAATCATGCACAAAACCATAGGTGGGTCCGCCCAACCTAACATATGGTCCAAAACCAAAAAGTGGGGTTACGGGTGCCCTTCAAACCCCCTATTAACTACGTGGAAAGAATATAACACAACCCAACAATCTCCCACTTGTTGTTTTCTTTCCATAGGGGGCCATAGGAGAGCTTAGTCATTTTTTTAGCCCTGAGATTCCCATTGCTTCTCTACACCAAGAGAACTTCTCAGAGCTCACAGATTTTGTCAATGCATCTGTAGTATTCTCTAAAGTGTCCACCTTTACCAGCAACACCTTTCTGTCTTCTATCATATCCCTCACAAAGTGATACTGAACATCAATGTGCTTTGTCTTTGAATGATAAGCAGGGTTCTTTGCCAAGAAAATTGCACTTTGGCTATCACAGTCTATTCTTATAGCTCCCTGTACTAACCCCATACTTGAACACAATCTCTACAACCAAACTGCTTCCTTGCTTGCATGAGTGGCTGCCATGTATTCTGCCTCTGTAGTTGATAGTGCCACTACAGATTGTTTCTTACTCATCCAACTGACTGCACCTCCAAATAGGTTAAACACATACCCACTTGTAGATCTTCTCTGATCCAGATCTCCAGCCCAATCTACATCAACAAAGCCATGAATATCCAACACTCTGTCCAATCCTGGTCTTCCTTGGTAGCACAAACCATAATCACTAGTGCCACGCAAATACCTGAAAACCCGCTTCACTGCTGTCCAATGCTCCTTCCCTGGTTTTGACATAAACCTGCTCAATACTCCCACTGCATGTGCAATGTCTGGTCTAGTACAGACCATTGCATACATCAGGCTACCCACTGCACTTGCATATGGAACACGGGACATGTCCTCTTCCTCTTCTTGTGTCTTGGGACACTGTTCAACAGATAACCTCACACCTACAGGAATAGGAACCTTCACCGGTTTACTATCCTGCATATTAAACCTCTGGAGTATTGTCTCGACATACTTCCTCTGGTTTAACCAGAGCTTCCTCTTTGACCGATCTCTTTTAATTTCCATGCCCAAAATATAGTTTGCAGCACCAAGATCTTTCATGTCGAATTTGGAGGACAATTGGGTCTTCAAATCCTGGATAATTTCTTTGTCATTTCCAACCAGCAACATATCATCCACATACAAGACCAGATAAATAATACGGTCACCAATTAATTTAAAATACACACAATGATCTGCTTTGCTTCTGGTGAAGCCAAGTCCCCGTATAAATGTATCAAATTTCTGATACCACATCCGTGATGACTGTTTTAACCCATACAGAGACTTCTTTAACTTGCATACCAGTTCTTTTTTACCCTTCACCGCAAAGCCTTCAGGTTGCTTCATGTAGATTTCCTCTTCCAAATCCCCGTGAAGAAATGCTGTCTTCACATCCATCTATTCTACCTCAAAATCAAAAGCAGCAACAACAGATAAAATTAATCTAATAGAAGTTACCTTGGCAACAGGAGAAAAAATATCACCAAAATCAATTCCCGGCACCTGGGAATAACCTTTTGCTACCAACCGAGCTTTGTATTTCTCCACCTTTCCTTCTGCATTTGTCTTCTTCTTGAACACCCATTTGCTGCCAATGGGTTTCCTTCCAGCCGGCAACTCCACCAGATCCCAAGCCTCATTTTTGTGCAAAGATGCCATTTCATCGACCATGGCCTCTTTCCAGAGTTTTCCATCCTCTGAATCCATTGCTTCCTTCACAGTTCTGGGATCATTATCAGTAACAGACAAAGCAAAATTTGAACTTAAAGCAGATGGACTATACCTTTCTGGTTGCCTTCTTTCTCGAACTGATCTTCTCACAGCCGGAGTTTGTGGCTCTTCATCTTCTGATTCCTCCTCTGCTGCAGAGTCTGATTCTTCCTCCTTTGGCTCAAACTCTATCTTCTCAGGTTCCTTTGGTTGAACTTCATGTTGAATAACATCTTTTACCTCTCTGAACAACACATCTCGGCTGTACACAACCTTCCGTGTGACTGGGTTCCAAAGCTTATAACCCTTTAAACCATCCTTATACCCAATAAAGATGCACTTTTCAGATTTACTATCCAACTTGGTTCGTTTATCCTTTGGAACATGTACATATGCATCACATCCAAATACCCTTAGATGTGAAAGAGAGGGTTTCTTACCAGTCCATACTTCTTGTGGAGTCTTATCCTCCAACGCTGATGAAGGTGATCTGTTGATCAGGTAACATACAGTATCCACCGCCTCTGCCCAGAATTCCTGTCCTAACCCAACACCACTGAGCATGCTTCTTGCCCTTTCCATCAACGTCTTGTTCATTCTTTCTGCGACTCCATTTTGCTGAGGTGTATATGTTGTGGTCTTCTGCCGTGCTATACTACACTTCTTACAAAATTCTTCAAATTCCTTGCTGCAAAATTCTCCACCATTATCTGTTCTCAACACCTTTATCTTCTTCTCTGTCTGATTTTCCACCAGAGCCTTAAATTCTTTAAACCTGTCAAAGACTTCAGATTTCTTCTTAAGAAAATATATCCATGTATTCCTTGAGAAGTCATCTATGAATGATACATAGTACACAGACTTACCCAGTGATGGAACCTTTACAGGTCCAAACACATCACTGTGCACAAGCTCTAATATTTGTTTCGTCCTCTTACCACCAGAGGGGAAACTCACCCGATTCTGCTTCCCATATACACAATTTTCACAGAAATCAAAATCCAGAGAGCTATTATTCATACCTTATACCATACCTTTACCATGAAGTATTCGAAGGCCCTTCTCTCCAATATGTCCAAGCCTCTGATGCCACAACATGGTCTTCTCTCCAGAGACCACTAGATTCTCTACTCGATTTTCAGGAACCATAGAACTATTGCACCCATCAACAACAGTGCTACCTTGCAGCTTGTATAGAATTTCAATCCGAACTCCCTGCATTAATATCAGTGCTCCTCGAACCATCTTGCAGGTATCTTTCTCAAACACCATCTTTACACCTGCATCATCCAACTTGCTTACAGAAATCAGATTTCTGGCCAATGCAGGAATATGTAGAACACCCGGAAGTGTTCTAACCCTTCCACCTTGCAACTTCAACTTTACTTTTCCCCGACCAATGATTCTAGCCTTCCTATCATCTCCTAAGAAGACATCACCACCATCGTATTTCTCATACTTGCAGAACCACTCTCTATGGGGAGTGAAGTGAAAGGATGCACCTGAGTCAATCAACCATGCCTCATGATCTACATGTGTACTTGAAGAAGCCAGGTACACATCCCCACCTTCATCTGAGGTGGTTTTCGCTTCTGCAGAAGGAGCATCATCAGATCCCTTTCCTTTATCAGGAGCTTTAGATTTACAATCCCTTCTGAAGTGCCCTTCCTTTCCGCATTTCCAGCACACCACCTTTGTAGGTTTTCCTGGAGATTTAGATCTCCCTCTAGATTTAGATCTCCCACTCGATGACTTATTTTTGTTTCTGTTCTGGGACCGTCCTCGTACAGACAAGGCATCACCATTCTGGTTGTCCATATTTTTCCGTCTCATCTCCTCCGTCAGCAAGGCTGAGATTATTTCATCAAACTGCAAAGCAGTTGCATTGCTACCTATTGCAATAACCAGACTATCCCACGAATCTGGTAGAGAACACAACAGACTGATGCACTTATCTTCATCTGAAATTTTAATATCGACAGATAATAACTGACTTACCATAGTATTAAACGCATTCAGATGCGCTGTCACCGAGTCTCCATCTTTCATCCTCAGGTTATACAGCTTTTTCCGCGGGAACAGTTTATTCACCAGAGACTTAGATTGGTACAAAGTCCCTAACTTGACCCACAAAGCCTTTGCCGTAGCTTCCCCTGATACATTCAGCAATACTGAATCCGAGACACACAATCGTATTGTGCTCTTTGCCTTCCGATCCAACTTCTTCCATTCTTCATCGGTCACTCCCGATGGTTTAGTACCCGGATCTACCGTGATCCACTGATCTTTATCCACCAACAGATCCTCCATCTTGAGTTTCTACAACTCAAAATTCTGACCATTGAACTTCTCAATCTCTATCTTTCCACTGCTCGCCATCTTCTTTCACCACCAGAATCTATCTCGCAGATCTCCCACTGAACAGGGTCTACCACAGGCCCGAGCGAAACCCCTCAGCAACAAAGGTGTCCCCTTGAAGCCAAAACAGCTCTGATACCAAATGTAGGTTTTAACCCTGTACATAAATTACCTACATACGAATTCTTAAACAAAGAAAATAAACAATGCGAGAGCATAACCCATAAAACACATATGCACAGAGATTTTTCCCTGGATCCCAAAACCGAGACTACCAGCTTGATTTTTCATTATGTTCCTTTCAATGTTACAATACATATTTATACATGCCAAAGCATCCAATACCATGGACCGAAAACCATCGCGTCCAAAAAACATGTGCGAAAATCATGCACAAAACCATAGGTGGGTCCGCCCAACCTAACATATGGTCCAAAACCAAAATTTTCCGGGGCGCTACCCCGGACCCCATAAAGTGGGGTTACGAGTGCCCTTCAAACCCCCTATTAACTACGTGGAAAGAATATAACACAACCCAACAATATCAAGTTCTTCATGTTATTTGACGTTATCTCTGGAGCCATGGCTTAACCCCAAAAAGCTACTTGGCGAGCTATTGGTTTATAAGTGAAGTAATTTGATTTTGCTTTCATTAATCTGCAAGTAGGTAATTTAGATATCAATTCTTCATGTTATTTGATGTTATCTCCGGTGCCATGGCTTAACCCTGAAAAGCTACTTGGCGAGCTATTGGATTATAAGTGAAGTAAATTGATCTTGCTTTCGTTAGTCTGCAATTTTTTATTTGTTTGAGTGCAATAGTTTAGATTTTATTTCTATAATTAGATGGGCAATAGAGACAGTGATTTCATGATCAGTATTTCATCTTTTGTTTGATTTAAGTAGTTGCATATTTACATTCTTGTTCAAGTATTAATTTTATCAATAATATGTTTTGAGATCTTTTGAAGTGATAAGTTTTGGAAATTACCATAAGGGACATATACCTTGTGTTGAAATCTACATCTATACATGACCTTCAAAAAATATTCTTAATACCATAGAATAGAATTTCCATTTGCATTAGACAGTTTAGGAGATCAGCAAGAACAAAACCCCAAAACAAGATAAAAACTATAAAACAACGAAGTAAGAAAAAAGGTTAACTAAGCACATATGGTACACCACACTTCATCAGTTTACGATACGCGGATTGATAATTTATGTAGAGAAATTTAAGAAGTTAAATTGACTAGACATTTTGGTGTCGTTGCCGGGGAAGTGTAATTAGGAGACCTTATTTTTGACATCTAAAAAAAAATTAATAATTCTTGAGTATGTTCTCCTCCTGCACTTTGTGTGATCTGGAGGATCAGAAAAAGAATTGTTATGTTAAAAAAAAAAGAGACAAAATAAACTTCTTCATTTAATTTAATTCAAAAAATAATAATAATAATTAAAAAAAAATCCAATTGTTTTGATAGGTTCAACTGTCCAAGATTGACTGGTTATGGTTTGTAGTGGTCATCAAAACATTGTGTCATGTTTTAATAAGATTCTGCAAATTAGCTGTGGAATGCAACCTGATTCCGCAGCTAACTGTGAATTATGCAGCTAATTTCAAGATTTAGTAGGTTACAGGCATCCAATGAAGAAACCGACCACATGGGCATCTCCAGAATTGTCCTGACATGGATCCTCTCCTAGTCACCCAGCCCAAATTGATAAAAAATTAGCTTAAGACCTCAGTCAAAGTCCTTTTCTTAGCATATTTTACTTGAAGTCTTTGTTGCGTGAATTGTTGATCCTATTCTAAGGTCTTAAGAATACTTGTAAAGGTCAAATATGGATGTAGATTTCAAGACAAGGTTTATGTCCCTTATGGTAACTTCCAAAACTTAGCACTTCAAAAGATCTCAAAACATGCTATTGATAAAATTAATACTTGAACAAGAATGTAAATATGCAGCTACTTAAATCAAACAAAAGATGAAATATTGATCATGAAATCACTATCTTTGTTGCCCATCTAATTACAGAAATGCAATCTAAACTATTGCACTCAAACAAATCAAAAAATGTAGACTAATGAAAGCAAGATCAATTTACTTCACTTATAATCCGATAGCTCGCCAAGTATCTTTTCGGGGTTAAGCCATGGCACTGGAGATAAAGTCAAATAACATGAAGAATTGATATCTAAATTACTTGTAGATTAATGAAAGTAAAATCAAATTACTTCACTTATAATCCGATAGCTCACCAAGTAGCCTTTCGGGGTTAAGCCATGGCTCTGGAGATAATGTCAAATAACATAAAGAACTTGATATCTAAACTACCTACTTGCAGAATGAAAGTAAAATCAAATCACTTCATTTATAATCGATAGCTCGCCAAGTAGCTTTTCGGGGTTAAGCCATGGCTCTGGAGATAACGTCAAATAACATGAATAACTTGATATCTAAACTACCTACTTGCAGAATGAAAATAAAATAAAATCACTTCACTTATAATCTGATAGCTTGCCAAGTAGCCTTTCGGGGTTAAGCCATGGCTCTGAAGATAACGTCAAATAACATGAAGAACTTGATATTTAAACTACCTACTTGCAGAATGAAAGTAAAATAAAATCACTTCACTTATAATCCAATATCTCGCCAAGTATCTTTTCAGAGTTAATCTATAGCTCCGGAGATAACGTCAAATAACATGAAGAATTTGATATCTAAACTAGCTAACAATAGCAAATAAATAAGACTGAAATCAAAGTATAATTGAAATTGAAAAGCTTAAGAAAAAGTTCAGTATAGAGGCAAATTTCATGTCACTATTTGATGCAAAAACATGTAAAGAAAAACTAATCGACAATCAACCGGTTGAACACACTTGCATGAATTAAAATTGCATGAATCGAAAATCTAAACTATCAAACTTGAAAGCAATAAAATGACATACATGAATGAAATCAAAGCAAAATTACAAAATAAAATCTACTCTACCTTACATTCTAATATGCTCCATGACATCTACTTCGCATTTCCTTCCATGTTGAGAACATCAAAGCTTCATTCAAATTCTTCAAAATTACAAAGTTCAACAAAGCTCTCTAAAGCTTTCCAAAGCCATCAAGGAAGAACTACAAACTCCAAGCTAAAGAACCAAAAAGCCAAGCTAAGCTAAGACTAACAAATGAAAGAGAGAAATCTCATATTTATACAAAAATATGAGAAGCCATCTCATTAATGAGAGTCCATGAATCTCTCCCTCTACTTCTAGAGTCTTAATCAAAATAGAAACTGATAAGACACGTCTTCTTAGAGTTTCAATACAATTAGGAGATGTGACACATATCCTCATAATCCCATGATTCTTTCCACTCAAATTCGAATTTGGCCTTAGAGTGCCACATAAAGGTCTTCTAGAAGCCTCCTTTTAATCTACACATGTCAACAATCTCAACTCACTTGTTAGGTATAAGCATATGCACATTATTTTCTAATTTTTAACCACAAATTCATTTTAAAAGGTTAATAATTAATAAAGTTTGGAAAAACATAAATGTGGCCCAATAATAATGAAAGTGGGATGAATGTAGTGACATAGTAGTGAAACGGAGGTGATATAATGGACATAATAGTAAAAATGTAATGGAAATGAATGACATTTTCAAGACCCAACATACCCCCCAACTGAAATTATTGCATGTCCTCATGCAATATATATTACATTAACTCTTTTGATCCTTGAGTTTTGGCTTAACTTTGCATGATATCATTTGATAACTTCATATTTCTGCAAAGTGTTTTACTTGAATTGCAACATGGTTGGTTCTTGTGTTACAACCATTTTTTTTTTGTGCATTCTATTTTGATCTTTGACCTTTGCATAATGATATTTTGATTATTGTTGCAAAGTATATCTTTATTGGATTGCATGATGGTTAGTTTTTGTATGACAACCATGATTTTGTTTATATCCAATTTATCCTTTAAGCACTTTTTGAAGAAAATCCATTGTATGCTCATAATAACAATGTAATAGTTCATTTATGTCGAAAGTATGTGGACTCCTGAATATGATATGGACATAGCAAGATATGAATATGAATATATCCCCCCCCCCCAACTGATGGTATTAGCAATTTTATGAAATGAGGAAGAGAAATGTTTTTCCAACAATTATCATTCTAGCTTTTTATGGAATTCTATGGTCAAAAGTTAGAAAATGGCATACCTTAACTTACCCTTTGGAATGGATGAGTTGTATGTGTGGTGGCTGCAAAATTCTGATCATATTCTTCTTCAAGTGGTTGAACAAGAGGAGTCATGGATAAAGAGTTAAGATGACTTTTTATTGTTTCTACTAAAACTTGTTGAATCTGCTCCAAAATGCTGAAAATAATAGTCTTCATGTCTTCAAAACTCATTGGCACAATTCCTACTATGTGAAAAAAATGTTCTGATGTCGAACATAGCAGGAAATTGTTGACTTAGTGGCCATTAATAGATGCCACTAGTCAACACGAGAACTCTCACCATTGATAACAATGAGAGTCAAGATGCCCAAACACATCTTGTTAGGTACAAATGAATTTGCTAATGTCGAGTCACCTAGAAGATCTAATGAACAAGGGACATTAATTTATTCCCATTATTTGTCAGCATGAGGACTTGCCATTAAGGCATGCAAGCGTCAAGGTGTTTTTACAAATAAATTAGACTCAAAGGACTATGGAATCAATAATTTACATTGAAGCAGGGCTTATTTGCGAAATGAAAATGATACGAAATGAAAGATGAAAATGGAATATGGCAATGGAGAGCAGAAATAGAAATGGGAAATAAGCATGTGAATGAGCCTCTTGCTTTTATTTATGGATTATGAATGGACAAAAAGAGATGGAAAGTGTATGTGAATATAAATGGAAAGTATGAAGTGAAATGAGGTGAATGGTTTATTATGAGGTATGGATGTGATGGAGACAATAGTATCTGAAAGTTTTTCAAGTGTTTGTATATGATTTTGCATCAGCATATTTCATCTTTGTTGCTGATCATCCTCTTATGAAACAAATTAGTCTCTTAGAGAGACACCATTCTCTTGTAGTCATTTGTCCTTCCTCCTAGAACCTGCAAAAAAAACTAATACTTCTTCTACAATGGAATGTAAGATTGTCAAAGGAGAGAAATGGTCAATCTCTCTAGTTATGGTATTTAAACACAAAACTAAGAATTTGTATTAATGAAACAAGTTCTCAAACGAAAAATCAAAAGAATTTATACCTGTTTTGGAATTAGTGTCTCAAGTTGATGTTGCTTCTTTTCAGCAATTTATTTCATTATTTACTGTTTCAAAATCTAATGATGGATTTATCATTTTATAGATCTTGTTGAGATATTTCCAACGATACATGAATCATCAAAATCTGATTTTGTATGAGAAAGTTAGGTTGATTTGAACAATGAGGTTTTTCCGCTGCAAATTGATGTTTAATCGCGGAATTGGACTTTAGCTGCGGAATGTGCATAGTTTCTGTGGCTAAAAATCTTGAATAAAAAGTTAGCCATTCATCTTTCATCACCAATCCAAAATTAATCAATACCTTCAAAAAAGTGAGCAAATAACTTATTCATTTCATTGATTCAATTTTTTTTTTGACATGCCGCGACTTAGTGTGGCGACTTAGTGATAACACACACCTTGACTTCCCTTTAACTGGGATCTTTTTCATCGACTTGGATAAAATGAATAGGACACCATCCATGTACTGACATTTTCCCAACTACCCATGTGATTCGTTTCATCTCTTGACACCTATAACCTATAGAAGTATGAAAATGGCTGTGGAATTGCCAGTTAGCTGCGGAACAGAGCTACATTCTACAGCTAAAAGACAGCCAACCATCAGTTT
The DNA here is from genome assembly GCA_031772625.1 of Pinus tabuliformis. NCBI lineage: Eukaryota > Viridiplantae > Streptophyta > Pinopsida > Pinales > Pinaceae > Pinus > Pinus tabuliformis. The sequence goes on from CM062811.1 coordinate 22,600,355, forward strand.
TCTGATTTAAGTTATTGGAAAAGAGATTTTATGTAGCCAAGTACCAGGGAGATAGAGCCTAAGATCACAACTGGTGCACAAGACCAATTATTCATGATCTGATATTTTTTTTTTAATTTTCTTCACTGTCTGTCTGAAAAATAAAAACTTTGTAAATGGTATATGAAGCAACATAGTTTTAGTGATGAAAATATATCAGAGTAATGGAAATGTATGATATTTTCAACAGCTTTGAAGACTCCTTCAGTTCTGTCCTCACAATGAGACCCATCATTTTTGTTCTTGGCTATTCTTCAGAATTCCCTTTACTATTTGAGAAATGGAGTGAATGAATGGATAGAAATTAGACGTTTATGGATATGGAAATGGAATGAAAATGTATATGGAAGCTGATGACTATGACTAAAGCGACTGTATGTACAGAATATGTGAAAACAGAGTAACTATATGCATAGACTTTGTGAAAACAGGGTGTCTGTTATACACAAGTAATATGAAAACGGAGTGACTATGTATGCAAAGAAGCTGCAGAGATATGGAAAGAGAAAAAAACTCGGTGTAATGAACAACTATTCAGGGTTTGAGAGTCGTATGCAGTCAGCTTATGGTTCACAAGAATCCAGTGTTGCCATTCACAAAAATGTTGTTGCAATTCAAATCTCTATGAATCATGCAAGGCGTGTGACTATATTAAGGAAGGCACGATGGCTGCAATTTATCCAGAAATTCAGAAGTCACAATAAAGAAGTCACGAAGACAATTGCAAGGTCTTTTAATGGCGTGGAAGTTGAGGTTGGAGATCTTAAATTTTCAGTCACAAAGATATCCATTGCAGCAACAACGAAGCTACCACAGGAGGAGGAACAGTAGTTCAAAAACAAAGACTTTGATGAGAGGGCTTCGAGGATTATTTTGCATAACCCAGGTATGGATATAACCATTTTCAAACGTGGAATCTCTGTCTCTGCTCTAGAGGAAGAGTGGACTAGTTTATTATTGATAATTCATAAGTTTATTACATGTGAAGGATGGTTTGGGTCCATGTACATGTACCACATCAGGTTACTAATGAATTTTCTGGAAAATCAAACCATCAATTTTCCTTATTTCTTGTTGAGTAGCCTGAAAAAGATGTCCACAACCGTACAAAAGAATCTGGATGACGTAAAGCCTCACCTTTACCATCACGACCTTGTTAAAATTCTGATTGAAAAACAATTGAAGGAAAGAAAGGACACTTGGGAATAGTTCTTGATTAGAAACTTCTTTCAGGACCCACCTGAAACACCTGAAAGTAGCTCAGCAAGGAAAAGTAGGAGAAGGAAAACAAGTGTGAACATTCAAGATACTCCTATTAACATAACTAAAGAAACTAGTTAAGAAGAGAAGTTGTTTGAAAGTAGGAAAGAAAGAACTAAAGTTAGGAAGTAAGGAAAACTAAAGGGGAAAAGAAATATTGAATCCGCCTATCAAACCCTAGAACCTTCTTTAGAAGAGGATCAAATATTTTCTGAAAGACTAATCTACCTTAAGGAACAATCAGCTACTATGTTTTATTTCCCTGGTCTATCTAACACAGTAATATTGAATTCCTGTAAAAGTAGGAGCCACCTTGTAACTCTGCCATTAGTAATGGTTTTGTTCATTAGATATCTAATTGCAGAATGATCAATATGAATAAAAGTTTCATAGCCTGTTATATAATGTCTGAACTTATTGATTGCATAAACAACATCTAAGAACTCTTTTTCAGTCACAGTATAATTCAACTCGGTGGGAGTTAAATTTTTACTAGTATAGTAAATGGCATAAGGAACTAAATCTTTTTGTCCCAACATAGCCCCTAGAGCTGTATCTGAAGCATCTGTAGAAATATGGAAAGGAAGTTTCCAATTTGGTCCTCTCAAGATAAGCGCTTAAGATATTCTTGTTTTCAAAGTTTCAAATTTTGATTGGAAATCAGGACCCCATTTGAATTCACAGTCTTTTGTAAGTAGTTTAAAGAGTGGGGATGCTATTTTGGTGAAGTTTTCTATAAATCTTCGATAATATCCAGTAAATCTCAGAAAACTTCTAACATCTTTTTGACAATTTGGAATTGGTAACTTGGAGATGACTTCAACTTTTGATCTATCAACTTTAATCCCATTCCCTGGAATATGATGTCCTAAAACAATACCTTCAGTAAACATCAGAAAGCATTTTTCATGGCTTAATGAAAGGTTTGTTTCTTTACATCTTATAAGAACATTTTCCAAATTTTCTAATGCCTCTTCAAATGAATTACCATAAACTGTAAAATCATCCATATATACCTCTACACAATCATGGATTAGATCAGAAAAAATTCCTAGTACTGCTCTTTGGAATGTTGCGGGTGCATTACATAATCCAAAAGGAAGCACTCAATAAGAAAAATTTCCCCATGGACAAGTAAATGTGGTTTTATCCTGATCCTCAGGTGCTACCTGAATTTGATTATAACCACTAAAACCATCCAGAAATGAAAAGTACTTTTTGTCTGTTAATGTATCTAATACTTGATCGATAAAGGGTAAAAGAAAGTGATCCTTTAAAGTTGCTTTATTCAATTCCCCGTAATCAATGCACACTCTCCATTTACCATTCTTTTTGGGTACTATAACCAAAGGAGAAACCCATCGGCTATCTGAAATTGGGTAAATAAAGTTTACATTGAGTAGTTTTTGGATTTCTTCTTTCACAATCTCCCTAAGATTTGGATTCATCTTTCTTTGAGGTTGTTTGATTGGACTACTATGTTCCTCGATATAGATATGATAGATGCAAGTCTTAGGGTCAATACCTTTCATATCAGTACACTCCCATGCAAATGCAGTAGATTGTTTTTGAAAGATTTTGGTTAGCTCTTCCTGTTGTGACTTTTCCAAATTTTTGTTAATATTCAGTGTTTTACCTGGAAAAATTTCAATGGTAGAACTACCAAACTCTTCCATAGAGTAAAGAGACATTTGCTTTAATGATAAATATTCAATATTAGAATCTAACTGGAATTGTGTGTGATCATATTCTGAAGATGTTTCAAAATTTTCTAATGTGTTCAAAATTTGACTATCTTCACTAATTTCAGAGATAATAAAGACAGGTTGTATAATATCTTCATCATTGACTCATTCATTGTCTCCTACTTCTGTAATTTCTTTTGCTGGAGGATACAAATTGAATTTATTTGTCGAACTACCATTAGAAATGTACTTATCCCCAGATCTACAACTAATGAAAGCATCAGCTGTGGCTAGCCAAGGTCTTCCTAAGATGAGTGGGTGTCTTCCTAGATTACTCTTGGGAGTCAAAATCATGAAGTCTACTGGATATTCCCAAGAATCTAAGGATACTGAAATATCTTCTAATACACCATCTAGTTTGATTATTGATCTATCTGCAAGTTGCAATAAGGTGGGTGTAAAAAGAAGATTAGGAAGTTTAAGTTGTTCCATAGTTTGTCTACTCATAATGTTTATAGCAGCCCCTAAGTCAATCAAAGTATTTGGAATTTCTATCCCATTTATGTGTGTCTTGACAATTGGACTACCTGGATCCACATATTTCTGCATGGTAATTTTTTCCATCATGATATCTGCAATTTTTCCTACCAGGTGGATTCTTTTTGTATCTCTTGGTTTCTTATCTGGTCTTTTAAAACTCGACTCCTTTATTGTTTTTGCTAGAATAAGAATCTCTCTAATGGCTTGTAGCAAGGGAATATCGATACAGACATTCTTTAATTCATCTAGAAAATCATAGTCAGGCAACAAGATTTGTTTTTCCACCCCTTTATCAATTTGTAATCTTTCAGGGAAAGGAGGCATGGATGAAGACGCAGGTTGCTCAACTATAGGAGTTGTGGGGGTTGACTCTTTTTCTTTTTATTTTTGATGATTGGGTTTTGAGGAGATGCTTCCTCAGAACCTTTATTGACTCTAAGAGAATCCTCCTCAGAGGTGTCTTGCTCTTGAACATCTATAGAAGGTTTTTCTAAAACTCTAACAAATCTGAGTTGAACATCATTAAGAGGAATAATCATATAGGTAGGAAATTGTTGTCCTTCTATCATGTAAGCATTCTGAGGATTTTTGTTGTTGGTATTTGGTAATGGCTAGGCTAGTAGTTGATTTGTCTTTTGTTGGAATGGAAGCAAGAGTTGAGAATTTGGATTTTGTTGAGAAGGTTGTTGTTGTGGAAATGGCAATGAAAGTTGTGGGTTCTGATTTGGAAGTTGTGGATTTTGTTGTTGATTTTGAAAAGATGGAGGATATTGATAAAATTGAGCAAATCTCCCATAAGGAGTTTGCATCCCTTGTGCCCATGATTGGTATGGATTTTGAGGTTGGGGCCAAGGTTGTTGCCAAGAATTCAAATTTGGCGAGAGCTGAAAATGCATAGGATTGTTAAATCCTTGATTTTGTTGCCCTTGCCAAGGTCTTCTTGAAACAAAACAAAGGGACTTTACTGAATTTGGATCTTCCTGAAAGACAACTTTGAGCCCAGGAATTGACAGACAATCCTTGGTCTCATGACTTTCTGAGCAAATCATACATGTTTCTACAACTTTTGCATCCAAGGGGCATTCCCTTAGAGCATGTTTATTTCTACATTTTGGGCAAAAGATGGCCAAAGCATCAGCTTCTGCTTTCTGCTTATTTTGAATTTTAAGGGTGTCTAGTTGTTCACTAAGGCTCCCTAGAATATCAATTTTGAACTCATCAAGCATATTTCCAATCTCTACCCTACTTACTGATCCAGTTGCAGATTTGTTTACTCTAATAAGAGAAGGATCTATAGGCCCTTTTCCAGTTTTATATTTTCCCTTTGAGAGATGGACACATAGTTCTACTATGTCACGAAGTGGAAGTTGAGAAATGTCTCCCTTCCCCATCATGTTTAAAATATCTATCCATTCATCTCTAATGGCTTTCAATAGAAGGGCTTTCAAGGTTTCCTCGTCTAAATTACTCATTTTCGCTCTCTTTAAGTTGTATTGAAATCTTTCAAGTAAATCCTCCAAGTTCTCATCTTCTTTTTGCATCATTTTGAATACCTCATCCTTATGATTGGTGGGCATACAATAATCCAGGTATCTATCCAAAAATGTTTGTTTCATATCATTCCAAGTCCTAATAGATTTAGTGACTAATCCCATGAACCATTTCAAAGCAGCTCATTTCAATGTTGAAGGAAACAGTTTGAGTTTTTGAGAGTCTTCCATATAGTCATAGATTCGGCACAAGACTTCAAACTCAAATAGAAATGTTTCAGGATCCTCACTTCGCAATCCATAAAAGTTTGGGAGGACAGATGGTGAAATATTTTTCATGGTTGTGTGGGTTTCCTCATCAGCTATAGGGAATCCAAATGAGTCATCTCCTTCCCTATTTCCCCCAATATTACCTCTACCTCCTCCATTGTTACCTCCATTATTTCCTCTTCCTCTACCTCTACCCCTTCCTCCAAATCCATCTACTACTTCTTCCGTCATGATGGTTTCCTCGATGTCTTCTAGTTATTCTATTAATGGCTGACGAGAGAGAGTTTCTCCCTTTCCTTCTTCTTCAGGTGATTCTACTTATTTGATTACAATATGTTCCCCTGTAGAAGTGAAGAAAGGTTCTTCTCCTAGATCAGATTTAGTAGATAGTGTGGGAGAATCTTCTAATTCAGCTACTGCCCCTTGAATTCTAGGAATCCTAAGGCTGGGAGTATGAGTCTGGGATGGAGGTGTATCTTGTCTATGCCTTGAAGTAGCTGGAGTTGTGAAAATCAAACTTTTTTCCCTGGCTATGAACCTTCCCCTAGAATATCTTGCTCTATGCATTTCATTTTTTTTTATATATTTTTTAGTCGGGCTAATAATTCTCTTTCTGATCTTCCAGATCACACTAGGTGCAAGAAGAGAGCATACTAAAGAAATTATTGAACTAATAACTCTCTTTTATGATCCTCCAGATCACACTAGGTGCAAGAGGAGAGCATACTTCAAGAAATTATCAATTTTTCCCTCTTTTTTTTAGTGAAGTACGGTTTTGGTCCATGTACATGTACCACATCAGGTTACTAATGAATTTTCTGGAAAATCAAACCATCAATTTGCCTTATTTCCTGTTGAGTAGCCTGAAAAATATGTCCATAACTGTACAAAAGAATCTGGATGACGTAGAGCCTCACCTTTACCATCACGGCCTTGTTAAAATTCTGATTGAAAAACAATTGAAGGAAAGAAAGGACACTTGGGAACAGTTCTTGATTAGAAACTTCTTTTAGGACCCACTTGAAACACCTGAAAGTAGCTCAGCAAGGAAAAGTAGGAGAAGGAAAACAAGTGTGAACATTCAGTGTACTCCTAGTAACATAGCTAAAGAAACTAGTAAGGAAGAGAAACTGTCTATAAGTAGGAAAGAAATAACTGAGGTTATGAAGCAATGGAAACTAAAGGGGAAAAGAAATATTGAAGCCGCATATCAAACCCCAGAACCTTCCTCAGAAGAGGATCAAATACTTTCTAAAAGACTAATATACCTTAAGGAACAATCAGCTATAGCAAAGGGAAAAGGGAAAAAAAACAGAGTGTAGAGAAAGGAGACACTAGCTCACAGAATCTAATGAGGAGCTCCAGACTTAAAGGTAAACTGAAGAAAGTATAAAATAAAGGGGCCCACTTCATAGACTTAGGAGGGGAAACACCAGAACAGTCTCTAGCAATCCCTCCTGGCCATAGCCCACAACATTCTCCTTTTTCTCAACCAGATTTTGGGGTCAGTGCAAGAAAGGCTACACCTGAAATAGATCCAACCCAGCAAGAAATGTATGATTTTATTGAATCATTGGAGAAGACTGCAACATATCAAGGTACTTCATCTACTCAGCCTAATATAGCCCAGGAAGTTTTAATCCAATCACTAAAACAGGAAGTCCTGAATAGACACATCAAAAGAGAGAATGAAACATTGAAAGAATAGAGCAGGTTGGATAAACTTATTCACGACAACACCATGTTGCATCTTGGGCTATGGCAGAAGAAAAATAGGAAATTGAAGAAAAAGAGCAAGAGGTTGAGTAGAGCTCTTATCAACCTCAAATGCAGGTGCCTAATGAGGAAGCCTAGGATGACAGTGGTACCAAAGAAGAGGAAAAAAAGGCTGGATGTATTAGTAGAGGTCTCAGAACAAATGAACTGAAGGGAGGATGGTCACAGTTTTGGTTGCATGAGGACATGCAACACTTTCACAGTGGGGGTATGTTGAGCCCTAAAACTACCTCTCTTCTACATACTTTCCTAGACCTTTTTCCCCTCACCAGTGCCTCATAAGCTATCAAAGAACATTGCATATTGATTATAAGAGTACATTTAAGTGGTTTTCTAACTATATTTTTGTGTTTGCTATTTGACTTAGATATTTTTTATCAGTTTCGGAATGCAACCACTTTTTGCAGCTGACTCGTGATTCCGCAGCTGTTTTTATTGATCTATAGGTTACAAGTGTCGGCAAGTAAAATGAGGCATGTGGGCAGTTTAGGAATGATCTGGACATGGACCAGGTCCTATCTATTCAGCCAAATTCGTAAAGGAAAGCCTTGGTCAAACGACAGTCAAATAAGGAGTCCTACAGCAAACAGGTCTCTGTTTTCAACACGTGAAAGGTCCGAGATTGTTCCTAGATCTGTGGATCCCTTTTGACAGCTGTAGACCATCTCCACAATGCAAATCCAACATCCAACTTTTGTAGATTGAATGATCATGGCAACCAAGACGCTAAGCTCACGGGTTCTGTCTTTTTACGTGTCCTCTGCTGAAGGTTTCTCACAGAAAAATAGTTATGTAATTTCCTCTATAAATAACGCGTTTGCAAACGCATGTAGCTAGTCTTGATATAGTCTTGTTGTTAGTTTATATATTGTTGCTGTAGCATTAGTCCCACTGTTGTAACGAGAGGATACTTCCTCTATTTTGCAATATAAAGACTCTATTTCTTATGACTGTGGGACCGTAATTTCGAATTGACAGTGTATTAACCAAGGTCGTGCAGAGGGCCCCTGCTGGCTGAGGTTTTGTTTCTTTATTTCTATAAAGTCTTCATGTATCGTTTTGTTATTTCCATTGTAAATATTTCATAGCTTGTTCACTTGTATATATTTCATAATTCATTTATGGTGTTAATGTTTCATTCCTGTACATGATTTTCCAGCATTGTATATTTTTTCTAACATTGATTAGTGTGTTTCAAGATAGGTTATGCTCGAGCATTTTCATATAATTTTTTGCATCAGATAGTGACATGAGATTGGACTCTCTACTGACTTTGTTTTTTTAGCTTTTCAATTTCAGTTATGCTTTGATTTTAGTCTTATTTATTTGTTGTCGTTAACTAGCTTAGATATCAAATTCTTCTTGTCATCTCACATTATCTCCAGAGCCATGGCTTAACCCCAAAAAGATACTTGGCGAGCTATCGGATTATGAGTGAAGTGATTTGATTTTACTTTCATTTCTGCAATTAGATATCAAGTTCTTCATGTTATTTGACGTTATCTACAGAGACATGGCCCCAAAAAGCTACTTGGCGAGCTATCGAATTATAAGTGAAGTGACTTGATTTTACTTTGATTTGCAAATAGGTAATTTAGATATCAATTCTTCATGTTATTTGACATTATCTCCGGAGCCATGGCTTAACCCCGAAAAGCTACTTGGCAAGCTATCGGATTATAAGTGAAGTCAATTGATCTTACTTTTATTAGTCTGCAATTTTTGGTTTGTTTGAGTGCAATAGTTTAACTTTTATTTCTGTATTTAGATGAGCAGCAAAGACAGTGATTTCATCATTTGTTTGATTTGAATAGCTGCACATTTATATTCCTGTTCAAGCACTAATTTTATCACTAGTATGTTTTGAGATCTTTTCAAGTGTTAAGCTCTGGAACTTATCATAAGGGACATAAAACCTTGTCTTAAATCTATATCCATACTTGCCTTCTAAAGTATTCTTAAAACTTAGGAATAGGATTTCCATTTGCATTAGGAAACAAACAAAGACAAAACCCTAAAACAAAATAAAATTGAAAACAATAAAAAAAAAGTAAGAAAGAGGTTGTCTTTCACATATAGTGTGTCACACTTCATCAGTTTACAACTCCCAGATTGATAATTAATATAGCAATTTAGGACATACTAAATTGACTAAACATTTTTTGGTGTCGTTAAGAATACTTTTTAAAGGTCAAGTATAGATGTAGATTTCAAGACAAGGTTTATGTCTTTTATGGTAACTTCCAAAACTTAGCACTTCAAAAAATCTCAAAACATGCTATTGATAAAATTAATACTTGAACAAGAATGTAAATATGCAGCTACTTAAAACAAACAAAAGATAAAATACCGATCATGAAATCACTGTCTCTGATGCCCATCTAATTACAGAAATAAAATATAAACTATTGTACTCAAACAAACCAAAAATTGCAGACTAACGAAAGCAAGATCAATTTACTTCACTTATAATCCGATAGCTCGCTAAGTAGTTTTTCAGGATTAAGCCATGGAATCGGAGATAACGTCAAATAAAATGAAGAATTGATATCTAAATTACCTACTTGTAGATTAATGAAAGCAAAATCAAATTACTTCACTTATAATCCGATAGTTCGCCAAGTATCTTTTCGGGTTTAAGCCATGGCTCTAGAGATAACGTCAAATAACATGAAGAACTTGATATCTAAACTACCTACTTGCAGAATGAAAGTAAAATCAAATCACTTCACTTATAATCTGATAGCTCTCCAAGTAGCTTTTCGAGGTTAAGCCATGGCTCCGGAGATAACGTCAAATAACATGAAGAACTTGATAAATAAACTAGCTAACAACAACAAATAAATAAGACTGAAATCAAAGCATAATTGAAATTGAAAAGCTTAAGAAAAATTTTAGCAGAGAGGAAAATCTCATGTCACTATTTGACGCAAAAACATGTCTACAATCAAACGGTTGAACACACTTGCAGGAATTAAAATTGCATGAATGGAAAATCTAAACTATCAAACTTGAAAGCAATAAAATGACATACATGAATGAAATCAAAGAAAAATTACAAAATAAAATATACTCTACCTTACATTCTAATATGCTCCATGACATCTACTTCACATCTCCTTCCATGTTGAGAACATCGAAGCTTTATTCAAATTCTTCAAAATTACAAAGTACAACAAAGTTCTCTAAAGCTTTCCAAAGCCATCAAGGAAGAACTACAAACTCCAAGGTAAAGAACTAAAAATCCAAACTAATCTAAGAGTAACAAATGAAGGAGAGAAATCTCCTATTTATATAAAAAGATGAGAAGCCATCTCATTAATGAGAGTCCATGAATCTCTCCCTCTACCTCTAGAGTCCTAATCAAAATAGAAACTGATAAGACACATGTCTTCTAAGAGTTTTAATACAATTAGGAGATGTGACACATATCCTCATTGACCCACTAAGTTGCTCTACATAGATTATCAATCCGGGTATCGTAAACTGATGAAGTGTGGTGCACCATATGTGCTTAGTTAACTGTTTTTCTTACTTCGTTGTTTTATAGTTTTTATCTTGTTTTGGGGTTTTGTTCTTGTTGGTCTCCTAAAGTGTCTAATGCAAATGGAAATCCTATTCTAAGGTCTTAAGAATACTTTTAAAGGTCAAGTATGGATGTAGATTTCAAGACAAGGTTTATATCCCTTATGGTAACTTCCAAAACTTAACACTTCAAAAGATCTCAAAATATGCTATTGATAAAATTAATACTTGAACAAGAATGTAAATATGCAACTACTTAAATCAAACAAAAGATGAAATACTGATTATGAAATCAGTCTCTGCTGCCCATCTAATTACAGAAATAAAATCTAAAGTATTGCACTTAAACAAACCAAAAATTGCAGACTAATAAAAGCAAGATCAATTTACTTCACTTATAATCCGATAGCTTGCCAAGTAGCTTTTCGGGGTTAAGCCATGGCACCGAAGATAACTTCAAATAACATGAAGAATTGATATCTAAATTACCTACTTTCATATTAATGAAAGCAAAATCAAATTACTTCACTTATAATCTGATAGCTCGCCAAGTAACTTTTCGGGGTTAAGCCATGGCTCCGGAGATAACGTCAAGTAACATGAAGAACTTGATATCTACTACCTACTTGCAGAATGAAAGTAAAATCAAATCACTTCACTTATAAGCCGATAGCTCGCCAAGTAGCTTTTCGGGGTTAAGCTGTTGGGTCCCTATAATACTAGTGATTACCCCATTACTATTGTAGTTATACTCCATATTAATATTGTTGTGCCCCTATTGCCCCCATATTGTTATTACTGTGCCCCATAGAATCTCTCTATTGTTATTTTTGTGGCTTTATATTATTATTGTTAGGTCGGCTGAATTATATTGTGACTCCTTAGACTCCTATATATAGAAAGGAGGTTTTGTCATTTGAATCATCCAAGAATTGTTCATTTATGTAATGTAAAGGAGGTTTCTCCCTCGAAGAGGCTGAATTCTAAGGCGTTGATCTATCTTTTCTTGAGCTGGTTTCATAACATTTGGTATCAAAGCTTTGGATTCTAGGGTTTCGCTGCTCCAAACAGGTCATTGTGGAATTTTCGCTATAACTTTTTTCTGTGACGTTTTAGAAGTTAAAAAAAAAAACCATTTGAGAAGAAATTGCGCTGAACCTCGGGTCCGAATTTTAGAGCTTTTCGTGCTATATTTGCGGAGATATAATCTGAGGAAGTTGGTCTTCTTGTAGACTCCTGAATTACATTCCAAACAGGTGACCTGGGGAAAATCATCATAACTTTCTCTCTGGGGATCGGATTGAAATTTCATAAGAAGGTACAGAAAGAGGATGGAATGTAGTTTCTTGTATACATTTTTTAGATCCAAAGGTCGAAACAGTGACTCGTGGCACATCGTACAAGTTCGCTCTACTGAACTAGTCTATAATCAAGTCACTGTGGGAGATTTCGCATAACTCTTCTTTGGAGAATCCAATTTGGGTCAGACTTGTGGCATTGGAAAGAGGACGCAGAAGGCTACTACAGGTCGCAATTTTAGAACTGGAGCATCTGAATTTACAGAGATACATTAGATTCAATATTAGGCTTCTACAAAGTGTAAAAAAGTTGTGTAGTTTTTTTTTTTTTTTTTGCGTAAGCTTGGTTTGAAGGAATTCAAAGGGCATAGTAAAGCATTATTATCGGTAACTGTTATGAAACCAGCTCAAGAAAAGATAGAAAAGATAGATCAACGCCTTAGAATTCAGCCTCTTCGAGGGGGCAACCTCCTTTACATTACATAAATGAACAATTCTTGGATGATACAAATGACAGAACCTCCTTTCTATATATAGGAGTCTAAGGAGTCACAATATAATCTAGCCGACCTAACAATAATAATATAAAGCCACAAAAATAACAATAGAGGGATTCTATGGGGCACAGAAATAACAATATGGGGGTAATAGGGGCACAACAATATAAATAAGGGGTATAACTACAATAGTAATGGGGTAATCACTAGTATTATAGGGACCCAACATGCCCCTCTCCTTCAAAAAAGTGTTGTCCTCAACGCTTGAGTAGTTCTGGATACTTCTGCATAAAATTCTCATCCTCCCATGTGGAATCTTCAGCGGATAAGTTCTTCCACTTGATAAGATACTCTGAAATTGATCGATTTCGTAGCTGTCGAGTTCTTGTTTCTGTGACTGCTTCCGGTTCCAATATAATTTTTCCTTCCTCATCAAGTTCTGGCAATATTGTTTGAATTGGGAGCTTGTCACCTATAACCTTCTTTAAACATGAAACATGGAAGACTGGGTGCAATCGAGAAGCTGCAGGAAGCTCCAATTTGTATGCCATAGTACCAATCTTTTGCAACACCTTGTACGGACCATAAATTTTTGGTGATAATTTATTATCCTTCTTAGCTTGCTTTAGGGACATTTGCTTATATGGTTGTAGTCGTAGGAATACCCAATCACCTACATCAAAACTTCTTTCACTGCGATGTTGATCTGCCTGTTGTTTCATTCTATTTTGTGCCAACACGAGGTTATCCTTTAAGAGTTGGAGGACTTGTTGTTGATGTTCGATGTGATGTTCCACTGCCTGAACCTTAGAATTTTCTCTTAAATATGATGTGATGGATGGTGGTTGATACCCATAAAGTGCCATAAATGGGGTCATTTTTGTTGCTGTATGGAAGGAAGTGTTATACCACCATTCAGCCAGAGGCAACCATTTGACCCATTGTGTCTGTTTATCAGATACAAAGCAACGAAGATATCCTTCCAAACATTTGTTTACTATCTCAGTTTGCCCATCAGATTGAGGATGATAAGATGAGCTATGAGCTAACTGAGTACCAAGACAAGAAAATAATTCTGTCCAAAAATTTCCAGTGAAAATGGGATCTCTGTCACTTACAATAATCTTTGGGTTTCCATGTAGCTTTTGAACTGTTTCCATAAATGCAGTAGAAACTGTACTGGCTTTAAATGGATGTGATAATGCACAAAAGTGTGCATACTTGGTAAGTCTGTCAACTACCACCATGATGACACTCTTTCCCTCAGACTTGGGTAAACCTGTGATAAAATCCATTGAAACCTCCTCCCAACGTTGGCTTGGAATGGATAAAGGTTGTAATAGACCCGGTGTCTTAATTGTTTCAACTTTATTTTGCTGGCAAACCAAACATTCCGCCACAAACTTTTGAATATCTGATTTAAGGCCATCCCAAAAAAATTCCTTCTTAACCCTGTGGTAAGTTTTTAAAAATCCTGAGTGCCCTCCTAAGGGAGAAGTGTGCAATTCCATAAGAATCTTTTGTTTTAGCTGGGAATTCTTACAGAGGTATAAGCGATCTTTGTACCATAACGAATCATTTTGCCAGCTAAATGTATCAGAAGTACTGGAATCTTGTTGTAGTTTTCGAATAAGTGCCCACACTTCTTCGTCATTCTTCCATTCCTCCCTTGCTTCGTTTATCCAATCTGGTTGGATAATAGAAATGGCACACAACAATGCTTCCACATCCTCATCCTTTCTTGAGAGTGCATCTGCCACCACATTTTGCTTCCCTTTTTTGTAGATGATTTCAAAGTCATAACCCAACATCTTTGTGACCCACTTTTGTTGCTCTTCAGAGGATAATCTTTGTTCTAAAAAGTATTTAAGGCTATCATGATCCGTTTTTACCTTGAAGTGTCTTCCCATTAGGTAGGGTCGCCATTTCTTAAGTGCATGGAGTATTGCCAACATTTCCTTCTCATAAATAGCTTTGCTTAAAAACTTTCCCTTGATTGGACGACTTTCAAAAGCAATGGGTCTTTCATCTTGCATTAGAACAGCACCAATTCCATTTCCTGAAGCATCACATTCCACAATAAAGGTTTTTGTGAAGTCCGGTGTAGCTAAGACCGGTGCTTGGCACATTGCCTCTTTAAGATGTTCAAAGGCCTTTGTTGCTTCCGGAGTCCATGAAAATGAATCTTTCTTCAATAATGTTGTTAGAGGTGCTGCTATTCTCCCATAATTCTTAACAAACTTGCGATAATACCCTGTCAACCCAAGAAATCCTCGCAGATGCTTTATGGATGTGGGGATTTTCCATTCCTTAATGGCTTTAATTTTGCTAGGGTCTACCTTAACTCCTTCATGAGATACAATATGACCCAAATATTCCACCTCCTGGACTCCAAAGAAACATTTGGATCTTTTTGCATATAATTGTTTCTCCTCCAATAGTTGTAGCACCCTGTCAACATGTTCAACATGATCCTTCCAAGACTTGCTGTAGATTAGTATATCATCAAAAAATACTAACACAAATTTTCTAAGGAATGGTTTGAAAATTGAATTCATCAAACCTTGAAATGTTGAAGGTGCATTGGTAAGGCCAAAAGGCATGACCAAAAATTCATAATGACCCTCATGAGTTCTAAATGCCGTTTTTGGAATGTCTTCAATCTTCATTCTGATTTGATGATATCTCGAACGAAGATCCAACTTGGTGAAGTAAATTGATCCATGCAATTCATCCAGTAATTCATCAATAACAGGAATGGGGAACTTATCTTTAATAGTGAGCTTGTTGAGCTCCCTATAATCTGGACACATGCGCCATGATCCATCCTTCTTGTGCACCAATACTACTGGAGCTGAGAAAGAACTTTGACTCGGTTGAATTATACCAGCCTCTAGCATTTCTGCAACCATACGTTCAATTTCACCTTTTTGGACATAGGGATATCTGTACGGCCTGATGTTTGGAGGAACACTTCCTGGAATCAGATGAATAGCATGATCATGATCACGCATAGGTGGGAGACCCTTGGGAGTCTCAAATACCTTGGAATGATTGTCCAAGACTTTTTGGAGATCTGGAGAAATAGATGATTCCAATGTGGAAACATCTAGCGAACATAATTGTGCAATTACACCTCTTTGCTCCTTTTTTAGAAGCTTTGTCATACCATTAGAGCTGATTATCTTTCCTGGTTTCCCTGCAATACCCCTTAATTCAACTTCCTTTCCTTCCGAAGAAAATTTGATGAAAAGTTCTTGAAAATTAAAAGCTATTGTACCCAAGGATTGTAGCCATTGGACTCCTAGTACAACATCAGCACCTCCCATTGGAATGGAAAGCATTGGGCTAGTCAATACATATTCTCCCATGGATAGCTTGATATTATGGCACTTTCCAGAGCAATTTATTGTTCCTCCATTTGCAATCATCACTTGACACTCTGGTGCTGGATATAGGAAGCAATTCAATTCTTTTGCTACCCTACAATGAATAAAATTGTGGGTGCTTCCTGAATCAATCAACACTATTACCTTTTTCTTCTTGATTTGTCCTTCTATCTTGATGGTTTGAGGAGTGGTAATTCCCGCCAATGCATTACAAGATATGGTCGGATTTATTTGTTCTTCATCTAGGCTTTGTTCCTGAAGTATATCTTCTTCTTTTGACCTTTCTTGCTCCTTTTCTTCTTCCTCTTCACAATCTATGTAGAATAATTTCTTCTCAGCACACTTATGACCTTTAGTGTATTTGCTATCACAACTGTAACAAAGCCCTTTTGCTCTTTTTTCTTCCAATTGTTGTGGTGTCAACCTTATAGGTTGTGGAAGACTAGGGGCAACAACACTTCCGTCTTTATAGTTGTGAGTGGTATGCTTCCTGGTTGCCATAATTTTGCTTTCCATTTTTCTTGCTAACCTGAATGCCTTCTCTAATGAATCAGGTTCCCAAAGGCGAACATCATGTTGGATATTATCCTTTAAAGACCCTATGAACACATCAATCCTATGCTCCTCTGGAATATCTTTTACCCTTATGTTCAATTTTTGGAACTCCTCAATGTGCTCCATTACTGAACCCTTTTGTTTGAGACTTATCAATTGGCTAAAAAAAGTGTTGCTTTTTGTATCTTCATAATGTGCTATCAATTCTTCCGTAAAAATTGCCCAAGTGATAAATTGTTTACGAGAGCAAAGCCATTGATACCATACAAACTGATTTGGTTCCAAATATACAGTTGCCATATGTACCTTTTGTGCATTTTGCACATTATTGAGATCGAAGAATTGCTCCATCTGTAATATCCATGTGGCGGGATCCTTGCCATCAAACTTCCTCATATCGATTTTTGGAATATGGTGATTCTTCGATCCAACATTAGCATCTATGGAATCATGATTAACATTTCTTTTGTTCTCATCATGAGTTTCCTTTACTACCTTTTCACCATTAGTGACCCTTTCTTGTAGCAACTTCTTCAATTCTTCCATGTCTGTCTTCAAATCTATCTTCAAATCTACCATGTCTCTCTTCAAATCTGCCTTCGAATCATCCATCTTAGGTTCCATGCCCTTTATCTTAGATTCCACGCCACTTATCTTAGCTTCTGTTAGCTTTTGTGAGCGTGACATTTGTTGCACTTGTTCTTGTAATTTTGATATATCATGTAGCATTTCTTCTTCTTCTTCATGAGTCATGCTAGAGATTTCAGGTTCCTTACTAGGTGTTTTCATTTTCTTTCCTCGGGGCATCAGTTACCGATAATAATGCTTTACTATGCCTTTTGAATTCCGTTAAACCAAGCTTACACAAAAATTTAAAAAAAAACTACACACCTTTTTTCACTTTATAGAAGCCTGATATTGAATCTGATGTATCTCTGTAATTTCGGATCATCCAGTTCTAAAATTGCTACCTGTAGTAGCTTTCTGTGTCCTCTTTCCAATGCCACAAGTCTGAGCCAAATTGGATTCTCCAAGGAAGAGTTATGTGAAATCTCCCACAGTGACTTGCTTTTATACTGGTTCAGTAGAGCTAACTTGTACGACGTGCCACGAGTCACTGTTTCAACCTTTGAATCTGAAACACACACATAAGAAACTACAATCTGTCCTCTTTCTGTACCTTTTTATGAAATTTCAATCCGATCCTCAGAGAGAGAGTTATGACGATTTTCCCCAGGTCACATGTTTTGAATGTAATTCAGGAGTCTGCAAAAAAGCCAACTTCTTCAGATCATATCTCCGAAAATATCGCGCGAAAAGCTCTAAAATTCGGACCCAAGGTTCAGTGCCAATTCTTCTCAAAAGGGTTTTTTTTGCGACTTCTGAAACATCACAGTAAAAAAAATATAGTGAAAATTCCACGATGACCTGTTTGGAGCAGTGAAACCCTAGAATCCAAAGCTCTGATACCAAATGTTATGAAACCAGCTCAAGAAAAGATAGAAAAGATAGATCAACGCCTTAGAATTCAGCCTCTTCGAGGGGGCAACCTCCTTTACATTACATAAATGAACAATTCTTGGATGATACAAATGACAGAACCTCCTTTCTATATATAGGATTCTGAGTCACAATATAATCCAGCCGACCTAACAATAATAATATAAAGCCACAAAAATAACAATAGAGGGATTCTATGGGGCACAGAAATAACAATATGGGGGTAATAGGGTTACAACAATATAAATAAGGGGTATAACTACAATAGTAATGGGGTAATCACTAGTATTATAGGGACCCAACAGTAACTGATTCCCTGAGGAAAGAAAATGCAAAGACCTAGTAAGAAACCTGAAAGCTCTAGCATGACTCATGAAGAAGAGGAAGAAATGCTACATGATATATCAAAATTACAAGAACAAGTGCAACAAATGTCACGCTCAAAAAAGCTAACAGAAGCTAAGATAAATGGCGTGGAATCTAAGATAAAGGGCATGGAAGCTAAAATGGATGATTCAAAGACATATTTGAAAAGATACATGGCATATTTGAAGATAGACATGGCAGATATGAAGACAGATTTGACAAATTTTCTACAATAAATACTTACTAATGGTGAAAAGGTTGCAAAGGAAACTCATGATGTGAACAAAAGAAATGTTAATCATGATTCCATAGCCTCTAATGTTGGATCGAAGACCCACCATATTTCAAAAATCGATATGAGGAATTTTGATGGCAAGGATCCCGCCACATGGATATTACAGATGGAGCAATTCTTCGATCTCAATAATGTGCAAAACACACAAAAGGTACGTATGGCAACTTTATATTTGGAACCAAATCAGCTTGTATGGTATCAATGGCTTTGCTCTCGTAAACAATTTATCACTTGGGAAATTTTTACGGAAGAATTGATAGCACATTATGAGGATACAAAAAACAACAATTTTTTTAGCCAATTGATAAGTCTCAAACAAAAGGGTTCAATAATGGAGCACATTGAGGAATTCTAAAAATTGAACATAAAGGGTAAAAGACATTCTAGAGGAGCATAGGGTTGATGTGTTCATAGGGTCTTTAAAAGATAATATCCAACATGATGTTCGACTTTGGGAACCTGATTCATTAGAGAAGGCATTCAGGTTAGCAAGAAAAATGGAAAGCAAAATTATGGCAACCAGGAAGCATACCACTCACAACTATAAAGACGGAAGTGTTGTTGCCCCTTGTCTTCCACAACCTATAAAGTTGACACCACAACAATTGAAAGAAAAAAGAGCAAAAGGGCTTTGTTACAGTTGTGATAGAAAATACACTAAAGGTCATAAGTGTGCTGAGAAGAAATTATTCTACATAGATTGTGAAGAGGAAGAAGAAAATGAGAAAGAAAGGTCAAAAAAATAGGATATACTCCAGGAACAAAGCCTAGATGAAGCATAAATAAATCCGACCATATCTTGTAATGCATTGGTGAGAATTACCACTCCTCAAACCATCAAGATAGAAGGATAAATCAAGAAGAAAAAGGTAATAGTGTTGATTGATTCAGGAAGCACCCACAATTTTATTCATTGTAAGGTAGCAAAAGAATTGAATTGCTTCCTATATCTAGCACCAGAGTGTCAAGTGATGATTGCAAATGGAGGAATAATAAATTGCTCTGGAAAGTGCCATAATATCAAGCTATCCATGGGAGAATATGTATTGACTAGCCCAATGCTTTCCATTCCAATGGGAGGTGCTGATGTTGTACTAAGAGTCCAATGGCTACAATCCTTGGGTACAATAGCTTTTAATTTTCAAGAACTTTTCATCAAATTTTCTATGGAAGGAAAGGAAGTTGAATTAAGGGGTGTTACAGGGAAACTAGGAAAGATAATCAGCTCTAATGGTATGACAAAGCTTCTAAAAAAGGAGCAAAGAGGTGTAATTGCACAATTATGTTCGCTAAGTGTTTCCACATCGGAATCATCTATTTCTCCAGATCTCCAAAAAAGTCATGGACAATCATTCCAAGGTATTTGAGACTCCCAAAGGTCTCCCACCTATGCGTGATCATGATCATGCTATTCATCTGATTCCAGGAAGTGTTCCTCCAAACATCAAGCCGTACAAATATCCCTATGTCCAAAAGAGTGAAATTGAACGTATGGTTGCAAAAATGCTAGAGGCTGGTATAATTCAACGGAGTCAAAGTTCTTTCTCTACTCTAGTAGTATTGGTGCACAAGAAGGATGGATCATGGCGCATGTGTCCGTATTATAGGGAGCTCAACAAGCTCACTATTAAAGATAAGTTCCCCATTCCTGTCATTGATGAATTACTGGATGAATTGCATGGATCAATTTACTTCACCAAGTTGGATCTTCGTTCAGGATATCATCAAATCAGAATGAAAACTAAAGACATTCTGAAAACAGCATTTAGAACTCATGAGGGTCATTATGAATTTTTGGTCATGCCTTTTGGCCTTACCAATGCACCTTCAACATTTCAAGGTTTGATGAATTCAATTTTCAAACCATTCCTTAGAAAATTTGTGTTAGGATTTTTTGATGCTATACTAATCTACAACAAGTTTTGGAAGGATCATGTTGAACATGTTGACAGGGTGCTACAACTATTGGAAGAGAAACAATTATATGCAAAAAGATCCAAATGTTTCTTTGGAGTCCAGGAGGTGGAATATCTGGGTCATATTGTATCTCATGAAGGAGTTAAGGTAGACCCTAGCAAAATTAAAGCCATTAAGGAATGGAAAATCCCCACATCCATAAAGCATCTGCGAGGATTTCTCGGGTTGACAGGGTATTATCGCAAGTTTGTTAAGAATTATGGGAGAATAGCAGCACCTCTAACAACATTATTGAAGAAAGATGCATTTTCATGGACTCTGGAAGCAACAAAGGCCTTTGAACATCTTAAAGAGGCAATGTGCCAAGCATCGGTCTTCGCTACACCGTACTTCACAAAAACCTTTATTGTGGAATGTGATGCTTCAGGAAATGGAATTGGTGCTGTTCTAATGCAAGATGAAAGACCCATTGCTTTTGAAAGTCATCCAATCAAGGGAAAGTTTTTAAGCAAAGCTATTTATGAGAAGGAAATGTTAGCAATACTCTATGCACTTAAGAAATGGCGACCCTACCTAATGGAAAGACACTTCAAGGTAAAAACGGATCACGATAGCCTTAAATACTTTTTAGAACAAAGATTATCCTCTGAAGAGCAACAAAAGTGGGTCACAAAGATGTTGGGTTATGACTTTGAAATCATCTACAAAAAAAGGAAGCAAAATGTGGTGGCAGATGCACTCTCAAGAAAGGATGAGGATGTGGAAGCATTGTTGTGCGCCATTTCTATTATCCAACCTGATTGGACAAACAAAGCAAGGGAGGAATGGAAGAATGACGAAGAAGTGTGGGCACTTATTCGAAAGTTACAACAAGATTCCAATATGTCTGATACATTTAACTGGCAAAAAGATTCGTTATGGTACAAAGATTGCTTATACCTCTGTAAGAATTCCCAGCTAAAACAAAAGATTCTTATGGAATTGCACACTTCTCCCTTAGGAGGGCACTCAGGATTTTTAAAAACTTACCACAGGGCTAAGAAGGAATTTTTTGGGATGGCCTTAAATTAGATATTCAAAAGTTTGTGGCGGAATGTTTGGTTTGCAAACAAAACAAAGTTGAAACAATTAAGACACCGGGTCTATTACAACCTTTATCCATTCCAAGCCAACATTGGGAGGAGGTTTCAATGGATTTTATCACAGGTTTACCCAAGTTTGAGGGAAAGAGTGTCATCATGGTGGTAGTTGACAAACTTACCAAGTATGCACACTTTTGTGCATTATCACATCCATTTAAAGCCAGTACAGTTTCTACTGCATTTATGGAAACAATTCAAAAGCTACATGGAAACCCAAAGACTATTGTAAGTGACAGAGATCCCATTTTCACGGGAAATTTTTGGACAGAATTATTTTCTTGTCTTGGTACTCAGTTAGCTCATAACTCATCTTATCATCCTCAATATGATGGGCAAACTGAGATAGTAAATAAATTTTTGGAAGGATATCTTCGTTGCTTTGTATCTGATAAACAGACACAATGGGTCAAATGGTTGCCTCTAGCTGAATGATGGTATAACACTTCCTTCCATACAACAACAAAAATGACCCCATTTATGGCACTTTATGGGTATCAACCACCATCCATCACATCATATTTAAGTGAAAATTCTAAGGTTTAGACAGTGGAACATCACATCGAACATCAACAACAAGTCCTCCAACTCTTAAAGGATAACCTCGTGTTGGCACAGAATAGAATGAAACAAAAGGCAGATCAACATCGTAGTGAAAGAAGTTTTGTTGTAGGTGATTGGGTATTCCTACGGCTACAACCATATAAGCAAATGTCCCTCAAGCAAGCTAAGAAGAATAATAAATTATCACCAAAGTATTATGGTCCGTACAAGGTGTTGCAAAAGATTGGTACTATGGCATACAAATTGGAGCTTCCTGCAGCTTCTATATTGCACCTAGTTTTCCATGTTTCATGTTTAAAGAAGGTTGTAGGCGACAAGCTCCCAGTTCAAACAATATTTCCAGAACTTGACGAGGAAGGAAAAATTATATTGGAACCGGAAGAAGTCACAGAAACAAGAACTCGACAGCTACGAAATCGATCAATTTCAGAGTATCTTATCAAGTGGAAGAACTTATCTGCTGAAGATTCCACATGGGAGGATGAGAATTTTATGCAAAAGTATCCAGAACTACTCAAGTGTTGAGGAAAACATTTTTTTGAAGGAGAGGGGCATGTTGGGTCCCTATAATACTAGTGATTACCCCATTATTATTGTAGTTATACCCCTTATTAATATTGTTGTGCCCCTATTGCCCCCATATTGTTATTACTGTGCCCCATAGAATCCCTCTATTGTTATTTTTGTGGCTTTATATTATTATTTTTAGGTCGGATGGATTATATTGTGACTCCTTAGACTCCTATATATAGAAAGGAGGTTTTGTCATTTGAATCATCCAAGAATTGTTCATTTATGTAATGTAAAGGAGGTTGCACCCACGAAGAGGCTGAATTCTAAGGCGTTTATCTATCTTTTCTATATTTTCTTGAGCTGGTTGCATAACATAAGCCATGGCTCCGGAGATAACGTCAAATAACATGAAGAACTTGATATCTAAACTATCTACTTGTAGAATGAAAATAAAATAAAATCACTTCACTTATAATTCGATAGCTTGCCAAGTAGCTTTTAGGGGTTAAGCCATGGATCCAGAGATAACGTCAAATAACATGAAGAACTTGATATCTAAACTACCTACTTGCAGAATGAAAGTAAAATCAAATCACTTCACTTATAATCCAATAGCTCGCCAAGTAGATTTTCGGGGTTAAGCCATGGCTCCAGAGATAACATCGAATAACATGAAGAATTTGATATCTAAACTAGCTAACAACAACAAATAAATGAGACTGAAATCAAAGCTTAATTGAAATTGAAAAGCTCAAGAAAAAGTTCAGCAGAGAGGCAAATCTCATGTCACTATTTGATGCAAAAACATGTAAATAAAAACCAATCTACAATCAACCGGTTGAACACACTTGCATGAATGGAAAATCTAAACTATCAAACTTGAAAGTAATAAAATGACATACATGAATGAAATCAAAGCAAAATTACAAAATCAAATCTACTCTACCTTACATTCTAATATGCTCCATGACATCTACTTCACATCTCCTTCCATGTTGAGAACGTCAAAGCTTTATTCAAATTCTTCAAAATTACAAAATACAACAAAGCTCTCTAAAGCTTTCCAAAGCCATCAAGGAAGAACTACAAACTCCAAGCTAAATAACTAACAAGCCAAGCTAAGCTAAGACTAACAAATGAAGGAGAGAAATCTCCTATTTATACAAAAAGATGAGAAGCCATCTCATTAATAAGAGTCCATGAATCTCTCCTTCTACCTCTAGAGTCCTAATCAAAATAGGAACTGATAAGACACGTCTTCTTAGAGTTTCAATACAATTAAGAGATGTAACACATATTCTCATAATCCCATGATTCTTTCCACTCAAATTCGAATTTGGCCTTAAAGTGCTGCATAAAGGTCTTCTAGAAGCCTCCTTTTAACCTACAAATGTCGACAATCTCAACCCACTTGTTAGGTATAAGCATATGCACATTATTTTCTAATTTTTAACCACAAATTCACTTGAAAAGGCTAAAAATTAATAAAGTTTGGAAAAACATAAAAGTGGCCGAATGATAATGAAAGTGGGATGAATGTAGTGACATAGTAGTGAAATGGAGGTGATAGAATGGACATAATAGTGAAAATGTAATGTAAATGAATGATATTTTCAAGGCTCAACATACAAAATGTTTGGTCAATTTAACGTCTTAAATTGCTTTACATAAATTATCAATCCGGGTATCGTAAACTAATGAAGTGTGGTGCACCATATGTGCTTAGTTAATCTTTTTTCTTACTTCGTTGTTTTATAGTTTTTATCTTGTTTTGGGATTTTGTTCTTGTTGATTTCCTAAAGTGTCTAATGCAAATGGAAATCTTGTTCTAAGGTCTTTAGAATACTTTTAAAGGTCAAGTATGGATGTAGATTTCAAGACAAGGTTTATGTCCCTTATGGTAACTTCCAAAATTTAGTACTTCAAAAGATCTCAAAACATGCTATTGATAAAATTAATACTTGAACAGGAATGTAAATATGCAGCTACTTAAATCAAACAAAAGATGAAATACTAATTATGAAATCATTGTCTCTACTGCCCATCTAATTACAGAAATACAATCTAAACTATTGCACTCAAACAAACCAAAAATTGCAGACTAGTGAAAGCGAGATCAGTTTACTTCACTTATAATCCGATAGCTCGCCAAGTAGCTTTTCGGGGTTAAGCCATGGCACTGGAGATAACGTTAAATAACATGAAGAATTGATATCTAAATTACCTACTTACAGATTAATGAAAGCAAAATCAAATTACTTCACTTATAATCTGATAGCTCGCCAAGTAGCTTTTTGGGGTTATGCCATGGCTCCGGAGATAACGTCAAATAACATGAAGAACTTGATATCTAAACTACCTACTTGTAGAATGAAAGTAAAATCAAATCACTTCACTTATAATCTGATAGCTCGCCAAGTAGCTTTTCGGGGTTAAGCCATGGCTCCGGAGATAATGTCAAATAACATGAAGAACTTTATATCTAAACTACCTACTTGTAGAATGAAAATAAAATCAAATCACTTCACTTATAACCTGATAGCTCGCCAAGTAGCTTTTCGGAGTTAAGCCATGGTTCCAGAGATAACGTCAAATAACATGAAGAACTTGATATCTAAACTACCTACTTGTAGAATGAAAGTAAAATCAAATCACTTCACTTATAATCCGATATCTCGCCAAGTAGCTTTTCGAGGTTAAGCCATGGCTCTGGAGATAACGTCAAATAACATGAAGAATTTTATATCTAAACTAGCTAACAACAGTAAATAAATAAGACTGAAATCAAAGCATAATTGAAATTGAGAAGCTTAAGAAAAAGTTCAGCAAAGAGGGAAATCGCATGTCACTAGTTGATGCAAAAACATGTAAAGAAAAACTAATCTACAATCAACCGGTTGAACACACTTGCATGAATTAAAATTGCATGAATGGAAAATCTAAACTATCAAACTTGAAAGCAATAAAATGACATACATGAATGAAATCAAAGAAAAATTACAAAATAAAATCTACTCTACCTTACATTCTAATATGCTCTATGACATCTACTTCACATCTTCTTCCATGTTGAGAACATCAAATCTTTATTCAAATTCTTCAAAATTACAAAGTACAACAAAGCTCTCTAAAGCTTTCCAAAGCCATCAAGGAAGAACTACAAACTCCAAGCTAAATAACTAAAAAGCCAAGCTAAGCTCAGAGTAACAAATGAAGGAGAGAGAACTCCTATTTATACAAAAAGATGAGAAGCCATCTCATTAATGAGAGTCCATGAATCTCTCCTTCTACCTCTAGAGTCCTACTCAAAATAGGAACTGATAAGACACATGTCTTCTTAGAGTTTCAATACAATTAGGAGATGTGACACATCCTCATGATCCCATGATTCTTTCCACTGAAATTCGAATTTGGCCTTAGAGTGCCACATAAATGTCTTCTAGAAGCCTCCTTTTAACCTACACATGTCAACAATCTCAACCCAATTGTTAGGTATAAGCATATGCACATTATTTTCTAATTTTTAACCACAAATTCACTTAAAAAGACTAAGAATTAATAAAGTTTGGAAAAACATAATTGTGGCCCAATGATAATGAAAGTGAGATGAATGTAGTGACATAGTAGTGAAATGGAGGTGAAATAGAGGTGATATAATGGACATAATAGTGAAAATGTAATGGAAATGAATGACATTTTCAAGACTCAACATACTCCCAACTGAAGTTATTGCATGTCCTCATGCAATATATATTACATTAACTCTTGATCCTTGAGTCTTGACTTAACTTTGCATGATATCATTTGATAACTTCATATTTTTGCAAAGTGTTTTACTGTAATTGCAACATGGTTGGTTCTTGTGTTACAACCATTTTTTTTTGTTGTTGTTATTGTTGTTGCATTCTATTTTGATCTTTGAACTTTGCATGATGATATTTTGATTATTGTTGCAAAGTATATCTTTATTGGATTGCATGATGGTTGGTTCTTGTATGACAACCATGATTTTGTTTATATCCAATTTATCCTTTAAGCACTTTTTGAAGAAAAGTCATTGTATGCTCATAATAACAATGTAGTAGTTAATATATGTTGGAAGTATGTGGGCTCCTGAATATGATATGAACATGACAAGATATGAATATGAATGTATTTCCCCCTCAACTGATGGTATTGGCAATTTTATGAAATGAGGAAGAGAAATGTTTTTCCAACAATTATCATTCTAGTTTTTTATAGAATTCTATGGTCAAAAGTTAGAAAATGACATACCTTAACTTACCCTTTGGAATGGATGAGTTGTATGTGTGGTGGCTGTAAAATTCTAATCATATTATTCTTCAAGTGGTTGAACAAGAGGAGTCATGGATAAAGAGTTAAGATGACTTTTATTGCTTCTACTAAAACTTGTTGAATCTGCTCCAAAATGCTGAAAATAATAGTCTTCATGTCTTCAAAACTCATTGGCACAATTCCTACTATGTGAAAAAAATGTTCTGACGTCGAACATAGCAGGAAATTGCTGACTTTGTGGCCATTAATGGATGCCACTAGTCAACACAAGAACTCTCACCATTGATGACAATGAGAGTCAATATGCCCAAACACATTTTGCTAGGTACGAATGAATTTGCCGATGTCAAGTCACCTAGAAGATCTAATGAACAAGGGACATTAATGTATTCTCATTGTTTGTCATCATGAGGACTTGCCATTAAGGCATGCAAGCCTCAAGGTGTTTTTACAAATAACTTAGACTCAAAGGACTATGAAATCAATAATTTGCATTGAAACAGGTGTTAGAAATAATACTGAGAGGGGGGGTGAATCAGTATTATCTAATCAATAACTTTTTCTTTTCCATATTCAGATTTATATACGCTACTTCAGTTAAGGATACCCGCATATATATGCAATTGTGTTTAATGAAACTAGCGTATATCCAGTGAACTTATGATTCAATTAGTTGATCTTCAATGAGTGCATCAGAACATTATTAACCATATTAAAAGTTAACAAATGCAGTAAAACAGAACAAATCATCACACATAAGGAGCACACATGAACGCCATGATATAAGGTGGAAACCCAATGTGGGTGAAAACCACCTGCTGCAATTCGTCTCTATCTTCTTTTAATAAGAAACTTCTTTTTACAATAGTACTAGTGCAGCCTTATACCAGTACGCAGGCTTCTACTTGCAAAAGGCTACAACCTTCTTAGCTCTTGTACTAGCTGATCCATTTACTAGTACGTAGGCGCCAGCCTACTGAAGGCTCCAACCTTCACTCGTTTTCCAGCTGCTCCTGGAAGGGAGCTACAACCCCCTGGCTCTTGTACTGGCCGATATTTTTACCAATACGTAGGTGCCAGCCTACTGAATTCTACAATTTTCTAGGGACCACGTTTCATACATTTTCATACTGGATCCATAAATACAAAACAATCACCATTGCAATACAATCATCAACTTATACCTGCATCATCAATCTCTGAATCACCCAATACTGAACCACTGAAACCCTGTCAACAACACAGTCACCAGAACATAGAACAGACAACAGAACTCTGCAACAATAGCCAGACCCAACTGCAACTTCACATATCATATCTCATAATGTATACGCTACTATGAAGAACCAAACCAACATACATACGCGCTTTCACCAAAGCCAACCCGCATACAAATCTGCAAATACTTACTCATAACTTTGCAGCTGTTCCAGACATCAGTCATACCCAGATCATAACATTCATACAATACAACATGCGTCAATAATTCAGATCTAGTCTATCCATAATCAAACCATATAATGATAAACATTCCAAGCCTTAAGATCCCGATCCATTGTTCATCATCATCCACATGAGTGCCTCCTTGGTTCAGATCAAGCTAAGCATCACAAACCCATGACCAGCATACTAGATCTCACACTTTATCAGATATTCAATCCTTGCACCCTCCCACCTTGGCCTAATGATCTTCTCCTTATATAGGTTTAGGCTTTTCTCAATACCATGGTCCAAAACCATATAGAACTAATACCTTGGACCCAATACCTGGGATCAACATTTCGGACCAAATACCACGGACCAAAACTTGGTTTTCTGACATGTACGCGCCTTTCCTTTTGTGAACCTGTGTGTGTACGTATATGCGCCTTTTGTTTTTCTCACCCGCATGTATACAACCTTTCATCAAGATTAACCTGCGTATACCTCTCTCTTGACCTGTTGTATTATGATCTATCATCTGATTGAGTTTCCACCTGTATCATACCTCTGAGTGAGTTGCCATCAACGACAACACCTATATTATAATGCCAACAGCAGGGCTTATTTGCGAAATGAAAATGATAGGAAATGAAAGATGAAAATAAAAGATGGCAATGGAAAGCAGAAATGGCAATGGGCAATAAGCATGTGAATGAGACTCTTGCTTTTATTTGTGGATTATGAATGGACAAAAATAGATGGAAAGTGTATGTGAATGTAAATGGAAAGTATGAAGTGAAATGAGGTGAATGGTTTATTATGAGGTATGGATGTGATGGAGACAATAGTATCTGAAAGTTTTTCAAGTGGTTGTATCTGATTTTGCATCAGCATATTTCCTCTTTGTTGCTGATCATCCTCTTATGAAACAAATTGGTCTCTCAGAGAGACACCATTCTCTTGTAGTCATTTGTCCTTCTTCCTAGAACCTGCAAAAAAAACTAATACTTCTTCTGCAATGGAATGTAAGATTATCAAATGAGAGATATGGCCAATCTCTCTAGTTATGATATCTACAGACAAAACTAAGAATTTGTATTAATGAAACAAGTTCTCAAACGAAAAATCAAAAGAATTTATACCTGCTTTGGAATTAGTGCCTCAAGTTGAATGTTATTTCTTTTCAGCAATTTACTTCATTATTTACCATTTCAAACTCTAATAATTGATTTCTCATTGTGTAGATCTTGTTGAGATCTTTCCAATGATACTTGAATCATCAAAATCTGATTTCGTATGAAAAGGTTAGGCTGATTTGAACAATGAGGGTTTTTAGTTGGAGAACAACTGCGGAATTAGACTTTAGCTGCAGAATGTGCACAGTTTCTGTAGCTAAAAATCTTGAATAAAAATTTAGTCATTCATCTTTCATCATGAGTCCAAAATTAATCAATACCTTTAGAAAAGTGAGCAAATAACTTATTCATTTCATTGATTCAAAATTGTTTTTTCTTAACATGCGGTGACTTAATGTGGCAACTTAGTGTGACGACATACACTTTGACTTTCCTTTGACCGAGGCCTTTTTCATCGACTTGGATCAAATGAATAGGACACCATCCATGTACTGACATTTTTCCAGCTACCCATGTGGTTTGTTTCATCTTTTGACACCTATAACCTATAGAAGTATGAAAATGGCTGCAGAATTGCCAGTTAGCTGCAGAATCAGGTCGCATTCTATAGCTAAAAGACAATCAACCATCAGTTTTCTAATTTGAGATATTAGAAAAGAGATTTTATGCAGCCAAGTACTAGGGAGAGAGAGAGCCTAAGATCACAGCTGGTGCACAAGACCAATTATTCATGATATGTTATATATTTTTTAATTTTCTTCATTGTCTGCCTGAAAAATAAAAAACTTTGTAAGTGGTATATGAAGCAAAAGAGTTTTAGTGATGAAAATATATCAGAGTAATAGAAATGTATGATCTTTTCAACAGCTTTGATGACTCCTTCGTTTCTGTCCTCACAATGAAACCCATGATTTTTGTTCTCGGCTACTCTTCAGAATTCCCTTTACTATTTGAGAAATGGAGTGACTGCATGGATAGAAATCAGACGTTTATGGATATGGAAATGAAATAAAAATGTATATGGAAGCTGATGACTATGACTAAAGCGACTGTGTGTATAGAATATGTGAAAACAGAGTAACTATATGCGTAGACTTTGTAAAAATAGAGTGTCTGTTATACATAGGTAGTATAAAAACGGAGTGGCTGTGTATGCAAAAAGGCTGCGGAGATATGGAAAGGGAAAAAAAACTCGGTGTAATGAAAAACTATTCAGGGTTTGAGAATCGTATGCAGTTAGCTTACGATTCACAAAAATCTAGTATTGTCATTCACGAAAATGTTGTTGCAATTAAAATCTCTATGAATCATGCAAGGCGTGTGACTATGCAAATCATGAAATCCATCTGAGTAAAGCGTCAAACATTCTACGAAAAGAACATAAGAATAGTTGTTTAAACAGGTGGAGTAGTGAAGTTTGATTGAAAATGACGGATCAGTTTGGAAGAGTCGTACTCAATTCGAATACTTCATGTATCTTGTTGTTAAACTGAAGTACACGCCACGGAGATCGTTAGACATTTAAAGACAAGAGGCATGGTGTAAACAAGATTGAATGTCAGCACACAATAAGCTCCCAAATTGAATTTTCCCTCTCCAAGCACACCGAGTTAAAACAACAGAGTGTTCATTAATTTAAACTCATTTTTCTTCACGCGGCATGCAAAAAGAGGCTTTAGAGAACCGAGAATTTCTCCCAAACTACTGCGAATTTCTTAAAACCATTTCTGGGTTATCTAATTGACCCTGTCCTCGAAAAACCCATGTTTTATTTTTCTCAAATTCGTCTCCGTTTGGCCAGATCGTGCAGTTGAAGTTTGACGTTTTTCAGTGTTTTACGTTTTTCCTGAGTTGCTGCATTCGGCTGTGAAATGAATTTCTGAGAGAAAAATTGTTTTCAGATGTATTCTCAGCGTATGAACCAGTCAAACAAATTTCCAAAATGGCATACAATTGTCCTCCAGCATCATAAGCAATTGGTTTTCCAAGTCGACTCAACTCTGTTTCAATATCAGCAATAGTTTTGTTGGTAAATGACTGAAGGCTTGGGATGGTGACTTAATTACAGTTTCAAGATGCTTTGAAAGCATCTTCGCAAGATGTTCTAATCCCATTCTGTGTGCTATATGTTTATAGTCTGGATTATTTGAAAAATATTCCAGCTCTCTTCGTCTTGCAACAACCATTTCAACACTTTTGTTGATATCTGCTTGAGAGCGATTCATAACACCAACCCAAGGAAACTGCAAACACTATTTTGAAAGCCATACAAGAGTTTTTTTCTTTATTTCAATTGGCATCATCTTATTTTTCTTTACAACAGTCCAAGCAATTTGATCTGTTGAATTTTCACAATGAATTTTTTTTTAAATGTTCTTGCAGGTTTGTTTCAAGGCCAAAGCTTCAAACAAGAATGCAGATTTTCTATTGAGGCCACAGTGGAAACTGGAATTGGGGATAACCATTGATTTTATTTTTTTCTCTGAAATTGTGAAATTTTATAAGAATGTTTAATGATTTTCAATTTCAGACAACAAAGACTTCAAGTAAAATATACTAAAAACAAAACTTTGGTTGAGGTCTTACACTGATTTTTTTATCAATCTGGGCAAGGTGACTAGGATAGGATCCATATTGAGACAATTTTGGAGATGCCCATGCGGTTGGTTTCTTCATTGGATGCTTGTAACCTGCTAAACCTTAAAATTAGTTGTGGAATTCACAGTTAGCTGCGGAATCAAACTGCATTCCGCAGCTAATTTGCATAATCTTATTAAAACATGACACAGTGTTTTGAGGACCATGTTATGAAACCAGCTCAAGAAAAGATAGAAAAGATAGATCAACGCCTTAGAATTCAGCCTCTTCGAGGGGGCAACCTCCTTTACATTACATAAATGAACAATTCTTCGATGATACAAATGAAAAGACCTCCTTTCTATATATAGGAGTCTAAGGGGTCATAACATAATCAGAGCCGACATAACAATAATAATGTAAGGGCACAATAATAACAATAGTGGGCTTCTATGGGGCACAATAGTAAAAATATGGGCACTACATGGGTACATAAATATAATAAGTGGGTTATACTAATAACAATAAGGGGTTACACTAGTAGTATAGGGGCCTAACATGCCCCTCTCCTTCAAAAAGTGTTTTCCTCAACGCTTGAGTAGTTCTTGATGCTTCTCTATAAAATTCTTGTTCTCCCATGTGGAATATTCAATGGGTAAGTTCTTCCACTTGATGAGATACTCTGAAACTGCTCGATTTTGTAGCTGTCGGGTTCTTGTTTCTGTGACTGCTCCAGGTTCCAATATGATTTTTCCTTCCTCTTCAATTTCTCGCAATATTGTTTGAATTGGGATCTTTTGCAACTTTTGAATAAGTGGCCATACTTCTTCCTCCTTCTTCCATTCATCGCTTGCTTCGTTTATCCAATCTGGTTGGATAATATAAATAGCACAAATCAATGCTTCCACATCCTCATCCTTGAAGAGTCTTCCCATTCGGTAAGGTTGCCATTTTTTAAGTGCATGTAGTATTGCCAACATTTCCTTCTCATAAATAGCTTGCTTGAGATGTAGCGGTAAAAATAACCAATCACTTACATCAAAACATTTTTCACTACGATATTGATCTACCTGTTGTTTCGTTTGATTTTGCACCGAAGTGGCGTTATACTTTAAAATTTGGAGAACTTGTTGTTGATGCTCGATGTGATCTTTCACTGCTTGAACCTTTTTCTTCTTGATATGTCCTTCTATCTCTAGAGGTTGAGGAGTGGTAATTTCTTCCAATCCTTTACAAGATATGGGCGGATTCATTTCTTGATGCTCGATGCGATCTTTCACTTCTTGAACATTTTTCTTCTTGATATGTCCTTCTATCTTGATAGTTTGAGGAGTGGTAATTTCAAACAATGAATTACAAGAAAATGGTTGGATTCATTTCTTCTTTCTCGATGTGATCTTCCACTTCTTGCACCTTTTTCTTCTTGATATGTCCTTCTATCTTGAGAGTTTGAGGAGTGGTAATTCTTGCCAATGCTTTACAAGATATGGTCTGATTCATTTCTTCTTTCTCTGGGGCGGGGTCCTAGTGTATATCTTCTTCTTTTGATGTTTCTTGATCCTTTTCTTCCTCCTCTTCATATTCTATGTGAAATAATTTCTTCTCAGCACACTTATGACCTTTAGTGCATTTGCTATCACAATTGTAACAAAGCCCTTTTTCTCTTTTTTCTTCCAATTGTTGTGGTGTAACCCTTGTAGGTTGTGGAACGCTAGGAGAAAAAACACTTCCATTTTTATAGTTGTGAGGAGTACACTTCATGGTTTCCATAATTTTGCTTTCCACTATGTCACAAATCCCTTTTACTCTTTCCAATTGTTGTGGTTTTGCTCTAAAGAAGGTGTTGCTCTTTGTATCCTCAT
The DNA here is from genome assembly GCA_031772625.1 of Pinus tabuliformis. Classification (NCBI taxonomy): domain Eukaryota; kingdom Viridiplantae; phylum Streptophyta; class Pinopsida; order Pinales; family Pinaceae; genus Pinus; species Pinus tabuliformis. Next base: position 22,634,266 of record CM062811.1, read on the forward strand.
AATGTGCTATCATTTCCTCCGTGAAAATTGACCACGTAACAAGTTGTTTACGAGAACAAAGCCCTTTGTACCATAAAAATTGATCTGGTTCTAAATATGAAGATGCAATACATACCTTTTGTAACAGTTGTACACCATGTAGATCAAAATATTGCTCCATCTGAAGTATCCAATTTACCGGATCCTTGCCATCAACCTTCCTCATCTTGCTTTTTCTTGATTTTAGGAGCTCGATCTTGAAACGACTGTAACTCTGTACTTTTGGATCTTTAAGTTCTGAAATTGCAACCTGTAGTAGCCTTCTATGTCCTCTTTCCAATGCCACTAGTCTGATCCAAATGTAATTCTCCAAGAAAGAGTTATGCACAATTTCCCGCAGTGACCTAATTGTAGACTAGTTCAGTAGAGTGAACTTGTATGAAGTGCCACGTGTCACTGTTTCAAGATTTGACTCTAAAAAATATATAAAAGAAAACTATAGTCCATCCTCTTTCTGTACCTTCTTGCGAAATTTCAATCCGATGCTCAGAAAGAAAGTTATGACGATTTTCCCCAGGTCACCTGTTTTGAATGTAATTCAGGAGTCTGCAAAAAGACCAACTTCCTCAGATCATATCTCCGAAAATATCGTGCGAAATGCTCTGAAGTTTGGACCCAAGATCAGCCCGATGTCTTCTCAAATGGGTTTTTTTTGCGACTTCTGAAACGTCAGAGAAAAAAAGTTATAGCAAAAATACCATGATGACCTGTTTGGAGCAGCGAAACCCTAGAATCCAAAGCTCTGATACCAAATGTTATGAAACCAGTTCAAGAAAAGATAGAAAAGATAGATCAACGCCTTAGAATTCAGCCTCTTCGAGGGGGCAACCTCCTTTACATTACATAAATGAACAATTCTTCGATGATACAAATGAAAATACCTCCTTTCTATATATAGGAGTCTAAGGGGTCATAACATAATCAGAGCCGACATAACAATAATAATGTAAGGGCACAATAATAACAATAGTGGGCTTCTATGGGGCACAATAGTAACAATATGGGCACTACATGGATACATAAATATAATAAGTGGGTTATACTAATAACAATAAGGGGTTACACTAGTAGTATAGGGGCCTAATATGCCCCTCTCCTTCAAAAAGTGTTGTCCTCAACGCTTGAGTAGTTCTTGATGCTTCTCTATAAAATTCTTGTTCTCCCATGTGGAATATTCAACGGGTAAGTTCTTCCACTTGATGAGATACTCTGAAACTGATCGATTTTGTAGCTGTCGGGTTCTTGTTTCTGTGACTGCTACAGGTTCCAATATGATTTTTCCTTCCTCTTCAATTTCTGGCAATATTGTTTGAATTGGGATCTTTTGCAACTTTTGAATAAGTGGCCATACTTCTTCCTCCTTCTTACATTCATCCCTTGCTTCGTTTATCCAATCTGGTTGGATAATATAAATAGCACAAAACAATGCTTCCACATCCTCATCCTTGAAGAGTCTTCCCATTCGGTAAGGTTGCCATTTTTTAAGTGCATGTAGTATTGCCAACATTTCCTTCTCATAAATAGCTTGCTTGAGATGTAGCGGTAAAAATAACCAATCACTTACATCAAAACATTTTTCACTACGATGTTGATCTACCTGTTGTTTCGTTTGATTTTGCACCGAAGTGGCGTTATCCTTTAAAAGTTGGAGAACTTGTTGTTGATGCTCGATGTGATCTTTCACTGCTTGAACCTTTTTCTTCTTGATATGTCCTTCTATCTCTAGAGGTTGAGGAGTGGTAATTTCTTCCAATCCTTTACAAGATATGGGCGGATTCATTTCTTGATGCTTGATGCGATCTTTCACTTCTTGAACATTTTTCTTCTTGATATGTCCTTCTATCTTGATAGTTTGAGGAGTGGTAATTTCAAACAATGAATTACAAGAAATGGTTGGATTCATTTCTTCTTTCTCGATGTGATCTTCCACTTCTTGCACCTTTTTCTTCTTGATATGTCCTTCTATCTTGAGAGTTTGAGGAGTGGTAATTCTTGCCAATGCTTTACAAGATATGGTCTGATTCATTTCTTCTTTCTCTAGGGCGGGGTCCTCGTGTATATCTTCTTCTTTTGATGTTTCTTGATCCTTTTCTTCCTCCTCTTCATATTCTATGTGAAATAATTTCTTCTCAGCACACTTATGACCTTTAGTGCATTTGCTATCACAATTGTAACAAAGCCCTTTTTCTCTTTTTTCTTCCAATTGTTGTGGTGTAACCCTTGTAGGTTGTGGAAGGCTAGGAGAAACAACACTTCCATCTTTATAGTTGTGAGGAGTACGCTTCCTGGTTTCCATAATTTTGCTTTCCACTATGTCACAAATCCCTTTTACTCTTTCCAATTGTTGTGGTGTTGCTCTAAAGAAGGTGTTGCTCTTTGTATCCTCATAATGTGCTATCATTTCCTCCGTGAAAATTGACCACGTAACAAGTTGTTTACGAGAACAAAGCCCTTTGTACCATAAAAATTGATCTGGTTCTAAATATGAAGATGCAATACATACCTTTTGTAACAGTTGTACACCATGTAGATCAAAATATTTCTCCATCTGAAGTATTCAATTTACCGGATCCTTGCCATCAAACTTCCTCATCTTGCTTTTTCTTGATTTTAGGAGCTCGATCTTGAAACGACTGTAACGCTGTACTTTTGGATCTTTAAGTTCTGAAATTGCAGCCTGTAGTATCCTTCTATGTCCTCTTTTCAATGCCACTAGTCTGATCCACATTGGATTCTCCAAGAAAGAGTTATGCACAATCTCCCGCAGTGACCTGATTGTAGACTAGTTCAGTAGAGCGAACTTGTATGAAGTGCCACGTGTCACTGTTTCAAGATTTGACTCTAAACAATATATAAAAGAAAACTATATTCCGTCTTCTTTTTGTACCTTCTTGCGAAATTTCAATCCGATGCTCAGAAAGAAAGTTATGACGATTTTCCCCAGGTCACCTGTTTTGAATGTAATTCAGGAGTCTGCAAAAAGACCAACTTCCTCAGATCATATCTCCGAAAATATCGCGCGAAATGCTCTGAAGTTTGGACCCAAGATCAGCCCGATGTCTTCTCAAATGGGTTTTTTTTGCGACTTCTGAAACGTCAGAGAAAAAAAGTTATAGCAAAAATACCATGATGACCTGTTTGGAGCAGCGAAACCCTAGAATCCAAAGCTCTGATACCAAATGTTATGAAACCAGTTCAAGAAAAGATAGAAAAGATAGATCAACGCCTTAGAATTCAGCCTCTTCGAGGGGGCAACCTCCTTTACATTACATAAATGAACAATTCTTCGATGATACAAATGAAAATACCTCCTTTCTATATATAGGAGTCTAAGGGGTCATAACATAATCAGAGCCGACATAACAATAATAATGTAAGGGCACAATAATAACAATAGTGGGCTTCTATGGGGCACAATAGTAACAATATGGGCACTACATGGGTACATAAATATAATAAGTGGGTTATACTAATAACAATAAGGGGTTACACTAGTAGTATAGGGGCCTAATATGCCCCTCTCCTTCAAAAAGTGTTGTCCTCAACGCTTGAGTAGTTCTTGATGCTTCTCTATAAAATTCTTGTTCTCCCATGTGGAATATTCAACGGGTAAGTTCTTCCACTTGATGAGATACTCTGAAACTGATCGATTTTGTAGCTGTCGGGTTCTTGTTTCTGTGACTGCTACAGGTTCCAATATGATTTTTCCTTCCTCTTCAATTTCTGGCAATATTGTTTGAATTGGGATCTTTTGCAACTTTTGAATAAGTGGCCATACTTCTTCCTCCTTCTTACATTCATCCCTTGCTTCGTTTATCCAATCTGGTTGGATAATATAAATAGCACAAAACAATGCTTCCACATCCTCATCCTTGAAGAGTCTTCCCATTCGGTAAGGTTGCCATTTTTTAAGTGCATGTAGTATTGCCAACATTTCCTTCTCATAAATAGCTTGCTTGAGATGTAGCGGTAAAAATAACCAATCACTTACATCAAAACATTTTTCACTACGATGTTGATCTACCTGTTGTTTCGTTTGATTTTGCACCGAAGTGGCGTTATCCTTTAAAAGTTGGAGAACTTGTTGTTGATGCTCGATGTGATCTTTCACTGCTTGAACCTTTTTCTTCTTGATATGTCCTTCTATCTCTAGAGGTTGAGGAGTGGTAATTTCTTCCAATCCTTTACAAGATATGGGCGGATTCATTTCTTGATGCTTGATGCGATCTTTCACTTCTTGAACATTTTTCTTCTTGATATGTCCTTCTATCTTGATAGTTTGAGGAGTGGTAATTTCAAACAATGAATTACAAGAAATGGTTGGATTCATTTCTTCTTTCTCGATGTGATCTTCCACTTCTTGCACCTTTTTCTTCTTGATATGTCCTTCTATCTTGAGAGTTTGAGGAGTGGTAATTCTTGCCAATGCTTTACAAGATATGGTCTGATTCATTTCTTCTTTCTCTGGAGCGGGGTCCTCGTGTATATCTTCTTCTTTTGATGTTTCTTGATCCTTTTCTTCCTCCTCTTCATATTCTATGTAAAATAATTTCTTCTCAGCACACTTATGACCTTTAGTGCATTTGCTATCACAATTGTAACAAAGCCCTTTTTCTCTTTTTTCTTCCAATTGTTGTGGTGTAACCCTTGTAGGTTGTGGAAGGCTAGGAGAAACAACACTTCCATCTTTATAGTTGTGAGGAGTACGCTTCCTGGTTTCCATAATTTTGCTTTCCACTATGTCACAAATCCCTTTTACTCTTTCCAATTGTTGTGGTGTTGCTCTAAAGAAGGTGTTGCTCTTTGTATCCTCATAATGTGCTATCATTTCCTCCGTGAAAATTGACCACGTAACAAGTTGTTTACGAGAACAAAGCCCTTTGTACCATAAAAATTGATCTGGTTCTAAATATGAAGATGCAATACATACCTTTTGTAACAGTTGTACACCATGTAGATCAAAATATTCCTCCATCTGAAGTATCCAATTTACCAGATCCTTGCCATCAAACTTCCTCATCTTGCTTTTTCTTGATTTTAGGAGCTCGATCTTGAAACGACTGTAACTCTGTACTTTTGGATCTTTAAGTTCTGAAATTGCAACCTGTAGTAGCCTTCTATGTGCTCTTTCCAATGCCACTAGTCTGATCCAAATTGTATTCTCCAAGAAAGAGTTATGCACAATCTCCCGCAGTGACCTGATTGCAGACTAGTTCAGTAGAGCGAAATTGTATGAAGTGCCACGTGTCACTGTTTCAAGATTTGACTCTGAAAAATATATAAAATAAAACTATAGTCCGTCCTCTTTCTGTACCTTCTTGAGAAATTTCAATCCGATACTCAGAAAGAAAGTTATGACGATTTTCCCCAGGTCACCTGTTTTGAATGTAATTCAGGAGTCTGCAAAAAGACCAACTTCCTCAGATCATATCTCCGAAAATGTCGCGCGAAATGCTCTGAAGTTTGGACCCAAGGTTCAGCGCGATGTCTTCTCAAATGGGTTTTTCTTGCGACTTCTGATACGTCACAGAAAAAAAGTTATAGCGAAAATACCATGATGACCTGTTTTGAGCAGCGAAACCCTAGAATCCAAAGCTCTGATACCAAATGTTATGAAACAAGCTCAAGAAAAGATAGAAAAGATAGATCAACGCCTTAGAATTCAGCCTCTTCGAGGGGGAAACCTCTTTTACATTACATAAATGAACAATTCTTCGATGATACAAATGCAAAGACCTCCTTTCTATATATAGGAGTCTAAGGGGTCATAACATAATCAGAGCCGACATAACAATAATAATGTAAGGGCACAATAATAAAAATAGTGGGCTTCTATGGGGCACAATAGTAACAATATGGGCACTACATGGGTACATAAATATAATAAGTGGGTTATACTAATAACAATAAGGGGTTACACTAGTAGTATAGGGGCCTAACATGCCCCTCTCCTTCAAAAAGTGTTGTCCTCAACGCTTGAGTAGTTCTTGATGCTTCTCTATAAAATTCTTGTTCTCCCATGTGGAATATTCAACGGGTAAGTTCTTCCACTTGATGAGATACTCTGAAACTGATCGATTTTGTAGCTGTCGGGTTCTTGTTTCTGTGACTGCTCCAGGTTCCAATATGATTTTTCCTTCCTCTTCAATTTCTGGCAATATTGTTTGAATTGGGATCTTTTGCAACTTTTGAATAAGTGGCCATACTTCTTCCTCCTTCTTCCATTCATCCCTTGCTTCGTTTATCCAATCTGGCTGGATAATATAAATAGCACAAAACAATGCTTCCACATCCTCATCCTTGAAGAGTCTTCCCATTCGGTAAGGTTGCCATTTTTTAAGTGCATGTAGTATTGCCAACATTTCCTTCTCATAAATAGCTTGCTTGAGATGTAGCGGTAAAAATAACCAATCACCTACATCAAAACATTTTTCACTACGATGTTGATCTACCTGTTGTTTCGTTTTATTTTGCACCGAAGTGGCGTTATCCTTTAAAAGTTGGAGAACTTGTTGTTGATGCTCGATGTGATCTTTCACTGCTTGAACCTTTTTCTTCTTGATATGTCCTTCTATCTCTAGAGGTTGAGGAGTGGTAATTTCTTCCAATCCTTTACAAGATATGGGCGGATTCATTTCTTGATGCTCGATGCGATCTTTCACTTCTTGAACATTTTTCTTCTTGATATGTCCTTCTATCTTGATAGTTTGAGGAGTGGTAATTTCAAACAATGAATTACAAGAAATGGTTGGATTCATTTCTTCTTTCTCGATGTGATCTTCCACTTCTTGCACCTTTTTCTTCTTGATATGTCCTTCTATCTTGAGAGTTTGAGGAGTGGTAATTCTTGCCAATGCTTTACAAGATATGGTCTGATTCATTTCTTCTTTCTCTGGGGCGGGGTCCTGGTGTATATATTCTTCTTTTGATGTTTCTTGATCATTTTCTTCCTCCTCTTCATATTCTATGTAAAATAATTTCTTCTCAGCACACTCCTGACCTTTAGTGCATTTGCTATCACAATTGTAACAAAGCCCTTTTTCTCTTTTTTCTTCCAATTGTTGTGGTGTAACCCTTGTAGGTTGTGGAAGGCTAGGAGAAAAAACACTTCCATCTTTATAGTTGTGAGGAGTACGCTTCCTGGTTTCCATAATTTTGCTTTCCACTATGTCACAAATCCCTTTTACTCTTTCCAATTGTTCTGGTGTTGCTCTAAAGAAGGTGTTGCTCTTTGTATCCTCATAATGTGCTATCATTTCCTCCGTGAAAATTGACCACGTAACAAGTTGTTTACGAGAACAAAGCCCTTTGTACCATAAAAATTGATCTGGTTCTAAATATGAAGATGCAATACATACCTTTTGTAACAGTTGTACACCATGTAGATCAAAATATTACTCCATCTGAAGTATCCAATTTACCAGATCCTTGCCATCAAACTTCCTCATCTTGCTTTTTCTTGATTTTAGGAGCTCGATCTTGAAACGACTGTAACTCTGTACTTTTGGATCTTTAAGTTCTGAAATTGCAACCTGTAGTAGCCTTCTATGTCCTCTTTCCAATGCCACTAGTCTGATCCAAATTGGATTCTCCAAGAAAGAGTTATGCACAATCTCCCGCAGTGACCTGATTGTAGACTATTTCAGTAGATCGAACTTGTATGAAGTGCCACGTGTCACTGTTTCAAGATTTGACTCTGAAAAATATATAAAAGAAAACTATAGTCCGTCCTCTTTCTGTACCTTCTTGCGAAATTTCAATCCGATGCTCAGAAAGAAAGTTATGACGATTTTCCCCAGGTCACCTATTTTGAATGTAATTCAGGAGTCTGCAAAAAGACCAACTTCCTCAGATCATATCTCTGAAAATATCGCGCGAAATGCTCTGAAGTTTGGACCCAAGGTTCAGCGCGATGTCTTCTCAAATGGGTTTTTTTGCGACTTCTGAAACGTCACAGAAAAAAAGTTATAGCGAAAATACCATGATGACCTGTTTGGAGCAGCGAAACCCTAGAATCCAAAGCTCTGATACCAAATGTTATGAAACCAGCTCAAGAAAAGATAGAAAATATAGATCAACGCCTTAGAATTCAGCCTCTTCAAGGGGGAAATCTCCTTTACATTACATAAATGAAAAATTCTTCGATGATACAAATGAAAAGACCTCCTTTCTATATATAGGAGTCTAAGGGGTCATAACATAATCAGAGCTGACATAAAAATAATAATGTAAGGGCACAATAATAACAATAGTGGGCTTCTATGGGGCACAATAGTAACAATATGGGCACTACATGGGTACATAAATATAATAAGTGGGTTATACTAATAACAATAAGGGGTTACACTAGTAGTATAGGGGCCTAACATGCCCCTCTCCTTCAAAAAGTGTTGTCCTCAACGCTTGAGTAGTTCTTGATGCTTCTCTATAAAATTCTTGTTCTCCCATGTGGAATATTCAATGGGAAAGTTCTTCCACTTGATGAGATACTCTGAAACTGATCGATTTTGTAGCTGTCGGGTTATTGTTTCTGTGACTGCTCCAGGTTCCAATATGATTTTTCCTTCCTCTTCAATTTCTGGCAATATTGTTTGAATTGGGATCTTTTGCAACTTTTGAATAAGTGGCCATACTTCTTCCTCCTTCTTCCATTCATCCCTTGCTTCGTTTATCCAATCTGGTTGGATAATATAAATAGCACTAAACAATGCTTCCACATCCTCATCCTTGAAGAGTCTTCCCATTCGGTAAGGTTGCCATTTTTTAAGTGCATGTAGTATTGCCAACATTTCCTTCTCATAAATAGCTTGCTTGAGATGTAGCGGTAAAAATAACCAATCACCTACATCAAAACATTTTTCACTACGATGTTGATCTACCTGTTGTTTCGTTCGATTTTGCACCGAAGTGGCGTTATCCTTTAAAAGTTGGAGAACTTGTTGTTGATGCTCGATGTGATCTTTCACTGCTTGAACCTTTTTCTTCTTGATATGTCCTTCTATCTCTAGAGGTTGAGGAGTGGTAATTTCTTCCAATCCTTTACAAGATATGGGCGGATTCATTTCTTGATGCTTGATTCGATCTTTCACTTCTTGAACATTTTTCTTCTTGATATGTCCTTCTATCTTGATAGTTTGAGGAGTGGTAATTTCAAACAATGAATTACAAGAAATGGTTGGATTCATTTCTTCTTTCTCGATGTGATCTTCCACTTCTTGCACCTTTTTCTTCTTGATATGTCCTTCTATCTTGAGAGTTTGAGGAGTGGTAATTCTTGCCAATGCTTTACAAGATATGGTCTGATTCATTTCTTCTTTCTCTGGGGCGGGGTCCTCGTGTATATCTTCTTCTTTTGATGTTTCTTGATCCTTTTCTTCCTCCTCTTCATATTCTATGTGAAATAATTTCTTCTCAGCACACTTATGACCTTTAGTGCATTTGCTATCACAATTGTAACAAAGCCCTTTTTCTCTTTTTTCTTCCAATTGTTGTGGTGTAACCCTTGTAGGTTGTGGAAGGCTAGGAGAAACAACACTTCCATCTTTATAGTTGTGAGGAGTACGCTTCCTGGTTTCCATAATTTTGCTTTCCACTATGTCACAAATCCCTTTTACTCTTTCCAATTGTTGTGGTGTTGCTCTAAAGAAGGTGTTGCTCTTTGTATCCTCATAATGTGCTATCATTTCCTCCGTGAAAATTGACCACGTAACAAGTTGTTTACGAGAACAAAGCCCTTTGTACCATAAAAATTGATCTGGTTCTAAATATGAAGATGCAATACATACCTTTTGTAACAGTTGTACACCATGTAGATCAAAATATTGCTCCATCTGAAGTATCCAATTTACCAGATCCTTGCCATCAAACTTCCTCATCTTGCTTTTTCTTGATTTTAGGAGCTCGATCTTGAAACGGCTGTAACTCTGTAATTTTGGATCTTTAAGTTCTGAAATTGCAAACTGTAGTAGCCTTCTATGTCCTCTTTCCAATGCCACTAGTCTGATCCAAATTGGATTCTCCAAGAAAGAGTTATGCACAATCTCCCGCAGTGACCTGATTGTAGACTAGTTCAGTAGAGCGAACTTGTATGAAGTGCCACGTGTCACTGTTTCAAGATTTGACTCTGAAAAATATATAAAATACAACTATAGTCCGTCCTCTTTCTATACCTTCTTGCGAAATTTCAATCCGATGCTTAGAAAAAAAGTTATGACGATTTTCCCCAGGTCACCTGTTTTGAATGTAATTCAGGAGTTTGCAAAAAGACCAACTTCCTCAGATCATATCTCCTAAAATATCGCGTGAACTGCTCTGAAGTTTGGAACCGAGGTTCAGCGTGATGTCTTCTCAAATGGGTTTTTTTTGCGACTTCTGAAACGTCACAGAAAAAAAGTTATAGCGAAAATACCATGATGACCTGTTTGGAGCAGCGAAACCCTAGAATCCAAAGCTCTGATACCAAATGTTATGAAACCAGCTCAAGAAAAGATAAAAAAGATAGATCAACGCCTTAGAATTCAGCCTCTTCGAGGGGGCAACCTCCTTTACATTACATAAATGAACAATTCTTCGATGATACAAATGAAAAGACCTCCTTTCTATATATAGGAGTCTAAGGGGTCATAACATAATCAGAGCCGACATAACAATAATAATGTAAGGGCACAATAATAACAATAGTGGGCTTCTATGGGGCACAATAGTAACAATATGGGCACTACATGGGTACATAAATATAATAAGTGGGTTATACTAATAACAATAAGGGGTTACACTAGTAGTATAGGGGCCTAACAGACCACCACAAGCCATAACCAATCAATCTTGAACAACTGAACCTATCAAACCAGTTGGATTTTTATTATTATTATTTTTTCCTTTATTTTTATTTTTATTTTTATTTTTATTTTTATTTTTTATTGAATCAATTGAAATGATGAAGTTTATTTTGTCTCTTTTTTTTTTATTTTTTTATATAACAACTCTTTTTCTGATCCTCCAGATCACACAAAGTGCAGGAGGAGAGCATACTCAAGAATTATTAAAAATTTTTAGATGTAAGAAATAAGGTCTCCTAATTACACTCCCCCGGAAATGGCGCCATAATGTCTAGTCAATTTAACGTCTTAAATTGCTCTACATAAATTATCAATCCGGATATCGTAAACTGATGAAGTGTAGTGCACCATATGTGCTTAGTTAACCTTTTTTCTTACTTCGTTGTTTTATAGTTTTTATCTTGTTTTGGGGTTTTGTTCTCGTTGATCTCGTAAAGTGTCTAATGCAAATGGAAATCCTATTCTAAGGTCTTAAGAATACTTTTAAAGGTCAAGTATGGATGGAGATTTCAAGACAAGGCATATGTCTCTTATGGTAACTTCCAAAACTTAGCACTTCAAAAGATCTCAAAACATGTTATTGATCAAATCAATACTTGAACAAAAGTGTAAATATGCAGCTACTTAAATCAAACAAAAGATGAAATACTGATCATGAAATCACTGTCTCTGTTGCTCATCTAATTATAGAAATAAAATCTAAACTATTGCACTCAAACAAACCAAAAATTGCAAACTAATGAAAGTAAGATCAATTTACTTCACTTATAATCCGATAGCTCGCTAAGTAGCTTTTCGGGGTTAAGCCATGGCTCTGGAGATAACGTCAAATAACATGAAGAATTGATATCTAAATTACCTACTTGCAGATTAATGAAAACAAAATCAAATTACTTTACGTATAATCGATAGCTCGCCAAGTAGCTTTTCAAGATTAAGCCATGGCTCCGGAGATAACATCAAATAACATGAAGAACTTGATATCTAAACTAGCTAACAATAGCAAATAAATAAGACTGAAATCAAAGTATAATTGAAATTGAAAAGCTTAAGAAAAAGTTCAGCAGAGAGGCAAATTTCATGTCACTATTTGATGCAAAAACATGTAAAGAAAAACTAATCTACAATCAACTGGTTGAACACACTTGCATGAATTAAAATTGTATGAATGGAAAATCTAGACTATCAAACTTGAAAGCAATAAAAAGACATACATGAATGAAATCAAAGCAAAATTACAAAATGAAATCTACTCTACCTTACATTCTAATATGCTCAATGACATCTACTTCACATCTCCTTCCATATTGAGCACATCAAAGCTTTATTCAAATTCTTCAAAATTACAAAGTACATCAAAGCTCTCCAAAGCTTTCCAAAGCCATCAAAGAAGAACTACAAACTCCAAGCTAAAGAACTAAAAATCCAAGCTAAGCTAAGACTAACAAATGAAGGAGATAAATCTCCTATTTATACAAAAAGATGAGAAGCCATCTCATTAATGAGAGTCCATAAATCTCTCCTTCTACCTATAAAGTCCTAATCAAAATAGGAACTGATAAGACACATGTCTTCTTAGAGTTTCAATACAAATAGGAGATATGACACATATCCTTATGATCCCATGATTCTTTCCACTCAAATCGAATTTGGCCTTAGAGTGCCGCATAAAGGTTTTCTAGAAGCCTCATTTTAACCTACACATGTCAACAATCTCAACCTACTTGTTAGGTATAAACATATGCACATTATTTTCTAATTTTTAACCCCAAATTCACTTAAAAAGGCTAAGAATTAATAAAGTTTAGAAAAACATAAATGTGGCCCAATGATAATGAAAGTGGGATGAATGTAGTGACATAGTAGTGAAATGGAGGTGATATAATGGACATAATAGTGAAAATGTAATGGAAATGAATGACATTTTCAAGACCCAACATACCCCCCAACTGAAGCTATTGCATGTCCTCATGCAATATATATTAAATTAACTATTTTGATCCTTGAGTTTTGGCTTAACTTTGCATGATATCATTTGATAACTTCATATTTCGGCAAAGTGTTTTACTTGAATTGCAACATGGTTGGTTCTTGTGTTACAACCATTTTTTTTGTTGTTATTGTTGTTGCATTCTATTTCGATCTTTGAACTTTGCATAATGATATTTTATTATTGTTGCAAAGTATATCTTTATTGGATTGCGTGATAATTGGTTCTTGTCTGACAACCATGATTTTGTTTATATCCAATTTATCCTTTAAGCACTTTTTGAAGAAAAGCCATTGTATGCTCATAATAACAATGTAATAGTTAATATATGTTGGAAGTATGTGGGCTCTTGAATATGATATGGACATGGCAAGATATAAATATGAATGTATTTCCCCCAACTGATGGTATTGGCAATTTTATGAAATGAGGAAGAGAAATGTTTTTCCTACAATTATCATTCTATCTTTTTATGGAATTCTATGGTCAAAAGTTATAAAATGACATACCTTAACTTATCCTTTGGAATGTATGAGTTGTATGTGTGGTGGCTGCAAAATTCTGATCATATTCTTCTTCAAGAAGTTGAACTAAAGGAGTCATGGATAAAGAGTTAAAATGACTTTTTATTGCTTCTACTAAAACTTGTTGAAACTGTTTCAAAATGCTGAAAATAATAGTCTTCATGTCTTCAAAACTCATTGGCACAATTCTTACTATGTGAAAAAATGTTTTGATGTCGAACATAACAGAAAATTGTTGACTTAGTGGCCATTAATGGATACCACTGGTCAACACGAGAACTCTTACCATTGATGACAATGAGAGTCAAGATGCTCAAACACATCTTGCTAGGTACGAATGAATTTGCCGATGTCGAATCACCTAGAAGATTTGATGAACAAAGGACATTAATGTATTCCTATTATTTGTCAGCATGAAGACTTGCCATTAAGACATGCAAGCCTCAAGGTGTTTTTACAAAGAACTTAGACTCAAAGGACTATGGAATCAATAATTTGCATTGAAGCAGGGCTTATTTGCGAAATGAAAATGATAGGAAATGAAAGATGAAAATGGAAGATGGCAATGGAGAGCAGAAATGGCAATGGGTAATAAGCATGTAAATGAGTCTCTTGCTTTTATTTGTAGATTATGAATAAACAAAAAGAGATGGAAAGTGTATGTGAATGTAAATGGAAAGTATGAAGTGAAATGAGGTGAATGGTTTATTATGAGGTATGGATGTGATGGAGACAATAGTATCTGAAAGTTTTTCAAGTGGATCTAATTTTGCATCAGCATATTTCCTCTTTTTTGCTGATCATCCTCCCATGAAACAAATTGGTCTCTCAGAGAGACACCATTCTCTTGTAGTCATTTGTCCTTCCTCCTGGAACCTGCAAAAAAAAATAATACTTCTTCTGTAACGAAATGTAAGATTATCAAAGGAGAGAGATGGAAAAATGTATAGTCAATTTAACATCTTAAATTGCTCTAAATAAATTATCAATCCAGGTATCATAAACTGATGAAATGTGGTGCACCATATGTACTTAGTTAACCTTTTTCTTATTTCGTTGTTTTCTAGTTTATGTTGTTTTTGGAGTTTTGTTCTTGTTGGTTTCCTAAAGTGTTTAATGCAAATAGAAATCCTATTATTCTAAGGTCTTAAGAATACTTTTAAAGGTCAAGTATGGATGGAGATTTCAAGACAAGGCTTATGTCCCTTATGGTAACCTCCAATACTTAGCACTTCAAAAGATCTCAAAACATGCTATTAATCGAATCAGTTCTTGAACAAAAATGTAAATATGCAGTTACTTAAATCAAACAAAAGATGAAATATTGATCATGAAATCATTGTCTCTGTTGCCCATCTAATTACAGAAATACAATCTAAACTATTGCACTCAAACAAATCAAAAATTGCAGACTAACGAAAGCAAGATCAATTTACTTCATTTATAATCTGATAGCTCGCCAAGTAGCTTTTCGAGGTTATGCCATGGCACCGGAGATAACGTCAAATAACATGAAAAATTGACTCTAAATTACCTACTTACAGATTAATGAAAACAAAATCAAATTACTTCACTTATAATCCGATAGCTCGCCAAGTAGCTTTTCGGGGTTAAGCCATGGCTCCGGAGATAACATCAAATATCATGAAGAACTTGATATCTAAACTAGCTAACAGCAGCAAATAAATAAGACTGAAATCAAAGCATAATTGAAATTGAAAAGCTTAAGAAAAATTTCGGCAGAGAGGCAAATCTCATGTCACTATTTGATGCAAAAACATGTAAAGAAAAACTAATCTACAATCAACTGGTTGAACACACTTGCATGAATTAAAATTGCATGAATGGAAAATCTAGACTATCAAACTTGAAAGCAATAAAATGACATACATGAATGAAATCAAAACAAAATTACAAAATTAAATCTACTCTACCTTATATTCTAATATGCTCCATCACATCTACTTCACATCTCCTTCCATGTTGAGAACATCAAAGCTTTATTCAAATTCTTCAAAATTACAAAGTAGAACAAAGCTCTCTAAAGCTTTCCAAAACCATTAAAGAAGAACTACAAACTCCAAGTAAAAGAACTAAAAATCCAAGCTAGGCTAAGACTAACAAATGAAGGAGAGAGATCTCATATTTATACAAAAAGATGAGAAGTCATCTCATTAATGAGAGTCCATGAATCTCTCCCTCTACCTCTAGAGTCATAATCAAAATAGGAACTGATAAGACACATGTCTTCTTAGAGTTTCAATACAATTAGGAGATGTGACACATATCCTCATGATCCCATGATTATTTCCACTCAAATTCGAATTTGGTCTTAGAGTGCCACATAAAGGTCTTATAGAAGCCTCATTTTAACCTACACATGTCAACAATCTCAACTCACTTGTTAGGTATAAGCATATGCACATTATTTTCTAAATTTTAACCACAAATTCACTTAAAAATGCTAAGAATTAATAAAGTTTGGAAAAATATAAATGTGGCCTAATGATAATGAAAGTGGGATGAGTGTAGTGAAATAGAGGTGATATAATGGACATAATAGCGAAAATGTAATGGAAATGAATGACATTTTCAAGACCCAACATACCCCAAAACTGAAGTTATTGCATGTCTTTATGTTGATTTTTTTATCAATCTGGGCTGGGTGACTAGAATAGGATCTATGTCGAGACAATTCTGCAGATGCCCATGTGGTCGGTTTCTTCATTGGATGCCTGTAACCTGCTAAACCTTGAAATTAGTTGCGGAATCAAACTGCATTCCATAGCTAATTTGCAGAATCTTATTAAAACAGGACACAGTGTTTTGAGGACTACTACAAACCATAACCAAACAATTTTGGACAGCTAAACCTATCAAAGCATTTGGATTTTTATTATTTTTTTATTATTTTTCATTTTTTTAATTATTTTTAATTTTTTTATTGAATCAATTGAAATGATGAAGTTTATTTTGTCTCTTTTTTTCTTTTTTTACATAACAACTCTTTTTTTGATCCTCCAGATCACAAAAAGTGCAAGATGAGAGCATACTGAAGAATTTATAATTTTTTTTAGATGTAAGAAATAAGGTCTTCTAATTACACTGCCCCAGCAACGACACCAAAATGTCTAGTCAATTTAACGTCTTAAATTGCTCTACATAAATTATCAATCTAGGTATTGTAAACTGATGAAGTGTGGTGCACCATATGTGCTTAGTTAACATTTTTTCTTACTTCGTTGTTTTATAGTTTTTATCTTGTTTTGGGGTTTTGTTCTTGTTGATCTCCTAAAGTGTCTAATGCAAATGGAAATCCTATTCTAAGGTCTTAAGAATACTTTTAAAGGTCAAGTATGGATGTAGATTACAAGACAAGGTTTATGTCCCTTATGGTAACTTCCAAAACTTAGCACTTCAACAGATTTCAAAACATGCTATTGATAAAATTAATACTTGAATAGGAATGTAAATATGCAACTACTTAAATCAAACAAAAAATGAAATATTGATCATGAAATCACTGTCTTTGTTGCTCATCTAATTACAGAAATACAATCTAAATTGTTGCACTCAAACAAACCAAAAATTGCAAACTAACAAAAGCAAGATCAATTTACTTCACTTATAATCCGATAGCTCACCAAGTAGCTTTTCGGGGTTAAGCCATGGCACCGGAGATAACGTCAAATAACATGAAGAATTGATATCTAAATTACCTACTTGCAGATTAATGAAAGCAAAATCAAATTACTTCACTTATAATCTGATAGCTCGCCAAGTAGCTTTTCGGGGTTAAGCCATGGCTCTGGAGACAACGTCAAATAATATGAAGAACTTGATATCTAAACTACCTACTTGCAAAGTGAAAGTAAAATCAAATCACTTCACTTATAATCTGATAGCTCGCCAAGTAGCTTTTCAGGGTTAAGCCATGGCTCCGGAGATAACGTCAAATAACATGAAGAACTTGATATCTAAACTACCTACTTGTAGAATGAAAATAAAATCAAATCACTTCACTTATAATCCGATAGCTCATCAAGTAGCTTTTCGGGGTTAATCCATGGCTTCGCAGATAATGTCAAATAACATGAATAACTTGATGTCTAAACTACCTACTTGCAAAATGAAAATAAAATCAAATCACTTCACTTATAATCTGATATCTCGCCAAGTAGCTTTTCGGGGTTAAGCCATGGCTCCGAAGATAATGTAAAATAACATGAAGAATTTGATATCTAAACTAGCTAACAATAGCGAATAAATAAGACTGAAATCAAAGCATAATTGAAATTGAAAAGCTTAAGAAAAAGTTCAGCAGAAAGGCAAATCTCATGTCACTATTTGATGCAAAAACATGTAAAGAAAAACTAATCTACAATCAACTGGTTGAACACACTTGCATGAATTAAAATTGCATGAATGGAAAATCTAAACTATCAAACTTGAAAGCAATAAAATGACATACATGAATGAAATCAAAGCAAAATTACAAAATAAAATCTACTCTACCTTACATTCTAATATGCTCCATGACATCTACTTCACATCTCCTTCCATGTTGAGGATATCAAAGCTTTATTCAAATTCTTCAAAATTACAAAGTACAACAAAGCTCCCTAAATGTTTCCAAAGCCATCAAGGAAGAACTACAAACTCCAAGCTAAAGAACTAAAAAGCTAAGCTAAGCTAACACTAACAAATGAAGGAAAGAAATCTCCTATTTATACAAAAAGATGAGAAGTAATCTCATTAATGAGAATCCATGAATCTCTCCCTCTACCTCTAGAGTCCTAATCAAAATAGGAACTAATAAGACACATGTCTTCTTAGAGTTTCAATACAATTAGGAGATGTGACACTTATCCTCATGATCCCATGATTCTTTTCACTCAAATTCGAATTTGGCCTTAGAGTGCCACATAAAGGTCTTCTAGAAGCCTTCTTTTAACCTACACATGTCAACAATCTCAACCCACTTGTTAGGTATAAGCATATGCACATTATTTTCTAATTTTTAACCACAAATTCACTTAAAAAAACTAAGAATTAATAAAGTTTGGAAAAACATAAATGTGACCCAATGATAATGAAAATGGGATGAATATAGTGACATAGTAGTGAAATGGAGGTGATATAATGGACATAATCGTGAAAATGTAATGGAAATAAATGACATTTACAAGACCCAACATACAGTGGCTTTAGCAATTAACTGTGAATTCCGCAGCTAATTTCAAGGTTTAGCAGGTTACAAACGTCCAATGAAGAAACCGACCACATGGGTATCTCTAGAATTGTCCTGACATGGATCCTATCCTAGTCACCCAGCCCAAATTGATAAAAAAAATCAGCTTAAGACCTTAGTCAAAGTCCTTTTCTTAGCATATTTTACTTGAATTCTTTGCTGCCTGAAATTGAAAATCATTAATCCTTCTTATAAAATTTCACAATTTCAGAGAAAAAAAAGAAAAACAATCAATGGCTATCCCCAATTCCAGTCTCCACTGTGGCCTCAATAGAAAATCTGCATTCCTGTTCAAGCTTTGGCCTTGAAACAAACCTGCAAGAACATGTAAAAATAAAATCAAATAAGTCAAATTGCATGGACTGTTGTGTTAAAATAAAAACTCTGCATTTTTGGAATCTAGTTGGACTTCTGCTGATCTGGTTTTTAAAGAAAGGGTATGAAATATTAGCTAGATATCTTGTAGAAAAGGCATTAACAACCCATTGTGTTGAAATGTCAATAGCTACCAATTCATTTGCAATAATATCAAGTTATCCAACTCTAAAGTTGATGGTCACAGACATGCGCCACATAGAGCACACGTGAATTATTGAAGTTTCTTGAATTTTGCGATGATAAATATTTTAGAGGTTCACACGCAACAATTCCTCCCTATATTGCGATCTGAGAAATGGTGGAGTGATCTATTAATTGGCAAGTCCGAGAGAACAAAATATTTTTTGTTCTTAATTTCTGTTCTTGGGACTTCGAATCTTCACAAGAGGATAAAGAAACTTTTGTTTTCTTCAATCCAATACACCACTCTGCAGTCATTTTATGAATTTGCTAACGTCTACTCCGCAGCCTTTTATTTTAAAATTCTGCCAGACTCACTCTGTTTCCATACTCTCACACTGAGTTTACGATTGCTAGTTCAGGGTTTGTTTATACAAGCCTTTGCTTCGTGAACTCATTTTCATTGCATGCTCTGTATTCTTTTTTTTTTGTAACTATTGATTTTCTCCGCAATCCTCCTCCATCTTCTGCTCATACAACCGTTCCGCCTCCGTGAAACCATCACTTACAGTCAAAATACCTATTCATAACAAATGAAATAACACCAATGTCCTTGAAAATTTCAATACTGTTCTCCCTGTGTTCAAATTGCAAATCAAACAAAAAAAAATCCGAATGTAGCAATTCATAAAATGCAGAACAGTAAAAATAGTCATTCAAGAAAATGCAAAACACTGAAAAATGCCAAACTTCAACTGCATGATCTGGCCAAACAGAGATGAATTTGAGAAAAATAAAACATGGGTTTTTTTGGTAATAGGGTCAATTAGATAACCCAGAAACAGTTTTAGGGAATTTGAAGCGGTTTGGGAGATCTCCTCAGTTCTTTGGAGCTCATTTTTGCATGCCGCGGGAGAGAAAAACGGAAATTAAATTGATGAACAGACTATTGTTACGCCACGCCTCAATCTTGTGTGCTGACATTTCATTTTTGTTTTAACCACGCCTCAGTCTTGTTTTCTATCATTCAATATTGACTTTAATGACTAACGGTTTCTCCCCATGACTTGTACATTAGTTACGGCTGATTACAATCCAAAATCACACGACTCTTCTCTTGAATCATTTCCACGTTGCAGAGATTGGATCAGGTCCAGCTGTGTTGTTCCATTATTAACTCAGACTTCATTATGCCACTCCACCATGTCTCCCGCCATGCCTCACGACTTAAATACCTTCTGTATGTAACTCATACTTCATTTATGCCAAGGTGGATGTCGTGATCTATTGGGTTGAATCGGCGGATAAAGAAAGATTTGCAGATGCCTTAATTATTTTGTTTTAACCTTTTAATCGTAGACAGGGACCGGTTTCCTGGTTTCTATTCAACCAAACGCTGTGGCTGCCTCCAGTGCTTAAGGAAGGTCAGGTCACACCATTGTCGATCTGAGGGGATAACTTTGATTCAAAAGAATCAGGCATTCAGAGGAGATATATGATGCAATCTCTATTATCTAGTAGTCTATAAAGTTGCAGGAAAGGATGATAAATTGTGTTGCAGTAGTTGGCCTGCTTCATGAGGGATACTCTGCCTCCACACAGTCTGTCTGTACACCAAGTTTTACAGCCTTCATCTATTTTTTGTTCATACAAGTCTTCTTACTTCGAAAATCTTTCTTCATTTCATACTCAACATTTTTCTAGTTCCACACCCATCAGTTTTCTCCACGATATTCTTCATTTCTTGTTCATACAACCATTTTGCTTCCACATAACCACTCTGTTTTCATATATCCGTCTTCTACATTGGTGTTTACACAATAAGAAAAGGCAGAATGGATCTCATTGTGAAGACAGAGCTGGAAGGAGTCATCAAAGTTGTTGAAAATACCATACATTTCTATTACTCTAATATATTTTCATCACTAAAACTGTTTTTCTTCATATACCATTTACAACATTTTTATTTTTTAGGCAGACAGTGAAGAAATTTTATTTTTTTTGAAAAATAGCAGAGAAGATCATGAATAATTGGTCTTGTGCACCAGTTGTGATCTTAGGCTCTCTCTCTCCCTAGTACTTGGCTGCATAAAATCTCTTTTCCAATAACTTAAATCAGAAAACTGATGGTAGATTGTCTTTTAGCTATAGAATGCAACTTGATTCTGCATCTAATTGGCAATTCCGCAGCCATTTTCATACTTCTATAGGTTATAGGTGTCAAGAGACGAAACGACCCACATGGGTAGCTGGGAAAATGTCAGTACATGGATGGTGTCCTATTCATTTGATCCAAGTCGATGAAAAATACCCCGATCAAAGGAAAGTCAAGGTGTGTGTTATCACTAAGTCGCCATACTAAGTCGCGACATGTTAAGAAAAAAAAACAATTTTGAATCAATGAAATGAATAAGTTATTTGCTCACTTTTCTGAAGGTATTGATTAATTTTGGACTGATGATGAAAGATGAATGGCTAAATTTTTATTCAAGATTTTTAGCTACAGAAACTGTGCACATTCCGCAGCTAAAGTCCAATTTCGCAGCTAAACATCAATTTGCAGCTAAAAAACCTCATTGTTCAAATTAGCCTAACTTTCTCATACAAAATCAGATTTTTATGATTCAAGTATCGTTGGAAAGATCTTAACAAGATCTACATAATGAGAAATCTATCATTAGAGTTTGAAACGGTAAAATATGAAATAAATTGCTGAAAAGAAACAACATTCAACTTGAGGCACTAATTCCAAAACAAGTATAAATTCTTTTGATTTTTCCTTTGACAACTTGTTTCATTAATACAAATTCTTAGTTTTGTGTGTAAATATCATAACTAGAGATATTGATCACCTCTCTCCTTTGATAATCTTACATTCCATTGAAAAACTATTAATTTTTTTGCAGGTTCCAAGAGGAAGAACAAATGACTACAAGAGAATGGTGTCTCTCTAAGAGACCAATTTGTTTCATAAAAAGATGGTCAGCAACAAAGAGGAAATATGCTTATGCAAAATTAGATCCAAACACTTGAAAAACTTTTAGATACTACTATCTTCATCACATCCATGCCTCATAATAAACCATTCACCTCATTTCACTTCATATTTTCCATTTACATTCACATACACTTTCCATCTCTTTTTGCCCATTCATAACCCACAAATGAAAGAAAGAGGCTCATTCACATGCTTATTTCCCATTGCCATTTCTGTCCTCCATTGCCATCTTCCATTTTCATCTTTCATTTTCTGTCATTTTCATTTCGCAAATAAGTCCTGCTTCAATGCAAATTATTGAGTCCATAGTCCTTTGAGTCTAAGTTCTTTGTAAAAACACCTTGAGGGTTGCATGCCTTAATGGCAAGTCCTCATGCTAACAAACAATGGAAATACATTAATGTCCCTTGTTCATCAGATCTTCTAGGTGACTCGACATCAGTAAAACTATTCGTACCTAGCAAGATGTGTTTAGGCATCTTGACTCTCATTGTCATCAATTATGAGAGTTCTTGTGTTGACTAGTAGCATCCATTAATGGTCACTAAGTCAATAATTTCCTGCTATGTTCGACATCAGAACATCTTTTCACATAGTAGGAATTGTGCCAACGAGTTTTGAAGACATGAAAACTATTATTTTCAGCATTTTGGAGCAGATTCAGCAAGTTTTAGTAGAAGCAATAAAAAGTCATCTTAATTTTTTATCCATGACTCCTATTGTTTAGCCACTTGAAGAAGAATATGATCAGAATTTTACAGCCACCACATATACAACTCATCTATTCCAAAGAGTAAGTTAAGGTACGTCATTTTCTAACTTTTGACCATAGAATTCCATAAAAAGCAAGAATGATAATTGTTAGAAAAACATTTCTCTTCCTCATTTCATAAAATTGCCAATACCATCAGTTGGGGGGTGGAATACATTCATATTCATATTTTGGCATGTCCATATCATATTCAGGAGCCCACATACTTCCAACATATATTAACCATTACATTGTTATTATGAATATACAATGGCTTTTCAAAAGTTCTTAAATGATAAATTGGATACAGACAAAATCATGGTTGTCACACAAGAACCAACCATCATGCAATCCAATAAAAATATACTTTGCAACAATAATCAAAATATCATTATGCAAAGTTCAAAGATCAAAATATAATGAAACAAAAAAAATGGTTGTAACATAAGAACCAACCATGTTGCAATTCAAGAAAAACACTTTGCAAAAGTATGAAGTTATCAAATGATATCATGCAAAATTAAGCCAAGGCTCAAGGGTCAAAAGGATTAATGTAATATATATTGCATGAAGACATGCAATAGCTTCAGTTGGAGGGTATGTTGGGTTTTAAAAATATCATTCATTTTCATTACACTTTCACTATTATGTCCATTATATCACCTCCATTTCGTTACTATGTCATTACATTCATCCCACTTTCATTATCATTGGGCCACATTTATGTTTTTCCAAACATTATTAATTCTTATCCTTTTAAAGTGAATTTGTGGTTAAAAATTAGAAAATAATGTACATATGCTTATACCTAACAAGTGGGTTGAGATTGTTGACATGTGTAGGTCAAAAGGAGGCTTCTAGAAGACCCTTATGTGGCATTCTAAGGCCAAATTCGAATTTGAGTGGAAAGAATCATAGGATCATGAGGATATGTGTCACATCTCCTAATTGTATTGAAACTCTAAGAAGACATATGTCTAATTAGTTCCTATTTTTATTAGGACTCTAGAGGTAGAGGGAGAGATTCATGGACTCTCATTAATGAGATGGCTTCTCATCTTTTTATATAAATATGGTATCTCTCTCTTTCATTTATTAGTCTTAGCTTAGCTTGGCTTTTAGTTCTTTAGTTTGGAGTTTGTAATTCTTCCTTGATGGCTTCGAAGAGCTTTGTTGTACTTTGTAATTTTGAAGAATTTGAATAAAGCTTTGATGTTCTCAACATGGAAGAAGATATGAAGTAGATGTCATGGAGCATATTAGAATGTAAGGTAGAGTAGATTTCATTTTGTAATTTTGCTTTGATTTCATTCATGTATGTCATTTTATTGCTTTTAAGTTTGATAGTTTAGATTTTACATTCATGCAATTTTAATTCATGCAAGTGTGTTCAACCGGTTGATTGTAGATTAGTTTTTCTTTACATGTTTTTGCATCAAATAGTAACTTGAGATTTGCCTCTCTGCTAAACTTTTTCTTAAGCTTTTCAATTTCAATTATGTTTTGATTTCAGTCTTATTTATTTGCCATTGTTAGCTAGTTTATATATCAAATTCTTCATATTATTTGACGTTATCTCCGGAGCCATGGCTTAACCCCGAAAAGCTACTTGGCAAGCTATCAAATTATAAATGAAGTGATTTGATTTTACTTTCATTCTACAAGTAGGTAGTTTAAATATCAAGTTCTTCATGTTATTTGATGTTGTCTCTGGAGCCATGGCTTAACCCCGAAAAGCTAATTGGCAAGCTATCGGATTATAAGTGAAGTAATTTGATTTTACTTTCATTAATCTGCAAGTAGGTAATTTAGATATCAATTCTTCATGTTATTTGACATTATCTCCAGAGCCATGGCTTAACCCCGAAAAGCTACTTGGCGAGCTATCGAATTGTAAGTGAAGTAAATTGGTCTTGCTTTCGTTAGTCTGCAATTTTTAGTTTGTTTGAGTGCAATAGTTTAGATTTTATTTCTGTAATTAGATGGGCAGCAGAGAAAATGATTTCATGATCATTATTTCATATTTTGTTTGATTTAAGTAGCTGCATTTTTATATTCTTGTTCAAGTATTAATTTTATCAATAGCATGTTTTGAGATCTTTTGAAGTGCTAAGTTTTGGAAGTTACCATAAGGGACATAAACCTTGTCTTGAAATCTACATCTATACTTGACCTTTAAAAAGTATTCTTAAGACCTTAGAATAGGATTTCCATTTGCATTAGACACTTTAGGAGATCAGCAAGAACAAAACCCCAAAACAAGATAAAAACTATAAAACAACGAAGTAAGAAAAAAATTAACTAAGCACATATGGTGCACCACATTTCATCAGTTTACGATACCCAGATTGATAATTTATGTAGAGAAATTTAAGACGTTAAATTGACTAGACAGTTATCAAGACCAATCATAAATACATCTACTATACTTAAGCATAATTCAGTGATGCATGAAAGTTACATTGAATAATATGCTCAAGATATAGATTTTAAAAATGTATATGCAACTTTAAGTCATGGCAAATAAGTAGAAGAATTGGATTATTATGTAAAGGACCAACTCTTATACCATTTGGGAAAGTTATGCATTCCACAAACTGAAAGAGTTAACATAATTCGAGAAGCACATACTTCCTTAATATCAAGCCATTTTTCTGTAATTAAAATAGTTGCACAATTGCAAAGGTTCTGTTATTGGCCAAGAATGCATGAGATAGTTTCTAGATATATCAAAGGGTGTACTATGTGTGCTACAGGTAAGCCCAGTAATATAAAATTAGGCTTGTACACTCCACTTGCAATTCCTTCTCGTCCTTGGAAAAGTGTTTCCATGGACTTTGTTGGGGGATTGCCAAAATCTAGAAAAGGTCATGATTATTTGTATGTTGTTGTGGATAGGTTCAATAAAATGTGTATTTTGATACCTTGTAACAAGCAGGTTACAGCTGAACAAACAAAAAATTTGTTCTTTCAGAATGTATGGGTTCATTTTGGTTTACCCACTTCTATTGTATCTGATCGAGATTCTCGATTAGTTGGGAAGTTTTGGTCAAATCTATGGGAGTTGAAGAAGAGCACAACATTTCATCCACAAATAGATGGTCAGACAGAAGTGGTCAATAGGACAATGATCCAGTTGCTCAGAGGCTATTGCAGCAAGTATCCCAAGCTTTGGGATGAGCATTTGTTTTATGTGCAGCATGCTTACAACCATGCCAAGCACTCTTGTACTTAGAAGTCTCCTTTTGAGACTTGTTTTGGTTTTATACCAAAGTCTCCCTTGGATTTTGTCTTTGGTAAAAACATAACAGTTGATGGACACAATGATGTGGTCAAAGCAACCAAGTTCATTGAAGAAATCCAATAAATTCACCAGGCAGTACAGGAACCGCTGGAAAGAAGTCAAGCCAAGTACAAGGCAAGACATAACAAGCATCGGGTTGAGCATAGTTTTCAAGTTGGTGATCAAGTCTGATTGTACATCAGCAAAGACAGAATGCAAGGTAAAGGTAAGAAGCTAAAACCAATAAGGTATGGACCTTTCAAGATACTTGATAAAATTGGTGAAAATTCTTTTTGCCTTGATTTACCAGCTTACATGTGGATCTATTCAGTCGTTAATGCAGAAAACTTGAGATTGTATAAACCATCAATGATTGAAGATCCTGAAGAGCAAAGTCAATTGCCTCCTATTGAAGATTTGTTGCCTGAATATCTCAATGAGTTACAGGCAAGGATAATTTTAGGGGCGAATGTTTGCCCTTTGGCGAAATTAAGGGGTTTTAAATTTTAGTGGGCGAATATTTTGTATCAGAGTACATTTTTACAAATCACCTCAAATAGCCCACCTTATTTTAAGGGAGAGGGTAGAAAAGGTAAATTTAGCCCTTGAAATTAGGAGTTACAACCTTCCATTTTTTCAAGAATAGGTTTTATTTAAGTGAATCCATTCGCCCATTTTCAAGAATAGGTTTTATTTAAGTGAATCCTATGGGCCAAAGGCCCAAATACCATATTTATAAAAGAGGTATGGTAAATTAATAAAAATATAAATAAATGAGAGGTATGGTAAATAAATAAAACATTTTTTATATTTACTCCATAAGTCACCTTATATACATGCAAGGGTGTAAACAAATAAAAATATAAGTAAAGTGGAGGTAGGGTAAATAAATAAAATGTCTTTTTATACTTACTCAAAAGGTATGGTAAATAAATAAAAATATAAATAAACTAGACATATGGTAAATAAATAAAACCTCTTTTCATATTTACTCCATAACCCTCGCTCTATTTATGAAGGCTCAAGAAAGAGATTTTATTTAAGTGAATCCTATGGGCCAAATACCATATTTGTAAAAGAGGTATGGTAAATTAATAAAAATATAAATAAACGAGAGGTATGGTAAACAAATAAAACATTTTTTTATATTTACTCCATAAATCACCTTATATTTACGAACATTCAAAAA
Organism: Pinus tabuliformis; assembly: GCA_031772625.1. NCBI lineage: Eukaryota > Viridiplantae > Streptophyta > Pinopsida > Pinales > Pinaceae > Pinus > Pinus tabuliformis. Next base: position 22,661,627 of record CM062811.1, read on the forward strand.
ATGCGTTATATTTAGGTGAAACCTATGGGAAAAATACTATGGGACATATACCATGGACCAGATTGTTATTAATACCATGCAAAAAAACATTATTATTAATAAAAATAAAAATGGCACATTGTATTGACCCATGGTATTCACCAAAATGGCACATGGTATTGACCCATGGTATTCACCTGGAATGCAGCCTATTTAAATGGGGGAATTAAACCAGCATAGATCCATCTTTACTCTGGATCTACTAACCCCCGAGAGGTATCAAATATCGTGATATACAAACTAGCATAGAGTGAAAAAATATTTGATGCCTCTTGGGACTTGGTTAAAATAAAAGATAAAATAAAAATCAACTATTAATTTTATTAACTTTTATAAATTACTAATAGTAATTTTTAAGCTCCAGGTTTATGATAACCCATGGTATTAACCCATGGTAATACCATGGTATTCATTTGAGCATAAACTATTTAAAGGGGAAATTCTATCATCTTAGATCCATCTTAATTCTGGGTCTACCAAGTGCTCAGAGGGATAAATAGATTTCATCCCCCTAAGAGTGGTAGAGGTTTATGATAACCCATGGTAATACCATGGTATTCATGTGAGCATAAACTATTTAAAGGGGAAATTCTATCATCTTAGATCCATCTTAATTCTGGGTCTACCAAGTGCTCAGAGGGATAAATAGATTTCATCCCCCTAAGAGTGGTAGATGTGGAGTTAAGATGGATATAGGTTGGTTTTTATGATAATGAAGATATTAAATAGACTTACGAAATTATATTGTAAAAACATCTTAAGGTGAATGGTTAAAGCATAGATATTGGACAAGTATATTTGTATACTTCTGTTTTAAACTGAAACAAATCCAAGGTTAAAAAGGAATGGATTGATTGCACTAGTCATCCTTCTATAACCTTCTAACATATGCTGGAGTAAACAGATTGTAATTTGGGTAATTTTTCTAACTGCAAATAGGAACATACTTGTGTATTGGCAAGGTGGTTACGAGGTCCCTAGAAGTGATGAATTTGAATTTTTCTTGGTTTTATATATAGTATTAGGTTTTTTCTCATGCTTTCTGTGAATGACACAGGTGAATTTTATCCTATACCCACTACGTTATCGATATGTAATTTCGGTAATTTTGATTTCAAAAGATATTTTAAAGAAATGCAATGATTTCATTTGTGTATTCAATAAACACAAGATTTTATAATTGAGTAAAATATTTGCCATGCCTGGTGAGAGATTCGCCAAAAAATTATATATACATATTATATTATTATTAAAATCGTCTTCCAATTTTCCTATATACCATGGAGATTCACCCATTTATTATATATATAAATTTAGGGGGGGTTCTTAAAATTTTCCCTGGTTACAGGAAGACACAGTTCTAGACAGGAAGGTGAGAACTATGCGTCGAGGGGATGTTGAATACCTGAGAGTAGAGCTCAAAGGTTCAAATCCAAGCAAAGCACAATGGATAGAAGTTAAACAAGTGAGGGAGCTGTATCCTCACTTGATCGATGCCTAAAACCAACTTTTGGTGGTCCAAAAGCTTTTTAGTGGGAAGGTGTGATCCAAAATGGATCCTAAAACCTATAAGTCTAAGTCTTTAAAACTATTGGAAAACATTATCGCAAGCGAAAACACTAAGGAATGGCGGAAAACAGAGCTAAGCGGAACGTAAAGTCTCATTGCACCAGATTCGTCGGATCAGACAGATCAACGACCCAGATTAAATCGGGATATCGCATTGGAGCAAGCCAACGGAGTGTATCAGAGGCAGCCTTATGGGAATTGCGATCGCAATCCAGCGACTTAATGTGGACCGTTGATCGAGCACGCAAATCAACAGTGAAGATTACACATCGCATTGCAGGTTTTCCAAAGGGATGAATTAACCCGCAAGCTCAAAGACAATGCGATATGCGATTGGCAACTTATCGCATCGCAAGACAACAAAGGTAAATGACCCGAAGCGATAAAGCCAGACCCGAAAGGTTTATAAATATGGATTTATGTTATTTGAGTTCCATGGTAAGCGAGATTTCGGGCAGGCCTCAGGTGGTAAGCAGTATTGGAGAGGCTCCGCTCGATTCCATACATCGGTCAACACGTAGCATGCCGTAGGAGAGAGAAAATCGCTTTTTCAGGCGGGTAATCTCCATGCACATAAGCCACCCGAAATGGCTGTCAGCCGTTGGATTAGCGATCACAGATCAGATGGTGAGGAAGGCACGAGCTAGTTGGATGATTAGGTTGGATGTGAACCGTCCAATTGAAGGTAGATCAACGATGGGCTTGCGACAGCGATATAACATGGACCTGCTAAGATTAAAGGTCGGATTCAATATCTTTTGAGTTCCGGCTTTGGTCTGTTGGTCAAATTTTCCGTTGTTTTTAGTGTATTTCCATTTTTGAACGAGAAACGTATTCCCGAGGATTTCACCCATGCCAGTGATCCTTTCCATTTGGAAACAGGTGGCCATCATACCTTAGAGCATTTCGCAATGATTTTTTAACGTTCAACAATGATTTTAACAGACAATGGTCGGGGGCCAGAGAGCCCGAAAGGGAATGCAAATCGACAGCGCCGATAGGCTTAAAATCCATTCAATGGAAGCACAGAAAGGAGGTAAGTTGAAGACAGTCACAGAACGATAGTCAGTCAATCAGATTGAGGCAGATTACATAGAGGAACAGGACAGAGGAAGAGTCTGTGCACTCTTTTAGACTCGAGGTTTTCGAGAAGATCCATTTTTGATGTCACTGTTGGTTGAGACTCTGTTTTGAGATCACCCTTGTAATAATCTATTCTTAAAGACTTAATATAGAGGTCAACACTGAAAGCTGGACCAAGAGACGTAACCAGGAAGCCTGGTGAACTCCTTGATTATTTTGCTTGTGTTGATGTGTGTGTTTGTTATATTTTCTGACTGTTAATTGTCTATATTATTCACAATCTTTTCGATCCGCTGCACCAAGTAATATAGGCATTCCTGCACATGAGTCTGTAATACCTTAATATTGATTTAAGATCTCATTTTCAAATCAGATGAAGAAAAAATTATCACTTATATACAAGAATTAAATGAGAATTACAAGTTTTATGTGCATATTCAACTTATAAAAGTAAAATTATACATGTACATTTCATTTTTGTTCCTTTAAAAAATATTTTTCAATTCTTCCATTTTGTCTTTCTATTTTTTAATCTTTAACAAACCCCTTGAAAAAGAGCCCATAATGACAACCAATATTTTAGAAGGTTTTATGTCAATATTTGAAGAGGGAACTAATTCTTTAATGAAAACATAGGTGTTGAGTTCATGAAGTGCCATAATTACCCTTAGAGGGGCTTCATGTACAAGTACAACACTTGAGAGGAAGCCTAATCTTCATGCCTTCTTCTCTATGATCTAAGGTAAGACAAAGTTATTTTTCTCTAAATCAATAGGGAGTTGTGGATAATGGTCTATGCATCATCATTCTCTAGATATAATTGTTCGCATGCTTGCACTATTTTGGTTTTTATTTATGTCCATTGTTTGTTTTTTATGCAGGCATGTACTCGAGGACAAGTATTCTGGAGATAGGTTATCTATTAGTAAAATCAACATTAGAAAGTAGTTTCCTCATAATTTTGAACCTAAATGATTCTCAATTTTTCTTGTTGCAAAACATCTTGTTGAAGAGACCCTAGCTACAATATATATAAATATTATTGATATCTTTAAAAATTAATAAATTCCCGAAATGAAGGGGTAGATTTGGGGGTTAAACCCAAAGTGGATTTTTATCATAGATATTGTGACAAGATGGAAAGAGAGAAACCATGAAGTAACAAAAAGACCCATTCTATCCCAAACATATGAGCTCTCATATGTTACTCTTTGATAATACAATAAAGAAACCCATAGAGCAAAGATAAACCTTGCAATCCTTTCTCTTGGACAAATAAATCCATTAATACAAATACGAAGTAAATTTTGGAAACCATTGAATCTCATATCACTGAAGAGAATTTGTAAAATGAAAGTAAGGTTTTGACATCTATATCAAATATCTCTAGCTTTAGCAATACATTAGATTTCTCCACAATATAAGCATTGGTTAGAGGATAATTCAAAATAACAAAAGTAGAAGGTTTATTTCTAGTTGTATCATTGAAAAGAAAATTCTTTGAAGTCAAAGACGCCCTAAGATCCCCCACTCCTCGACATATGCATAGCTGTTGAATATTTATATAAAAAATAGTCTAACATCATAAATTGGTCTTTTATTTGTCTAACCTCAAAAAGAGCTTGTTGTAGTTTTATAGGAATTCCCTCTTAAATATTTGATTTCTACTTTAAATCTATCATAGAATCAATGGAATTCACTCACAGGAGTATGTTGTTCCCAAGGAAGGACTTTACCATAATATAAAACCTAACCTTTATAACATAAGTCACTTGTTGAGCAGACACTTCTTCAAACACCCAACATGCAAGTATTTTATTAAACACTTGGTTGCACCCTATTATAATTTGAGATCCAATTCCAAATGCCTCAACAACTTGGGAGGTTTCCTAGTTGAAACGAAGTGATGAAAATTAGGCCCTACAAGTTCTATTCCCTCGAGGAATATTGGCTTCTCTCATCTTGGGATGAGAACCAACAACATCATAACTGCCAAATGCCAAAAGATCATAATTTTTGCAAGGATTGGACTTTATCTTGATGCGAACAACAATAAAAGAAAATGTCAAGTTGTGGCCTATGAAAATATTAGAAACAAAAACCAAGAGCACCAATTAGTGAAAGAAGTGCTTTATTTAAATCATGTAATGTAAATGGAATCTTGTGTTGTTTTTGTATTTTTCTTGTTGTATCATTCTTTTGTTGAAAATAATACTGAGAAGGGGGGGGGGAGGGGGGGGGGGGGTGAATCAGTGTTATTAAGTCAAATACTTTTCAATTTATACAAACATTTGTATATGCTACTTTAGTTAATGGAAACAACGTGTATACGCAACTCTGACTAATGAAACTCGCGTATAACTTCCAGACTTATAATTTAATTTATTCTTCAGATGTTGATCATGAATCTATGTGTTAGAACCATATAACAGTAAGCAGGAACAGAAAATTAGAGCAGACAGTCACACAAAAGAACACAAGATATAAGGTGGAAACCCAATGTTGGTGAAAACCACCTGCTGCAATATGTCTCTATCTTCTTTCAATTAGAAACTTCTTTTTACAATGATTATGTACTGGTGCAATCTTATACCAGCACGCAGGCTTCAACTTGCAAAAGGCTACAACCTTCTCTCGTTCTCTAGCTTCTCCTGGAAGGGAGCTACAACCCCTTTAGCTCTTGTACTAGCTGAGGTGCTAGTACATAGGTGCTGACCTGCAGAAGGCTTCAACTGTCTCTTTTCTTCAGGGACCACGTTTCATAAATTTTCAGACTGGATCCATGAATATCAATCAAACATCAAGTATATTTGCATTAACCAAACTCCTTTGTACAAACAAATACTAAATCAACCAATAAATTTTCACAATGTTGTAACCAGAAAACTGTACCAGTAACCAGACACCAATTCTGAACCCAGAATACTGCAGTAATAAACAGAAGCAGATAAAACATATTTCAAGAGACGTATGCTACTTCACCAATAGAAACCTACGTACATACGCAGCTATGCCAAAGTCAACCGGCGTATACGCAGTCTTCACTTGCTTAACCTGCGTGTATACGCACCTCCGCTGTGTCGAACCTGCATACAGATCTATAAAAGATAATTTATCCTTTTACTTAATTAGACATCAGTTATACCCAGATTATCAGATTTATAGATCTAATCATGCGCCAAATATAATAGATCAAAATCACACAATGATACTACTATTCAAGCCTTGAGATCTCGACCCATCAATAGATCTTAACCATCATGAAAATGCTCAGGTTCCTCCTTGATTCAGATCAAGCTGTAACTCACCAACCAATCACTAGTATTCCAGATCTTGCTCCTCTCAAGATATTCAACACATAAGTCAATACCCTTGCAAAATGATCTCCTTCCCTTTTTATAGTCTTAGGCCTTACTCAAACCATGGTCCAAAACATTTGAAAACTAATACTAGGGACCCAATACTTGGGTTCAACACTTTAAATGCAATACTAAGGACCAAAACCATAGGTTCAAATATGTCGGACTAAATACCATGGACCAACCATAAGTTTTTCCAAATGTGTGCTCTTTTCTTTGCAATAAAGTGTGTGCATACGTATACGCGCCTTCTGATCAGTACACCCGCGTGTATACGCGACTTTGTTACGAGGAACCTGTGTATACCTCATTTTCTTTCATTCTGAGAGCCTGAACTGTGATCTGCCATTTGAGTGAGTTGCCATCAAGGATAACACTTATGTCATAGAGCCAAACATGTTCCAAACCTGGGTCATAATGCCAACATCTTTCTATATCATTATTGTGTAATGATTCAACTTTCATGTTGTATTCAAACTTCATTCTTGTAAATCTTGCTATGTTTCTTGATTGGACCAAATATTTATTGAAGAGAAGCTTTTGTTTGAAAATTACCTAACTTGAATTAAATGCCATATTTCTTATATATTTCGTTAGTGTTACTATTCTTGTAAAAATCTTCAAAATTCATGTTATATTCAAAATTCATTTTCTTATTATATTTTTTAATTGAATTCATGTTATATTCAAAATTCATTTTCTTATTATATTTTTTAACTCAATTATATTTTCATTGAAAGGATTATTTTATATAAAAAGACACCAAAGATGAATGGAATATCATAATCTTTTATATTCCACTCATTTCATCACCCTCCAATATTTTATGCAAAATAAAATTTTAATTATTATTTTACAAGTATTATCTTTAACCATAAACCCATAATCTATAGATTCAACAAATTCTCTCTTTACATCCGTCATCTATTTGGCTTGACAACCCATACTTTAAAGTTAAGGTTTTAAAACCATTTTCTTGTTAAAAATAAGAGACTTCATTCATCTTAACTCCAAACCTATCAAGAACTTAGAGAGATCAAATCTCTCAATAAGTTTGCATGTAAAAGTATTTGATCCCTCTAGGTGCCCTTTAGGTGCTTGATAGATAAGGAGTTAATATGGATCTAGGGTGATTTAATTTTTTTTATTTACTTCACTTTTACTTGTAATGATAATTATTTTTTACTTATAATGGCATCAATTTATTTTCTGTATTAGTTTTGAATCACTGTAGTTTATTATATATATTTTTTGGAAACTTAATATATATTATACTTAACCATATTTACTTGTTGATATTAGGTTATTGTTACTTTGGAATATATAAAGTTCATTTTGACTTCTTTTCTCTTTTTCTTTTTTTAATTAGGTGGAAATTCAAATTCTCTCTTGCACATGAAAATATAAATTTTATCCATATAAGTTTTACCAAGTCACTTGTATTTAAAGCAATACATGAATATTTTGTTTATCATTCTTACTTTTGAATACATGAAGTCAATTATATATTTTCTTTAAAAACTTAAAGATGTAAATTTTACTAACTCCCTTACCACTAAAATAAGCTGTCACATTACTAAATACCTACCAACTTAGATCCATCTACTCCAAATATACCACCAATAGGAATATTATTTTATTTTATTTTTAATAGTGAAAATATTTTATTGATACTTATAATTTTATTTTTATTCTTTACTTTTTAGTAATCTGACTAAGTCAAAATGATAAATAGAACATTACATTACAACATCTCTACCACACTAGGTTGGAGAGCCCTCTAGATGCAATAGATCTGTTTAGTTTTGTGGTGAAGGAAATATCTCCACAGAAAAAGGTAAAACCCCATTTAAAATTGAGAAACTCAAGCACTTAGGGTAAGCTCCAACAAATGGTCTGTGAGATTGAAAGCTTTAAGAGTCACATCACAACATGATAGAAATGGCATAAATAAAAGGAGTGGTCTTTTAGTGCGACTTTTTGGAGTTTCTTGTGAATATCTAGCTGGAATTGGGCGGAAAAATTCGTAGTGAAATCTTGATTTGTATTGTTTAAACTGGTTTTTTTATTGCATTTATGGATTCAGTACCCTAAATGTTGGAATAATGTAGAAATGATATGTCCAGATAAAGTTGATGATTTGTATTCTCATAGTTAGTGTTGAGTCTATCTGTCATGAGTTGTGTCTTCGTAGTCTGTGTAAGTGAGTTGTATCTGAGTCATAGACTCTACCTTACATGTTGTTATATTGATTGAGTCTAGTGATCCCATCATTATATAATAAGACACATTGTGATGTATGTGCATGAAGTCAATGTGCAGGGGTAGCCTGAATTAATAAAGTATTCCATTGTGTTTTCTCTATATTTTCTAATATGGTATTAGAGCCAAAGGGAGTGATCTAAAGAGATTCAGATCTAAGAGCTAGGAAGCCAAGATCTGTGTGTGACTGTTGTAAGTTTGTTTGTTAAATTTATGAGTAGATCTACGTGTTTGCAATGGGTGGCCGAAGGTGCGGATGTTCTGAGTGTTTGGGCATGAGCCTAGTTTTAATGAGAGTGCCATCACATTGCATAATCGACGAGATTGAGATCTGTTACATTATTTGGCATAGAGATCTATTGAATATCCAAGAGCCACATACCAGAGGTGGAAGGGTTGTTCCAATCAGCCCAAGAGGAGGAAGTGTGAAAGCATCGGATCAATGAATTTGCTGCATCATTGTTTTTAAACGTGAATTTGTTGCGTGATTGTTTTTAAACCAAACGAGCAGCTGCAGAGTGTAATCATTTTCATTGGAGGTCCTGCATTACAATTCACGTGGAAGTGAATATTTTATGCATTACATATGGAAGTGAATATTTTATGCATTACAATTCACGTGAAAGTGAATACTTATTCACCACTATCCTTGCAGAGTGTGATCATTTTCATTGAATATTTTATGCATTACACGTGGAAGTGAATATTTTATACATTACAATTCACGTGAAAGTGAATATTTATTCACCACTATTCTTGCGTGGAAGTGAATATTTTATGCATTACATGCGGAAGTGAATATTTTATGTATTACAATTCACGTGAAAGTGAGTACTTATTCACCACTATTGCAGAGTGTAATCATTTTCATTGGAGGTCCTCCATTACAATTCACGTGGAAGTGAATATTTTATGCATTACACGTGGAAGTGAATATTTTATGCATTACAATTCACGTGAAAGTGAATATTTATTCACCACTATTCTTGCCTCGGTGTTGCTCAAAGGTATGATTTGATTTTTAAAGGAAGCCAAGCCAAATGTTCCAAGTTGTTTTTATGGAGTAAAATTGAGTTTTTTTGTTTGCATGGGTTAAAGGAGACATAAGGAGTTAATTTTGTGAATTTTTTTGGGGTGAAGAGAGTTAAAAAAAAATTGTTATAAAAAGTGTCGGGTATTTTTTTGGTGGAAGTATTTCTATGAGGTAAATTAAAATAAAAAAGGTGTATTTGATTAAAAAGAGTGAAGAGCAGTAAAGGGGAAGTTTGGTGGAGCAAAACTATTTGGGTATTGTAGACGTGGTAAAATTAATGTGTATGATCTGGCAATATAGTGTAAATCAGAGTTGTGGAAGTGTGGTGAAAAAGTGCAAATAATTGATTGGTGAGTTGCCCATGAATTTGTAGCTGATTGTGGGCAAAGAAAATGTAAAAGTGAAAAGGAGCATGCATATCAGTCATGGGTCACTAAAGGAGAATTAAACAGTTCCAAAGAGAACTAAAGTTATTGAGGCGAAAGAATCAAAGGGAAGAAATTGCAAAAAAAATTGGAATGTTTCTAGCAGAAGAACCTATACACGAGGATCACAATGCAGAATTGGGTCAAATCAATGAAGAAATCAATGAAGAATTTGAAGAAACTGATGCAATATTGAAACGATTAATGCCAGTTTTTCCATCTTTCTTAAGTAAAAATTTTGAACTCTGGGTAATTAAAATGGAGGGTCTGCTTGGTTCAGTAGATTTATGGGAATTTGTTCAAGAAATTTCTATAAAATCCCAAGATAATAGTAGAGGTGCAGTAGCATTGTTTCTTTTATATCAACACTTGACGATAATATCTTGTCTAGTATTTTGAATGAATATGGTGAAATACATAATGAAAAAATATTTTGGGATATTCTTGAAATGAAGCTTACAAAGATGAAGACAGAGCTTTATTAGCAGATTTATAGAAAACTTTTGAGATTGTTGAGAGAAAAGTTTTGAAGGACTCAACAACAATAAATGAGTTGAAGAAAGTGAATAGCCTCTTTGAAGTAGAGATGGTGAATTCAACAACTATGGTTACTAATGTTAAAGAGGAATTTGCAAAATTTGATGATGGATATTTGTTTTATGAAAATGAATTGCAGGTTATATTTGAAAATAATTTGATTGATAAACTATTGTTTGTTGTTGATAAAGTGGAAGAATATGAAGAGGAAATTGTAGCTACAATTAAAGGGACAAGAAAATTTGAAGATGCCAAAATTGATTATGATGTCGAGATAAATTTTATTGAAGAATGGGTTGAGAAACCTTTTGAAAAAATTGATGCAGGTCTCAAAGCAACAGAGAGAATAGTGAAGGCTCTTGAAAATGAGCACAATGGTAAATCAATGAATGATTCATATGATATGGAACTGGAACCAGTGGAGGACACATTTGAAGAAGTTCTTGGTATTTTAATATATTGGAGCCCAAAGGAAATAAAACATTATTATGGATTGATGAGGCAACAACCAAGTAAACAGGAAACTAGTGATGATGAAAATGAACTTGTTGAGAAAGGAGTTGAGATGGATTGGTATCATCCTAGTTGGAATAAGAAGCAATATCCATACTTCATGATCTGGAGTAAGAAGAAGACTAAACATGTTGAAAGTGTCAGAGTTTGGAGCAGCAAGTCGAAGAAGAAATTTCATCAATATGTTGATGCAAAGAAAGTTAAAATGAAGTCATATTTGTAAGCCTAGTTGAGACTGAGACCAACAGGCATTCTTATGCATTGTTGAAAATCCATTTCTCCATTAAGGGGGGATGTTGGAATAATGTAGAAATGATATGTCCAGATAGAGTTGATGAGTTGTATTCTCATAGTTAGTGTTGAGTCTATCTATCATGAGTTGTGTCTTCGTAGTTTGTGTAAGTGAGTTGTATCTGAGTCATAGACTCTACCTTCCATGTTATGTTGATTGAGTCTAGTGATCCCATCATTATATAATGGGACACATTGTGATGTATGTGCATGAAGTCAGTGTGCAGGCTTAGGATTGAATTAATAAAGTATTCCATTGTGTTATCTCTGTATTTTCTAATACTAAAAAACTTTTGGGGCATTTCGTTTGTGCAGGCTTAGGATTGAATTAATAAAGTATTCCATTGTGTTATCTCTATATTTTCTAATACTAAAAAACTTTTGGGGCATTTCGTTTGTGCAGAGCTCACCTACCAAACTTAGGATTTCAAAAAATCTCTATCTAATTCTAGATAAATTAAATCCAAAAATAAACAAAAAAAACTTTTCAAAAAACACATTAAAAACAAAATAAATAAAATAAGCACTTATTTTAAATATGTTTAAAACATTTAAAATATACAAACTTTATGAAGACAATTTACTCCCTTAGAAAATTGCAAACCCTATTTAGAATATTAACCTAATCCATTATCTACCTTCTATGAAGTTTAACCAAAAATCGATTGACATAATACTTTAATTAACATGCACTAAATTGATATCCAGATATTTACCCGTTTTTGCCCTACAAACCACCCCTCCCACTTGATTCTTATCGTTATGCATGAATGTGCCCCAAATGTAGAAAGGGTATGGAAGGAAAGTGCAAAAATATGAAGGCAACGCTATAGGAAAGACCCAATACAAATTTAGGTGAAATCATTTTACTAAGGAAGTGCAAAAATATTAAATAATATTAAATATCTCAGGTGCACAGATGTTGAACTTAGCACCATCTGAAGGATTTGATAGAAATTCATATGTAATCACTTTAAGAAAGAAATATATCAACTTTAAATACATCTCAAGAGGTTAAAATAGATTTGGAGTTAAAACCAAATTTTTTTTACCAACTTAATTATCATATTCAAATATAGATCCGGAATTAAAACCAAAATTTTTCTATCAACTGAATTATCATGCTCAAATAAAATTATTTAAAATTTTATTAAGGTTCTTTTTATTTTTATTTTTGTTTTTTTCTCCAAAGGGGATCAACACCCCTCGGCCATATTTACTTAGCCTGAGCCCAAGAGCTTTCGGGAATTGACTTTGTGACCTCCCATCTGGGCCCCTGTGACCTCCTATCTGAGAGGCCCCAACTTGACCCATTGAACTAACCTGCAGGGCTTGCTTTTGTTTAGTTTCCTTTAATGTTATATTTAATTTTTAATTTTATTTTTATTTTTACGGAATTACATAATATTATATTACATAATGTTTTTTAATATTTCTTTAATAAGTCATAAAACGCCTATCCACTCACTAACTTAAATTTATAGTTCTTATAAATCTCCACTTAAAAAATCTCAAAAATCTCACTTGTATACCAATTATATTGTAAAAAAAAATTCTAAACCAATTTTAAAAATAATTATTTACTCTTTATAAATCCTATAAAATAAATACTAAAACATTGACAAATAGTAACCATACAGACATTGAGTCCTAAATTTATACGCAATAAATGCTAAAAACACACGTAACTAAAACTATGGTCAAGAACTTTAGCTCATTTAACCATTCGCCAGTACTCGTAACTAAAACAAAACAAAATAGTGTTCAACATTTTAGTTTAGCTAACCATGATTGCGGTCCTTACTGTTGAATTTGTGAATTTTGTTGTTCTCGTTCCGGCTGGCTTTGTTGAAAATGTCAATGCCATTCTTATTTTAATGCTAAATTTTAAGATATTTCGAAAATCAATCGTTTGAATGGTCAAATGTTGAAAATCTATTTTTTAAATGGTCATTCTTATTTTAATGATGGATTCCAAGACATTTTGAAAATCTGTTTTTTAAATTGTTATTTTAATGCTAAATTTCAAGATATTTCGAAAATCTATTGTTTGGATGGTCAGACAGGTTGAAAATCTATTTTTTAAATGGTCATTCATAAATTGAATGGTCAGACAGCTTGAAAATCTATTTTTTAAATGGTCATTCATAAATTGAATGGTCTGACAGGTTGAAAATTTATTTTTTAAATGGTCATTCATAAATTGAATGGTCAGACAGGTTGAAAATCTATTTTTTAAATGGTCATTCTTATTTTTATGATAGCTTCCAAGATAGGTTGGGAAACAATTTTTCAATATTATTTTAATGTTAAATTTCGGGGTATTCTGGTGATTTTTTGGAAGCTTTTATGGTAGTTTTTTGGTGTAATTTCTCTAAAATTTAGCAGGAATTTATTGAAATCACAATCTTGGTGGGTAATCTTGTGCAATCAAAGTGGCCTAGGGGTTTTCCAGGTTGTTGAATCCATATATAGAGTCAAAAAGCTAGTTTAAATAACACAAATCTCCATATATATAGTCAAAAAATTACTTTAAATAACACAAATCAAGATTTCACTTCAAAATTTTCCACCAAATTCAGGCACCAAAAAATCGCACTAAAAACAACTGCGGAAAAGAGTTGTCTTTAAAAAATCTATTATTTGAATGGTCAGACATGTTGAAAATCTTCCTTTTAAATTATCATTCATTAATATTTTTAATGTTAAATTAATTATCATTCATTAATATTTTTAATGTTAAATTCAAAGACATTTTGAAAATCTATTTTTTAATTGTCATTATTATTTGAATGTAACTTCTAAAATATCAACAACAAAAAATTGTTTTCTAAATTATCATTCTTATACTAAATAATAATAGATTTTTAAAAATATTCTAAAATATTTTAAAAATTTATTTTTAAATTATTATTTTTATTTTAATAATAAATTCATAAAAAACTAATATAAATATTTTCTAAATATTCTAAAATTTATTAGATTCAAATCATTATTATTTTCCAACCTCTCATGACTTGGCATTACGCGGAATGTATGACTAATTCTGTACGGTGGAAAGGGGTCCTTGGTTTCGTTCAAGCTTCCGCTCTGTCCAAGTTTCTTGTGCTTGGGAGTCAAAGCTCTTTTTATCTTTAGCATGCTTTTCTGCTTTTTAGTGTGTTTTTTTTGTGGATATAATTTAATTTATAAACAAAATGATTTTTTTATGTCTATTTTTTTTTGTTAATTTTAATCTTATAGAGATTTTTATAAATTTGAGTTTAAGTTGTTTAATCTGTATAATTCATGCTCTAAAGGTTTTCAAGACGTTGAATCCATTTATGTATGCAAAAATGTATTTTAAATAACAAAAAATATTAAAATTATATTGCCAAATTTTAGTTCAAAAAAAAAAACTCTTTCATGTATAAATTATGCCTTTTTTTTTTACTACTCATTTCCCTAAAATAATTGATAATTGAAAACGACTTTAAAAATTTCAAATTTAAAACATTTATCAAGTTTGAAAATTTATAATTTTAAGATTGAAAAATTATTAACTTTTGAATCGACAAATCATCCACTGAAAAACAATTTACCCATCAAATTTTATCATGATTAAAAAACTTGAAAAATTATTAACTTTTTAATCCACTTAAAAACAATTTGCCTATCAAATTTTATCATGATTAAAAATAATATAATTTTAACATTGAAAAATTATTAACTTTTTAATGTACAAATCACCCACTGAGAAACAATTTGATTAAAAATGAAATCAAAAGTCAAGAAAACATGTCCTTCCCAGCTTCCCTGGTCTTTTCATATTCTCGTAAATGTCTTTGCTGTCCATTTCCTTTGGAATTTTACGACCCCTTTTCATACAACTCTGTGAATCTTCTTCACGAGTTTTGATGCCGTATCTTACTTTTTGTTTTTCTCCTGTGACTTTTGAATGAGGATTCATGTCCATCCAGAAGAGCTTTCAAGCGTCCCAGCTGTATGCATATCATAACCAGAAATTCAAAATAGGACGCCCACTATCCTATATTGACATCGACGCAGTTTTCCATTACGTCCACGAGCCGACATTGACCTTGACAAATGATCCAGAAGTCTTTGGGTTTGTCTAGTCCACTTGCCGTATCAATAGGGCAAAATGCTTGGGCTCCAAGTTATCTAAAAGCTGCTTAAATTTCAGAGATGCCATCAATGCAGCAGCCTCCTATTAATACAGCATCACAGATTTCAGTTGCTGGTCAAGCTGAATCCTCTGTACCCACTTTCAATTTTGATAATTTTTAGGTCGTTGCAGTTCTCTTCCATGATGGGTAACAGACATCAGATACTGTTACTCCTATGTTCTTTTCTTCTTCTTGTTGCTGTTAGAACAGAGGCCCAGGATTCCCAACCCAATATCACAGGCTACACCTGCTCCAACAGCTTATCGACCTGTGAGACATATGTTTTTTATAGAGCCCAAGCTCCTGATTACCTTGCTCTCACAAATATCAGTGATTTATTTGCCACTCAAAGATTCAAAATAGCAGAAGCGAGTAACCTACCTTCTGATACTGTCTCTGTAATTGAAGGGCAGCCTTTGTTGGTTCCTATAACCTGTGGATGCATGAAGAACTACTCGCAGGCCAATATCTCTTACACAATATTTAAGGACGACACTTTTTACCTGGTTTCAACTATAAAGTTCGAGAATTTGACAACATACCAGGCTGTAGAGGTTGCAAACCCTACCCTGGTACCCACAGACCTACAAATTGGGGTTTCAGTCATCTTCCCAATCAGATGCAAATGCCCATCAAAAGCCCAAGAGACCAAAGGGACCAAGATGCTCATAACATATGTTGTGCAACCAGGAGATACTCTGTCAAGTGTCACCCAGAAGTTTGGCGCAGAATCTCTGAACGGTATGATTTCAACCCTAGATCCTTATACTACAATTTTGATCCCCGTTTCTAAAAGGCCTAAGCTTGTTCAATCTCCGTCCTCATCCCCACCTGCATCTGCATTACCTCCTCCAGCTCCATCTCCAACGAATGTAGTAAATAACAGTACTTCTTCAGGAGGGGGCTCGCATACGGGTGTTATTGTAGGAGCTTCAGTGGGTGGGGCTGCTGCGCTTATTTGCATTGCTTTCTTCATTTTTTGGATATTGACGAGGAGGGGTCAGTCCAGTAAAAAAACTATGCATGAAGATCCGAAGTTGCCTTCTGATCTAAGCATCGGGTCCTTTGAGACAGCGAATACTAAAAATAGTCTTGTGACTAGCGTTTCTGACTACATTGACAAGCTAGTCCTGTATTCTATTGAAGATCTGCAGAAGGTAACTCAGAACTTCAGCCCTTTGTGCAATATAGAGGGCTCTGTTTACAGAGGTACCATACATGGGAAGGATTGTGCCATAAAGCTGATAAAAGGGAACATGTCCCAAGAGTTGAAGGTACTGCAGAAGGTCAGCCACACTAATTTGGTTAAGCTAGAGGGGATTTGCATCAGTCCTGAGGGCCAGTCTTGCTTGGTCTATGAGTACGTAGAAAATGGTTCTCTGAATTCCTGGCTTCATGATGCAGAATTTATTCAGGCCAAGAATGATTCCAGTTTGAGCGCTCCCTTACTCAAATGGAGAACTAGATTACAGATTGCTGCTGATATTGCTAATGGGCTTCAATATATTCATGAGCACACAACCCCTAGTGTTGTGCACAAGGATATTAAGAGTAGCAATATTCTGCTGGATGGCAAGTTTAGGGCTAAAATAGCAAATTTTGGCATGGCTAAATCTGGCATTAATGCTCTTACAAAACACATCGTAGGCACACAAGGATACATGGCTCCAGAATACCTTGCTGATGGACTGGTGTCCTCGAAGCTTGATGTGTTTGCATTTGGAGTTGTGTTGCTTGAGCTGATTTCTGGCAAAGAAGCCATAGTTCGAGAAGGGGGATTGCCACTAGCAGGAAAGGAGGGCTTACTTTGGACCCATATAAAACCTCTTCTAGAAGGAGAAGATAGAGAAGAGAATCTGAGACAATGGGTTGATGGAAATCTGCAGAATGATTATTCGATGGATAGTGTTCTTGGCCTTGCAACCATAGCTAGAGCATGTGTGGAAGAAGACCCAGGAGAGCGACCTCCCTTGGGAGAAATAGTTTACAGGCTTTCGATTCTGTTGGAGGCTTGTACAAACATCCCTTGAGAGTCCAACAAAGTTACTGGATGCTGATTTTGGCAGTTTTGCCACTTCTGCAATTGAACCCAAAATCAAATCTTTTTATGATGCAAACTAGATATCAGGTCCATCGTTTGCCTCATCTTCTACTGTCTTATTCTCAATGGTTAACCTGAATGTATGTGTTGTAATACCTTGATTTTGGCCGAGCTAGATATAAGGCCAAGTAAAATGTATGTATTGGTTTTTGGAATAAGTGTACTCGTTAGTAAGCGTTTCATTAAATGATGTTAGGTCATACAGCAAAGCCCCATTGTTAAGGAAACGCTACATATAAATGTGATGTAATGCAATGTATAAAGATAAATATCAGTTATTTTAAATATGGATTTATTATGAGCCAAGAGGGATCAAATGTTTTTAAGTGTAAATTTCTTTAGAGTGCAAATTATAATGCGTTATTTTTCTTTGTTTAAATTGTATTTTTGAATGTTAAATAGAGTATATATAAGACTAAATAAAAGTTTTAACCATAAAAACTTAATTTTTTATGATATATACATAATTGTTTTTAAATGATATATAATATATACGAATCTACGTTAAAATATTTTACATCACATGTACATTGAGCCTTTTTAGCACGCAAATTAAAATGATGATTTTTTATCATTAATATATTTTTTTTTTTTTTTCTACATAAAGGCTATCTAATTCATATATTAACTGTACAAGTGAAAATTACAAACTGTGAAGCAAGTCTTCCAGGGCTTCTGGTAGCTCTCTGGAAACCAAGAACAAAATTATGAGGTCTCCCTCTCCGGGAAAGCCTTCACAAAACCAAACAGACCAAGCACAGAAGTAACGCTCCCACGCAGGGGCAGCACCAGACCACATATGCAAAACCAGAATTAGACGTCAGCGGGCTCCCCTTGGAGCCCCAGGAAGAGGATTCAAAACATTACTACCCACGCAGGGGCGAATTGCCAGATGGGATTGACTTAACAACCAGGGGCGAATTGCCAGATGGGATTGACTTAGCAACCAGACAAAATTGAAATTGAGAATTGACCAACTGAAAGTAAGACCAGACCAGCTCCCAATCAAAATTACAGAAGGCGAATATGTAGGCATCCACTGCCAGCCATCAAAACGAAAGCGCCAGAGAGAATTACCCGTGTCAATTTTAATCCTTACGATGTGTTGAGGAAGAAGGAAGGGACGCGAGGAAGGCATCAGCTTCGTCGGCAAGGCTGTTGTCCTCCACGATATACGCCCAGCCCTCTCCCTCTGGTCTACCCTCCCACATCTTTCGCCATGTTTCTTCATCAATATCCGGAGGAGCTGGTCCCACAGGAGGAAACGATTCGTGCTGTCCAGCCTCAGACGCTGGTGGCTCCAAAGCGGAGCTTTGTTCCCCTGCTTCCTGTACTCCTTGGACAATTTCTTTGCCTTTGCCCTCCGCTTGCTTCTTCTGCGAGTTTTGAGGGGCAGTTTCCCCATTTTCTTCCAGAGTTCTTGTGAACATAACTGAGATGTGGGCACTGAGCCCTGGGTTGCTCTCAGCACTTGGCAATGTGAAAACCACTGAGCCAAAGGAGGGAGGCTCTGAGTTGTCCTCATTAGCACTTCCAACCTCCAAAAACTGGCTGATGGGAAGTGGAGTAGCTTTGGCTCTTCGGTGGCAATAGCAGCAACAACAGTGGTGATGCTCATCCACTGCTGGAGCTCGCGAGGAAGAGCCTCTAGCTGGACCTCTCCTACACGGCTGTCGCTGACGGAGTTTAACCATGGTGAAACTGACTCTGCTCTTGTGTGTGTGCAGGTGAGCTTGGAGCCGAAGACTGAACCTATTACTTCCCAAATCTTTCTCTGGTACCCAATTTCCTCTCTGAGACCCGTTCCTTGGTGGCAAGGTGGACCAATTCCGGTTCTCACCCAGCAATTGAGCCAAGTGCCACCGACTACAAGACCAGTAACCAGAGAGGCTATGGCAGTGATAGTAACCACAAGAAACCCGACGGAGCTGCCACCGCCTCGGCTCTCTGCAATTCCTTCTTTTCCCAAATTCTCCAGACATACATTCCTTATGCCCTCCATCGCTCTTGTTATGCTCTGCCTCATGCTCTCGAAACAGGCGCGCATTAAGTGCCCTGTACAGATCCATAAACCTACCGCCCGCACCATTAATTCCATTAATCGCAGCTGGGGGTTCAAGTGCCGGTTGACGGCCTTCATATGGAAGCCGTATTGTCTACACGGGGCAGCCCATGCATAGCATGTGGCATGCCCAACGTTGCCGTCCCGACACCCGCATCCGGGGTCTCTTTGTCCCTATGGATGAGACTCTCACATTCCTGCTTCCTTTGATTATTTGGGATGATGTTCAGGTGTCCCTCAAGGAAGGCCTTATCTGAATCAACCCCTATGTTGGCAAGAAGATCAGCCACTTTATTACCTTCTCTTTTAGTGTGATTGAAAGAGATAGCATTGTAGTTGCCTATTTCCTCCGCCATGCTACTGAGTCTGGCCTCTAGTCTCCAACTATTGGCGATTTTCCTAGCTTTCGACCCATTCTGGATTCGAATAGCCATGTTTATGAGTATTTGGGAGTCCCCCTCCACTATCAGTGGTTGAAGATTGTGTCTCCTTGCAGTAAGAAGTCCTTGCCACATGCCCTCCAGCTCTGCTGAATTATTGGTATCCCAACCTAGATTGCCAAAGTAGAGTTGTTGCAGAGTTCCTAGGTGATCTCTGATGACTCCTCCAAATCCTGCAGGTCCTGGATTGCCCTTGGAAGCGCCATCAAAGTTTAGTTTGTATGAATGGATAGGCGGGGCTTCCCAATTTACCTTTCCCTTATCATTGTTATTTGCTGCCCGCTGAGAGGTTGGTTCTTGAGTCAGTTGCAGTCCCCAATTAGATAATATGTTTTTCTCATTATCATCCGTTGGGAGATCTTGTTGGGTCCAGGATTTCAGTAACATGGTTTCTTGGATGTTGGCGTGCATGCTGTTCCATATGTCTTCCCTATTCAAGCTGTTGTTTTTGAAGATGCGCCTATTCCGTTCCTTCCAAATATTCCATAGGAGAAAACCTGGAATTAGATTCCACAGATGATTAAGCAAGCCACTTTTGTAAGGGCTTTTAGACCATTGCCTTATGGTGTTTATTATGCTTCCCATTTCTCTGCAACGTCTTTGACTCCTAAATTCTATCTTCTCCCATAGTTGAGTAGCAAGCGGACATGAGTCTAGAAGATGCTGTAATGTTTCCTCATTCTGAAAGCAATTGTGGCAGACTGAGGGCCCATGGAAGTTGCGTTTTTGCAATTTATCCCATGTGAGAATTTTTTTGTGTCCCACTAGCCATAGAAAGTGATTGATTTTGGGCCAAGTTTTGAAACTCCAAATCCTGGACCATAGAGGATCAGGTTTGACGGGAGGGTCTTCCAAAAGATTGTAGGCTTCAGAGGTGGAGTAAGCGCCCTTGGGGAGGTAGCCCCATCTGAGGATGTCGTCATTGATGTTGTGCTTAATTCTTCTTTTAGCCAATTCAGTGCTAAGGGCTGCTGCTTCCTGCGTTCTGTTGGTGGTGATTATTTGGCTGCTAGCAAGCCATTTCCTGAAGCCGCTTCCTGTGTCCGAATTCCAGAATTGGTGGACTTTGGCATGCTGTTGCTCTTGCCCTTCTGGAATAATAGCTGCTGGTAGTGCATTGGATAGTTTGGGAAGTTGGTTCCATGCATCGTGCCAGAATCTGGCATGTTGACCATTCCTTATTTCCCAGAAACTATGTTTCTGAATCAATTGGTGGTGCTGCTTGGCCGCATTCCAAATGAGTGAGCCTGTACTTGTGGGAGTGAGTCGAATAAGCTCTGCATGCGGCATATTGTTGGTGTATTTGGCAATCCAAATTCTGGCCCATGGTTTGTCCGGATTTGTTAACCATTGCCACCAGATTTTGGCGGTCATGATGATATTACTGTGTTCAGGGTCTCGGAGGCCAATTCCACCTTTGTGCTTGGGCTTACTGGTGGTGTCCCATTTAACAAGCGCCCATTTATGATTGGTAGCTGAACTTCCCCAAAGAAAATTGCGCTGTAAGTTTCTCAGCCTTTTCAGGACCCATTTAGGAGCAGCTAGGATGGAGAACAAGTATAGGGGCATGGCTTGAAGGATGGCTTTGAGGAGCACTGCTCTACTTGCTAAGTTGAGGGAGCGGTGAGTCCACAGGTTCAATTTACCTTCCATTTTCTCAATAAGTCGTCTCCAAGCTGGTTGCTTTATGGCGGAGGCGGTGAGAGGCGCTCCCAGGTAAGTGGAAGGGAGAGAGGCCGTTTGAAAACCCAGAATGCGAGAGACAGCGCGCTTGACAGAGGGAGGGGTATGGAAGAAGAAAATTTCGGATTTTGTGCTGTTGATTTGGGTGCCTGAAGCTTTGGAGAAATCATTAAGCAAAGATTTCAGACAGGAGGCTTCCTGAGCAGAGGGATGGCCATACAGCATGGTATCATCCACAAACTGCTGGTGGGTGGAAGCAGGGGAGTTGTGGATTGAGATACCCCGAATATGATTATCTTGCCTAGCTTGCTTGATGTGCCGACCTAGGCCCTCCGCCATTATAACAAATAAGAAGGGGGATAAAGGATCCCCTTGCCTGATGCCTCTGGAGGGCTTGAAGGGGTTGGAAGGCAGCCCATTGACAAGAATGGAAAAGTGAGAGGAGGAGATGAGGCTCATTATCCATCTTACCCAAGTGGCACAGAAACCAAAGGCTCTCAGCATGTTCTGAATATAGGCCCAGCTGAGTTTGTCAAATGCCTTGGATAGGTCAAGCTTGAGTAACATGCCCGCTTTTTTGGAGAGCTTGAGTGAGTGAAGGATCTCATGGGAGAGCATTATACCATCCATTATTTGTCGACCTTCCACATAGCCTGATTGCTCAGGTGAGATGATTTGAGGGAGAAGGGGCTTGAGCCTGTTGGCTATGACTTTTGTAATGACTTTATAGAGAACATTGCATAGGGCTATGGGCCTGAATTTGTCAGGGGTGATGGAGTTCTCTTCTTTGGGAATAAGAGTGATGAAGGTAGAGTTTAGAGAGGGCAGCATCCATCGAAGGGCTCGAGATTCCTCTACAATTTGCCAAACCTCTACCTTAATCATATCCCAGAAAGCATGAAAAAAATCAGTGGTAAAGCCATCAGGACCGGGAGCCTTACCTTCTTTAAGCTGCGCCATTGCTTCATCCACCTCGTGGCTGAGAATCGGGCTCATGAGCAGATCGTTTTGCTCCTGCGTTATTAACCTGGGAATGTTGCTTGTGATTTTCTCTATAGCTGCCGTCCGATCCCCTGTTTGTTCTTGGTGGACTTGTTTGAAATGATTGAGGAGGGTTTCCTCAATTTTCTCATGCTCCTCCTCTTTACCTCCTTCCTGGTTCTGGATGAATGAGATCTTATTGTGCATTCTTCGTTGCACTGTAGTGTTGTGGAAGAATTTGGTATTACGCTCTCCTTCTTTGAGCCATCTCACCCTTGATTTCTGTTTCCAATAAATTTCTTCTTGTTTTCTTCTTTCCTCAAGTTGATTGTAGATGCGCTTTTCTTCTTCTAGTGTAGCCTCTGTATGCCCTGAATTGATGACCGTCTGGTGGAGAAGCTTGAGCTCCTGATTGAGTTGTTGTTGGGCTTCGAAGATGTTCCCAAAGGTCTCCTTATTCCATTGTTTGAGGTGACTTTTTAGGTACCTTAGTTTCTGCTGGAGTATGAACATTTTGGTGCCCTCTGGAGGAACAAAGGAGGCCCAAATAGTTTTGACGAAGTCCTTGAATGTCGGGTGGGTTAGCCAGAATTTTTGAAATCGAAATGGCTTCCTGGTGCTGCTCCCTGGTCTTTGCCATTGCAGGGCAATTGGCCAGTGATCCGACCCAGAGTGAGCCAGAATCTCCGCATTGAAATCTCCCCCGATGTGCACTGCGTTGTCCGATAGCAGGAATCGGTCCAACTTGGAGGCAATCTGATGCTTCCCTTTCCTGTGATTGCTCCAAGTGTAGATACCATTACAAAAGGGCAGATCAATAAGGGAGGCATTTAGGATGAAATCCTTGAAGTGTTCCACTTCAGGTTCCAATCTGGTTCTTCCCCTGATTTTATCCTCTAGTTGGGTGATCATGTTAAAATCCCCCGCCACAATCCAGAGAGGATGTTGTCTGCTGTTACTGAGTGCCTCGATGGTGTCAAGGAGTATTTTTTTACTGCCTCCATCCTATGGGAAGTAAACATTAGATAAGTTCCCATGTACCTGAGTGCCTATAATGTGAAAGGCTGCCTGAATGAGATGGTGGGCTGCATGGAAATCCGTAAGAGTTATAGCTTGAGTGTTCCAGGCTATGGCAAGTCCTCCCGAGGCTCCAGTCGCATCCACAGCCACAGAATGGCAGCCCGGCCAGGCCTTGGAGAGTATTCGTCCCAGAGTATCGCTAGTACATTTGGTTTCTTGAAAGAAGCATATGTGCGGCTTCTCCATTTTTATCATGTTTTTGAGCATTCTATATTTTGCAGGGCCGTTAAGGCCTCTAAGATTCCAGGAGATGAGCTTCATTGATAACTGGGTTGAGAGGGGCTGAAGTATTTCGTAAGCTTCGCATAGTGGCCTGAATCCACTAGGACTTCTCCAAGCTCTATTGTTCTTTGAAGAACTGTTTTCCTTCCTCTCTTTTTAAAATCCTTTGGACGCAATCTACCATCCCAGGTGCTTCCCGCTTGAATCCCTAACTGCTGTTGTTGATAGACTTTGGAGATGACCATCTCCAACTTTTCTAGGTCAGTTTCAGCGATGGATTCAAAGGCCCTTTTCCTGCATGCTAACTCTAGTTCATTAATGTCCAGCCCGTGAAGGTCCACGTTTTCAGCTTCTTCCTCCATTATTTCTATGACACTGTTGTCTTCCTGTGCAGGCTCTGAAGTCTGGGCAGATTTTTGTTTCCCGTCTATCTCCATATTCTTGGGTGTAATCCCCAGATCCTCCTGATTTCTAGATAAAATGGTGGGAGTAATGATAGGGGTTTTCGAGTTGGGGGGGGGGGGAGGAGGGAGGGGGGCGGCTTGAGGAGGATGGATGGTCAGTTTTGCTGGGATTTTCCATGGGTCGTTCTTCCGGAATGTTGTTGAGGATTTCAAAACTATTCTTGGATGCTTGGTCTTTGTGGTTATTCGATTGAGACTTTTGCCCGCTGGCATTTTTCCGGTGCGATCGCCTTCTGCTGGTTACTTTGGTGAACCCATCTTGATTTGGCTTGGTGGTGGGGTTCTGAGACAGATCTGGGGCATTTAGCGGACAGTCCCTGAATAAGTGCCCCAGAGCATGGCATCTTCTACATCGGAAGGGCACCTGTTCGTAGTCCAAGGGCTGAATCCATTCCTCATCCCAGTGGGAGAGTGTTATCGACTCTGGCAGCGCTTCATTTAACCTTATAAAGACACATATGCGAGCATATGAAATGAATCTGCGGGATTTGGTTTCTTCAGCTGTCCTGATGTATTCTCCCACACCATTTCCAATTCTTCTGAGTGAATCTTCGTCCCAATATTCATCAGGGAGTCCATATAGCCGGATCCAAACTGGTGCCCAGGTTAGGTCTTCTTTATCTGGGTTAAATCTGGGTTTCCAGTCTCGCATGTACAGCCCTGCAGCATTGAAGAAATGTGGGCCTGTACCTAGCACCCTGAGTTTGTCTTCCACACAGTAGAAGATGACTGTGAAGAAGCCCTTCGGTCCTAGTTGTAGCAGCACATCTCCCTTTGGTTTCCATTTGGCTGCTATCCAACCGTTGAGGGCTTTTTCTGTTGGCCATAAGCCTATAAATTTTCCTATGATTGCATGCTCTTTCATAAATTCTATCCTGGCATTTACCAGGTGCCCTTGTAGTTCGATTCTGGGCCTCTCTGCAGCTACAGGTTTGCAGGTGGCTGAGGTGGCCTTTGGCGTTTCTTCTTTGTCATTTTTCCCCTTGTCCTGTGGTCCTTTTTCCTGACCTTGCTGATCTTCTGTATTGCTGTTCCCTTGCCCTGTGGCGCTTTCATTGTTTATTATTCCTCTGCTAATCGAACCGAAAAGGATATCCGAATCCTTCTCCGTCTGCATTGGGGAGGGCCCGGGTGCCCCCCCCTGTGGTGTTTCCATAGCGCCTGGCCTGCGCAGTGCTGAGGCGATGCGATCACCGTGCCTGGAATGGGTCAGGGATTGCAGGAAGCGCTTCAATCTGAGGCGCCGTCACGGGTTTTCAGAGGAACCCTAATCGCTTGCAGAGCCGCCGGTCGGCCAAAATTCAACTAGGAACTCTATCATTAATATATTTTTAAGTATATGTCACTATTTTATTTTTTTACTTCTATTTTTTTTTTTTTTATTATAGCCAATATTATTTTTCTATTTATAACATTATTTTATATTTTATATTTTATTTTAAAGGGGAATGGACATGCCGACAAACTTACACATCCACCTCATATTGTGTTGTAGAATAAGCCTCTCAACTCAACTAGAAATTACTCCTAAAGTGCAAAAATACACCAAATAGAGAAGATTGGAGAATATCATCTTCAAAATTAAATTACTAAAAAAATAAATAAATAAATAATAGAATAAATATTAATATCAATAATATTTTTATTTTTTTTGGTTATGCTATGAAACACATATTACATTACCCAGAAGCGGTGGTAGGACTCTTAGTGCTTTTAGGATCTATCATTTCAACCTACAAAGTATGAGGTGAAGAGGATTGTTCACATGAAAATATCCCCATAATGGGCAGTGTGTCAATTGGGAATAGAATTGGAGGTGTAATCTCAACACCTCCTTCTAGCATCTGGATCACTTGCTCATTTGGGGATGGGGACGTGCATGAAACTAAATACACTAGAGTCCCACTAAATATAATCTCTTAGCTATGACTTCCTCTTCTATTGACATATTTTCCTTTCTCAAACTCCCAAACTCACCCTTTTGCACTTGCCCATTTGGGGTAAAATAATTTGATAGATCCAATTTCTTTATTTTCTAAATCAATATTCTTTCTCTTGTACCACCTCCCTAATCAACATCCCATAACTATAAACATCACATCGATCAATGACAATACCATACGTTCTTGACCACATCTCTGGGGTAGGGCAAGCTTTTGTTCCTCCTTGAGTTATGGAGATGTAACTTTCCTCTTTATTGGACATTATGGCTAGACCTACATCTATAGAAAATTGGCATCAAGGAGAACGTTATGAGGGTTTATATCACAATGTAAAATTTTATTTCTACAGTGGTGTGTAGGTATGCAATACCAGAAGTTGTACCAAATGCAATAAAGTACAACAATTTCCAATCCAGCTAATTTTTTGGATCTTCATGGACATATCTGTCGAGGGAACAATTAACCATGTATTCATAAACCAAAGCTCTTTTTGGATCCCTTGGAGCAATAACCCAAAAGTGCACCAGGTTAACATGTTGAGAAATCTAGGGCATTAGCATTAGGGGATTTCTCTTTCATTAGTGAATGCTTTTTAATTCTTTATATTAGTATCTTCTTCACATTAGATTATTAGTGTTATTTCTTCATCAAACAATAACCAATGCATGAACATAAATACACAAGAGACGCATCATGTAGGTTGTAAGACAGGGCCATACCTCTCACTCTTTGAGGAAAACCCACACAAATTCTTCTTACAGAGATTCTAATTGACAAATGCCAAGACCAAGACCCTTAACCTATTGGTCAATCCAAGACCCAGACACAAGTCCTCAACCTTCTTATCATTATTGAGATATTTATCACTACAAGATCTGCATCACTGCCTTTACACCGAGATCTTCATTACTGCTTAGACATCGAGAGGTTCACCACTGCCTTAACACCGAGATTTTTTTTATCACAGAGATGATACTTCAGTGTCATCAACAAACTGTAGATACAATGAGTTGTCATGTTGTCAATGAGACTTTACTGTCTTTTGATGTGATATCGAGATAGAGGTATTCTTCACTACAAGGTAGGCCGAGTCCTTTAATGAGATAGTCTATTCCTTTCGAACTACTGATCAAGGAAATCTGAACTTGATACTATGCTTATCTATATGAAATACAGATGGATTTGTATTCATGTTCACCGTGATTATACCCAACTTATTCATTGTTATTATTTGAATCTGATCCAAACTCTTCTCTACGTTCTGCATTGAGAATCTCAGGGATATGCTAGGTTTGTTATAGAGATCTGAAATGTTCCTTGTGATACCCATCCAAAACTTCAGAGAGAATGAAATTATGAACTGTGTTGACCTCTGAAAATTTCAAAGATAGTCGAGTTGTTGACTATACTTCTACGAAGATCATAGCCATGTATTTATAGTAGTCTCTCCATAAATAAGCCGACTTGTATACATGAAGGAATGTGTCTTTTATTTGTGAGTCGACTTGTGTTCTTCCATACAGTTTGGAGGCCGACTTCAAGAGAGGGTTGTGCTTGTCTTTTGGAGGGTTGTTAGACACTTTAATAGACTTCATAGATATATTGACTCATGCTCAAGAAGATCTCTTCATAAATGACATTGACTCTTGGACTGAATGATAAATCCTAAAGCTCTTAATGGGAACCACTAACAAGTAAAATCTCTTGCTCATGAAACCCATGAAGCAAGGCATACAAAAATAATTTTATTTATTTCATTTCATCAATTTACAAAGATCATAATTACATTTATTATGAAGATCGAATCTAGTTACACTTTTCAACACTGCCTCTTAACTAGGGAGGTATTCATAATGGTACTTGGTCATTCTCAATCTAAATAATTTCTCATAAGAAGAATTCGGATTTGTAACTCATTTGTATAGCATCATACCAACCATCATTTATATAGCAAGGCCTTGACTAACAACTCTATCTCTCCATAAGATCAGAGCAAAATTTTGGTGATACAAATGATTTATAGACATACTCATTATTGTCCCTCTCAGAACATACCCCACTCAGGTTCTCTCAGGATATGCTCCGTGAGGACTATTCTTTTCTTGGAATCCCCGGTCCCTAAAAGAATATCAGTCCCACATGACTACTCTTCCATGGGATCCTCTATCTCATCCCACAAGAGCATCAGATGCCAAATGATTACATAATCCTTTATTCTATCTTCTAAGGTGAAGCGCAAAATAACATGTTTATCGCTCCTTCTTATATGGGAGGTTTTATTCCTTTGATGTACCCATTCCTATCATAGAGGAATGTGCCTAAGTTTTCGGCCTAGAACTTTCTGAGTTTCCTTCAAGTAAGAAACTTATTCTCATGCTCCCTCTTAACCAGGGACCTATAGTAGCTCTAGAACACTTAGTTGCATGAATAGCTCCTTTCTTCGATGTCATGAATTTATTTTAAGGAGTCTTCAAATTTTTGGAACTTCTATATATAGGGCACAGATCATCCATCACTTTTGTCCATGAGTTAGTCATGTCCCTAACTCATCAGAAAGTAATCCATCAAATTTTCCGTCTGGATTTGCTTCATGTCATTCTTCTTTCATGCCATATTTCTGGAAGAGCATTACATCCTTCCATATGGTTTGTTTGGAATTCATTCACATATCTTCCCTTTTACAACTCTACATAAGCCCAAACAGATGTTAGTCAAAAAATAATCAATGTACACTTCAAATTAGAATTACCTTTGTGGTTATCTTTCACCATGACATATTCTTGTCAGTATCAGCATCCTGCGTGCAGGTTGACACTTCTCCCACATATGTTTAGTGTCAAGGGTCTCTATATTTTTGTTATGCTCTTAACCTGCAAAATGATACCCAAATACAGAATATGCGAAGAAAAGATACCCAGAACACAGAATAGCAATGATTTTATTATTCAGAGAGTAATGTTCACTTGCCTCTTCGAGGGGGCAACCTCCAGTAGAGCAGATCTCGACTACAAAATAAGACACGATGCTCCTCGCAGGGAGTCTCTATCCTTTATATATGACTCATACATGCAATACCACGGGCCAATACCATGGGTTTTATTAATACCATCTATCTAATACTACGGCCCATTTGCAACTAACTGTGGTCCCGTCATTAATTGCGGGTTAACCACTTACAAATATTAATATGGGCTTTATTGACTCTTGACTATGATGTGATCCCATGACATAAATAAGGGGGTTAGGGTGGGACCCTAACATGCCCTCCCCCTTAAGACTAGCCTTGTCCTCAAGGCTGAAGCTGCGGAAACTGCTGAAGAATAGTGGCTGGTTCCCAAGTTGCATCTTCCGGAGAGGTGTCTTTCCATTTGACGAGGACTTCCTTAATCATGCGGCCGCGCAGGTCCTTGTCTCGTGTGTCTAGAACCTGTTCGGGTTGAAGCCAGATTGACCCTTCTTCGTCCAATTCAGGTAGACTGGTTTGAACTTGGCAATTGTTTCCAATCACTTTCTTGAGGCACGATACATGGAAAACTGGATGGATTTTTGCAGTAGGTGGCAAAGCCAACTTGTAAGCCACTTCTCCAATGCACTGAAGTACTTGGTATGGTCCATAGAATTTTGGAGAGAGCTTTTGACACCCCTTGTCTTTGAGTGATGTTTGCTTATATGGTTGCAGCCTCAAAAAGACCTGATCCCCTTCTTGAAATTGGCGCTCTGAGCGATGCTGGTCGACCTGTTGCTTCATGCGGTTCTGAGCTTGATGAAGATTCTCTCTAAGATGGGCGAGCATGGTTGCGCGGTGTTGTAGGAGTTGATCCACTGCTTGTACTTTGGAGCACCCCTTGAGATAAGAAGTAGGGGAAGGCGGAAGTTGACCGTATACTGCTTCATAGGGAGTCATTTTGGTGGTGGCATGATAGTTGGTGTTATACCACCATTCAGCCAGAGATAACCACTGTACCCAAAGGTGTTGCTTTTCTGAAGTGAAACATCTAAGGTAGGTTTCTAGACATTTGTTGATGGCTTCAGTTTGACCATCCGTTTGCGGATGATAGGAAGTACTGAGTTTTAGTTGAGTGCCTTGTATCCTGAAAAGTTCCTGCCAAAAATTACTGGTGAAGATCGGGTCGCGATTGGACACAATAGAAGTGGGCATGCCATGCAATTTGAAAAGCTGATCCATGAAAGATTGAGCGACCAAAGTTGGTGTAAACGGATGGGGTAGGGCGCAGAAATGAGCATACTTCGACAGTCGGTCCACAACCACCATGATGACTGACTCGTTCCCGGAATTTGGAAGACCTGTAATGAAATCCATAGAAACCTCCGTCCAAATTGATGTCGGAATGGGCAATGGTTGTAATGTGCCTGGTGTGTTGACGGTTTCACCTTTGTGGCGTTGACAGACATCGCATTCTGCTACGAAAGTAAGGATGTCCTTTTTCATGCCTGTCCAAAAAAATGATCTTCTGGTGCGAGCATACGTCTTCTGAAAGCCCGAATGTCCTGCAATGGGAGATGAGTGCAATTCTGCCAAATTGCGACTTTTGAGGGTGGATGTTGGTGCTATTACGACTCTGTCCCTGTAGCAAAGAATATCATCCTGCCACGAGTAGCCCTTGGTGGAATTTGGATCTACCTGCAATTGAGAAATGAGTTGGGATAGCCCGGGGTGTGAAAACCATTCCTTGCGAGCCTCTTCAATCCACTCTGGAATGGGGAGGGAAATTGCTAGCAAAGTACTTTCTTCCTCAAATTGGCGAGATAATGCATCTGCTACACTATAGTCTTTCCCTTTCTTGTAAATGATCTCATAATCATATCCCAGCATTTTGGCGAGCCATTTATTTTGTTGTGGGGAGGATAGGCGTTGCTCCAAAAAATATTTAAGACTGTGATGATCTGTGCGGATTTGAAAACATCGCCCTAATAAGTAAGGTCGCCAGGTCTCGACTGCATGTAAGATGGCCATCATTTCTTTTTCGTAGGTAGATTGGCCCAGATTCCTCCCACTTAGTTGTTGGCTTGTGAAGGCCAAAGGTCGCCCTTCCTGCATTAAGACCGCCCCAATACCTGTCCCCGAAGCATCACATTCAATGACAAAGGATTTGGTGAAGTCAGGTTGTGCTAAGACTGGAGTGGAACACATGGCGTTTTTGAGAGCGGTAAATGCCTGTTGTGCTTCCTCATTCCAGAAGAAGGAAATTTTTTTTAGGAGTTGAGTGAGGGGCTTCGCTATGCGGCCATAGTTGTGGACAAATTTACGATAATAGCCTGTGAGACCCAAAAATCCTCTCAAGCTCTTCAAGGTCTTAGGTTGAGGCCATTCTTGCATTGCCTGGATCTTTTTGGGGTCCACCTTGACACCTTCACGCCCCACAATGTGGCCCAAATACTCAACTTCTTCCATGCCAAACGAACACTTGGACATCTTGACAAATAATTTATGCTTGCGAAGCAGTTGCAAGAGTAGATCTACATGCTGAAGATGTGCAGCCCAAGTGCCACTATAGATGAGGATGTCATCGAAGAAGACAAGGACAAATTTCCTGAGATATGGTTTGAGAATGTGATTCATAAGGCTCTGAAAAGTAGAGGGGGCATTACAAAGACCAAATGGCATGACCAGGAACTCATAATGGCCTTCATGAGTTCTGAAAGCAGTCTTGGGAATGTCGACTTCCTTCATGCGAATTTGGTGGTAGCATGAGCGAAGATCCAACTTAGTGAAGAATTGAGCCCCATTGAGTTCGTCCAGCAAATCGTCAACCACCGGGATGGGAAATTTATCTTTGATTGTCAAATTATTGAGGGCCCTGAAGTCGAGACACATCCGCCACTCCCCATCTTTCTTGAGCACCATGACCACTGGGGATGAATAAGGACTAATGCTGGGACGAATGACACCTGCTTCCAAAAGTTCCTTGATTATTTTTTCTATTTCATTCTTTTGGGTGAACGGATATCTGTATGGCTGCACATTTGGGGGTTGGGCCCCTAGAACCAAGGTGATGCTATGATCATGTTCCCCTCGCGAGGGTGGAAGCTCATGAGGCTTGTCAAAGACCGGTAGATGGTTATTTAAAATCTGTTGCATCTCAGGATGAATTGGCAGAGACTTGGTTTCGACGACCTGGATGGCATTAAATTGAGCTACCACTCCATGATGGCCCTTTTTTAACAATTTTTCCATCCTATGCGAGCTGATGATAGAGGGGGCTCCCGCCTGGAGTCCACGGAGGGTATGTGTGGAGTTGTTCTGCTTAAAACTCATATATAACTCCTGGAAATCCATTGTGATTGGCCCAAGAGTGCAGAGCCATTCAGCACCGAGGACAATGTCGCAACCCCCCATGTGTATGGCAAACATGTGGGTTTTCAACTGATAATCCCCCATTTGAAGTTTGACATTTTCACAGCGGCCTTCACATTTCATTGTGCCCCCATCCACAATTTGGACTTGGAAGTTAGAAACTGCTCGTACAAAACAATGCACTGCTTCTGCGACTTTTTGATGGATGAAATTATGTGTACTTCCACTATCAATCAAGACTACTACTAGGCGATGTTTAAGAAAACCTCTGATTTTGAGAGTTCGAGGGGAAGAAATCCCTGCCAATGCATGCAACGAAATAACTGGTTCGTCAGAGACATTGTCCTTTTGGTTGTCTTCTTCTAGCGCCTCATGTTCCTCAAGTGGTGGATCTTCCTCTGTTGAGCTGTAGTCCGTGGCATCTATTTG
Organism: Pinus tabuliformis; assembly: GCA_031772625.1. Taxonomy (NCBI): domain Eukaryota; kingdom Viridiplantae; phylum Streptophyta; class Pinopsida; order Pinales; family Pinaceae; genus Pinus; species Pinus tabuliformis. The sequence goes on from CM062811.1 coordinate 22,694,625, forward strand.
AAAAAATTTGGGCTCCTTGCATTTATGACCTGGGGAGTATTTTTCATCACAGTAGTAACATAGTCCTTGCTTTCTTCTTTCGGCCATTTCTGCAGGAGACACCTTTTGGACCTTAAGTGTTTGAGTCGTGTTGTGAGCTTGTGGGGGGCGACCTTTAGTGGAGAAATTTGGGCGTCTGTATTTGGCTGCTAATGCACGTTCCACGTTACGGGCTACCTTGCAAGCCTTTGTCCATGTGGGAGGGTGGTGCAGTAAGACTTGAGCTTTGATGGCTTCTTTAAGACCGCTGATAAAACATTCCGTGTAGAACACATCTGAGAGACCCCAAGTGCGGAAGGCTAAGGCTTCAAAAGTTGTAATATATTCATCCACTGTACCCGTCTGTCGGAGCTTAGTAAGACGACCCAAAAAAGAGGTTTCCTGTTCAAAGCGGTCTTGAAGAGCTTTTGTAAATTGGGTCCAAGTTCTCAAAGGTCCATTGCAACGTTGATGCCATTCCCACCATTGCCACCTTTCATTGTCCAAGTACATGCTCCCCAATATAAGCTGAGTCGCATTAGCTAAGATGCGATTCAGTTTGAAATACTGCTCCATTTGTGCTATCCATGCTGACGGGTGAGAACCATCAAATTTATGCATATCCAACTTGGGAGGTCGCTGACTGGGTTGTTGGTGGGTGTGCCAGACGTGAGGAGAGTGGCTAGACTCACCCTCATTGTATTCATTGGCATTATATGCCTCCTCGTGGGCTTGCTCCTTGCCCTTCAGGATTAATTGCTGGACCTGGATACATAGTCCGTTAAGCTGATTGGTGAGGGATTGCATGGATTCTTCAAGTTTGTCCATCCTTTCATTTGCCATTTCTTGGGCTCTAGTTTCTACCATACACCAACCGGATGAGCAATTGGGACCGCTTAAAAAATTTTCACTAATAATTGAATGGTACCACCGTGCTCAGCTCGTCGTCCTGATTCTGATGGGCTAGATCACCAATAAGCGCCCTGGAAGATCTCAGACTTTTTTTTTTTTTGAAAACTCCTAACGGAGTTTTACTCCTTCCTGATCAATACTGCAGTCGCCAAATCCTCAAAATGTCAACGCGGCCAAAAGTCCTGTGAAAATTATACCCCGGTATAGGAACCCTTCATAACAACTCCAATCTGGTGGATCTGAGAGATCTGAATGGCAGATCGGATAGCTCTGGGCGGCGGAACAGACTGCTGCTGCGGATCGGCTGGATCTAATAGATCGGAATGACTGATCTGCGAACTCGAGACTGCGGGACTGATGTCTGTTGTTGCTACTGCACTCCTTTGCACAAGCGGATCTGATATAGATGATGTGCGATCCCCCGATAGAAAAGGGAACTATGGTCTTGAGGAGTGTCAGGTGCTACAGATCGCAATATACATAAGGGTCTGGTAGTAGTACTCGGCCCAATGGTTCAGGGCTCTAACTAAGGAGGATCTACCGTACCCTTAGCCGTACAACCCAACTACCCTATCGTACGGGCAAGTAATCTCTCCGAGTGCTGTTCTCGGTGTATTGTAGCCACAAGACGGCCAACGGTTTATCTATGGCGAGGTTTCAAGGGAGCCTAGGGGGCTTCCGATATACCCAGAGGGTACGTGGAAGACAGTCCGTGCGCGGTTCTGTCTAATGCGCTACTACTCGAAGGGGTACCCACAGGGGTTACAAGGGAGTCCAACAGACGTGACCGCCTCTTGTATTTCCTGCGTGCATACCTCCCCAAATCCGCAGGTTTATGCGCTCAACGACAGATCCCGTGGTTTAAAGACGCCGGAACACGTCTCTAGCCGAATTTTTTTTTTGCTAAGAATTGGAGATCCCACCGGCCCTGGAAAGTGCTCTGATACCACTTGTTATGCTCTTAACCTGCAAAATGATACCCAAATACAGAATATGCGAAGAAAAGATACCCAGAACACAAAATAGCAATGATTTTATTATTCAGAGAGTAATGTTCACTTGCCTCTTCGAGGGGGCAACCTCCAATAGAGCAGAGCTCGACTACAAAATAAGACACGATGCTCCTCGCAGGGAGTCTCTATCCTTTATATATGACTCATACATGCAATACCACGGGCCAATACCGTGGGTTTTATTAATACCATCTATCTAATACTACGACCCATTTGCAACTAACTGTGGTCCCGTCACTAATTGCGGGTTAATCACTTACAAATATTAATATGGGCTTTATTGACTCTTGACTATGACGTGATCCCATGACATAAATAAGGGGGTTAGGGTGGGACCCTAACAATTTTTCCGATTTCCATCAGAGTCTTCACATCCTTCTGGGAGATCTTCTAGTCAAATATTCTTGGACTTTGGATGTTGAATTCCTTCTTCCTTTGTTGCATATTATCACACTCTCTTCCTATTGCGTAATTCCCAGGGACTCCCAATTAGAGCTCGTCAATTGTAATCAACCACCTTATACTTTATGTGAGGACATATTATGTTGATTTCATCTAGTGTGACTCATGCCTTCCAACATTCTTTCATAGGAGGAGATTCCTTTCCTTTGATCATGCTTCTCAAAATAGAAGTACTGATCCTTGTTGCCTGCAACCATACGACATGACTTTATGATATTAAATACAAGCTTACATACCTCATTTTACCTTTAGGTCATCTAGGCTTCTTTCAACAGCTTCCTTGATTGAAAAGATCTTCAACCCCTTGATCTGCTTCATCTCTTATGTCACCATACCATCATCCCCTGAAATTGTCCTAGATGACTTCTTCCTTTGATATTCTAATGAGGTCACCAAGAGCTATATCCTTCAAAGTTGACTACCATAGATTTTGTTCCAGTGGTCCTTCATTTTTCCCTGTGGTGATGTCACGAGCTCTTGCTTCTAATGCTTCTCTTCCTTGGACTTTCTTCTTTCGGCCTTCTTCACTTCTTTGGTGAAATGGACTTTTTCTCTATTCTTTTTTTTATTTTCCTTCTTAACCTAAGGACAATCTTTCCTGTAATGATCATAGTCTTTGCATTCATAGCATTTAATCTCAGCTATGCTCTTCTTTCATAATTTTCCAAAATTCCTTTCCTTCCAGCAAGTGTTTAAGTTCTTAACCTTCAACACTTTTGCCTTCAACTTGTCTTCTTCTATTTTGCATAGAAATCACAGGTTGTTGAATGAGGTAACTTTCTTATCCCATGGATATTTGTTATCTTTATTATCAATTAGTGTATTATAGATCAATGATGATTATCTTCTTTCCTAGATCTTGTAGATGAGATCTTATGAAGATATCCTCCATCCTTTGATATCTTTACTTTTGTGTAGATCAGATTTAATTCATGTGATCTTCTTTATCGTACCTTTAGAGAATGAGTTTATCGTATGCATTCTCTTGATGTCTCCAATATTGCTATATGAGGGGATCTTTCATAAGTATCCATTTCCATGAATTCAGAGGAGACCTTTTGATATGTTCAATGACTTCAACTTTTATAGGACTATGTCTACCCTCCTTCTTCATGCAAGGGATTTCGATGACCCATCCAATTTATAGATCTCCTTTCAAATATGAAGTCATTTTATCAAATTGATTAAGAAATGAAAGATACTTACTTGACAAGTGAAAATGAAATCTTCACCTTGATCACTTTGATGATGGTTGAAGAAGATGTATTAGTGCTCCCTCTTGGATGATCTTCTTCCAAATGAAAAATCCTTTCTTCAATAGTGAAGGTTGCTTCTTTTGATGAGAATGATTTGTTGCTTCCTTGGATGAAATTCTTCAAGGTCGAGGAGAGAATCCTTGCTTACTTTATAACCTTGAAAATTATGACAATGCCTTCTTGCCTTCAACATACTTCGACTTCTCTTGTAGTGTATATCAAAAATGCTTCTAGGGTTTTGACATTTTCCAAGGTGATGTGATCTTCATCTTTAAAATTCCTTAGAACTTATCTTGCCTTGTAGACAACTTGATGAGGGTCTTTGTGGCCTTTTGATGACGACTATAGAAACAAAGGCTCTTGTTGTTATAGATTGATTCTTTGATCTAGGGTCTGGTTCTTCAATGTAGATCTTGATATTTTGATTTGATAAGCTTCAACTTGCTTTGATGCCCTTTTTGAAACTTGATCCTTGAATGTCTCTTTGATTAGATGCCTTTCCTTTGACTTCAACGCCTTAGCACTGATACCATGTTGAGAAATCTAGGGCATTAGCATTAGGGTATTTCTCTTTCGTTAGTGACTACTTGTGAATGATTTTTACTTGTTTAGATTAGTATCTTCTTCACGTTAGATTATTAGTGTTCCTTCTTCATAAAATAGTAACCAATGCATGAACATAAATACACAAGAGACACATCATATAGGCTATAAGCCAGGGCCAAAACCTCTCACTCTTTGAGAAGAAAACCCACACAAATTCTTCTTATAGAGATTCCAATTGATGAATGCCAAGACCAAGACCCTTAACCTATTAGCCACTCCAAGACCTAGACACAAGTCCTCAACCTTCTTATCATTATTGAGATCTTTATCACTGCAAGATCTGCATCACTGCCTTGATACTGAGATATTCATTACTGCTTAGACACCAAGAGCTTCACCATTGCCTTGACACTGATGGTTTTTTTTTATCACTGAGATGATACTTCAATGTCAACAAACTGTAGATACAACAAAATGTCATGTTGTCAATGAGACCTTATTGTCTTCTGATGTGATACCAAGATAAGGTATTCTTCACTGTAAGGTAGGTTGAGTCATTTAATGAGATAGTCTATTCCTTTCGAACTACTAATCAAGGAAATCCAAACTTGATATTATGCTTATCCATTCGAAATACAGAGGGATGTGTATTCTTATTCTCTGTGATTATACCCAACCTATTCATTGTGCTCATCTGAATATAATCTGAACTCTTCTCTGCCTTATCCATCGAGAATCTCACAGATTGCTAGGTCTGTTATATATATCTAAAATGTTCCATGTGATATCAATATGAAATATTAGAGAGAATTGAATTCTGAACTATGTTGACCTCCGAAAATTTCAGAGATAGCCGAGTTGTTGACTGTACTTTTGCAAAGATCATAGCCACGTATTTATAGTAGTCTTCCCATAAATAAGTCGACCGGTATACATGAAGGGATGTGTCTTTTATTTGTGAACTGACTTGTGTTCTTCCATACATTTTGGGGGCCGACTTCAAGAGAGGACTGTGCTTGTCTTTTGGAGGGTTGTTAGACATTTTAATAGACCTCATAGATATATTGACTCATGCTCAAGAAGATGTCTTCATAAATAACATTGACTCTTTGACTTAATGATAAATCCTAAAGCTCTCAATGGGAGCCACTAACAAATAAAATCTCTTGCTCATGAAACTCATGAAGCAAGGCATACAAAAATAATTTTATTTCTTTCATTTCATCATTTACAAAGATCATAATTACATGTCATTATGAAGACCGAACCTAGTTACACTTTTCAACATAACATAATAGGTCCTCCCCACTATAGCCACTTCCACAATGAATTTTTGTTCACTATGCTTTGATTCATCAAAAATCTTGATAATTATTAGCAACCACCCAAAAGCTTGCCCTTATAAACTGTTCCAAAACTTCCTTTTCCAAGCTAGTCAACTAAATTGTTTGTGTAAGCTCTGATCTATATAAAAATATCTAGCTAGTACCTGTGAGGAATAATAATGTAATAAATTCTCCACATAGGGAGGCGTAGAGTCGAGAGGGTCCATAAACTCTAGAATGGTCTGCCCCTCATCACTGGAAACTCTCTCACAACAACATTGACAACATATCGCTACACAAGAAACCACTACTATGATAAAAGAACCACACTATGTGGAAAACGTTGATGCAAATAATGTTAAACAATGTAATTATGAGAACATGGATTCTAATTAAATATATGTATTAGTAATTAATAGTATTAAATAGAAATAATTTCTTGCCATTATTCCTAAATCCATCCTTGGTTCAATTGAGATTCCTTTACGAGAGGAAACCTAAATCGTTAATAGAAATTGTGAAGTGGTAAAATAAAAATAAGTTTTGGGTATTCTCACCAGAGAAATTACACTTACAAACATCATTAAATCTACAAATACAACTAAATTCATAATTATGCAGATTAGAATAATTAGAATAAAAACTATAACCAAAACCAAAATCAAAATCGTTAAAGTAACATTTTCCTCTGGTGTATACACTAGATTGATAATCATCCTGTAAAGGCCATGTGATTTGGAATCTTGTTTGTTGGAGGTGAGAAAAATTCTCATCGGTGCTAATGTTCTGGGTTTTATCAATTAGAATTATTATCAGAGATGAGGTGCACCATCGAAGGTTGATACTGGGTGAAGAATAAAAGAAGAAATAGTTGGTTTCTTTGCATTGAAGCCAACTATAAGGAGGAGGGCAAACTACATGTTAAAACACTCCCAAAAATAAATTACTCTCATAAGAGTGCTATAGATAGATTATGTGAAAACAACAGCCAATTTATATTTATAAATACAATAAAAGAAAATTGTAATATGCAAAGAAAACAAGCAAACAATCTACTATGAAACTTAATTTCCCATAATTAAATACATTTAAAATAATACCTTAATACTCAATCAATCAATAGTCACCAAAAACATACATCTCAGATCAATACAATATGCAAAGCAAACAATCCACTATACAAATTATTTGCCCATAATTAAGGATATTTAAAATAATATCTTAATACCCAATCAATCAATTCATAGTCACCAAAAACATATGTCTCAAATTAATAGTTAAAGTTATTTCCAAATGGATGACCATGCAACTTAATCTCCCATAATTCTTCCTTTACCAAGATTAGAGAAATTAATTACATTTGGAATACTTATGATACAAAATCTTGATTACAATATACTTTGTATCCCGGGAAATTGATTACATTTATAATGCTTCTAAGAAATTAATAATATTTAAAATTATTCTATAAAACAATCATAGCTTTTAGTTTCTATTAAAATAAATTTAATGGAAACCCAATAGTGTACAACGAAAATGAAAAGTGTTGGCATATCATGAAATGAGAGCATCCTGAAATATATCATCTAGTTTCTTAATTTTCAAGTCATTTGTGACAATTACGTTTGAAATGCTTCTAGTAAATTCAAAGTATTTAAAATACTTCTATAATAAAATCCAGGGATTAATTTATATTAAAAGAAATTTAATGGAAACCCCATAATGTACTGCGAAAATGAAAAGTGGGGCATATTATGAAATGAGGGCATTGTAGAATATATTATCTAGTTTCTTAATTTTCCAGTCATTTTTTTTTGCAACAAGTTAAACATTGTATGTGTTTGTTTTGGTGGACAAGGATATTTTCTTTGTCCAAGGTTCTACCAAAAAAATTAGAATATATAACTTTTGGGGATATTGGATGTGGTTATTTTATGTCAAAGTTTCGATCAAAAGTTGAACAATCTCACTAAAATTGAAACAACCAAAATCGATACATGTTATTTTTGAGAAGTTATACTTCGACCTGGGCTACTATCATAACTGATGTGGTTATTTTATGTCAAATATTCTAACCAAAAGTTGAATGATTTCAGTAAAATTGAAACAACCAAAAAAATACATGCTATCTTTGAGAAGTTATATTTCAACTTGGGCTACTATCATAACGATACCTTACATTTTGTGGGAATAGATAGGATTAAGTTATTTAATTTATTTTCAAACAAATGAGATATATGGATTGAGATGCAAAAATACTTTGACAAAGTGATACCCTTATGACTATACTCATCATTTGCTAGGGAAACATTATGCGAGTCACTCAACCTCGTAAATACAACATGTATTTATAGGCATTAATCAAGTTCATGGACCTCGTACATATACAACAAGTACTTACAACAATTAATGTCCAAACCCTTGGGATATTTTTGTGCTACACGTCACGACACTAATAACAAAACATACCAGGATTTGATCAATAGCCACTCTGATAAACACTAATAACAAAACATACCAGGATTTGATCAATAGCCACTCTGATAAAATAGCATAACCCTCATTTCTAAATCTCAACAATCTTGAGCTTAGTCTATTCTTGGGTTCTTTTGGGCAGAGAAAATTTTAAGGATGGAAATTTATCTTAAAGTTTAAAAACCTTGGCCAATCCCACTAGTCCATAATATGAAATCTATAAAATGTTTGGAGATATTTTTGTAAAAATATTCAAATTTATAATATTTTTATATAGCCTATATATAATTTTTTTGGCGATTTTTAGGGTAAAATAATTTTATTCTATAAAATTTGGGCGAATCATTTTTACAAAAAAATGGAAATTAACGAATCTTATTTTTGGAAAAAGTATAGAAAATTAGCCCATGGGCGAATATTAGCCCCTAAAATTTTCCCTGCTTTTGGGGATGGTGACGGTAAGAACCACGTCCTCCATCTCCTCGTTGAGATACTCAACATTAGCATTAGAATGTAGTCAAAGCTTCCTCAAGTATCCCACCCACGACTGTTCGCCTTTGCGACACCTCTCTACTAGATGCTACTACCATCTTATTCTGTGAGCTTATCTACAAAACATGACCATCCTATATGATAATCTCCTTTTCATCCTTTTTTCCCCTTCACACATCACAAAAATAAAATTAGTTAAAATCACACAGTCAAAACTGAAGAAGCTTGCACTCGTCTTCCTCCACACTGTAAATTGCAGTTACTCGCAGAGAATTTTCATCATTGTCCCTATCTCCAGCGAAGTAAACGAGACTTGAACCCTTTACGAATGAAGGGATGAAAATAGTGTAAAATATTTCTACATGTCACTTTTTTACTTGACAGAGACAACGAAATTACAACACATGGATTGGTTGGGTTGAATAGTGTTTGCCTAACCCAACCCCGCAAAGAAAACACTTTGGTGTAATAAGATCATGTTAAATGTATGATAATTTTTTGGAATAGTGGATACCCATCAATAAAGGTTACAATAAAGGTTCCATTAATTGATGCTATTTCAAATAGAAAATGGTTATATGATACAAGTTAGTAATAAAAGTAAAAATGGTTATAAGATATAAGTTAGTAATAAAAGTAAAAATGTGGTTATACAAAAAGTTGTTTTTATTTTTATTTTTATTTTGAAAAAGTAATAGGTCATTATTAATTAAAGTTTTATTAATGAATGTTATTTTATATGATAAGTGGTTAAATAAAATAATTTGTAATAAATATAAAATGTGATTATGGTGTAATATGCTATAAAGATAAAAATGCACTTATTCTAGGTGAAAATGTTTATGTTTTTATATTAAAAAGTTCAATTAATTAATATTATTTTAAACAGTAAATGTAAAAATGTTTGTGTCTTTTATAATAAAAATAAAGTACAGGATAATTTAAATAAATAATGAGGGAAGTGTTGGGGCTCAAAGTCACACTATTGTGCTGTAATGTAGAGCCTGTGAACATCTAAATCCGATTTTATTTTATTGTTTTTAGTTTCGTTTTATGCTGGAAAATCTGTGTATGAAAGCACCAAAATGTTATTTAATTCTTCCAAGTGCATTTCTGCATATTCTCAATTTTAAGCATTATTTCATTTTAGTTTTGGTGTAAAGTTTCAACAAGAGAAAATAAATATATAGAGAACATATTTCAACAAGTTAAATCAGGTTTTGTTTTGTATTTTCATGAATTTTGTTTTTGCTGTAAAATTATGTATGAAAATACTACCATTTTGTAAAATGTTGTTGGGCATAATTTCCACATGTTTTCAGGTTAGAGCATTCATATACCTTGGGTTTGACATAGGGTTTTGATGAGAAATTAGAAAATGTGAAGAATAGATTTCACCAAACTAAGGTGAGCAATTAAGAATTCATTCTTAGCCTACTAATATCAAAGGAACAACTAAGCAATTAAGAATTCAGCTATAAGAAACACAGTAATTTGAATTTATGCCATTTTATTCCAACCCATGTGAAAGTCTACCAAAATAACAAATATACTCCATGAAATCTTGATAAATTCCTCAAAAATTAAAGAAAACAATCTTACATATTCATAATTCTCTTTAATTCAAACAATTACATTCATATTCCATATAACATCAGGTTTACAACATGATCTGCCATGAAAAACTTATGCAATTGTATTAATATTGAGCAAAATTCAAATTACAAGGTGGGTTTTCAGAATTACATGAAAAGAAGCATTGACAGCCCAAGACATACTTCAGAATTCCTCCCTTACAACAACTTCAAAATGTCCCAACAATTTCAAAATGTTTTTGATAGAGTTTCCTTACATCAGAATTTTTCCTCCATTTTTACATCAAAATGAGGCCGATATAGGCTCTCAAGTATCAACACAAACAACTATTTGTATTCAATAACCACTAGGAATCTTTACAAAACTGCCAATTATTTTCTAACTAACTTCTTCTAGAAAATTCCATAAACGTGTCAGTTGTAGGGTGGGTCCCATCTACCTTGGCTATAGTGGGCCTCTTCCTCTCTTCCTTCCTTATGTGTTGACTTAGAGGTGCACATAGTTTGGCTAGGGAACCATTGGGGTCCACCTTGGTTGTGCCAATCACGGTGGTTGAGGTCATGTATGTTATTGTTGTGTTAGTCTAAAACTGGACTTGCCTCCATAGGTGATGTTGTGGCATAACTTCTCCAACTTGGGATGGAGCATGGGGCCTTTGAGTAGACAATCTGTAAAGGTCCATCAACAACTTCCATTATTTTCCAAAAATAATGTCACATGTTTGTGCATCTAAAATGAGTCCATATATCCCGGATGCGGGTGGTGACTTGGCGAGATAGGCAGGTGTCGGAAGGGGCACGTCACGTGGGCAGTCGGAAGCCCGGACATGCCACGACACACCCGACCGCAGAGACAATAAAGGCGATGGGAGGCTCCGCATACTCAGCTTCAATGCTGGGTTTATGGCTGGTTCAGTGGGCATTCATTGTGCATCTGAGTTCGAGGCAAATGGCGCTCGTTATTTACGCTCCCCTGGTCGCCTGGATTCATTCCTGCAAGAATTCCGAGCAGACGTTGGCAGAGGAGAAACATTCCCTGGTTCAGAGCACAAATACTCCGTGGGATTCTGGTCCGAAGGTTAATTTGACAATGCAGAGGGAGAGGCCCAGGATGAGCAGTCGTAGGGGAGGTTCTAGGGGCCGCTCTGCCACCCAGCGCCCAGTCAATTCGCCCTCCTCCTCGGCGGAAATTGCTTATGAGCACATCAGAGGCTCGAACAGACCTGTTGGACGCGGCACTGTGCGTGGGTGGGGAGAAATTCCAGAATGCGGGCATTTGGAGCACCCGGCTGTTCGTTATCGAATTCCTTGTACGCTGGAAAACAATACTCTTATCGTTTCAGTCATGGTGGAACACTGCAATAACCACAGAGGGCCTCTGGACAATTTGGGCGTGCCAGTGGTCGATATGCAGGTTCCCGCGGTCGATATGCGGAGGCCTACCCAAAATTACTCACCCCCAGCAACTCAAGCGGAGGAAGCAGGCCCTAGTGAGCCGGTTCAGAGGACACTGTGCTCGGAAATGGGGGTCTCGCAAAAGCTCAAAGGGCAGGCGAAGGATTTGGAGGTCTCGCAGAAGCTCAAAGGACCGGCGAAGGAGGAGCCCCATACAACCGATGAGGACTAATTCCGCTGTCAATCCGTTCACTGCTGCCAGGAAAGCAACTCTTTGTTTGCCTCTCAAGCTCTATGTCGATTTACTGCTCTCTTTGTCTATCTGTCTATGTGTCATCCATGTCGGATTTTGTGTCCACCGTGTCAGTCAATGTGTCCATTGTGTCGGTTTGTCAATCCACCATGTCAGTTCACATATCCATTGTGGCGGTTTACAGGCTTACTGTGTCGATTCAATTTTGTAATGATGCTACTCAGAAGGGTCTTTCATGGAGTCAATCTCGCTGGATATGCAGGGCCACGGCCCTGGTGTAATTTTGCTGTAATTTTTGTTTTTTGTAATATAAATTAGCCTAGTCTTACAGAGAAAAAAAATAAAAAAAAATGAGTCCATATAAATTTGTGACTGCAACATAATCAACTTGACCCTGTTCTTTGAAAATGGTCTTCAAAATAAACAAGAGTTCAAAATAGTTTGCATCCATATTCACTATACCTTTTTATTGAAGAGGGTGGTCTTCTTCCATGAAACCTTTCTGATAATTCCTCATTTCCATCAAACTCTTCATTAGAGACTCCTTGGGATATATATCTCCATTTCCATCAAAGAGTAGTGGGAACTTCTTATTTTGTAGAATTCCACATCTATTTTTTAAGCTTTGCACCACTTTTAAGAGTACCCCTGCTTTCTTATCCACTTACGTTACCAATTTTTTCTTCCCTCTTATTTGGTTAGCTCTTGAAAGTAACTTTTATCTATCAAGTTATTCCTTTGTAATATCCTCCTTAGACATATGATTCAGGAAGTTTACTATTGCTTCAGCCTTGGCAAGGAATTCTCTTATATTGTTCTTTATTATGTTCATCTCCCTGTGATCCCTTTTGACAACATCTGTCTCCTCCTGTAACAACTACATATGCTCCTAATTTTTATCCACCATTTTAATTATTTTGTCCCAAATTATTGTCCTAGCAGCTTTAAATGAAGATTTTCTTAGGTGTTTTCTCCTTAGTACCTCCAATTCTACTCCAATTTTTTGATACTCCTCCTGCTTCAGATATAACTCCATTTTTTTGAATTCCAATTCACCTTCCTTTTTCTTCAATTCTTGCTCTCGATTAGAGAGCAAAGCCTATAACTTCTTAGCATCCTCTGAAATTACCATAGATTCAACCTGCTTAGCATGAGTGTCAGGTGTTTGGTGAGACTGAGATGTCTCCCTTGTTTTCTCTCTCATCCCTTGAATTTGTGCCTCTAGTAGCCTTATCTAATCCATATACTCATTGTTCTTTGTTCTCATATCACGCAACTTCTCCTTCAACTCCTAATTTTCCCTCTGTGCTAGTGCAAGTTCATCTTTCTGCATAGGGTGTGAATCCAAGGTCTTCAATTTCTTTTTTATTTCATCAATCTCTCTGTCCTTGTCCTCCAATGTGGTTTTATATTTCTTAAAGTCCCAAGGGTGTGTGTCCAATGTTGAAAATAGTAACAAGAAATGTTAAAAATAGAATCAAGAAATTCTAATTTAATTTGTCCTTGAATTAAATTGTTAATTTAAATTGTAATTCTTTTCTCATAGCAACTTGTAATAGTTAACTAAGTTAATTTGACTTAGTTAGTTAGGAATTTCGAGTTGGAAGTATTTTAGAAGTCATGTATATGTTCTCCCTAAGTTTTCGGGGTCCAAGATGAGTTTAATTGTGAGTTGTAATTAGATAACTCAATTTATTGAGTTATGTTCAGTTAAATTAGTTCCAAATTGTTTGTGGAACTAATAGAGAGTTAACAATCAGTTGTTGCACTAGTGCATCCACAAGTGTCACTCTAGTTAACTGAAGATTCCCTCATCAGAAACTCATGCATGTCGATTATGAGAAAGACCCAGTTGAGACTATAGTGCAGGGGCAATGTACTATCAGTTTTATGATTTACTGAGTTGTAAATATCATGCATGCAATTAGAAAAGGACCTAATTTTGGATTGCGCAGTTATGGATGAGGAATTTCCCTTTAAATACAGGTTAATTCTCTCAAGAATAGTGCAAAGAATTAGAAGCTTGGAGGCTTGGAAATTTGGCGAAGTATTGGCCAAAGGAAGGCATCAGGCGGAGGGTAGGAAATACTTGTGAAAATTAAGCTCAAGGTTGAGCAGAGCATATTGTATTCATCCAAAGTATTTGACCAAGGGCGCAAGGAAATAAGGGCTTGGAGAGTAGCAGAAGAGGCTAAGGTTTGGCTTGAGCTTGCTTGTGAGCTAGGAGCTTGATCATATTGAGTGCTGGGATTATTCTTGTGAGAACAGGCATTGTATTATCATCTTGGATTTCTAATTAATGCAATATAGATAGTAGGGGTTTTGAGCCATGGCTTTCCCCATGAAAACTTATCGTGTTATGTGCCATTGATTTATCTTCTTCTTGTTCATATTGTTTTCATCAATCTTGATGGGCTTCCACTGTAAAGAGTAGAAGTAGATTCTTGTCTTTATCTTTAGTAAATTGCATGATCTTGTGAATCTACAGGATTTTCTACATGGTATCGACGTTGAATTCAATATATTAGAGGAGATTTCGAATTTTTGAGTTCAGGGTTACAGGTGAAATTTGAATTTGCATTTCATACTTCAGGATCGGCAGATGGCATTCTACGGTTTGCGGCTCGAGTATGCTTTGGATGGTAGCTCAAATTATATAGCCTGGAAAGATACAATGGAGGCCGTGTTGGAGGATAATGGCTTGAAAGAATTCATTGATCAAGACATTCCTAAGCCACCAGCATCGGATGCTCAGAATCTAGCCAAATGTAAGAAGTGTGTGGCAAGGGCGAGGTAGATAATTCTTAAGGGAGTTCGAGATCACATTGTCTCAAGTCTCCATCGGAAGGAAACTCTGCATGCTATGTGGAAAGAATTGAAGGACCTTTTCCAGAATAGTAGTGACCAAAGGAAGTTGGTACTGAAAGATAAACTTTGAAAAATCAAGATGGAGGCGGGTGACTTAATTCCAAATTACTTGACCAAGTTCACTCAATGTCGTGATGAACTTGGAAGTGTTGGAATCACTATTTCCGAGGATGATATGGCGAGTCTTTCTCTTCTAGGACTTCCAAAAAGTTGGAATAGTTATCAAGACTCTGTCAATGGTTGGGAGAAGCTGCTAGATTGGGAACGACTGTGGTCAGATTTGATGCAGGAGGAGATAAGGAGTAACACTAGAGATGGGACCCCTTCCAAGGAAGTGGAAGAGGATTTTTCCTTAGTGAGAAAGGAAAAGAAGGCAAAGGGAAATAAGTCCCAAGGCAAGGAGGGTGGAAAGAAGATGGACTTGATGAAGGTTAAGTGTTTTCACTGTCATGAGCACAGGCACTATGCCAAGAAATTCCCATAGAAGAAAGCAAGAAAGAAGGAGCCAACAGTTGCGGCAACAAGTGAAGCTCTAGCTTCACAATTCGAACTTGATTTCTCACTCTTTGCATGCACAGTCGGCACTACCATGGGAGGCGTATCGTATCTTGATAGTGGTGCCTCATTCCATATGATGGGGAATAGAGATCTCTTTAGTGATTTTGAGGAGAAAGACCTCAAGCAAAGCACAGATTTTGGAGATGATGAGAGGTATAGAGTTATCGGGATAGGTACGGTTACCTTTCAGAGGGATTCTGTTTCCCCTCTCAGGATCATAGATGTGATGTATGTTCCAGGACTAAAGAAGAATCTTCTTTTAGTCGCGGTATTGGAAAATCGTGGCTATGATGTGGCTTTTAGTAAGGGAAAGGTTTTCCTTAGACACATCACCATGAGACAGGTGAAACAAATCGGTGCACAGGTTAAGAGCCTATATGCTCTTGAGGTTCAAGATGCTTGCAAAGCCTTGAGGAGCAAGGCAAAGGTTAGAGACTTGGTAGTTGAGAGGGAGAGTAAATTACCTCTCAACATGCAACCCTAGAAGAAGCCTCTGAAGCAACTTCAAGAATTTGTGGAGCAGCCACATCTAGAGAAGATGAGAGGAGAACGAGTGGAGAGATCCACTCTAGTAGAGAAGAAGCAGTTTTAGACAATTGTGGAGCAGACACAATTAGAGAATTCGAGAGGAGACCGAATGGAGGCGTCCACTCATGCAGAGACCTCCAGTAGGGGGGAATTTTGAGCCAAGTGGGAAGAGGGATCACATGCAGCCATACTTCTAGGTTTGAGGTGGGGCGATGTGAAGTGATAGTTCCAAGAGGGCTGAAATTAGGCAGAATCCATTGAGAGGCTTTATCTCATGGATTATACCTTGCTACGGGAGCCTAAAGTACATAGTAGCAGGAGGAATAAGTGGGATTGATGCAATTAGAGATCAGAGTGATAGAGGCTAGAGAAGTCAAATACTAAAGAGTGTAGAGAAGGGTTGACAACAATGTAGAAAGGTAGAGTCAATAGAAGCGCATAGTTTTTAGTCAGCAGAGGCAAGAGAAGTCCGATATTTTGATGATAGAAGCATCATTCTGATTCAGGTTGGATGTTTTTTTTTCTAGAGTTGTTGTAGCAACAACACTAGAGAGAAGTGTTGCATGCAGAACATTCCAAAGGCTCAGGATCATGATCAAGTTGAATTCCATTCTTGTTGAGAGGGAGTGTTGAAAATAACAACAAGAAATGTTAAAAATAGAATCCATAAATTCTAATTCAATTTTTCCTTGAATTAAATTGTGAATTAAAGTTGTAATTCTTTTCTCATATCAACTTGTAATAGTTAACTAAGATAATTTGACTTAGTTAACTTAGGAATTTCGAGATGGAAGTCTTTCAGAAGTCATGTATATGTTCTCCCTAAGTTTTAGGGGTCCATGATGAGTTTAATTGTGAGTTGTAATTAGATAACTCAATTTACTAAGTCAAGTTCAGTGAAATTAGTTCCAAACTATTTGTGGAACTAATAGAGAGTTAACAGTCACTTGGTGCACTAGTGCATCCACAAGTGTCACTCTAGTTAATTGAAGATTCCCTCATCATAAACTCATGCATGTCGATTCTGGGAAAGACCTAGTTGAGACTAGAGTGCAGGGATAGTGTACTATCAGTTGTATGATTTACTAAGTTATAAATATCATGCATGCAATTAGAGAAAGACCTAATTTTGGATTGCACAGTTATGGATGATGAATTTCCCTTTAAATACAGGCTAATTCTCTCAAGAATTGTGCAAAGAATTAGAAGCTTGGAGGCTTGGAAATTTGGCTAATTATTGGCCAAAGGAAGTCATCAGGTAGAGGACGGGAAATACTTGTGCAAGTTAAGATCAAGGTTGAGCAGAGCATATTGTATTCATCCAAATTATTTGACCAAGAGCACAAGGAAATAGGGGCTTGGAGAGCAGCAGAAGAGGCTAAGGTTTGTCTTGAGCTTGCTTGTGAGCTAGGAGATTGATCATACTGAGTGATGGGATTGTTCTTGTGAGAACAAGCATTGTATTATCATCATTGTATTATCATCTTGGATTTCTGATTATTGCAGTATAGATAGTAGGGGTTTTGAGTTGTAGCCTTCCCTGGGAAAACTTATTGTGTTATGTGCCATTGATTTATCTTCTTGTTCATATTGTTTTCATCAATATTTATGGGATTCCGCTATAAAGAGTAGAAGTAGATTTTTGTATTTTTCTTTAGTAAATTCCATGAGCTTGCGAATCTACAGGGCTTTCTACATCCAGGTGAGTGATATTGTCTTCCAAATTCTTTATTTTGATTTTCCTCCATTTTCACCCCATCCTATCATACTTTAGCTAGCTACTTACCTTGTTGTACATTTATTGAAGAATCTTGGGAGTGGAATTTGTCCTATGCATCATAAGGGTGACTTGCATATCCAGCTCCATGATGTTTGTTGTTGGAGCTTGGTCAGTGGGACATCTGGTGAAACTTATAGTCTGCCATAAATCTGACTATTTAAGCTTCGGATTGCAAAATTTCCATTCTGAAAATTTCTTTCTCATTGTGCAACGCACCCTTCACTTGCAGCCTAGGGAGTGGATGGTTCTTAGCCTAGTAAATTAGTGGGACATCTGGTGAAACTTATAGTCTGCCATAAATTTGACTATTTAAACTTCGGATTGAAAAATTTCCATTCTAAAAATTCCTTTCTCATTGTCCAAGGCACTCTTCACTTGTAGCCTAGGGAGTGGATGGTTCTTAGCTACCCTTATGTCTCTTTTTCTTTCCTTGGATGCTTTATTTCCCATTTCTCGGTATTTATACACAATGGACATTTGTTCAATGTTCGTGTTCGAGGTCTCACCTGACTTTGTTGCTTCTGGTGTTGGCATGGAAAAATCCATGTGTTGAATAGTGAAGGTTGGATTAGCTAGTTCTTCCAATTGTATATTTTACAACACCAGGGCTTGAGACTTCGTGTTCTCTTCTTCATCATCCTCGTCATCTTCATCCTCTTATTCTGCTTGTTTCCCCTTAAACATCATAGGGTTATGTTCATCCCATTTATTGATGTCCATGGAATCTAAATCACTCCTTTTCCATTCCGAGAGGTGAGAGGTGCTTGATTCCACATGGAGTAAGATGGCCTTGACCTCTTCCCATGTATATTTGTTAGAAAAATATTCTATCATCGGATTAGGATCATCCTTATGTTCTTCTCTCTTTTCATCCTTCTTTTTCTCATATATAATATTATGAGGATCATACTGCCATGCGTCTGCCTGCAGGAAATCAATGCTTTTGAGAATGTTTTCCACTATACTCAAGGCACTCCTTTTTCTCACCACAAATGGACCCACTTCATGAGCAAGATGGAAAGTCACAATTACCTTCTAGGAAGCGAAATGTACATTGTCACTATAGAACTTATGCCTTATGTATTCCAATGTGAAGATGCAGTGAGTTGGAAAGGCTGATAGCTGATATGGCTTCACTTCAAATCCATAGATTCTTATGATAGTGTATTTCTTAAAGAGATACCAGTCACCCACTCGTATCAGGAGTAAATTGCAATGTGTCTCTAAGGAACTTGGGGAATTTGGGCAAGGGTTCACCATGTAACAAAGTGTACATAATGGGCATGAAGGATGACACATAATTAAATAAACCTTTGTTATTCTCGGGTCTTCTTACTAGGGGAAGCCACTCGAAGAGAGACAATGACATTTTTCTCATTGACCATGTTGAGCTTCAGGTGTTCAAGGTATGGGTAATTTTGATGGATAAAGAGATAGACTAGGTATGATTGATAATGTAAATATTAATCTTCTCCATAATCTATTAGCTGGGTATGGATCTCATCGGATAGAAACTGATGGAAATTATATTTGGTACATGCCTTGGTGATTGGATGACACAAAGGGACTAGGAGACCTAGAACCAACTCATTTATTAGGATATCAATGCTTCTACCAAGAACTTGGGTGATTATTAATAAGGTCATTTCATACATAGAATAAAAGACTGTGACATGGTAAAGAGGGGAAGTAGAAGGGGAAACTGCTCCTTCTTTGAAACTTTCATGAATCATCTGTTGTTCAACCTCTACTGAGAGGCCCCTCCATTAGTCTTCCAATACTTCCATGTCCAACTTTTCCAGAACTATCCTGTCCAGAAATGATAACATGGCTGCAATGGATTATGGTGTAACCTTTATAACTGCATTGTCTCCTTGATTAGATGTGATAATTCTTTGATCTGGTAGGTACCTACTGGCACACAACCCTATCATCTTTGGGAAATTGTAAACTCATGGAACCACTGCTAGCACTATATTTGATGCAGATAAATTGTTGAAGTCACCAATTGAATCAAAAGTGATTTGTATTATTTGTATTTCCTTCCTCATGTCATAGGTGATGAGAAGGGGATCTCTAACATCAACATCCTAATCGCAGAAAACTAGTTATTTGGCCTTTTGAACCATTTATATTTCAAAGGTACTTGGAGCGTGTGAGGTGGCCATTTAGGGTGCAAGACATGTTGAGGGGAAATTTAGTAGGCTTAGTGAGGCAAGGTATCATATTTGTGAGTGGGACTAATTAGTGAATGTGGAAGTGATGCGTAGGTAAACGAGATTTTGTTTAAAATTGTTCAGTTTCGTTGGCTTTTAGCATGGTAGGTGTTGAATTTGAATATTTTTGGGTAAACTGATCTAGAATTTGTCAAACTTTGGGCTTTAGAGGCTGTAAATGGATTAATTTTGAGAAATGACAACTCAAGTCATGTGGAAAATGAATTTTCTTTAACGGTTGCACATTTCTTCATGGGAAAGGGCTAGGGTTTCTTTTATTTCTTGAATTAGCTTAAAATTTAGTTTGTGGAAGGCTTTACTGGGTCAAATTCAAAATGACGAAGAGAATGTACAGTTTATGATTTGAATCTAAGCTTACAAAGGATGGATTTAAGCTTGTCAAGTTCGGCAGGTACACAAAGGGTGAGATGGAGGTTGAGCTATGCATAATGACAAATAAAATGGGCCCAAAGCTCATTTTAACAAAAAATTTGGGCCTAACACATGGTGGGGTGTGATTTGGGTATTTTTAAGGTTTATGTCATGTTGATGTCATGATGATGTTAGCATGACGTGGTCGAGTCCACATGTCAAATGCTAGGTGGCATGGGTCAAATGTGGCATGGGGTGGGATATCTCGTGTCAATGTAGTGTGGAGGTAAGGTGGCTTAGCATGAGGTTTGTTGCGGCGCCCATGGTGTTACTGTAAGATTTTAATTTGCAAATCAAAGTTGTCTTTAGTGCGAATTTTTGGACTTTCCAGTGTTGGAATCCGGTGGAAAAATTTGAGTTGAAATCTTGATTTGTCATTTAAAATGGTTTTTTAACTGTATATATGGATTCAACACCCTGAAAAACCCATAGGGTTGATCCGGATTTAAATAGGAACACAAAAAATTACAGAGATAACCATAAACACAGAGATGTAGTGGAAATAATACTTCATTTCATTGATGTAAAATACTAAAATATGCTTACAAATAGAAATGAAAATAAACCAGCTAGGGCGATGGTAGCTTATCTTTGAGAGGAGATGTGGTGGCTACATGCCTCTGAACCATGTTATAATGAGGCTCGAAGGCCTATTTATTGTTTAGAAATAATGGATTACCCTAAACATCCAAAAACCTAACCCTAGAAGATGAAACGCCAAATTGTGGGCCCCGTTTGGGTAAATTGGTACGTCAACTTCCCGGGGTCATAACTTTGGCATACGATCTCTGTTTGACGCGCACAATATCTCATTAGAAATATCTATCTGAGAACTACAACTTTGGGAAGAGAAACATTCGTCCATGGACCCATGTTGCTCCCAGTTTTCCAAAAAACGTCGTTTAGGGCCTCAAAACGGCTCTGGAAGTTCAGGGCCCGAAAAACTGCTAAAAATAGTAAACTGTGCTACAATTAAGGAAACTGAAAAATCTGACAGAAACAATGGTGGGGGTCCAAGTGGACTTGGCGGGTGGCCACCAATATCCACCTGGATCATTCCTCCACCCTTAGGAAGCATTGGTCCCCATTGCGTTGAGTTCCTCCATGAGATGAGGAAACTTCTGTTGAACTTAGTCCCTGGTGAGCCACTTGACCTGGTGAAGGAGTTGGCATGCTTTGACAACTCGATACAGTTGGATATTCTGCTGGCGAGTGTGCTTGATCTATGTGTCCATGATCCAATCAGCTGCAGATTGTTCCATGCAATCTGGATTTAACTCTTTGGGTGTGAGTTGTTCTGCAATGTCGGATTTGTCTAGTAATGGTGGAAAGTATGGCCGAAGGCAGTCCACATTGAACACTGGGTGCAGGCCAAGGAATGGGGGAATGTTGAGCTCAAATGCATTGTCTCCCACAACCTTGGTAATGGTGTAAGGACCATATCGGAGTGGTTTGAGTTTCCAATAGGCTCCGGTAAGGCGTTCCTTTTGCAAATGCAACCAAACTTTGTCGCCCACCTAAAACTTGTGTGACACCTAATCTTGATCATGTCGTTGCTTGTACTTGGCATTTGATTTCTCCAAAATGTCATGGACATGCTGGCGAATATGTTGGATGTGCTCAATGAAGTTGTTTGCCTTATCTGTTTCGGACTAGACATGAGCCGAATCTACGTGAGTAGCTACAAATGGCATGGCCACATCAATGGGACATAGTTGCTGGAATCCCAAGCCCACCTGAAAAGTGTTGTGGCCAGTCAAGATGTGGAGAGCCTGGTTGTAGTTGTGCTGAACATAGGGGAGGCTCTCGTCCCATGTGCATGGATGCTTTGATTTGTACATGCGCAGAATGTGTATGACCATCCTGTTGACAACCTCTGTCTGGCCGTCAAGTTGAGGATGGAAGGATGTGGACTTAGTGAGTTTGGTGTCTAGCATCAACCAGAGACTGGACTAAAATGTACTGAGGAACCTGTTGTCTCGATCTGAGATGATAGACTGTGGGATCCCAAAGTGTACCCACACTCATTCAAAGAAGAGTTTAGTAGTGGCTTCTGATGTGATATTCTTCTTGCGGGCCGCCATAATGGCCATCTTCGAGAACCTGTCGACGACCACAAAAACACAGTCATTTCCATGCTTAGTGGAAGGAAGGCCTGACATGTAATCCATGGAGATGGATTCCCAAAGTCGACTAGGGGTAGGCAGCGGGGTATAGAGGTCTCGCTTCTTGATGGTCGGTTTGGCAATGGCGCAGGAAATGCATGATCTGATGTACTTCCTGACATCCTGTCAAAGATTCAACCAATAGAAATACTTCTGCAGTACTACCACCTTTTTCTCGACCCCAAAATGCCCAACAACCCGACTGTAGTGTGCTTCCTAAATCATCTTGGCACGCTCGCTTGAAGGAACACAAAGGTGACCCAGGTGGCATAACAGGGCATCCTGGAGGTGAAAATCTGGAACATTCTGACCCTCCAAGAGTGTCTGGTATGTGTGGCTGAATTCTGGGTCGCTTTTGTAGAGAAGTGGTTAATCATAAGTCTTGTGCCTACAAGAGTTGAGCACGGTGGTTAACGCCATGATTGGTGGTCGACTGAGGCAATATGAAACATTATTGGTGCTGCCATTCTTATACTTGATATTCAAATGAAATTGTTGCAGGTATGTGGACCACTTCTAATGGCGATCATTCTGCAATTTCCCTTGGGTCTATATGAACTGCAGGGGTCAGTGGTCTGTGTGGATGACCGTTTCCTTCCCCAAAATGTAATGCTTCCATTGTCGGCAGTCCTACACAACGGAATACATCTCTTTGTCATAAGTGGGATACTTCTGAACTATGTCTGAAAGTGTCTCACTATGATATGCCATTGGATGCCCGTGTTGAGTAAGGATTGCCCCAATAGCATAGTCAGAGGCATTTGTCTCGACCTCAATTGGTTGTTGCAAGTCTGGTAATGCGAGCACTGGTGCCAAGCAGAGGCAATCTTTCAACTTTGTGAATGCCTTCTGTTGAGATTCAGACCTAAAGAATTTTGCTTTCGCTCCTCCCTTGGTGATTTGACTCAAGGGCCAAGTGATATGAGAAAATACCGACACGAACCTACGGTAGAAGTTGCCAAGACCTAGAAAGCTGCAGAGCTCTGTCAGAGTGGTTGGAGATGGCCAATCCTGAATGACTTGGATCTTGGATGGATCCACATGCACCCCCTGTTCATCAATAATGTATCCCATATACTGAACCTGGGTCATGCCAAAAATGAATTTATCCAAATTGGCACATAACTTGTGTTGCCGTAGTGTTTGGAGAACCTGTCGGATGTGGTGGAGGTGCTCTTCCCAACTCTGGTTGAAGATCAGGATGTCATCCAAGTATACCACTACAAATGAGTTGGTGAATGACCACAAGATGTCATCCATTAGCCTCATCAAGGTTACAGGAGCATTCGTCAATCCGAAAGGCATAACCAGCCATTCGAAAAGGCCCTCCTTGGCTTTGAAGGTAGTCTTCCACACATCAGAGGGTTCGATTGGTACCTGGTGATATCTTGACTTCAAATCAATCTTGCTGAAATATTTTTCCCCCTTCAGTTGGTCCAAGAGGTCATCAATTCGTGGGATCAGGTACCTATTACGGATAATGAGCTTATTCAACTCCCAATAGTCAATACAGAGTCTCCAAGTCCCATCCTTCTTCTGTACCAACACGATCGGGCTCCCACAGGGCGATGAACTCGGACGGATGTGACCTTTCTGCAGCAGCTCCTGAATCTGCCTCTTGATTTCATCATTCTCCAGAACGGAGTGCTAATAGATTGGTCCATTGGGTAGCGGCGCACCTGGGGTCAGATCGATGGAGTGCTTGACCTGACAGTGTACAGGAACCCCTGTAGGGGAGGTGAAGACGTCCTCGTACTCCTCCACAACCTTGTCCATCTGTAGTTGTCGTGTAGAGGAGCCCTGTCTAGAGGTCGTGGCCACCATCTTATTCTTTCCTTGAGGGCGTATCATCAGGAAAGCAAATTTCCTAGTTTTGGAAATGAGCTTACTGCATTGTTTTGTAGTAACCAAAGAGATGGCAGTAGGCGGTGCTACCTCCGGTATCCTGTACAACTTATTTCCCAAAGTAACATTAACAACACGGGGCCTTGATTCATACACAGCATGTCGCTTCCACAAGTATGGTTGTCCTAATAATACATCACAAACTTCAAGGGGAGCAATGTCACACAAGACCTCATCCGTGAAGGGCTTGATGTTGTATGCAAGGCGACACTGCTAGCTCACGTGAAGATCCCGTCCTTGGTGAAGCCACCCGATGGTGTACGGTTGTGGATGTGCTATGGTTGGTAAGCCCAGCCGCTTCACGACCTCTGCCGAAATGAGGTTCTTTTGGCTCTCATTGTCGATAATGAATTGTAGCGGGGAGCCCTTTACCCACATCTGGGAGTGGAAGAGATGCTCCTCCTCCTTTGGATCTTCGGGTTCCTCCTTCTCGATCTTCATGGTGGCAATGGTGGTGCTAGGCTCCGCATCGATAATCTGCTTCCCTTTGTCATTCCCCTTGTCGGGTTCTGACTCAGAGTCGGAACATGCATCTGATTTTGAAACCTTTAGCTCGGCCACCAGTGATTGCTTGGCCCGACACTCACTTGTGTTGTGAGTGAAGCTCTTATGGAACTCACACCACTTTCCCGTGTCGTTTTTTGGCTTCGCAACACTATTCTTTGCTTGCAGCTTTGGCGGGTTTTCTTGGGCCGCCCCACCTTAGCTTTGTCCTTTGTTCTGCAGTTTAGGGGCACCTTTCCCTTGCTTCAGATTCGCAGATCCAAAGTCTCACTTCTTCTATTTAAACTTTTGCCCGACCTTGATGGCATATCGGTATGTCGTGCCTAGCGAGGAGATGTTCAATAATTCTATTTCTTCCTGGATGTACTTGTGCAGGCAGCCATGGTATTTGAGTATAAAATGCTGCTCTGAATCCTTGATACCCAACTTTGTGTGAAGGGTATGGAAAATATTGGTAAACTTTGGCACGTCTTGGTCCCTTCCTTGTCGCAGCGTGGTCCACTTTATGTATTGATCCTCATAGCTTCCGACAAGGTAGTATTGCTCCTTTGGCATCCCGAAATGAATTCCAAGTGGGTGCAGCTGAAAATAGTGAGCCTGTGCTTTCGTCCTTCTACTCGCAGTAGGTTTCCCACCAGTCCTTGACATGGGGGGTTGCTTTGAGAAGAGCGAAAATAATCTTTTCCCAACTGGAAAAATCATGAAAAGAAAAATAACCCTCTAGCAGATTTAACCATTTATCGACGGCATCTGCATCTATCTGACCCTCGAATATGGGGATTTCAAAATTAACTTGTACCTTAAATGGTGTGGCATTTCCAGAGTATCTGTTGGAAGCCGATGCATCACCCCTGGGTAGCCATTGAAGGATCTGGGCAAAGTTGTCCATCATTGCGTTCCTTTGTTGCTTGAGGGCTTCTTCGAGTAAGATTTTGATGGGATCTCCTGCCCACTCATCTTTCTTTTCATCCTCCATGGGAGGCCATCGGGATTTACAAGGTTGGTCTTACAAAGGTTCGACCAGTTCAAGCCCTAACTCCTTATATCTCGACCTCGTTGGGGACATGCAAAGAAAAACAGAGAAAAAGCAGACCGCTTTGATACCACTGATCCGGATTTAAACAAGAATGCAACAAATTACAGAGATAACCATAAACACAAAGATGTAGTGGAAATAATACTTCATTTCATTAATGTAAAATATTGAAATATGCTTACAAACAGAAATGGAAATAAACCAGCTAGGGTGATGGTAGCTTATCTCTGAGAAGAGATGTGGTGGCTACATGCCTTTGAACTATGTTACAATGAGGCTTGAAGGCCTATTTATTGTTGAGAAACAATGGAAAACCCTAAACATCCAAAAACCTAACCCTAGAAGATGAAACACCAAACTGTGGGCCCCGTTTGGGTAAATTGGTACATCAACTTCCCAGGGTCATAACTTTGGCATACGACCTCCGTTTGATGCGCACAATATCTTGTTAGAAAGATCTATTCGAGAACTAAAACGTTGGTAAGAAAAACATCAGTCCATGTACCCATGTTGCTCCCAGTTTTCCCAAAAAACGTCGTTTAAGGCCTCAAAACGGCTTTGAAAGTTCAGGACCCGAAAAACTGCTAAAAATAGTAAACTGTGCTACAATTAAGGAAACTGAAAAAGTTGAAAGAAACAATGGTGGGGGTCCAAGTGGACTTGGCCGGTGGCCACCAATGTCCACCTGGATCAAGGGAACTTCGATTGTGCAGGGGTTACCCATCAAGCTTGTGATTTCAATAAATTCTTGTCGAATTTTAGAGAAATTAGACCGGAAAAACCCACCAAAAAAGCTTCCAAAATGTCTCACTAAAGACAACTCGTTGAAAATCAAGGAGGGGCGCGAAGGACATGAGGAGCTTCCACTCATTCTCCTCTAATGTAGAGTTGCGTGGGTCATTTGATCGACCTCTGCACAAATCGTCAGATTTGTGCACACGTAGTTTTTTACTATGCCTACCCAATGTCATGGGTTGGTGTCACCTATTGTCATGGCCTTCCCACTGGTGCACTCTGTTCGCATGGTTGGGGGGCCTTTTCCCTTGTTGGCCTAGTCTTTCTACATTCATTAGAGCTCCTTTGTTAGCAGCTTTACTTGGGACCTTTGGATGCTCATGGGCCTTCTTTGTCTTTGGGAACCCTGAAGACAAACTTCTTAGGGATGGTGTATTCTGGCACCAACAAACAACATGTATGATAAGTGATAATATTGAAATATAAAGTTAATCATAATAAATGTTAATTACTAAGTTGAATACACTTAACATATGTGTATCTTGGATATTTTTTTTGGAAAATTTTAAGTCTATTATTAGCAAATGGGCTAATTTTCCATGTTTTTTTCAAAGAAAAGAACATTGGTCAATTTTCATTTTTCCTAAACATGATTTGCCCAAATTTTATAGGATAAAATTAGTTTATCTATAATTTTCCAAAATTTTATAGAAACTATATAACATCGCTATAACTTTGAATATTTTTACAAAATTATGACCAAACATTTTATAGTTTGCATATTAGGGACTAGTAATATTTGTCAAGGTTCCTAAAATTTAAGATAAATTTCCATCCTTAAACTTTTCCGTAGTTGTTTTCTATAACATAAATATATATTTATTTGTAACTTTGAAAAAGATACAAGAGAGTTACATTCTCTACTATTGTTCCTCTTTGATTGTATATTTTCATCATTGGGTTTGGAGATCTAACACTTTGAAGAGTAAGTTCAATTTTGGTATTGTTTGCAAGTTAATGGATCCTACATATTCTAGATAATGAAGGTGTAGTCTAATGTTGTAGCAAACTTCCCTTAGGTTGCAGGGATTGAATGATATGGGAAGGTAAATTTTTCATCAATTTGGTACTCTAACCAATTTTTTATTGATCTAGGTAACTTCGGAATTGGGAAAAATCTTCAAGGGAATCATTTCACCATGTATAGAATTTGGATCATGTTGGAACCTTAATCATACCTAAAATTTCAATGCAATTATTATCAAATTTGTGACTAGAAAGTGGGTCATTTTGCTACAATATTAGATTACTTCAAGGATCAATGATGACAAATAGAGATAAGGGCTCTTTTTAGGATGGAAATGACTATCCCCTATCTCTTAGGAGTAGTACCTAACAATGAGGGCTCATAACATAGATTTAGTTGGGTTCAATGAAGAGTTTTCAATATAATGAGAAAAAGGGCCTTCTTATGGACTCAATAAGTCATGAATGCTATGACTAAATGTTGAAACAATTCCAAAGAGAACATTAATACCATATTGGTTTTCCTTCCAGAGTGGATCAACGTTTTAGTATGACATGCAAAAAGATCTTATTTAGCATGCACTTCCCTCACTTGCATGCAATCACTTCCACAATGACCAAATGCATAATGATATAGGACTAAGAAAGGTCAAAAGTACTCCTTTACCACACAGTTCACTTTATATCACCTTGGCCTCACCTGTTTTTAACTCATATGCACCCATCACTTAGATAAGGAAAGAACCCTACTGTAACACACCCTTAACCTATAGTGAATAACAACAATAGTATATCCTTAATACATGATAATTGTGATCTAATTTTTTCTCTTAGAACAATATTGGGTATCTTATTGCACAACATGGAATTTCTCCACCAATATTCACTAACCTATGGTAGGTTATTGATCACTCCTTATACTGGAAAACACATTATTCACTCTGTCTTCATTCATAACAAATGACACTTAAACGTTCCTTGCATGTGACTTTTGATTAGAGTTGAGACATAAAGACAACAATAGGGTCGTGGAAATGCAATCTTTATAATTAGGATGGGTGAACAACATCATGAAAATACCTTGGGTCATGGAGTCAATAACAAATAATTCTCTCTCCCTATATTTGTATAGACTATTGTTGCTTAGTTTGTTGTAATATCTAATACTATTTTGAATCACTTATACACTTGCAATACTTGCAAAAATGTGTTTTCTTCTTTGATGTAACGCTTTATGATTTTTTCAATAAATTAATCTTATATTACACAACCCAATGATTTTCTTTCAATGTGCGTTGACAAGCCATTTCTACATTCTTTTGAAAAGTATCCAAAAATTATCATGGAATTTCAGTTTGTTTTGTAATGTAGAATTCTTAGAAAATAAGTCATAACTTGATAAGGGGGACTGCAATTAATAGGGAAGGATGACATCTTTGGAATGAAAGAAAACTCCTCCTAGAAATATAAGATAGAGAAGGAAATTTGAGACATTGGATTGATGGAAATATGTAGAATTCTTATTCCATTCACAATGTTCTTCACCTTGAAATCATAGCAAAAGAATGTGTGGAAGAAAACCTTGGATTAAAAACCCCTTGAGAGAAATAGTTTACTATCTTATGATTCTATTGGAAACTTTTATAAATTACATTTATGATAAAACTATTGAAAAATCAACTTTAGTTTTTGGGAGGTAATGTTTTTGGTTTTCTCACTTCCCATTGAATCCAACTCATAGGGATTTAATATAGAAAAGAAAGTGTCAGCTACAACCTACACAAGTTATTCCAATCTCAAAGCAAGTGTTAGCCTATGCCAACACACGCTCAAACTAGGCCCATAAATATCATTTTCGTTCATATATATTGATAATTACTAGCTTACTTTTCCTCATTATTTATTCATGTGGTATTATTCACTCTCTTTCTCATCCTAAAATGGATCTCTTATTGCATATTTGAAACATTAATATTACTTTATTTTACATATCCAATCCTAAAGCTAGAAAAAACAACATACAATTTGCTTGATCATAATTAAATTAACATGGATTCACAAAAAAT
The DNA here is from genome assembly GCA_031772625.1 of Pinus tabuliformis. Classification (NCBI taxonomy): domain Eukaryota; kingdom Viridiplantae; phylum Streptophyta; class Pinopsida; order Pinales; family Pinaceae; genus Pinus; species Pinus tabuliformis. Next base: position 22,724,186 of record CM062811.1, read on the forward strand.
AAACCTACATGTTATAGTCATAAAAAAGAAGAAGGAGAAACAACCCATGCACCAACTAGCTTTCCTTTCTTGCCAATCTACTTATTGACATTTATCAACCTCCATTCACCTTTACGGGCATCAAGGACATCAATTACCATCAACTATTTATCATTGTCATTAGGAACCTAAGAACTATAAGATTTATCTTGATTAAAGAAGTTGAATTCATGTTTTCTTTTCCCAAACTTAAAGCAACGACTCGTCTTCATTAAACTAGACAAGATATGCCAAAAAGACCCAAAGTAAATACCCCTTTGATAAATGGGGTAATAGGGGTTGTAGAAGTGGTAATGCAAATCTTAGAGGAGGAAGTAAGAAAAAACTTAGAAATGCTAATAAAAGGCTTAGAAGAATCCACCTTATTGAGCATTAAGTTTTCTTAGTTCTTCCACCATGAAGGAAAGTGATGACTAGGCCATTTGTGCCTTGTTGCCTTAGGGTATGAATCCACTAGGTGCTCATGTTGAAAGAAAATGATACAATGGAACACAATATTATCATAGTCTACACCTATGTTTAATGATGATTACCACACCTCCAATGGATTTGATCTAACAACCGTCTACTCAAAATATACATAGATACACATGTGAAATAAGGTAGTGATCACTTTATCTTTTGTGGAGTTTCTAATCTAGACAAATTCGCCCAAGGTGTTGCCAATAACTTCCAAGGATTCGAGTCTCCAAAATATCAAACACAAATGTAGTAGTCAAACCATTAATGACACCAATTAGGATAATGTTTATGGATGGGGGTTGAATTTAGGTTAACATAGTTACATTGACCTTGAGAAAAGGGCTCCATGACAATTTGATCAATATTTACAACTTCTTTAGTGAAGGCCACAATTGTTATAGCATCATTTATCACCTTTATATACTTGATAATCTGTGTCATGGCCTTGGGCTACCCTTTCCCTTCAGACTTGGTCTAATTATTAAAAAACATTATTTTAAATTCCATAGATGACTTTGCCCTTCAAAAAACGCGTGCACATGCGAGTTCAACTATACCCAACCCGCGTATATGATTTAAAATATGAAAAAATATAAAATCCCTATTTTTTGGGCGGGGTTTATGGGTTACACCAAAATCCTACCTACAGGAGCCCGTGACCTAACTATATCCCAACTGAAAAAACTATTTGAGGTGATATAAGTTCACCTCATGGGGAAGGCCTACGAGGAGAGAAAGATAGGAAATTGAAATTATATCCAATTTTTCCCTAATCAAGTCTGATTTATCCCTATGCCTCCTGCCCTCCCAGCTATAGGAAACTCATGTTTCCTCATTGTGATTTCCATATCCTTTATATGGAATCCATGTGTATGCATTTGAAAGAGGATTCTGGAGGCTTGGGTTGGACGAATCTGGAGGAAGGTTTCGCTTGGAGTCGTGGACAAATCATGCTGTATTCTTCCACATTCTTTTGCAGTCATCAATAAAGAAGCTTTGTCTTGTTACTGATGTTATGATCTTAATGCTTTAATTCATGTTTTAATCTAACTTATGTATGATTTCATGTTTTATACTTATGTGATTATATGATCTAACATCTATATCATGAACATGCTTTGAACTACTGCTAGTATATCTTCTTTTCTTGGATGAGTCGTGGGTTTTGAAGCATTGGAGGAAGAAGAGAGTTTGGACCCTACGGGAATGACCTCAAATGTAGGACCTTTGCATAATATCTCTTCTTCCTACTTTAGTAGTTTAAGCATTAGGACTGCTTGTTTGTTTGCTTCTTGTTGGTGTATGTCCTTCGCTCTGTTGGGGTGCTCAACCCATACCCTAGGGTGTATTATTCCAATAACAGAATTGACGACTCCAATGGGAAATACTTCTAGTATTTCCTAGTTTGGGTTGTTTCTTTTATGATCTAGGACTCCTTGTTTGGTTTCTTTTTTTTCTAGTGTCTTTGACTTATCTGCAACCTCAGCAAAAAATCTGATTTTTTGGATCAGACCTAAATTTTTTATTTTTCTTTATTGACTTTTCTATATGCGAGTTTTATTTTACACATTCGCACATACATGCGCTTTTTTCCAAAGAAACACACGCATACGCGTGTTTCCTTGAGAATAATCGCATATACACACGGGTCTGTCACTACATAGTGACGTATGCTTGGTTTTGAATGAATGTTTAAAACGTTGATTCTAGTAAAGGGTTTTTCCTCATGTTTATTGCTTATGTTTAGTCATTTATTATCTGGGAAAGTCCTGCTTTTTGTAGATTTTCAGTTTCCTATCTCTCTTTGTGAAAAGACCTAGTCAACCTAGGGTTTTCTTTTTGGTAAAGTGTCGGTTTCTGTGTTTGGGTTCAAGGCTTCTCAGTGAAGTTCTTGGCTGTTCTGAGCCTTTGTAATAGATAATCGGTTTCAATTAATTTATAACCTAGCCTTTGTATTTCTTTTCCTTGCTTTCTTGAAAGTTTAAATTTTTGGTTTTTCCTTGGTTTTTGAGAAATTTTTTCTTGCAATCTTGAAAGGTTTTCTTGGTCTTCTTGAATTCTTTCTTGTTTCCTGGAGTTTGTATGTTGTTGTTCATATCATTTTATTTGGGTTTGTAGCCTCTTTTCACTTTAAGTATTATCATGCTTATGATTTCTGTGGCTTGTGAAATTTGAGGTTCTTCATGCTTGAATTTGATATTGAAGCCTTTAGTAGTTTTTGTTTTCTCGAAAACTCTTTGTGTCCTTAAAAAGAAAAAGATAAAAGCATTGCTTTGTTGCCTTTCTTTTTCCATTTTGGTTTTGTTTTTTATCTTCGTATCATTTTGAGCAAGTGTGAAGTATTTTCATTAGGTTGAGTTCGCTTGATTTTGGGAAGAGTTTGTGATTGAATTTGTTCTTCCTTGTTGGCATTATGGTACATGTGTTGTCCTTGATGGAAACTCACATATATGATAACCATATGTATCCATAGGTTAGTTCAGAAATGATAAAGTGATGTATGATGGCAACTCACATTATAACAGGTCAATTCAAAGTTAACAGAGTAATGGCACAGAAGAACAGGATGATGGGACAAAGGATTACAAATCAGAATCAAGAAATTGAGGAAAGAGAATGTTTTAAGTTATATACGTTGTTTAACCTAGTCCAATTCACGTGTACACGCGGGTACACAAAATACAAGGTGTGTATACGTATGCATGCAATTTCATAGAAGGAAAAGCGCGTATGGGATGGAAAATTATGGTTAAAGAATACCAAGGGTCCATACCATGGTATTAGCCCATAATATTGAGCAGAATAATGTTACTTTATCTCGTCTAAGAATACCATAGGTTCTAAGTGTTGTTTTTGTTCATGGTATTGACAAAGGCTCTAAGTATATAAGGAGGAGAAGATCAAAGGGCTAAATGTGCAAGTGAAAGGGTTTTTCATGAATACTTCTATCTGAAGTATATGTTGTCTTGTAAGGGCTATGGTTATGATATAGATCTGAAAAATCTTGTGCACCCTTGGATACAATGTTGGATCAGGATCATGATACCTAAAATCACTTATCATTGTATGATCTAATAATGATTTGAGTGCTAACGCATGTTTAATTCTTTAAATTCTATGATCTGATTATATCTGAAGCCTTGAAAAGCTGCGAATTTATAAGTCATTATTTGCAGATCTATATGCAGATTAGCCTCGGTGAAGGCATGTATACACGCGGATTCAACACTTCCAAGTAGCGTATGTAGAAGAAAGGCTTGTTGTTCATAAATGACTAATCTATATGATCAGTGCTACTATTTTACTTCTATTTGTCAATGATGTATTCACTAGATCTGAAGTTAAAATAATTGTATAAGAAGATTGAGTCTGGTTGACTCATTGATTAAGTAAAAAGGGTGATATTTTGTTGTTATCTGTTTAGAACTCTGTAATATGATAATAGATCTTTAGAATGCATTTGTTTAATAAGTTTTATGATTTAGTATATTTAGAGGTATACGCAGGTTGAGTTACAGAAAGTGGCGTATACATGCAGGTTGTCCTCATTAAAGCAGCATATACATTTTGACATATGATTTTTGAGGTTGCAATTGGTTCTTGTGTTCTGAGTTCAGATTTGTGTTCTGGTGATAGTGATCTGACTGTTCAGATTGATTGATTGTGTTTCGCTTTAAAGTTGATGGGCTTCAGTGATTGGTTGATGCAGTTGTGTTTGATGGTTGTATTGCAGTGGTGATTGATTTTGAGCTTCAATGTTACTGATGGGTCAAGTCTGAAAAATTGATGAAACGTGGCCTACATATTGTGTTGATGTGTATCAGGAGTATCCAGTTTGAAAATTTACGAAACGTGGTCCCTAGAGAATGATTGAAGGTGGTAGCCTTCTATAGGCCAGCGCCTATGTACTGGTAATCATATTAGCCAGTACAAGAGCCAGGAGGTTGGAGCTCCCTTCTTATTGAAGTTGGAAAACAAGTGAAGGTTTTAGCGTTCAGCAAGTGGATGCCTGTGTATTGGAAAGAGTTTGCGCCAGTACAAAACTTGTAAACACTTTTAATAATAAGAAGATTGAAGATTGAGATGACAACAATGGTGGTTATTTCCCACATTGGGTTTCCACCTGAAAAATCTTGGTGTTCATGTGTGCTGCTTATGTGTGTTGATTTATTTTGTTCTTACTGCATCTGTTTACTACTTAGTAAATGCATCACACTCTGATTTAAGTTCAACATACAATGAATTAGCTATTTATTATCTACATGTTGGTTTCATTCATTATAGTCGTGGACATATGATGTTTGGTTTCTGTAAAATCGTTTATACAGTTTGAAAAAGAAAATTACTATTGTGAAAGTTTAAAACACTTATTCAACCCCCCTCTCAGTATTTTTCCCAACATTCCTTTTGTCAAGTTTGGCCTCCTTATCATTTTGAGGAATACATTTTCTTTTTTTTAAGAGTAGTCCTTAGAATCTTGCATTAAGCATTTAGTTTTGCATTAGGATAGTTGCACTGTAAGATTTTTTAGTTTTTTTGTAGATTTTGAGTGTGTGAGCGTGTGTTTTGAAAAAAGAAAAATAATTTTTTGCTTTCATAGTTTGTTTGTAGAACCTTGTATAAATCTATTTTCATCGAAGAAAAAAAGTTGCATGCACATGTAGCCAGGTTTCCTATTGATTTCTTTTGCGTCCATAACATTATAAAGTTGAACTTCCATTTTACCCTTGACCTAAGAAAAACCATTAAAATCAAGCGCTAAATTTAAAATGAACTAGAATTTTTTGATTTTTCATAGTAACATCAACTTGTCTAGGTCATATGAGGGCCTTGGAATAGGCGAGTGGAGAGTTAACTCTCAAAGACCACTCTGAATTTAAACATAGAAGTTTAGTTAAAAGATTGAAATCCAGTGTCATGAAGTTGACCGAGAAATCTCTTCTCTTCTGGAAGTTAAGCATGAGGGCGGGTGAAGGTAGGAAAGAGAGATACCCCCTCTCCGACTTGTTGGATATTGACCAAATACTGTTCCGCTCGGCTGGCGATATGGACTAGTGACCTTAGTTTCCTTTCCTAGTGACCACATACGTGACTGTGGGGGGGAATACCAGTGGTACTTGAGGTAGACGTTGTATCACTCTCATTAGTACTTTTGGAGGGTTCCCTTGCGAAGCTTTGGTACTTACACCAAAAAAGGCTTTTGATTGGAGGTCAACGTAACTATTTATGTTACCTTCATTTGTAGGCTTGGGCCGTAATTATCCCAAACTATCTTTGGAATGTCCTTTATATCACTTTCTTGTATTTTGGTGTCTAGTCCTAATCACCCAGAGTGGAAATACCAGAAAGTATATTGATTGATTGTATCTTTAGGGACATTTCAGTGAGTTCTCTTTGATCCTAGATTGCCATATCTTTATAATTTTTTGAGTCTTTATAGGTTATCATAATAATTAAAAGTGGCTGATCGACCAGTTCATCGGTCCAAGAGGCTTCGTGGGCTCTCACCTACGAGTGTCGAGCCTTCTTCTAGAAGGCATAGGAGCGATTCTTCTGGTGATTTTCAATCAATAGCAGTGAACGCATCGAAGATTGATCCTCTGCATCATGCTATAGTTTCACAAGGTAGACCTCGTTCTAGTCGTGTTTTGGATAGGGATACTCCTATCCTTTCTAGGGTCCCTCTCTAGTTGGAAGACAAAGTTGAGGTTGAAGATATTCCTGAGTCCCCTGTGAATCCTTCCCATCTTCCTCATAATTATCCAGACGTTATATTATAGATTGGGACCCCGACTCATAGGCTAGAAATCCCTGGTTTTTATTGTCCTTTTTCTTCAATGGCTAGTGCTAGGAGCACGAATCCAACGATGATTTCTTCTAGTGAGCATACTCCTCTTTCAATTCAAGGAGTATGTACTACTGCTATTTCTACTATCACTCCTAGTACTACAATATTTTTCTCTACCTCCATTCCATCTTTGAGTGGGGGCACCCAAGCTTTTGCTTCCCACACTAGTTCCTTCCCCTTTGGGCTACCTTCTAGTGCAATTCGCTCAGTTCCTCTATCCATCCCATCCATTGTTTCCACAACTATGACTTCTATGGCTAGTCCTTTAGCTTGCTTTCCAGGTTTTCCTTTTGGAAGTGGTCATATAACTCATTCTAATCCTTCTTTAAGATCTCTTTCTTTTTCTGCTCAAGGTCGAAGTTATAATCCTTTTCAAGGATGGACTAACCCTAATTTTAGTGTCTTAGGAATTGGGAATCGATTTTCTTTTGGTCAACAGGGGAACATGCCTTACTCCTTCGTAAGTTCCTTTCAAGATTTTTCTCCCTTTGCTAATGCATGTAACCCTTACCAAGGGCTCTCCTCTCCTTTTAATACTTCACTTAGTGGAAATATTCCTGGTTATGGTAACTTTTCGGTAGGAGTTGGTCAAACTCTGAATTTTTCTAAACCACAAGGTTTTCCTTATGGTTCAGTTTCTTCTACGAGCAATCCTTGGAAACCTGGTGCCTCTACAAATCTAGGATATTCTTTTCAAAATGTTTGGAATCCATCTCATAGTGGGTGAAATTCTCAAGATCCTTCATGCTTACCATTCCTAGCAACCCTAAATTTTCTAGATCTCTCAAAATTGATGAACGATCCCATCCGATATAATCCAGTGTGGCCTTCGGTTCCCACCAAACGTCCATTGGATATCCCAAAATTTGAAGGAAAGTCTGGGGAGGATCTGGCTGACCATATCACAACATTCCATTTATGGTGTTCATCTAAATCTCTAATTGACGATTCAATCAAGTTGAGATTGTTTCAGTGCACCTTAACTGGAAATGCTGCTAAATGGTATATAGAGCTTAATGGTGGTACCTTTGCTTTATTTGGTGAATTGGCTACTATGATTTTGAACCATTTTCAGTTGCTTGTTCGATATGGTGCTGGAACTGAGCTATTGTCTAGTTTCCAACAAGATAAGGAAACTCATATTTCTGACCATATTCAGGAATGGCAGAGAAGGAAGAGGCTCATCAAAGCCTATATTCCTAATGAATTCCTTCTCGAATAGTTTTTAAAATCTTTACAGCTAAAAATTTCTAAGGATGTATTGCTCTCCAGAGTATTCACTAAAGAACTGGCTATCTTTAGAGCATAGAAATTAGAACTTATATATTCTCAGTCTGGGATTCTTGAGAATATTTTTCCTGATGCTCCTTGATCCAAGATTGATTTAGCCAAATCAAAGCCAGGTCCCCATGCAGACAAGATTATTGGTTCGATCAATAATAGCACGGCTAACCTGCTAAGTCAATTACAACAATTGTACTTACAAATTGCTTCTTTGATTTAGGAATCGCTATCAGTGCCTATGCCTTCTCAACCTTCAGCTATTAACGATTTCCAATCTTCTAAACCCAATGGAAATCAACAATCTGATGGGAAGAAAAAGAGACGAGGTAAGAAGAAAGATAAAGATGGGAAGGGTAATGTGAACAAACCTAGTAATAATAATGGGGAGGGTAAAAATGAGTCCAAAAAGAAAGTTAAGTTTCCTTGCAAATTGTGCAACAAAGACCATTTAACTCATCTTTGCCCTAAGATTTAGGATGCTCAATTCTTATTAGTACAACAGGGTTCTTCTAGCACCCACGCAATTCTAACTAACCCTTTTCCTCAAGGGCAGCAAATGTTCGTTGGCCCAAATGCTAATACTGGAAACCCCATAGGGGGCAACCAGGAAGGGGAAAATCCATCAAATGTATATATGATGAGTTCTCATGTTGATGTTGCTACAATATCACATGATTATGGTGAACCAGAATCCTCTAAGGCTAAGGCCACTCCTGATGTTCCAAAGCCACTCCATATTGAGAGGCCCGCAGTTGAGTCTATACCTTGGATGCCGAAAGGCTCTGCAAAATGTTCGACGATTAACCCTAATGCTAGGGCTGCCCAGAACTACTCCATTATTGAAGATCTGGCTCAAAGCCCTTGTGCGATGTCTGTGTTAGAGGTACTCCAGTCGTGTCCATCACAAAGGAGTGTGTTGCTCACTGTGATCGAGGCTATAGATCCGAAAAACTCTCTTATTGTTACATTTGACATGTCAAATATTAAGAAGAGACTACCTCATCACATGGCTTTCCAAATTAAATCTACATATCGAAAGATCAATATCTTTCGAACTGTAGTTGATGAGGGAGATTCCACATGTTTCATGTCTATTGCATGTTGGAAAGCTATCGAATCTCCTCAAGTTGTTCCTTCACCTAATCTCTTGACTGCATTTGATGGTCATTGTCATAGGCCGCATGGAATTATTCCAACCTTTCCCATTTTTGTTGGGGGAAAGGTGGTTAATATTGAGGTGGAAATATTTGATGCAAATTTGGATTATAATCTTCTATTGGGACAAAATTGGATTTATGAAATGGATGCCAGTGTATCATCATTATTTCACATCCTATGCTTTCCCCATGAAGGGAGAATTGTTACTGTTGATCGGATGGAATATTTTTTGAAAGAATCCATTGCATCCTATGCTTCCTCAATTCCCTTAGTGAATAATCCCAAGCAACCTATTGAGAATTTAGGAGTCAGAATGTATTCCTTATTAATGGGTACTTTCGATCTTCCTTCTCCTATTGCTCGAATAAATTCCATTTCATCGTACAAGGCTCCTTCTCGAAGGGATTTCTTCAAAACTCATTATTTTTCAGATCCTTGGCCCTTACCCTCTTCTACCACCACATTAGAAGTAGGGAAAGTGGGTGGAATGGCATATCCTATGTCTGTAGCTGAAATTTCTTATCAATTTATAGTTAACACTGTAGATTCTGATCCTACTCCTCTTTCACCGGAGGATTTGGATGGAGATGTGGCTCCGGCTTGGACTCTTGACTCTACTTCTTCTATGGACTGCCTTGATATTGTTTTACCATCTAAGGAAGCAATCCTAGAAGCAATGATGGGTATAGATAGACCGTGGGATGATTTGCATCATCAGTCATATTTTCTCCCAGACTTGCATGAAGTAGAATCAAGTTTGTCTAGTCCTTCATCAACTAGTGATGTTCACACAATTTTAAACCCTTTGGATCCAACACAAGTTTTTGCCGAAGGAAACATGTCTGTCATTTCGAAAACTATTCCGGTGAACATCTCTAGGAATCCCAATATAACCGAGAATGTTTTCATTGAAGTTGAATGCTCCCATGAAGAAATTCAAATCTATATCGATCTTTTTAAAGAATTTTGTGATGTGTTTGCTTGGTATTATGAGGAAATGCCTGGAATTGATCCATCAATAGTCCAACATGAGATCAAGACTTACACGAATGTGAAGCCTATACGACAAAAGCTTCAGTTGATAAACCTTAGGAAAGTGGCAACTATCAAAGTCGAGGTTGAGAAGCTGCTTAAGGCGGGTTTCATATACCCCGTTTCATTGACTGAGTGGGTCTTGAATACAATCCCGGTTGATAAAAAACAAGGAACGATCCGTGTATGCATAGACTTTAAGGATTTAAATAAGGCTTGTCCTAAAGATAATTTCCCCACATCGTTTATTGATCAGATTGTCGATGAATGTGTGAGAAATGGGATTTTATCCTTCATGGATGGTTTCTCAGGTTATAATCGAATTACTATCCATCCTAAGTATCAGCATAAGATGACTTTTATATGCCCCTTGGGTACTTTTGCATACAAAAAGATGCCTTTTGGCCTTAAAAATGTTGGAGCTACTTTTCAGCGGGCCATGTCCTATGCTTTCCACGATATCAAACATATCATCGAAGCTTATTTGGATGACCTAGTTGCTCGTTCTCGAAAGAGAATTGATCATCCTCATCATCTTCAATTAGTTTTTTAGCGATGTCGTTTTTATAAAATCCGGTTGAATCTGAATAAATGTGTTTTCACTGTCACATCTAGTCGATTATTGGGATTCATAGTATCTACTGAAGGGATTCATGTAGATCCTTTCAAGGTTGAGGAAATACTTCAGTTTCCTCCCCCATCTACCATCCGTCAACTTCAAAGTCTCCAAGGAAAAGCCAATTTCTTGAGGAGATTTATCGTCAATTACGCTGAGATTACAAAGGGATTTATGTGATTGCTAAAGAAAGGAGTTCCATTTCTATGGGATATTTCACTCAGTGCTCATTTGATGCTTTGAAAAATGCATTGACCTCTGCTCCATTATTGAGTCCACCCAATTATAGCAAGGATTTTCTAGTATATCTCGTTGCGACATAATCAACCATCAGTATGGTTTTGGTTCAAGAAGACGATGCTCTTCGTGAGCACGTGATTTATTATCTGAGCCGGGGCTTGGTAGGTCCTGAATTACAATATTCTCCTATAGAGAAATTGCTTTGGCAACTGTTCATGCTGTCCAGTGACTTAGACACTATATTATGCTTAGAAAAACTTTTGTCTTGGTGGTTTTCAACCCATTTCAGTTTGTTCTCAGTAGGTGAGTAATTGGGGGAAAATATAACAGATGGATTGTTATTTGACAAGAATTTGATCTTAAGTTCCTATTGGCCAAATCTAAGAAATTGCTAGTATTTGCGGAATTAATCTCAAAGTTTCCTTGTGAAGAAGAAATAGTTGATGAGGAATCATTCCCTGATGAACATATTTTCCTTATTTCTTCACAAGATCCTTGGTATGTATATATTATAATGTATCTTTAGACTTCGAATTTTCCTCTCACGTTTTCAAAGGATGAGTGAAGAAAATTGTGTCACTTAGCAAACGTTATGTTATTATCGGTGACACTTTATATCGTCACGGGATTGATTCAATCCTTAGACGTTGCTTAACTTTAGAAGGAGTTGATTCAGCGCTGAATAATTTCCACAATGGATCTCATGGTGGTCATCTATATGGGCTTGCTACAACCCAAAAAATATTGTGTGCAGGGTATTTTTGGCCTTCGATTTTCAAATATTGTGTTGAAGCAGTAAAAAAATGTCATCCTTGTTATGTTTATACTCAGAAAATGCATGCTCATCGAGGTCCGCTCTTTCCTATTATTACCGTTGGTCCGTTCACAAAGTGGGGTATTGATTTTACAACTTGTAACCCACCTTCGGAAAAGCATCATAAGTATATTATTGTAGTAGTGGAATACTTTACTAAGTGGGTCGAAGCTATGCCCACTATTGTGAATGATGGTGAAATAGCAGCCTTGTTTCTTTTCAACCAAGTCATTTTTCGCTTCGGTATTCCAAAGGAGATTTTCACCAACCATGGCAGTCATTTCCAGAACAAGATGATGGCTGAATTGGCTCTCAAGATTGGTTTTTGATAGGAGCATTCATCTCCTTAATATCCTCAGGTCAATGGTCAGGTGGAAGCCATGAATAAATCCCTGAAAGTTATCCTGCAAAGGAAAATTAAATAGTCTCGATCCAATTGGAATATCATGTTATATCCTGTGTTTTGGGCATACCAGATGTCGGTTAAGACTGCTACAGGTTTCACTCCTTTTCAACTATTTTATGGTTTGGAATCGATCTTCTTTGTGGAATGTGATATTCCTTCTCTTAAATTAGTTGTAGAACTTCTTCCAGGCACTTCCAGTCTTGAAGAATGCCTTGTTTATTTGGAACATCTTTACGAGCAACGTCAAGATGCTACCACAATTAATGAAGCTCATAAAAAGAGAGTGAAGGTCCAATATGATAAGGATGTATGTCCTAGGGTTTTCTCTGAAGGTGACCTTGTCCTAGTCTATGACCAATACAAAGACGCCTTGGGGGCATGTAAGTTTAACCCATGTGGTATGGTCCTTTTATCGTTAAAAATGTCTTAAAAAATGGATCTTACAGATTGGTTTATTTTGACATAAACGAGTTGTTGTAGCCCAGAAATGGGCTCTATCCTAAAAAGTATTATACCTAGGTTTTTGCCTAGAATTTGCTTGGTTGTAGATATTGTATATATTTGTGCATATCTTTCTATAGGTTTCATAGCGATATCAATATCTTTGATCTACTTTGGTAGCTATCGATGGATGATCTAGTATATTTAGGGTTTGTCGATGGTGCTAGTCGACATACCCAGAATTTGGCGTCCGCAGCGTGGGTGATTTACTATCCATCCGGTCAGTTGTTGGTTTCAAGAGGCAAATGTCTCGACACTACTTCAAATAATGTTGCTAGATATACTTCTGTGGTTAACTTACTATCTAAAACAATATCTCTTGGTATTTATTTGTTAGTAGTATATTTGGATTCACAACTGGTGGTTTCTTAGTTAAACAACATCTATCATGTGAGAGATCCTTATTTATATCGCCAATTTCTAACAGTGAATTTATTACAAAGATCATTTAATTTTATCACATTTATTCATATTCCACGATCAGAAAACTCATTTGTTGATTCCATAGCTAATCAAGCATTAGATTGGCATATTAATCATTCATCACATTAAAAATAAAAAATATCAAACATCATCCGTATGTATGATCATCACTTCATGAAACCGTCTATATATAGATAGAAGTTTTATGTTCAACATATTATACAAAATCGGGACAAAATGTCCTACAAAATTAGGGCTTAAGCCCAATCATGTTTATAAAAACTCTGGACATATCTAGTTTATATCTATGGGTCCATCCCTAGATGTGCATCTTAGAATAAGATGATGGCAGCAGCCACCTGTAGAAAGAGCCACACCCAATCTCATGGTATGCCTACCATGCGTCTCTACATAGCCTCTGGTAGATCCTCTATAGGTTTCATAGGTACCTGGTGAGTCAGCCTCTCCAAGTTCCTCTGTAAAGTATGGAGGAGTCTCTTAGTCTCAGTTGCGGTACTCTCCGCGTCTCTTCCACGATGCCTATGTTTGGGCAGACCCTCAGGTCTTATAGGTCCCACATATGTATCATGATCAAACAATTTTGTAAGAATTTTTGTCTCATGAAAAATAATTTCAATTCATAATTTTTGAAATCCAAAAAAATCAAATAAATTTAAAAACTTAAAAATAATTTTACCAATGGCACCCCATGCAGTGTCGGGTGGAAGCAATAGATCTGGATCCGCTCTGAAGTCCATACCTGCATAGGGTTAGTCCTCCATTGCACTGACTTGTTGTTCCCACCAAAGGAAAAAATCGTCATCAAATGTTGTTCTAGGGACCTCGTCACCCCCTAGTCTCTTCATCAAATCAACCCATCTACCTATACATGGATCCCTCAGGTTGCTGATGGTAGAGAGTAATTTGGGTCGAAGCCATGGTATACTCTCAAAGAAGAAAGTGCAATGGATGTTACCATACCCAAAATGTTTGGTATTACACTTTTTGTTAGAAGTGAGTTTCTTTTTTAGATTGATTAGGAGGTTTGTACACCAATCAAATACTGTGGTGAGGTAATTGACTACTAGGCTCATTGTAACACGTGATTCTTGGTGTAATGAAGTTGAACCTGCTACCCTAAAAAAGGTAGAAAGGAGAACTAAGGGCTAGACTCCCCACATTTTTTATTGGGATATGTGTCCCTACCTTCTCTTTGTTCCCGGGGTAATATATGTGAATATAATCATCTACGCTGAGGCTTCCTTGGGTCTTCCCTTGCAAATTAATTGGCTCTCCTCTTCGAGAAAGTCCAGTGATGAAGTAGATATATTATACTTCAATTCGTAAGGGAATTTGATCAATCATAAAAGCATCCTCTTTTGGATCTCAGTAATTCACAAGCATCTCGAACAACCTTGTGTTGGTTTTCATATTAGGCATTTTGAAAAAATTCAATAATCCATACTCTCTCAATGCATCCAATGCCAATGGGTCATTCATTACTTCATTGTCTATTGCATTGTGCTCTCTTTCCTTCCATGTGATAGTCATCCTGCAATTCAAGCATTTTTATCCATTAAAATTCATAATTTAAAATATTTTTACTGCGCACACGTGGGTTCACTTCATACACAGTCACGTTTAGGTCTTATTCATACATGACTTCGATATGCCCAACCATGTACGTGTAGAGTAAAAATCTAAAAACAATATTCGTATGGTAAAATTCTTGAAAAATTGCTCGAAATGTACATAAATTCATTGAAAGATCGAATTTGAGGATTACCTGGACATTTGGTAATTGTTTGGGTCGAGAAATGGGGTGGATTGTGGTTATTCTCTTTGCTTCAAAGCTCTTTCTCTCAATAGTTCAAAACAAATGAGGTTTGTTAAGTCAAAAGGTCTATTTATAACTTGTAATTTTGAAAAACTTTTAAAAACCCACTTTTACAAAGTTTATGTTTTATTTTTATATTTTATAAACTTTGTGACCTTTTAGCTTTGAGTGTTGGGATATGTTGTCTTTCAGGTTAAATTGAAGACTTTCAGATTTAATCTATCGCTTCAATTCCATCACTGCGGACCTGTCATGGTAGGTATCATTTTCGTCACTGGCACATAGGTTAGGGAAGATCACTTTTTTTGTTGCATTATGAATTCTATCCTCCATATCACGATATGTTCCCTTAGGGACAACCCCATTGTGTTATAATTCTTAAAACCATTTTCACTCGCTGACTTATAAAATCATGACATGATGGTAGAGACATCATTTACATGGGCTTCCTAGTTAGATACTTGCTAACATATGCTTCCCATGCTGTAAATATTCAGTAAGCTCGGGAGTCCTCCTTAGTCCCGCCATGATTTTTTGTGATGAAGCTTAATTCTCCTTCTTTTTCTCTATTTTTTTGGCTTTATACCCTATAGGCTCCCACATATTGAGTTGTACTGCTGCATTGCATGTTGACTATTTGTACCTTTTGGCCTTAAGATGGCTTCACTTGGACTCGTGTATAAGCCACTTTTTGACCGTCTTTCTACGAAATCAACCTTGAAACCACTTAGCCTCTGCAACTTGACACCTTTTACCCGTGGAAAGTACATTCCTTTGAGTGTCATTGACCAGTTTCGTCACCTTGCATCGAACATAGGAATGTTCCCCTCCCAGGAACTAGCGCATCTTTATTTGGACACTTGTTCTTTCCACTGTATCATAGGAATTCTTTTATTCTTTTTCAATCTTTCCAAATATGAAAAAGATAAAAAAATTATATATTTCAAAAAAGAGAGGGAACGGGACTTTACTTCCATAATTTATGGAAGTAAGAGTCACTTGTGTCGCCCTTGAATAAATCACTCAAAGCAAGTATTTCCTCCATCGGGATGGGCTTTAGTTTGACTTAGGAGAGCCATAACCTTTTTTATTGAGTTAGTATTCCTCCGGTTGGTTATATCTTACAATCACATGGAGAGTTTGTTTATGCCTCCTACATGACAAACTTATGAAAACTTATCATACACTGCCATATAGTCACATTTCATTTGTTCTTTTGTTCAAGGGAAGTAAACCTGATTCAGCGTTTCAGTGGTGTCTCTTAACTCATATTCAGTTGGCCATACCTGGTCTGTCAGAGTTATGTTTAGTATCACATAAGCTATTTGGTCCTTTTCTCGTGTTGGTTGAGAAGGTCTCCATTGACTTCTTGCTAGTGGGTCTTCTCTTATCGACTTTGACACATTGCTTTGAGAGTAGGCATAGAGCTACACCCCAGCCCTATTTCCATCATTGATAGGTGATGTTGTGCTCAGCATCGATTAGTATCATGGGTTTTTGATTGAGTGGTTTCCCTTGTGTTCGACGTTAGCTTACATTATCACACATTGGGATTTGTGTAGTACCTTGGTTTCCATTTGACCCTATTGGTGGATTCCTCACCTCTGTTTCAACTTTGATTATTGGTTGGTTCAGAGGGTTTATGTTGTGCACTAGCCACATCTTGCATACGCTAGAAATGTGCTTCGGTATGGTTACTTCATCTTTCTTCGTCTGATTCCTTCCACATTATTGGCCTGTGGGTTACACTCGCGCTGGATTGATGTAGGATTCCTTAATTCCTACCTTCCAGTAGATATTTTCTCATTGACTCCAACTCATTTCTATGGAAATAAGATATAGAGTCCTTTTTCAATACCTTAGGGTTTGCAGTCATTAGTGGCAGACTCCTTCGCTATCGACAGTGAGAATACATCAATGTCTATTGATTGATAGATGCTTTCAAGTGTTCAACTTCAACTCATTTATTCGCACTTGTTAGATTGTACTAGGGTGCCTTGAGTCTCATCATCATTATCGGTGAGTTATCTCGCGTTTGTTAACGGTATACATCAATGACTAGTAATCAAACGATTTCTCACATGCTCGACTTTAGCTCATTTATTCCCATAGTGCAAAAATGTACCATAGTGGTCGGTGAAGACCTCAGGTTGAATCAATATTTTTCTTTCACTTGTCAATCCCTCCAGTTTGCTTCCAGTGACACCATCCACCTTATATGTTGCAGCTCATCACAACAACATCTCATATGTTGGCACCCAAGTTGCATGCAGTACCATTATTCCACTTTTTGACTTCGTACTTTTTGAGGCTCAGTTATGTGACTTCAGTGATCAGATATCTACTTCAGCATAATTGATGAGTTTTTCTATATGTGATATTGTGACATGGCCTTGATATGTACTCTTGCGGCTATGATCAGATGATCCACTATGTATTTCTTAGTTTCCTTTGTACTTGTATACATATTGGATCTACTCTACGCTTGATATGTGGAAATTATTTACAATCTCTGAGCATGGGTATGCTTGCCTCAGACATGAGATTTCTTTT
Organism: Pinus tabuliformis; assembly: GCA_031772625.1. Lineage (NCBI taxonomy): Eukaryota > Viridiplantae > Streptophyta > Pinopsida > Pinales > Pinaceae > Pinus > Pinus tabuliformis. Next base: position 22,741,399 of record CM062811.1, read on the forward strand.
TGATCTCTTCCATTGGTTTGGCAGGCTGGAATCTGGTGATCACCTCCCAAGTCCTCGCATGATTCTTTTTATACACTTAATACATTTCGGCCGTCATGTACCCCTTTTTACCTCATATATTAGGGGGCATTTGTTATAACATCATTTATCACCTTTATATACTTGATGCTCTGAGTCATGGCCTTGGGTAGCCCTTTCCCTTCAGACTTGGTCCAATTATTAAAAAACATTATTTTAAATTCCATATGCGACTCTTCCCTTCAAAAAACACGTGCACACACGGGTTCAACTATACCCAACCCACGTATATGATTTAAAATATGAAAAAAATATAAAATCCCTATTTTTTGGGTGGGGTTTACGGGTTACACCGGAAGCCTACCTACAGGAGCCCGTGGCCTAACTGTATCCCAACTGAAAAAATTGTTTTGAGGTGATATAAATACACCTCATGGGGAAGGCCTAAGGGGAGAGAAAGATAGGATATTGACATTATATCCAATTTGTCCCTGATCAAGTCTGATTTATCCCTATGCCTCCTGCACTCCTAGCTATAGGAAACCCCTATTTCCTCATTGTGATGTCCATCTCCTTTATATGGCATCCATGTGTATGCATTTGAAAGAGGATTGTTGAGGCATGGGATGGACGGATCCGGAGGAACGTTTCACTTGGAGCCGTTGATGAATCAGGTTGTATTCTTCCGCATTCTTTTGCAATCATCAATAAAGAAGCTTTGTCTTGTTCCTGATGTTATGATCTTAATTCTTTAATTCATATTTTAATCTAACTTATGTATGATTTTATATTTTATACTTATATTCGTATATGATCTAACATCTATATCATGAACATGCTTTGAACTACTGCTACTATATGTGTTTTTCTTGGATGAGTTGCAGGTTTTGAAGAATTGGAGGGAGTAGAGAGATTGGGCCTTACGGGAATGACCTCAAACGTAGGACCTTCGGATAATATCTCTTCTTCCTACTTTAGTAGTTTAAGAATTAATACTGCTTGTTGGTTTGCTTCTTGTGTTGGCATTATGATACAGGTGTTTTCCTTGATGGAGACTCACTTAGATGATAGTTCATAGTGCAACAGGTTAACAGCAAAGGATTACAGATCACACTCCAGAGATTGAAGAAAGAGAGTAGTTTAAGAAGTATACGCTGGTTCACTTTGTCCAAGCAGCGTATACACGCGGGTTAATAGAATAAAAGGAGTGTATATGTATACACGCACTCTCACAAGAGGAAAAGTGCAAACATGTTGGAAAACTAAGGTTTTGGTCCGAGGTATTTGGTCCAAGGTATTTGGTTTGAGGTATTTGGTCTAAGGTATTGACCCTAGGTATTTGGTCCTAAGCAGCTTTGGCCTGAGGTATTGAGAAAGGCGTAAAACTATATAAGGAGGAGAAGATCATTAGGCCAAGGTGTGCAAGTAATGAATATCTTATGAAGAGTGAGATCAAAAGAAAATATGCATGTTATGGGTTTATGGTGCTTTGCTTGATCTGAACTAAGGATGAACCTTAGCGGTTGATGGGGGATGAGATCTAATGATGGATCAGGATCATGAGACCTAAAATTAATTATCATTATGTGATTTGATCATGGATAGTCTAGATCTGAATGCTAACGCGTGATTTACACTGTAAATGTTCTGATCTGGGTATGACTAAAGTCTGGAATAGTTGTGATGTTTTAAGTTAGCATCTGCAAATATGTACACTGGTTCACTTTGGTAAAAGCGCATATACACGCTAGTTCGGAACATCCAAGTAGATATACATTATGAAATATGATATTTTAAGTTGCAGTTGGATCTGGTTGTTGTTGTAGAGTTTTGGGTTCTGCTCTGTGTTCTGGTGACTATGTTCTGGTGATAGTGTTCTGAATATTCAGATTGATTGATTGTGATTTGCTTTAGTGATGATGGTATTTTAGTGATTGGTTGTATAGTAGTGGTGATTGATTTTGAGCTTCAATGTTACTGATGGGTCCAATATGAAAATTTGATGAAACAAGGCCTTCAGATTGTGGTGTTGTGTTCCAAGAGTATCTAGTCTGAAAATTTATGAAACGTGGTCCCTGGAGAAAGAAGAGAAGGTCGTAGCCTTCTATAGGTCTGCACCTATGTACTGGTAAACATATAGGCCAGTATAAGAGCCAGGTGGTTGGAGCTCCCTTCTAGTAGCAGCTGGAAAATGAGTGAAGGTTGGAGCCTTCTGTAGGTTGTTGCCTACGTACTAGTAAATGGATTGGTTAGTACAAGAGCTAGGGGATTGGAGCTCCCTTCCAGTAGCAGCTGCAAAATGAGTGAAGGTTGGAGCCTTCTGTAGGTCAGCTCCTACGTACTAGTAAACAGATCAACTAGTACAAGAGCTAGGGGGTTGTAGCTCCCTTCCAATAGTAGATGGAGAATGAGAGAAGGTTGTATCCTTTTGTAGGTGGGTGCCTGCGTACTGGTATGAGTCTGCACTAGTAAAAGATTGTAAATATGTTTTTCTTATATTAAAAGAAGACAGCAGTAGGTGGTTTTTGTCCCGCATTGGGTTTCCACCTTAAATCTTGGTGTTCATGTGTGTTGCTTATGTGTGATGGTTTATTCTGTTATTATTGCACATGCTTACTATTTATATGGTTAATGAAGTAATGATGCACTGATTAAAGAGAAACATATGATGAATTAACTGAATCATAAGTTTGTTAGATATGCGCTAGTTGCTTTAAAGACAGTTGTGTGTACATACGAGTTACCTTCATTGAAGTAGCGCATATAAATCTGAGTATGAAATGAAAAAGTTATTGAGTTGGCTAATACTGATTCACCCCCCCCCCTCTCAATGTTATTTCCAACATCTTGTTGGTGTATGCCCTTCGCTTTGTTGGGGTGCTCAACTCATACCCTAGGGTGTATTATTCCTGTAACAACAATCCATGAAACTAGGAAATTGCTTTGTGAATCCTGAGATGAGGATATTCAACTAAACCTAATATAGTTCCACACAATATTATGAAAAACCCTCTTTTCCACGTAGAATGTTTTATATCTAAGTTACAATATCCCTTCAACTTAGATTGATTTAGTGAATCGTTGAAAGAGAGGCCCATTTCAAGTTACATGATTTTGAGGGATGAAGAAGACTCATTTCATATCTTTTGTTGCACACTTTTTACAAGTAATGAGCCTTAATGGAAGGAATGCATGTTTTTACCACTTCTTGAGGTCAGAAGCAATTGTGTAAGTGATCATGACAATGATGTCTTCTTTCCATGAGATATCACTACATCGGGTCAGCTAAGAAGAGTTCATTTTTTAAAAATTAATAGATACTCAACGATGAGTGTAACAAGAAGGGGAGGATGTATATATTTCCTATGACCCATCAAGGTAGGGGATGAGCATGACCTCTACAAGTTATGGTGTAAACCTTATTACTCCAAATTCATCAACCATCCTTTTTTTTTCTAATGCAAAATCATAATTTTCATTAAATAAATTACATTTTGTATATGCACAAAGGTGCATTAAAAAAAAGGTTTGTTTTGAAAAAAAAACCATCCCTCCAAAAAAAGAATAGTAGGCCTTTCAAGCCTTTTCCATGTACTGTCAGATCAGTTCATCATTTATATAAATACAAAGTCAAAATAAAAAAGCTTACTACCATCCATGAAAAATCTCAAATCTAAAACAAAGACAAAAAATGAGGTCACCTAAAACATAATCAATGATCCATTTGCATGCCTTCTATGAAGTTCAGTGGTAGTACTCATAATGTGTTCCTTCTATCTACTCCATGATCTTCCATGTGCCCATGTTCTATTTCGTGCCCACCTTGGAAAGGGCATCAACAATGGTGTTCTCTCCCTGTAGGTGTGATAACATGAAATATGATCAAAACCACAGTTTAAATCCATGATCTCATCCAAAATAGGAATTAGTGTATATGTGACATTTGGTGACCTCATTAAACCATTTTATAAGAACCAAAGGGTTCCCAAAAATCCGTAATTACCTGAAACCCCTTTCCAGTTACAAATAGAAGCAAGAGTGTTGGATTGACTAATTCAACGTAATTATTGGTGCCTTTTCCAAGCCCACTTTGTAGTTTAAAGAAATGATTTTCATTTAGATATAGAACCACACTCCCCCACATTCTCCCCTAGTGAGGGAGGCCCCATTAAAATAATCCCATGGTTGGTAGTGGTCCACTACTTCTGGAGTAATATTCCACAACCTATGAATGGAGATAACATTAGAAATTGAATCACTAGTTGCTAAGACTTGAGCTTCCACCCTTTCAAGATTTGTTTCTTCTGCTTCGAAAATGTCCTTGTTTCAAGCAATCCAAATGCCCCAGAAAATGATAGGAAAAATATTCCTGAGTTTTTTTTGGTTTACATGTTCCCATCAGAATTGCCATGCATCATAACAAGAGATACCCTACCAAACATAATTTAATGATAAAGAATCATGCACAATATTCCATACATAAGTGGAAAATGGGAATACCAAAAACAGATGTCCACAATCTCCTATGCACTTTTACAGAGTGTACACCAACTAGGACCAATAAAATATCTCTTCTTTAAATTAAAACAAGTGGGGATCTTATTTTCTAAAATGCACCATAGAAAGAGTCTGGTTTTTCCCAGACAACTTAACTTCCATATCTTCTTTCACCACCATGTTAAATATTTGAGTGCTCTATCAGTAATAATGTTCAAATATCCCATATTTAGAATGTATTGCCCGTGAGGGGAGTGCACCCAACTTGAAGTGTCTACCTGGTCCCTCAACCTTACATGAGAAATAATAAGAGAATTTTTATAGACCTACCACTAACCTAACCAAGTTTTTGGAATATTTAGTTTATTTGCATCAACCCATCCCTGAACCCACATAGTTGTTCTATTCGTATCTGCTACTTGGTTCAAATTAGCCTCTTGCATGCGTTAAGGAAACGAACAATCTCTTACAAAAGAAGATATTTCTCTCCACATCCCACCCACAGGTCTATACCAATTTTGACTTTTTCACCAAAGGAAGCCTTCCATGCAAACCCCTTCTTGATCACACTAAAAGAAGCTAATATTTTTTTCCAAACTACTTATACATTTGTCATGTGCTTGTTTGTCTAACCATCCTTTTTTATTTTGAGTCAAATCAAATATTTTAATTTAAAACAAGATTTTATGTGTGTGTGTGTGTAATAAACAAAACTATTCTCTCAATTTTGATTAGCCAATAAGTTAGAGGCATTATTGCATGCTTGGTTGCTCTAGATGTATATATTTCATTGAAATTATTAGCTAATTATTAAATTTTAATAAAGTTATACATCCAAATAATTAATAGCCTAAGTTCTTATCGTAGATATGCAGTGTCAAATTTTTTATCACAATGACATGTCATAAACGGGGCCTTGTCCCACCACTTCACTGCCTTGTCACATCACTTCAGCCCACCACCTTTCCCCACCTTTCCACATTGCTTCATCCTACTACTTGGACCTAGAATTATAACTGGAACCCTATCTAGGGAAGCTTGCATTTGCAATACATATAATGATTTCCTATAAAATTTACAATGTATATACTATGATAAGATTCTAGTGTTTGTAAGAAAACTGGTTGAAGGGATGAAGCCACCAATGTTCATCCACCTATCTATTTCAAATATCAACCAACAATATTAATTGGTAAGTATTTAATCATGGTTTTTATGAAAAAATTCCAAGCACATTTTTCTAAATCTACACTTGTTCTCTTGGTTCAATTTATCGTTTCACCTACTTAGGGGAGATCAAATCTCTATGAACATATATTGTGAGGCCTTCTATTTAGATGGAAATAATTTTAGTTCTCTAAATGAATCAAGATGCAAAAATTGAAGGTTGAGATATTTCGTATACCTTTAGGAATATCTTAAGTAGTGTCTCATTCAAATTAGTGGGTTTCTCCACCAAGTAACATGCACATACTCTTTTATCACAACAAAATCAAACTTATCTCTTATATGCCTACAAATATATCCATCTCACAAATGAAAAATCAAAATTTTTATTTAGAGAATATAATTTTATATACAATGAATAGAGTAATTGATTATATTTTCATTTTGGAAATCTAATTTGATCAAAGAGGTTGTTGCCTTTGTAGAACGTATGATTATTCCAAGCTAAATATTATCTTCTCTTCCCCAAAAACTATTAGAACATCTTTCTTGATTTTATTGAAATAAAAGAAGGATGAATTTTAATGACTCCTCTCTAAAAAAATTTAGAGATGTATTGAAATGAATGAATCCAATGTATGGAATCGAAGCCAACCCAATTCAATGTTCATAGTGTCTACTACAAATTCTTTCACCTGATGAATACCACATCCATGAGATGTTCTCTTTGTTCTTAGTTTCCTCCAACATCCTTCTGAAGCAATTTGATTCAATCTCAATGAGTTTTTTGGGTACAGAATTTAGTGTGATAGGACTGTAATTACACAAAAATCAATAATATTATGCCATACTTGCAATAATTTTGTGCACGTGAACTAATAAATCCATGGAATCTTGTAAAAATTAATATTCATTCCTTTTTTCATGTCTCTAGCATTACATGATCGATCCTGGCATTTGCATATTACATTGCAGGAACACCTTTGCACAAGAAAACAATGTAGAAATCAACTGGAGGTCCTTTCCTTTCCCATAACCTTATATATACAAGGGGTGGGAACATATGCTTGGGCTTGGCCCCATTCTATAATGATATGTGTTACACTTGAAAAGACCTCCTCATCAGCTTAGAGGAGAAGACCAACTTGGACTGAAGTAAAACCCTAATTTACAGGCCTATTTTCCATGGTAACACACCCCATAAACTGGCAGAATGATGCTAACGTGACACAGTGGACCAGCAGACCATGTTAACCTAGAAAAACATGCTCTCTCTCTTCAATAAGGTCGTTTTACCTGAATTTCATGAGCTCATGAAGGAAAATAACTAGTTAACTCGCTGTGACACCATCATTTAATCGAAGTTGACTCTAAAAAGATGGAAAGGATCGCCTCAAAATTGTCTTTATAAGTTGCCTATCCTAACAGAGGCTAATATGTAGGGAAAGAGCCATAAAGTAGAGGAAACTTTTGGCTTTCTCTTAAAGTGAACTGGTGAAGAAAATGGCAAAAGTAGGGCCTCCCATTATTAGAAGCTAGGCCATTGTAATCAGGATTAGAATGCGTTCATTGTTATGTTGCTAAGTTACTATTAAGAGAGAGAGAGAGGATCTAGGATCTGAAGGAAGGCTAGCTACGACACTATGGTTGTAATCTTCCTTCTCCGATTTAATAATATAGATCTATTGTTGTTTTTTCCACATCATGATCTAATGTTTTCATTTTACATGTTATGCTTCTATGATTTAGACTAATGCTTTGATATCGATGCATTCGATTTCGACATGTTGTGAAAATCACTTGTTGTCTACTCTGTGTGAATTTATTGTTCTTGGAGTTGGCTGAGGGTTCCTTATCGGTCACACTAAATACTATAGTAGAGCTGTGGAAAGGATAAACAAGTCTCCACTCATCCTTGCTTTGTCAATTCTTATCTAACATTGTTATCATTGACTGGTTCTTGCTCAAACAACTTTAGATCCTTTCATCTATCTGCCTTAGGATATGGGAAACCTAAGAGGGTTTTCTGTCCATCCACATGTGCATTAATCCCTATAATAGAATTAGAAACTACATTGGGGATCGCCCTTTGATTCCCAGTTTTAATCTCCTAGATTCTAGATATCTCGCTCTCTCTGCTTCTGTTTGTTCTTGTCAACCATAATTCTTTTTATTCTTCCTGCTAGCAGCTAATAATTATGTTCTCAACCCTTGTCTTGACCCCTTTTTTTTTTGAGTGAAACTACTATAACACGCTCTTACAGTGCCTTCCAGATCATTATAAATCCCTTCTCTGACTAATATAGAGCATTACCCTTGCTGAGAATGCCCTATGTGATACGGAGACCTGCGTTATAGGGTCAAACCTCTGTTGTCCACCATGTTTTTTGGATTCCACTATTTGATAGTATCACTTGTTGGCTGATCTTTGGATCTGTTCTTTTGAGATTTATTTCTGTTGGCTACATGCATGCATGTCTTTATTTTTGAAAATTTAGCTTAATTACATTATTTTTGAAAAACTAAAATGAAATAAATTTGCTTTATGTTATTTTAGCTGGTTGGTTCAAGTTTATTTTGGGTATGTTATCTGAGAATTGTATGTCTACATCTTTTTTCTTTGTGTTAGAACTATATCAAGATTGTTTGGTTTTGGAAAAGGCGTACAACTACTCTCTCCTTGTAGAAAGTCTTCTTCATTGAACTAAAATTGAAAAGCATATTTTCTGCATGGTTTGAGTCAGGTCTCACAAATTCCATACGTCAACACCCCTCTAAAGACATTAATCAAGTACCTTTAAAATCAACCTCATAATAAAATTGATCAACAACTCTTTTTTCAGGATACACATATTAGTTTAGGCTAGAGTCTTGGGTTAGGCTGTGTGAGTCAACTCCCCAAGATTGCAAAACTTAAACTAGTATCATTAAAGAGAGAAAATCTTGTTGCACTCACATCATCTGGGACTGCTCCTCTAACAAGGGAGTTAAGCATGAGGCAACATCTAAGTGTGAAATAAGGTATCCCACCTTCGATTTCATTTCGGTGGGTATTTGGTGTACCGGGGATCCTTTCAGGTATATCAGAGCTATGTCAGGGACTCAGGTATCCTGTCCACACAACGTATTGCCCATGACAGTGACCCCCCAGTGGTGTCTGTGATTTGAGGTGAACTTAATGGCCATACTTCTTGGGACGAAAACAAGGTGATTAGAGCGGGCTGCCTAGGTATCTCAACAGATGAACCTACTTCATCTTTAGTTTTTTTGGGAGGGTACTCATCTTCACAAGAGTGCGTGGCCTCTATCGAGTTTCGGGTGAATCTTAGGAGTAATTTTAACTATTACATTAGACCAACTCTCTCTTATAGCCTTTTGATAATGGAATTCATCTCTAGCTAGTTTTGACTAGTTTCTTCTTGATCTCTTTTAGATTTTTTGTTTTTTATGTGTGTGCTCTTTGCTACTGAGGCTAATATATATATCACACTTAATCTAAAATTTTGTTAAAATATAACATTCACCGTGGCTACCTTAGGCCCTCTTCATCTGTCTTGGTGATAACAAGGACTTCCTCCACTGATTGTGGAGGAATTGTCCAACTTTAATGAATCAGGTTCCCCCGCTACACAAGGGAGTCCATCTCTAGTATCAAATACTGAATCACACAGTTCTTCCCAAGAGACTCTTTTACCAGAGGACTTATTTACTGAAGGTGTCTTGCCTCATTTTAATCCTCCACTTATTGATCCTCTTGGGCTTATTTTGGTTCAAGTTATACCCTTTCCTGCCATGTCTTTGTCAATTTCCACTCCCAAAGTCCCAATGAATAATAATGGGTCGTGGTATTTTGTGGACACCTTTTCTCCATCACCGCTTTCCCTGCTTACGACCAGTTCAACACAGTTTATTGGTTATCCTACTATTCAGACTATGCCTAGTCTAGGAATTCCTACTATACCTACTATGAGTGGAGTTTAACATCTTCATGTCTCTACCCCCTTTGTGTCAGCTCCTGGAACTTTGACTATCATCCCTATAGGATTTTTTAGTATGACAACCTTCAATAATCTGTTTGGTTGGAACCCTTTTCTAAGTTCTAACCCCTAGGAAGTTACGTTTGGAGGCAATGTTCCCAGCATGTAAATATCCATTGGGAGCATGATAGTCCCTATACCTCCTATGGTACAATTTGGACCTTCGCTTATTGATTTATTTCCTCCCAGTGGTCATACTTGCAGTGGTGGTCTTGCACCCACTGCACCTTATGTGGCCAGCAATATCTCGAAACCTGGTCCTGCTGCATCTATTTAGGCCCATGTGCTCAACAACCATTGAGTCAAGGGGGCAAATTCTATCATGGGGGCAACCAATTCTTTGTTACCCAACATAGTATTCCCTATGTCCTACCACTTTATACAATCCCACCTCCATTGCCATGAAACTACTATTTGTTGCAACCTGTGTATGTTACTGCAAACCAGTTGATGGGGGGGCCTCCTGGTCCCTCAGGTCATCCTTCTCCACCCTGGTCTGATTCGGGGGTACCTACACCTTTTCCCTTCCTCGATACTTTAGACATCCAGGATATGTACAAGTTAATGAATGACCCCATCAACCATAACTTACTTTGGCCTCCAATCCCAGATAAAATTCCTGCAGACATTTCAATGTTTGAAGGCAAACAGGGACATGACCCAGAAACACATGTCACAACTTACCACCTTTGGTGTGTATCAAACTATATGATTGGCAATAGTATCTGGCTCAAACTCTTCCCCGCACCTTGACTGGCAATTCTAGCAAGTGGTACATTAAATTACCATTAGCTTCAGTGGATAATTTCAATTTTGTTTCCATGGAATTCCTAACGCACTTTCATCTACCTATCCGTAATGAAACTGGAAGGGAACTTCTGACTACATTGCACCAAGACACTTCCACCCACATCTTTGATCACATCCATGAATAGAGACACTAGCGGAGGCTTGTCAAATTCCCCATTCCGGAATACCTCTTAGCAGATTGGTTTTACAAGTCTCTTCTACCTCCATAACAAAGGACATTGCAATCGCTGGCATGGTTACTAAAGCTAAATCTATTCGATGTGCCCAACATTTAGATCTAATTTATTCGCAATATGGCACACTTTATGATTTAATCCCTAATGCCTGTAGAACTTCTAATGTTCCTACTACTTAGCAACCTGGGGCTCATACCGCTAGATCTACTGTAAAACAATTTAGCGGGAAATTTGCCTAGTTGTGTGTTACTGTCGATCTCGTTCCTACTATCCAATCTATTTCTCCTCCAACTATTGTGATCAATTCTATGTAATCTACACAAATTCATAATGGTAAGAATAAGAAGAATAATAAAAAGACTGCTCCATCTGAAGAGCAACGAACGAACTAGAACAACCCAAATTAGAAAGCCACTACTAATGTTAAATCTGAGAAAGGAAAGGAGAAAAATGTCAACTTCCCTTGAAAGATATGAATTGAGGACCATTTAACCTATAAATTTCCTCGCCTCCAAGAGTGCACAAAATTCCTTGCGCAAAAGGACATTGGTCAAACCCCTGCAATCCTCACTAACCCTTTTCCTGCTCAATAGTAGCAGTAATAATGTGGAGAAACTTTTGTTGGAAATTGTTTTTGTTGTCAACCATTTCTGGCATTACTTTCTTCTGCATCAAACTACTATCGTTTCCCTAGAGAACCGTATGAGACATATTTTGTCTCATCATATTATTGGAGTTAAATATTCAAAGTGGATAGTTATCCTCCAACAATTTGATTTGGCCTTCACTGTCGTTAAATAAAATAAATCTTTAGTTTTCACTGAACTATTGTCGAATCTTCCCAGATTCGACACAGGTGAGGTAGCCCATGATCCCATGACAGATGAACCAGTTTATTTGGTTGACTCTTCTGACCCGTGGTATGGAGATATCCTTGTGTATCTTCAGACCCAATGATTCTTCCCAGATCTATCAAAAGATAATCATTGTCACATCCACCACCAAGACAAGCACTACTTAGTGTTGAACAATACATTGTATCGACGTGGTGCTAACTCAGTTCTTCAAATGTTGTCTCACACATGATGAAGCAAAACATGTTCTTAATGAATACCATGTTGGGGCATGTGGCGGTCACCTTTTGAGCATGGATACTGCCCAAAAAAGCTTGCATGGAGGATACTACTAGCTTAATTTGTTTAAAGATTGCATTATTGTAGTCCAATAGTGCCACTCATGTCAAATTTATACAAAGAAAATGTGCATGCCCCCTTCCCCCTGCACCTGGTAGTTGTTGTCGATCCTTTTTCAAAATGGGGAATAGACTTTGTCACTTGTAATCCCACTTCATCTAATGGTCACATTTACATCATTGTCGTCATAACTTAACTATTTCATTAAATGGGCTAGAGTCATTTCTTCTTATAAGGTTGATGGCGAGACTGTCACATTATTCTTGTTTAATCAGGTAATATTTCACTTCGGTGTGCCCTGTACAATCATTACATACCATGGATCACATTTCTAGAATCACATGATGTATGACTTAACTTCTATGCTTGGTTTTCACCATGATCACTCATCCTCCTACTACCCACAAGGCTTACGGCCGGGTCGAAGCTGTCAATGGCATCCTCGATACCATGATTCGTCAGTTAGTCGGAAATCACAAAGCTAGTTAACATAGAATTTTATATTCTATGCTTGGGGCATATTGGACGTCAGTTAAAATTGCTACAGGCTTCACACCATTTAAGCTTGTTTTTGGCCTGGAAGTAGTTCTTCCAATCGAGTGTCAGATCCCGTCACTAAAAATAACTTTTGAACTCCTTCCCGAAACTACTATCAAAGAGGAACTCTTGTTATTAGTCATCATTTGGATGAGACTCGTTGAGATGATGCACTATATCTTGAAGTGCAAAAGCATTGAGTCAAACCTCAATATGAAAAATAAGTTAAGCCTCATTCTTACCAAGAGGTTGATCTTGTTTTAGTTTACAATCAAAATAACTGCTTCTTGGGGGCAGGAATGCTTCAACCATTATGGATCGATCCCTACATTTCATTCGGGTTATTTCTAAAGGAGCCTATGAAATTCAGGACTGTGATGGAATACCACTCATTGAGCCTCGCAACGATCTTTATCTGAAAAAGTATTATGCCTAGTGTTGCACTAAGTGTATGCTATGTAATTTTTATGTATATAAGTTTTGTTTCTTTTTTATCATGTGCTTGATTTATTTTGGCTATATTTGTCTATTTGTCTCATACATGTTTCTCTTTTTGTACATATGTCAACTTCACTCATTCCATACATCAGATATGTGAATGGTGTCAGTAATCACACATGACACATTACATCAGCTACATGGGTACTTTATACACATGAGTTAGAGCTACTTAGTTTTGGAGGGGTCTTCCTTGGTCATGCTACCAACAATATTGTTGAGTATATGTCTGTCATAGAACTCCTTATGGAGGCTATATCTCTCGACATTTCAAATTTAGTGGTCAGATTAGACTCCCAACTGGTTTTTATGCATTTGAACAATCATTATCATATTCATAATTCAATTTTATTGCATCATTTTTTAAGAGTTAGGCTTTTGGAACATCATTTTGAGTTTCTTACTTGTGAACACATTCCATGAGAATCTAATGCATCAGTTGATTGATTAGAAACCTATGTATTAGATTGTCATCTTTCACATTCTTTTTAGTTGGATGCATGCGTGTGCATTTTTATTGCAAAATTGTACAAAATGGCTTCACTGAGCTTGACACTAACACCCTATGGCTATCAAGTATAATCTACTCCTGTCGAGCCTACTGGTTATGGTATCATATCAAAACCCTAGCTATCCTTCTAAGAGGTACAAAAAATATCTTTGGTACACCCATTATATGCCGCTTTAGTATCTCCCTCATGGGAAGAGGTGGCACACCCATAGTAAGACCCTTGAGGTTCCTAGAAATCTTGCAGAGACTCTGAGTATCATATCCCTCTTTGGTGGTTTTCATGGCCCCTACTACTGCTCCAACCCCAAACAACTGTTGATCACGTCTCACATGTCGTAGCCCACTAGCAAGATGTACAAGTGCCACATCTATGTCATCCGAGAGATTGTGTAATATTGTTTCAACCTAACAAAAAAATGCATAAAATTCAAAAGTCAAAAAGTACTTTTGTCATTGATTTTCCTTCTTACCTATTGGTCCCCACTGTGTAACGGGTGGAAAAATTAACTTTGGATCCCCTAAATAGTTCGTCTCATAATATGGGAAGTCCTCAATCATCAGAATATGGACTCGTAGACAATCAAAGAAATCTATGTCAAAATAATGTCTAATAGGTCTAGCTTCTGTCTAAAGCACTAAGGTTTCCTATCGCTCTAACATGGGCTCTCTTGGACAGTATATATCCAGACTCACCTGTGGTCTCAAAAAGGGCACTCTCTCTAGCATAAAGGCACTATCAGCGTACCATTCCCAAACTCTCTTTGGGTCTGAGCCTTGCATGTTGTCAATTTTGCTTTCACCGAGATGAGGAAATTCACACCAATTAAACACCTACAGTTGTTGGCAATCCAACGCCAGAAGCATATGGGATTTCATGGCCACATTATGGCTTTTAGCCCTTGCCATTCAAACTATCATCCACATAATAGACCTCGATGGTATTTCTCTCACTTGTTCCAATGGAATTTTGTTATGACCATACGAGTACCTAGTGTGCAATGGTTGATGATCAAATCACTGGTGGTTCTCAGATCTACTCTCCCTCTTGTTAAATTTTCTTGTGCACCTCTTCATGACAACCTAGTGAGGAAATATATGTCATCTCTCTCAATCGAGAACTCATGGTATCCAATCCTCAACACACCTTGATGTTCATCCCACCACAGGATTATCCATTCCAAGAGATCCTCTTGAGGCTTCATTAGAAAAATTCTAGCATACTTTATCAAACCAAATCGTCTCTGAGTAGCTAAGCATGCTAGATCATTTAGAATTTGCAATTTCTCTTAGTCATGAACTCTTTCTGTCCAAAGGTTCATTTTGATCAATTGATTCCTTCATAATTCAACACCTTAATTACATTTTGCTAGTCACATAACCCCCTGCAAATGGAGGAATTTATTTTCTTCCTTATGCCTACATAGCTAACACAGGAACCTTTTACCCCACAGGGCATGCTAACACAACCTCCCCATTCAGGAAACACATTTTCACATTCCCCTCTAAGCTAGGCACCTGCGTTACCTAGCCAGGCCATCTAGGGCGAGCTTAAAAATCCAAAAACACTAGTGAAAATCTAAAATTAAGGCACTAAATTAAAGAACATGATCAATGCTCTTACTTGGAACTGGCGAGAAGTCGAATGGTTGTTTGAACCTCTCATAATCAACTTTGGAAGCTATGCCTCTATTCTCACTCGATATTCCTCACCAACTCAACCTGGTGCAAACGAGGACCCAAATGGCTATTTATAAACTTTGGAGGTATGAATAAACTCAATTTTTTGTCATTTATAAGCAGTTTTTCCTCGTTTTTGTTTCTAATGCTCCTGGTAACTGTTTTTCAAATGTTCTTATATGATATATGTTTTTATAAGTGATTTTTTGCAGAATTGACCAGCATTGACTCATATTGAGCCTTCTTTTTAGGGACTTTTTCTCGTTCATTAAACAAAAAAACCCCGAGTTACCTATTTCGGGCTTGTAAAGTGCTATGAAATGGATTTGAGTGATTCTTATCTATCTTTTTCTCACTCTTTAAACTAAAAATATATATTATGATTTTTCTTCGTTTGATTCAGATAAAAATTTTACGAAGAAATATTGAGTTCAATTTGTCTCCTCATACTCATAACAAAATGAGTACGACATCTATTGAGCATAGGTTTCTCACTTTATCCTGACTCAGTGGACCACTTACAGAAAGGGAACCATGTCGGGTATACTATTAACCCTTTGTCGCACCTGAACATTAACCATGAAAAAGGTACCCCCTTGTAGTTGTCTTTACGCTCTATGTTGACTCTCTAAGTATGAAAAGACCGTCGAGTTTACCCTTTCTAGATTCGTTAAACCTAAACAAATTGGGAAAAATTAGACGAAATATTTGTTATACTATCTATATTTTGAAGGAATTTTTGGCAGTAGTACCTTGTCAATCCCTTGAACATGGCACTTTCTCAACATATTCCTCTTTTTGTCAGCTTCTCTGTGAACCCTACCATTTTATGAGTCTTATTCTGATACCCAGACGCCCCTTCATCCTTCTTTCTAGATCCTCTTGGTGTTCTTGAGCCTAAAATACTTGGTCTTCCTGGTGTCATGTCTTCTATTTTTCAAGGGATTAGCCTACTCTTTGCTTCCTGTATCGACCATCTACTCATATGACATATTTTCCTTGATTCAATTTGTCCCATTGTTCTAAACTATCTCCAAAACTATCACCTTGTCATGTTTGGCATTGATTGATGTAGAACTCCTCATTGCCTACCTTTGAAAGGTATTTTCCTATTGACTTCAACATCTTACCTAGGATAAAGATTGAGAAACATTTTAGTACCATGGAGCTTGCAATCCTTAGCGACAGTTTTCTGTGCATTTGATTGGGGGTTTTCATAATTGGCTCCCATTTGAATAATTCTATGAGTGTTCGACATCAAATGCTCTTATTCACAATCATTATATTGTATTGTGCATCTTGGAGACCATCATCCTTATCGATGACCATCCTCATGTCTGATAATGGTTTCCATCATTAGCCAGTAATCAAACGATTTCGTACATGTTCGACTGCAACTCCTTTATTCACATGTGTAGAAATATGATATTTCAGAAGCAACAATGAATACCTTAGGTAGAGGCTTATATTACTGAACCTTGTCTCCTCTCACAAGCTGTGAATATTGTTTTCAGAGACAGCTTATCAGATTGATTACATTATGAAATCTATCCACATTGTGCCTATCGATGGACATGATTGTCATACCTTCATTGGATATCACTCTGGTTTTGCTACTAATCATGGGAATGCCTGACTTGGGACATGATTTTATATTCTGACATATGTTGTTGTTCATAGGTCTCCTTCATTTTTGATGCTCTGACACTCTCTCTCTTCAGTCACATTATATAAAGTATTTTGGCCATCATCTTCTTCTCTGACCTCACACTTTAGGGGGCATTTGTTACACTAGAAAATACCTCCTCATCAACTTAGAGGAGAAGACTAACTTTGATTGAAGTAAAAAACTGATTTACAGGCCTATTTTCCATGGTAACGCACCCAATAAACTAACAGAATGCATGCTAACACGATCCAGTGGACTAGAAGACTATGTTAACCTAGAAAAACACTATTTATCTCTTCAATAAGGTTGTGTTACCTAAATTTTATGAGCTCATGAAGGAAAATCATGAGTTAACTCAGTGTGATTTTGTCATTTACTCAAATTTGACTCTGAAAATATGGAAAGGATTGTGTCAAACTCGTCTTTAGAAGTTTCCTATCCTAACAGAGGCTAATATGTATGGAAAGAGCAATAAAGTAGAGGAAACTTTTCGCTTTTGCCCAAAGTGAACTGGTGAATAAATTGGCAAAAGTATAGCCTCCCATTACCTATATATTGGAGGCTAGGCCACTGTAATCAGGATCAGAATTTGTGCATTGTTATGCTGCTAAGATACTGTTGAGAGAGAGAGATAAAGGAACTAGGAGCTGAAGGAAGGCTTGTTGCGACACTAAGGTTATAAAATTCCTTCTTTGATTTAATAGTATAGATCTACCACTGTTATGTCTACATCATGGTCTAATGTTTGCATTTTACATGTTATGCTTCTATGATTTAGACTAATGCTTTGATACTGATGCATTTGATTTCTATATGTTGTTATATGTTAGTATGTTGAATTGTTGATGTTTATATATGTTGTGAAAAACACTTGTTTTTGGCCCTATGTTCAGGTCTCATTCTTGGAGTTGGATGAGGGTTCCTTCTCTGCCACACTGAATGCTCCAGAAGAGTTGTACAAAGGATAAATAGGTCTACACTCATCCTTTCTTTGTCAATTCTTATCTAGCATTGTTATGATTGAATGTTTCTTGCTCAAACAACTTCATAACCCTTGATCTGTCTGCCTTAGGTTACTGGAAACCTAAGAGGGCTTCTATCCATCCACCCATGCATTAATCCCTATATTAAGATGAGACTAAGAGATGTTTCCTTCCAACATCCTTTTACAAGTAGGCTTAGCTTCCCCCCTAATAACATGCAAGCATGGCATGCTTTTGTGTAGCCCCCACCCTACCTAGTCCTAGGACCCTCATTGATGCTAGTTACTCCCATGATTGATTCCACACACTTTACTTAGATTACAATAAGTAACCTTATATATGTAATAAAAATAATTATTATAAACTAATTATTTTTTATTATAGTAGCATATCTAAGAAAAACATGTAATAACAAAACCTACAAAGAGAATACACCTATTGTGCCCTCAAGTTCAACTAAGGAAATGAGCTCTTAAAAACATCGAGTCACCAAAATTAATCTTTTGTTAAGGAACAAGAAAAATTGAAAAATGGCATTGAGGCAATGATATTGGACCTTGAAATCCATCTAAACATGGATATAATAGTTCGTGGATGAACTATATTAAACCAATCCAGTAAAAAAGTAGTTAGTTGTAGAGAGAAATAAAAATTAGGGAAGTAATGAAGGAGAGAAATAATTATCGAGATTTAAGTATAGATAAGAGTTTTATAGCTCATTGTTTCATTATAAATGTTTACTATTGGGAGAGAACCCAACCTAGATAAGAGTAGATTAGGAATGAAAATAGAGGAGTTGTTGAAAAAGACAACAATCTGAACTAATATTTTAGAACTACACTTACTAGCAGTTGTGGACTAGCTCTCATTTTTACTCAAGATACTAAACCTACCTTATGAGTATGCTCCTACTACCATTGCTTCGTCCTCTGCAACTCTTGGATCAACTTCAACCAAAGCATATGTTTCCCTTGCTTTCACTATTGGTTCAACCATGTTTTCTAGATCATCCTTATAAATCTTCCAATCAACAAGGCTCATGACATATGGAATAAAGCTCTATTGAATCATGTATTGGATTTTAGTTGTAGACCTCCATGCACTAGCACTAAACTAAGAGATTGGTGTACCCTATATACCTCCCCCTCGAACTATCATAGAATTTTGTAAGAGTCACTAATAATCCATGTAGGTGGCCTCTCATATTTTCCATGCTACACATGTTCAATGACAATTAAAAAGTAATTAATCAACAATAAGCACAATGTCCAAGTAACTCACTCTATCTACATGCATATTTTCCATGTGAAACAATGTCCATCATGCACACCATCTCAGACCTCGGTTGCTAATGATGTGACTAATTATCCGATCATGGAGATCCATGACAACAAAAGAAATAGAACCTCCACTTAGCATGGAAATCCCTTATTTCCCATGTCTCATGAAATAACTATGCGGTCTTACATAACGATGAGGGTTTTGATTTTGAAAAAAAACGATGATGGTATTTGTTAATTTTCATATTTCTCTTCCATTGTCTAGGTTATCTGCTCAAAGGAAATGCTAGGCTTCATCCATTGTGTATAGTTCTTTCGTCAACACTACAATATAATAGGCACCCAAATCACCCATTTATCCTATTACAAATAGTGTCTAGTCCAAGGAGGATTGAAAGCATCTCTATTCAACAACATTCAATCCCTGTTTCTTGTTCAAGTAGTATTAATAACTACCATAAGTGTAGAGCATCCTCAGTTCCAACTTCCAATGGAAATGTCAACTTTTTTCCTTTGACACCTACACTCAAGTCATCAAGTGCTATACCAAGCCTTCTACACCACATTCAAGGACCTCAACATCATATTTTAGAAATATACCACAAATTCTAGTGGTTATTCATTAGTGGTAGGGAAATTTATACCTTTATAGGGAAAATCAACCTATGTAGGATCTTCCTCCCTAAAGCTACAAGTGTGTTGGATAAATGTTTCCAATTTTCACTCTCATCCATTTGTGAATCTAAGTACAACTATATTAGATTACAATGTATCATGTACAAGGGCCAAATTGAGAAATTGAAACTAAGCCATCAAAATCACCCAAGGATCGCACCTAGCCTGGGCCATGCCAACCCACAACATGGTTGGATTTTTTCCTACAGAGTTTCGAACCAGTGACCTTCACATCATGGAGTGACTTAACAGTATACCCCATCATTGTCTATTCTATGTCTCGTGGGCATGTTTTATAGTGTAAAAAGGAAATAAATAAACCAAAGGGCATGGCCAACCTTTCAAAAAGACCCTCCTTGGACTTGAAAGTAGTCTTACACACATCGGTTGGTTCTATTGGAAATTAGTGATATCCAGAATTTAGATAAATATTGTTGAAGTGCTTGGCCTCTTTGAGCCACTCAATAAGGTTGTCAATTTGGGGAGTTAGGAACTTGTTCTTGACTATGATTTTGTTCAGAGTCTGATAATTAATGAATAGTCACCAGGTCCCATCCTTCTTCTGCATGAGTATAATTAGGCTCCCATGGGGTGAATAACTTCATCATATGTGCCCTTTTGTAGTATTTCTTAGATATGTGGCTTGATTTCCTCGTTTTCTAGAAGAGAGCAGTGGTAGATTGGCTCATTAGGTAGAGGTTCAATGGGGGGTCAAATCGATTGAATCCTTGAATTGACAGTGCAAACATACCCTTGTGGATGAGGAGAAGATATGTCTATACTCTTCCATCACCTTATCCACTTGCCTCTACTACACAAAGGAGCCTTGTGTGGAGGCCACAAATGTGGCCATGATCTTATTCTTACTCCGAGAGAAAATCAGGAAGAAGAAAAATTTTCCAGTCTAGGAGATGATCTTACTGCATTGCTTAGCATAAATCAAATAAATGGAAGTAAACATGACTACCTATGGTATCCTATATAGTTTTCTTCCCAAAGTAATAATAAAAATATGAGTTCTAAACTCATACACAACATGAAATTTCCACAAGTATGGTTGGCCTAATAGAACATCAAAAACTTCAAAGGGAACAACATCACACAATACCTTGTCCATGAATGGGTTGATGTTATAGGGCAGGAAACACTATTGGTTGATGCAGAGATCTCAGCCTTGGTGGAGCCACATGATGGTGTATGGTTGTGGGTAGGATGTTGTTGACATGCCCAATTGCTTAACAACCTATACTAATATTTTATTCTTCTCACTTTTACTGTCGACAATGAAACACAGTGGAGCACCCTTCACCCACATTTGTGAGTGAAAGAGATGATTACCTTCCTTTGGATCTTTGGGCTAATTTTGTTGGACCTTGGTGGTGGGAACAATGGCGCTGGGTTCCACATTATTGATATTTCTCCCCTTTTCTAGTTCTAGTTCATAATTAGAACCTGTTTTTAACTTAGAACATTTTAGCTCGACCACTAGTGATTGCTTTACATGACATTCATTTTTGTTATGAGTGGGGCTCTTATGGAACTCGTATCGTTTTCTCATGTCTTTCTTCATTTTACCATTACCATTTTTTCAGCCTTAATGGGTTTTCTTATGGTGTTCGCCTTGGCTTTGTTCTTTATTCTGTGATTTGGGCATGCCCTTACCTTGCTTTTGCTGTGAAGTATTCACAGATCCAAAGTCTCACTTCTTCTATTTAAACTTTTTCTCGATTTTGACAGCATATCAATATGCTACACCAAGTGAGAAGATGTCTAAGAACTCCGTTTCTAATTGTAGATATTTGTGTAGATAGCCACAATACGTGAACACTTGATGTCACTCAAAGTCCTTGATACCCAGGTTGGTTCACAAGGTATGAAATATTTTTGTGATCTCCATAACTACTTGGTCCCTTTCTTGTTGCACTATGGTCCATCTCATCTACTAGCCTTCGTAGCATCCAACATGGGAATATTGTTCCTTAACAACATCCCTAAAATAGTTCCAAGCATGTGTGATTGAAAATAGTATGGATTCCTCTATGTCCCTTTTCTCATAGTAATTTTATTGCAAGTCCTTGATATGGTAGGTAGCCTTAAGGAGTGCGAAAGTAATCTTTTCCCTATTGGAAAAATTATGGACCAAAAAATATCCTTCTACCAGATTTAGCCATTTGTCTAGAGCATCAACATCTATTTGACCTTCAAATACAGGAATATCAAAATTAATATTTACCTTAAAGGGTATGATGCCTTCGAAGTTTCCACTGGATGGAGATGTGTCTCCTATTGGTATTCATAGGAGGATTTGGGAAAAAATATCCATCATTTTGTTCCTTTATTTCTTGAGGTATTCTTCGAGAAACAATTTGATAGGATTTCATTCTCCCTCGTGTTTATTTTCTTCCACCACGGGAGGTTTTCAGGGTTGTCACGGATGGTCTCACAAGGGCTCAAGAAGTTCAAGTCCCAACTCCTTGTACCTCGACCTCATTGGGACATGCATAAAAAAATAGAAAAAGAGATGACCACTTTGATACCATTGATCCAAATATATGAAGGGGATGAAATGAAATATATATTTAAAACCAAAACACAGAGATATAGTGAAACTTGACTTCAATTAATAGATGGAAAATGTTGAAATTGTATACATGCAAAATGAAAACAAATTAACTTGAACGGTGGTAGCTTATCTCTGAGAAGAGATGTGATGGCTATGCACCTTCTTGAATTATGTTTCAATGAGGCACCGAGGCCCTTTTATTATGAAGAAGAAATAAGAAACCATAAACATCCAAAAACCTAACCCCAGGAGTTGAAGCGCCAAAGTTTTATGGGCCTTGATGGGGTAAGTTAGAATGTCAATTTCTTGGGGTCATAACTTTGGCATATGATATTCATTTGGAAAATGTGATAGCCCATTGGAAAGGTTTATTCGAGGATTAAAATTTTCTACTTCCAACAAAAAATATGATGAAAATCAACCCATTTCCCCATAAAACAGTGTTTAGGGCCTCAAAACGGCTCCAAAAGTTTTTTTTAATCATTCTATTAAGATATTTCACATGTGTAGAGTATAATTAGTTTTAGTCTTATTTGCAATTTGTTGGATCTTACATATTTGAGAGGATGTATTACATGGAATTTTTGATTTTACATATTTAGGAGGATGAATTGCATGGAATAGAAGTAGTCAGCCTTCCTGGAATTTAATAGTCCCTATCCCCATTGAGTAATAATTAGCAAAGTGGAATCATAAGTTTTATCTAGTTGAGATTAACAAAGAGTGTTTAATTACACAAGAAAGAAAGTATCTCTATGGATTAATTGAACCGTGAATGCTATATGTCGTGGTTAGACTCAACATAGTTACCAAACTTGTGTATTTATTTTATATTTTACTTTGTTAATGAGTATTATGCTATGTGTTTTTTTTTTTTTTATTCCATCAGAATACATAGGGGTTAAATAATGAGAGAAAATTGTCCTCATCACATTAAAAACCTCACATATGGTGGCCTTACCATATGAAATCCTACAACTAGGTGGAAAACCATCTTGGAACAAATAAATAAGATATGATTATGTATCATGAAATTAGTGCAACATTTATTTTCTATAATGATTATTTGCAATGATAATATATTTGAAATCCTAGATTGGGCATGCTATCAATTCTCGCATGTTTAAATCTTGTCGTTTAGCATTTATTCATGTGTGCATATTCAAAATTTTAGCTACATATAGTTTCATTTAGTTGTTAGTCTTATATAGCTGACATGGAATGTCACATTGTTTCATTTTAAAGTATTCCTAATGTTTCATAAATATTTTGAGAAATCCCATTATTGAAAAATGGGAAATTTACCCCATTTCCAAGGAAGGGAAATAACTGTATTACATTTGATGTCTTCCTAGTCATGCTAAAATGAGCACTAATAGTTCAATCAAATGACAAGTCTTAGAATACAACTCTCAACATCCTATAATGATTCTTGTCATATCACAACTTTTTATGGTTTCATAATCTCCCATAAGAGCTTTTCTCACTATGTTCATATTCTAAACTATAAACATTATCTATGTCTTTGACTTCTCTATCACATCCATCCTAGGTAGAAACAGGAAGTTTGAGTAGTAGATAAGGGCTTTCTATTTTAACAACTATGTAGGAATGTATACCTCCCACCAGCTCTTTTCAACTTTGCGCTAACTAGAAGATGTTCATGAACAACTTTAAAGAGAGTTATAATATCATATTGAATTTAAGATAACAAATAGCTACAAGGAGGAAAGGGAAATGTTAAAAGCGACAATTTGCACTTTATTCATATTTCAATTCTATATAATAACATAGATCTATCTTAACCCAAATCTAAAAATTATTAAGAGAGATCAAAAGAAATAAAGATATAATTATATTGACACTTGGAAGATATAAATTAAGATGGATCTATGATAAATTATTGTATCATAGTTTTATAATTATTATGGTCCTTTTCTATTTTTAAATTATTATAGTCGATTATTTTATAAAATTTCAGTTTTACACGCTATAAATTATTATCAAATTATTTTATCAATGTGATACACATAACACATTTTCTTGAGATATAAATTCACTTCAATCCTCTTTATGCAACACACACACACACACACACACACACACCCACACCCCTATTCTACCAAGAATAAATTGAATATACTGAAGCACTCTAACAATATCAAAGGTTCATTTAATGTAGCTTATAAATGTGTTGTGTTGTGTAACTTTCACTCGAATAGAATTGTATAGTATATATCTATACAATTCATTTTAGAAGTTGAAAGTACTAAATACCCTCCCAATATACTAAAATTGCATAAATAGTCATATTGTACATTTAATTGCAGAGGGTGAATGTACAAAAGAATTATAACAATATAAGGAATTCTACTAATATAACTTAGTATAATGCGTTGTATTTTGTAATGTTCCTCACATTTCATTAACAAAACCCATGGTAAATGGCATCAATGGACAAAATGTCTATCTAACCCAAAGGAATATAGGTGGAAAAATGTTTAGGAACATCTCATTCCACCCTCACGAACTTAAGAAAGGGTGAGATTGTTGGTACATTTCTAGCACTAGTTACCCTTGTGAAGAAAAAATATGTCACAAGAGGGACTTATCACGTGAACCTATATGGGGGGGACAAAAAATTCTCCTCATAGTGCCACAAGCTACATTAATTGATTGAATCACATGCACATATAAGAAATACATATTGACATAGTTATTATGCATTGGGGCCTAGTAAGGAGGGTAATGTTGAAAATCCACATGGAGTAACATAGATGATTAAAATACTGACAACACTTTAATGGACATATCATTAAATCAAATACATCTTAAGAAAATAATAACCCCCAAATTTTATTTGTTGAAATCTATAGCCTTTTGAAACTATCTATAACCTATTGTTTTAAATACATATTAAATACTAATCATCCCCAAATTTGACTAAATAATATCCATATGTTGGCAATGCAATCATTTCAAGATCATAGTTGGCTACTTGTCATTCTAAAGAAGTTCTTAAATCCTATCCATCTCTTATAATGATAATATTTCAATAATTTTTTTATTTTCTTAGTACTCCCCCACCACTTCAAATCCATCATGATTCAAATTCAAAGATTGAAATCAACAAGGATTTCAATAGAGTAGTGGATAAGAGTTTTAAGGCTTTATACACAAGCATAGGAGAGTGATGCTCAATTTTATATATTTATGAACAAACTTGGTCTCCAACTCTTCATGTAAAAAATGATAAGCTACACACATCCATGATTCTAAATCACTAACAACAACATGGATCTAGGATCTTTATATCATAGAATCATGAATTAATAAAATTCAATAGATGAATGACAATTTATCACTTCTAGGAATAATTTCATTCAAGTTTCCCATGTAAGTGGATTAATAATTCCCACATCTCCTTGAATCCACTCTTGAAGAGAAGGTTGTATCCATTTATAAGGTACACATACATCAGGTTATCAATCAATAAAACCCATGATACACTATAAACCTAGCAAATATTTGAAGGCAATGGATTCCCATGATTAATACTACACCCTACAAATAGACATATCTATCTAGATATCATGATACTTGTTTGCACACAACATAGTACATTTGCAAACAAATGATATTTTTGTGCTTGACTCAATTGATCACCTCAATTTCTACACAAAACCATTTTTCATCTTGGCCCCTACAAGGAAAAAACAATATCATTCCTTAACAAATTCTAACTCAAAACAAAATATAAAATTCACAATATTGTAAAAGCATGGCCTTCGCTGATTGTTAAGGATTTTTCATAGCTATAAGGTTACTATTAGGTAATAAACCCGTTTAAACAATGCCATGGCCCCAATGACAATTTCATCCAAGCCACCATTAGTAGCAATATTGAAATCTCTAAGGATGTATGAGTGACCCTAATTGAGATGTTACACTTTCATCATGAATGTGCCAAGAAATGCAATGGACTTGGGGGCATATTTTCTTGTATGATAAGACCCCTTATCAATGTTAATATTTGTATCTCAAACAAAAATATCCACACAATTTTTTTCTCAAATGTGGATGAAGTTGTTCGAATTCGTTTTTTATCTTTGTAATTCACTTTATTAAATTTATTTTTAATAAAGTCAAGATCCTTTTGATTTTAAGTTATGAAAATTCTAATAAAGTGTAATTTAATTACACTAGTCATTTAGATAAATCTCCACCATTGATCTCTAGTGAGATTGGGATTTAATCTCAGCAATTAATCTTAATGAGAGATTAGGGTTGTGGAGATTTAATCATCGAATCAAAATTATAAAGGTAGGGAAAGGTAGAAGGAAATGGGAAACAATAACTCAGTTGCATAGAGAGACAAAGGAGTTCACTTAATTTCCAAGCCAAGAAGAAGAGGGAAATACAAAAAAAAGGAAATCAACTTCAACTAGATTTGTGGAGGACATACAATTTCAAAGAAGGAGGCTATACGATCTAGGTGTAGAAGGAAAATTTTGACCTAATAGAGGGCCATATGATCTCAGATGATTATCAAAGTTCAATTTATCTTAGCATCATATAGGGTCATAACTTTTGCTATGAATTTGTTGTATATTTTCTCTTTTGGGGAAACTTTCCTTAGTTGGGGATTCTTGTAATTTTAGAGAAAATTAATAAAAAAATTAATTTGAAGGGAAATAAAAAATTGTATTTTTTTCACTAATTTACTTTCCACCCATTGTGTGATTAATTCTATTATCTAATTTTTTAATTAAAATTAAAACATTAAGTTTTATTTCCTGAGATAATAATGAAGTCATTCACCTAGTTTTTTTCTAGATAATTTTTTAACATGATATCATAGATATTTCTCTTATTGAAGTTTCTAAGTACTTACAACAATAGATATAGGAATACAACAAGTAGATCTTGCAGATGTGAGTGACTAGTAGACAAATCTAGTGCAAATCTAGGTATATGACATGCTAATCTAGTAGATATAGGGACCAACAATTATTTTTGGTGAGTTCTTGAGGGATTAAGCACATTTGCAAGAAACTTCATTTAGATTTGGGAAGATGGAATCAAATAGTTTTATATTTTGGGACATATTGGATGGAGGCTCAAATTTCTCCTCGTGGAAAGATAGGGTTACATTGCTATAAGAGGAAAACGATCTTTGCGATATTATTGAAAATATGTTTCCCTTATTTACAAATTTTCAACAGTTGGAGGGCCACAACAAGAAGGAAGTTAAATCCATGTTGGTGATCTTAAACACAATGAATGATCATTTGTTTCCTCACTTATACAAGAAGAAAAAAATGAAGGAGATAATCGATGCACTAGGTAGCCTCTACCAAACTAAAAAATTTCACTAGAAGATGAACCTGAGAACAAGCTTAGATCCATAGAGATGTCCATATATGACATAGTTACCAATTATCTAATAAGATCACTCAAATCTGTGATCAAATTGCAACATTTGGGGAGAAGGTGCAGGACGTTGAGTTAGTGAACATGGCATTGAAAAATTTCTTGAGTTCCTCAAAACCATTCATCCAAGGAATTTGTGCTCGCAAGAACCCTCCAAGATTCAAGAGACTATGGGATGACTATATCCAAGAAGAGACATAGCTTAATTCAATGTCCAACAAGAAGGGAGGTGATGAGAACCTCGACCTAATTGGTCAAATGAAGGAGGGAAAAGGAAAGGGTTCTAGCAAAGGTAAGGGAAAATATGTGGAGTCAACCTCACGATCAAAGAAGAATAAGGACTTGAATAAAAACAATTGTTTCATTTATAATTATAATTTTGGAGATTATGCATCACAATGTCCAAAGAAGAAGAAGGGAAAAGGGAAGTAGTAGTAGAAGTATGTGATAGCCTTAATAGAAACTCAAATGAGTGATTCTGATACAAAGTTTGAGAAATATTTCTCACTGGTTTCTTATCTTTATATGAGTATAGTTCCGAGGAACACATGGTATGTAGACAATGGAGCATCTCATCATATGAGATCAGCTTGAGAAATTTTCACTAGTTTAATATAATAAGACTCAATATAATAGGTGGAGCTTGGTGATGATGCTAAGTATTTAGTAGTTGGATCTAGTTTGATTTCATTCCAGCTTGATTCAGGGGGCTCTTTGGATTTCGAGGATGGGTTGTTTTTTCTTGGGCTCAAGAAGGATTTGATTTTAGTTTCAATTATGGAGGATAAGGGTCTTACAATGGAGTTCAACAAAGGGAGAGTATTTGTTTGGCTAGAAGGATCTAGCCCAGAAACAACTTAGGTATTGGGGTTAGAGAAGGTGATTTGTATGGGTCATAGGGTGAGCCTATTTGATCTCTAGTTCATAGGAGTGACAAATTGTGTGAGTTGTGGCATAAGAGGATGGTGCACCTACATTATAGACAATTTCCCATTCTAAGGGATATGGTCATGGCTCTTCCATATTTTAGCATTGAGCAATAGGGCATATGCAGAGGGTGTACACTTAGCAAGTACATCAAGGTTGTTTTCCCAAGTAGTGAGAATAGGTCCAAGGAAATTTTAGACTTGTTTCACTTATATGTGTGTGGCCCAATGCTAGTAGAATCAATGCAAGGAAGTGTGGATTATGCATCATTTATTAATCATTACTCTTGTAATACATGGATCTATTTCCTAAAGACAATGGATAAAGTCCTTATTAGGTTTCAATAATTTAAGTCTCTTGAGGAGAACCATACAGCGAAGAAGATCAATGTGTTGAGGTTAGACAACGAGGGTGAGCACACCTCTAATGACTTCAAGGATTTTTTTATGAAGGAAAGAATTAAGAGAGAGATGATAGTATCATACAAACCACAATAAAATGGGGTTGTAGAAAGGAATAATTGTTCCATCATAGGGGATTCTAAGGCCATGATTCATGATTCGGATTTTCCCATGTTTCATTGGGAAGAGGAATGCAACACAACATTCTACATCCATAACAAGAGTCCTCACAGAATCTTGGAGGAAAAGACACTAGAAGAGGGATTCACTAGTGTGAAGTTGGACGTGAGTTATTTTTTTGTCTTTGGATTTCCTTTTTATATACATGTACCTATAAAGAAGATGAGCGAGTTGGATCCCTCTAGTATGAAGGGTTTGTTTGCAAGATACAACCAAACCTTGAAGGCTTACAAGATTCATATTCTAGCACAAAGAAAGATAATGGTGGGTAGTGATGTAAAGTTTAAGGAGGATAATCCATATAGAAGGCTGCACAAGTCCATTCTTGTGACATAGGATGAGGAACATGAATCTCCAAAGGTTGATCTCGGATCATCCATGACACCAACAAATTCCATTTCAGCAAATCCAATTTTTAATTGAGGAAAGATATTCATTATCCTCTTCTAGTTCTATTGGGATACCTTGATGATTTACACAGACATTGAGGGATACTGAAGAGTATTTTGAGGCTCCTAAAGACACATTTGGGGAGAGAATGTCTTTGAAGAATATTTTGAATTATATGGAACTAATGAGCAACGTCATCGATTCCAAGCCCTCTAGTTTTTAGGAGATATTATACTAGTGAGTATGGGGGGATGCCATGGTGGAGGAATACAACTCCATAATGATGAATGGTGTGTGACACATAGTTCCAAGACTAAAGGGGGTAATAGTTCTAAGTTCCAAGTGGTTATTTGATATTAAGCATTACATAGTTGGAAACTTTAAGAAATTTAAGGGAAAGTTTGTGGCAAGAGGGTTCTCCAAGAAAGAGGGAGTGAAGTACGAGGGGGCTTTTTCTCTAGTCACTAGGTTCACTTTGTTAATTTGGCAACTTAGTGACAAATTCTAATCATGGGACTACATTCTTATTTTTAAGAGGACCAATTATGATCTTTGAAGCACTGTATTTGGACAAGGGAAAATGAATTTTTTGAAGTGAAGCCCACATGTGCACAAAAGGACAGGTTGATCCTAAAGAGAAATTGGACACTGTTGGAAGTCTATAAATACAAGTCACCTCAACCTCATTTGGACATCAACATCATCATAATTTATTCTCCCTTATTTGGTTTGGCTCACATAGGCCTGAGGTAGTTCATAGAGATTGGTTCGTATATGTCTGAAATTGCAAGGTTCGAAGCTCACTCGTGTGATTAGGGTTTTTGGTTCCTTGCCCTAAGCATGCTACAGGGTATTTTCGGTCACAACCACAGGAATGTGAGCTCATGAGTGTGGTTGGAGGGTTTTAGCTGCATGCACATACACTATCTTCGTGTTGTTGGAACCTAGGGTTTGATTTTGATAGTTAACTGCAGATATTGAAAGTTGACCACATGCTTCTGAATCGGGGTTTTGATTATTAGCATTGTTGGGTTCATCTCTTGGATGTTGTTTAGTTTATTTTGTTGGATAGTTATGTGGTTGAAGATATGGATCATTGTACTCTCTCTTTGTTGGAACATTCGATGAAAATATAATAAGAAGGATTTGAAAGGGTTTTCCCTTTCAAATTGGTTTTATAATTTCTATTTGGTATTGGGCTTAAATGATGGAAGTGTGTCCAATCTGAAAATATGATAAAAATTGGCCTACAAGTTCTATGTTGTGAGTCAAGTGGATCCAGTATGAAACATTATGAAACATGGTAGAGGTTCTGAGGTTTGGAGCCTTCAGTGAGGGAGTCCAAGCTTCCTTCTAGTGGTAGCTAGTAAATCTGATTAGCAGGGTTGGAGCTCCCTTTCGGTGGGTGCTAGTAAACGAGATCTAGGTGTTGGAGCTCCCTTCTAGTGGGTGTTGGAGAACGAGAGAACGTTGTAGCCTTCTATAGGTGGGTGCTTGCGTACTGGTATGAGTATGCACCATTACAAGATTGTAATATGTTTTCCTTTATAATAAAAGATGAATAAAGAGATGATGACAACATTGTTTTCTCCCACATTGGGTTTTCACGTAAAAATCATGGTGTCCTCATGTGTTGACATGTTTCTTATGTGTGATGGTTTATTTTGTTCTTACTATTCATGGCTATTATTTAATTAAAGGTTAATGAAGTAATGATACACTTGTTAAAGTAGAACAAATGATGAAATATATGAAAAGTTAGTTAACGGGATATTCGCGGTTTTCCTTCATCATAGTCGTGTACATACGTTGGTTTACTTAATGACAGTAGTGTTAGCATCAGTCTTGTCTTCCTGTCACTAGTGATCAAATATTATTTTTCCAAGTTTGTTAAGGGTCTCAAGGTCAAATTTTATCATGTAACTAGGTTTTCAGAGTAAAATTTGGTCACAGGCTAGTTTGTCTAGGAATGTCTCTATTCCCTTAAAAAAATATCACATGCCAGTCGCTTATATCACTCAGATGAGTGTATCATAATAAAGAGAATGTCTTCATCATATCAATCATCATCATCACCATTTCACTCAGCCTAATGTTTTCATTAGGTCATTAGGGTTTCAAGGTCCATCTTCATTTCATGTATAAAATTTGGCATAGGATGAGTTGTGATAAGCAGCTCTTTTCAATGAATTTTTATGAGATTTCATAAGTGCTTCATGCTTACAATCTCAGGTTCCAAAAGGAAGAAGTTTCATTGTTCAAAAAGGTAGGAGAAGTTCAGTTTTCAAGTCTTGAAAGTGGAAAGTTTAAAAAGGTGAAAGTCATGTTTTGATAAGGTATGTGGGGCCCATTTTCAATAAAAAAAAGATCATATTGTGCCTATAATAGCCCAAAATGTCCCAAAAATGTTTCATTCGCATCCTTACCTCTTTTGTTAACTGAGCTCTCCCCTCCTTTGGTGAAAAAACATGATTTTTCTAGCTAAAATTCGAAAACATCTCCCGGTGCTGCACTTCTGTGAACTATGTTGCGCTTCTGGAGGTGGTGTTGTGCTTCCATGAACTGCACTATGCTTTGGTGCTACGCTTCTGTCAACGGCGTTGCGTTTGGGACAAAGTAGCCTAAAATTTTCCAAAACTCACCCAAACTTCAAATTAAAGCTTGCATTTCTATTCTTTGCTCTTCTAAGTTGTTCTACAAGTAAGTATCATCATCTTATTCACTTTTTCCTTTAGCAAAGCAAGTACACATGGTGATTTTTCTTCATCTAGGGTTTATGTGAAATTTCATGCTTCAAAGCTAGTTCAAATGATGGTTTTGTTAGATATGACATTTCAAACTTTAAAATTTTCCATCTCATACCTTTGTATATATATAAATCACCATATCATTCACTAATCAACTCATTTACCTTCAGTTTACCTCACCTTTTCACAAACCCTAGCTCATACCTATCATTTTGGACAATTTCCTAGAAGGAATGTTTTTTTTTTAAATTCTTCTACTCATCTCTCTCTCTCATTTCACGTATTTTAAACTTCCTAAGTTTTATATAACACTTATCCATCTCCCAAAATTCCCCTATCATCATATCCCTTCCCTAACTCCCTCATTTCATCATTTCGCTCATTCCTCACTGTTTTTCCATTTTCCTATTATCTAGGGTTTTGTATCAAAATGGAGGGATATTCTTCACCATCAGAAAAGAGAAAACATCATAAAGGAGGGAGGATCATGAGGTATGAGCCTACCAACTGCAATGAAATCAACTCCTCACCATTCATTAAATAGTGCTTTGAAGATGTCAGCTGTCTAGGGTTTTGTCAAAGGGTGGGTGAAGTAGGTTTCCATGAGCAGCTCACTGATTGGATTGCCACAAATCTGAAAGGGGAAAAGGCAATCATAGTAGGGATTGAATTTACATTCTCAGTAGCTTCCATCTCTCTTGCCACATGGATACCTGATCATGGGGAGTATTGGTTCAAAGGCATGAGCTTAGACCTTGGACACTACCGACCTTTCTTGAGATCACCTTATAGAGAGGCTCATTCACACATCATCCCATTCAGGTACATGTTAGAAAAGTATGTGCCATTGATGAAGGTTGTGATAAAGTTTTTCACCTGTGAGGGAATATTTTCCAGATTGTATGGGTACCACATTAGGCTACTAATGCACTTCACAGCTCTAAAACCTCTCAACATGTGTAATTATTTATGTAGAAGCCTTATCAAAATGTCTGAGAAGGTAAAAATGAAAGACAAAGAGTATCACCCTAGTCTTTTTCATCACATCTTAATAAAGATTGTAGTCCTCTATTAGTTGGCAGAAAGGAACATGACATGGGATTCCTTCGTAGAAACAACTTTGCAGTGGCATGCAACTATTTCATTAGGTCATCATCCAGATACATCAACACAATAAGTGGAGGTAGGATCATCAAGCAAATTAATGGAGGTTCCCAAGGAACCTAAACCTGAGGTGACTAGAATATATGAAAGAGGAAAAAGGCTTGTGTTTACTTCTCAAGTTGAGAAAAGGGCAAAGCCTTCTACATCAACAAAATAGGGATCACATGTATAGGATGAAGAGCAAATTCAACATGATTTTGAATTAGTTGACTTAGAGGCAGAAAATGAACCTTCAAACCTACAACAAATTATCAAAGAGAAGGATTCTCAAATCAAAGAGCTCATGGACAATATGGCAAGGGAAAGATTCATCATTTCCATTTTCCTGTTATCTAGGGTTTTGTATCAAAATGGAGGGAGCTTCTTCACCATCAGAAAAGAGAAGACATAATAAAGGAGGGAGGATCTTGAGGTATGAGCCTACCAACTGAAATTAAATCAAATCCTCACCATTCATTAAACAGTGCTTTGAAGATGTCAGCTATCTAGGGTTTTGTCAAAGGGTGGGTGAAGTAGGTTTCCATGAGTAGCTCACTGATTGGATTGCCACAAATCTGAAAGGGGAAAAGGCCATCATAGCAGGGATTGAATTTACATTCTCAGTAGCTACCATATCTCTTGCCACAGGGATACATGATCATGGGGAGTATTGGTTCAAAGGCATGAGCTTAAACCTTAAGCACTATCGACCTTTCTTGAAATCACCTTACAGAGAGGCTCATTCACACGTCATCCCATTCAGGTACTTGTTAGAAAAGTATGCGCCATTGATGAAGGTTGTGATGAAGTTTTTTACCTATGAGGGAAGATTTTCCAGATTGTATGGGTACCACATTAGGCTGCTAATGCATTTCATGGCTCTAAAACCTCTCAGCATGTGTAATTATTTATGTAGAAGCCTTATCAAAATGTCTGAGAAGGTACAAATGAAAGGCAAAGAGCATCACCCTAGTCTTTTCCATCACAACTTAATAAATATTTTATTCCTCCATCAGTTGGAAGAAAGGAATACGACATGGGATTCCTTCATAGAAATCGCTTTGTAGTGGCATGGAACTATTTCATTAGGTCATCATCCAAATACATCAATACAGTAGGTGGAGGTAGAATCATCAAGCAATTTAGTGGAGGTTCCCAAGGCACCTAAACCTGACGTGACCAGAATATATCAAAGAGGAAAAAGGCTTGTGTTTACTTCTCAAGTTGAGAAAAGGGCCAAGCCTTCTACATCAGCAAATCAGGGATCACATGTACAGGATGAAGAGAAAATTGAACACAATTTTGAATTAGTTTACTTAGAGACGATAGATGAACCTTCAAACCTGAAAAAAATTATCAAAGAGAAGGATTCTCAAATCAAAGAGCTCATGGACAATATGGCAAGGGCAAGATTCATCATTTCCTTTGTTGAGCAAGAAAACAGTCAGCTTAACGCAAAATAGCTAATCATGGAGAAAGAGAAATCCAAGGTGTTGCAACAAGGAGCCAAAGGTAAAGAAATTTTGGAGCTTGGTGAACATGAAAAACATGAAAAACAAGTTGGAAAGAAGAAGCCAAGGACCAAAGAACGCAAAAGGGCATTGAAGAAAGAGAAAGAACATAACCTGCTAGATGAAGACTTAGACATTGAAGACAGAATTGCCTTGGAGATCAATGAAGATAGAGAGTATTCACTAAGTAAGGTCAATGGTCACCTAGAGCATCTTATTGACAAGGACAACAAGGAAAATCAGATATTAAGGCACATGTCCCACCATTATTAGACCAGAAACATGATTTGCAACATCAAGCTCAAGTAATAGAAAAACAAGCTAAAGGAAACCCTAAAAGACAAAAATGAGAGGGATAACTTGGAGATTCTTGCTGAAGCATCCATGAGAGCATGACACACCACATTTTTCACTTCATGAAAAATTTTGGAGGTTTTCTAAGCATTTTTTGTTTTTTGAGAATTTTGGTGCAAAATTCAAAAATTGAAGGCACTACGCTTTTTCCTCAGGGCTCCAAATCAAAAGTGGCTTACATTTTTGGAAAGATGATGACCTCCTCTCAAAAACCATTTCATCAAATTTCTTAGACAAGGCTCATATTTTGATAAAAAGGAGAAAAAGGGGTCAAAAATCATCATTCTGCCACTCTTTTTGACAAGCGCTGTGCTTTTGGAGACACCTTGGGAGAATCAATGTTTGAAGGCCTTCCCATGGGTCATTTTCAAAATTTCAAGATGTTATGGAAACTAGATAGACAAGGATAGTTGACCGTTCTCTCAAATCTTAAATTTTACTTCAAGAAGGCACCTAAAAGTGTCCTCAAAGTTGGCATTGCGCTTCTGTAAATTTCTGAGTTTTTTTATTTAAAATTTTCACTGTGTAATTTCTCATGTTTTTAGTTTGACTTGGTCAAAGTTAAAATGATGATGTAACTTCAGTAGTTCAAGGTTTATATGACATAATCATGAATAAATAGGCATGATAGGTTGTTTTTATAGTTAATTAGGCCTCATAAAGGAAGCAAAACTCAAATCAAAGTCTAAGAGAAGAGTTTGTTTTTTACCTTCTCACTCTCACTTGTTGGTTGAGAGAATCTTGGAAACAGTTCCACCACTTAGGAATTCAACTCCTGAAGGTGGGGAAATTGTTTGATTGATTCTATATGTATCATTTCTCATTCAAAGAGAAGGGTTGGACTTCTGAGGAGAGACTTGTACTTTTTGTTTTCATACAGTTAATCAAGGAGCAATTGCAGCTATTTTTCAAGAATACTTGTTTAGTGAGTTTGTGGTGTTTTTTTCCTTTCATATCAGTTTCTTAATGATGAATTCATCTCTCTTAACATGATTTTCTTTCTTCATATGGTTTTCGTTACAACCATATAGGAAAAATTCTTAAATTCAAAGCTCCATTTATGTGGAAATCATGTTTATGTATCGCTTCTTCTAGATTAATGAATTCATGCTAATACATGCTCATTATGATTTCTTAAGCTTTCAGACCTATACTACATTGACCAAATCTTAAGTTCACCACAAAAAATTGTATCTTGCTTCTCTTTATGCCTACTACTGCAAACTTTGATACCTTGACCTAATTGCTTGCTCTTATTCTCTGGTCCAACAACCTAAAAAACCCTAAATTTCCAAACACTCAAACAAAACCTATACATCTAGTCTAAAATCCATTTCTTTTCCAGTCATTGACTAAGAAATCCTTAGATAGATCCCTCTTTGGTTTAGCAGGGCTAGCTGTTGAACTGCAAGTGGTTTTAAGCTACCTCTTTCGATCTCCTCCTCAGCTTGGGACATTGTAGGGGATAACATTTTGGCGTCGTTTCTGGGGAAACGAATGATAAATCATTCCGGGGATTCGTTCTAATAGAGATTTCAAGAATATTGGTTTTGTAGGTGACAACTTCTTGTATCTAAAGATAGGTTGATTTTACAAATTTCATCAAGTTTAAGGTGTGAAAATTCTGGCTCCTAAAAGACATACTAGGTCAAATCTTGACCCAAATCCATCTTTTATTGTTGATTACCCTGAAAAACTACTCAGAAAACTCAAGTCACCTATCTTTGAAAGTGCGACTCGAAAAATAAAAAGGGCAACTTCCTTGCCTAAAAATGTATTCCCTTTTGAGCACCTTCCTTTTGATATTTAGTTAGAACTGTCTCTTTCAGGGTCAAAATCTGAGTCTTGCCTCTCTGAAGTATTATTTGAACATTTTCAATTTGATTCTCATCTCCATTCTTCTGAATCCCTATTTTCTAAATTTGATCATGAACTGTGGTTAAATTTTGATAAACTCCAAAGTCTAGTTGACCAAATCCAAATCACCACTGAAAAATCTTACATTCAATATCAGCTTGAATACCTAATTGTTGTTTCATCCTCTACTGCACCTCCAAATACATCAGCCACCTCATCTCTTTTTTCACCACCTCCATCAGTGTCATCATCTTTACCTACACAGCCCATTGTAGTACCTCTACTACATCCTCCAATATTAATGGCTCGGTTTTCTCCTCTAATATTACCTGCTCAACTTGCTGCTCTACCTCAAAACTATGGCCACAGACTCCCTCTGTTTGATGGAAGTTCAGAAATTATAGCCCAGCAACATGTCGAAAATTGATAGATTTTATTGATCTTGAAGAGACTGATGAAGAATATGCTAAAATGAGAATCATAGCTCAGTGTTTTTCTGGAGATACGAAGAAATGGTTTCACAATTTGGCTACTAATTCTATCAATAAATCTCAGAGGTTGATAGAGTTGTTCTTAGCATGATGGCAAGAAAAGAAAAATCCATTGTAGATTTAGGCTGAGTACAATTCTATGAAAAGAAATCAAAATGAGATAGTCCAAGAACTCACAACAAGGTTTAATATGGTGTATAATTCCATTCCTCACAATATGAAACCTCCTCCTGGTTTAGCACTTCTCCACTATCTTGATGCCTTCGACCCAGACATGGCATATCATCTTAGGGAGAGAGACCCTGCAACTCTTAAAGAAATGCAGTGAAATGCAGTAAGTGTCAAAGCTAATCTTCTCATCAAGAAATCTAAATCAAAGCTTGAGAGATATGAGAAGAAATTTGTTTCCAAAGAAGAGCCCTCATCATCATCAGATGTAAAGCTAGACAATCTGATCAAAACCATGGAAAGAATGATGGACAGAATGTCTATAATAGATCAACAAGCGGAGCCTTTAGTAAGGAATCTGAATTTTCGAGGCCAACAACAATAACAGTTCAGAAATAGGAAGAAAGAGCAACGAAATCAAGATCCTCAGGGACAAGTAAGAGCTCCATTTCAATAGAATTACACCGAAGGGCAGGAAGAAGTTGAAGAGGAAATTGTAGAAGAAAATAATTTCTTTGAAGAAAATGAGCTGCCCACCTTTCTGACTAAGGAAGATCAGTTTTCTGAAGAGTCTTTTATACCAAGCGATCAACATCTTTTACTTTCAAGTGATGATCTATGGGCAGTGCAAACTAAAGAATACCAAAGAGGATACCAGAATTCTCTTAGTCATTTGCAGAAACAATACAACTTGAGGAACATAAATGTACCTGTTGCATTGAATCTGAAGAGGCATAATGCACCGAAAGATATACAAAGCAAAGAAACAGCCCCTGCAAACCAAAATAAAGAAAAGGAGATTTTCATACTGAGCCGAGATCAAACCAATGAAGCATCTACCAGCAATGTGAGAAAGGATAAGGAGGTTCAAAGCGAAAGTCATAAGAAGGAGTCTCAAGCTAAATGGAAGATCGAAAACAAGGACATCGCTACAAAAGAGGTAGAAAAGAAATATAATCTATTTAGTTTAGAGAATGAAATTTTTAAGTTTAAAGTTTCAGTTCCTCTAACTAAATTAGTGAAGAATGATAAGTACAAGTTTCAGATTGCTAAAATGTTGAAGGTAGACCAAATTTCAGACACATTAAATGTTGCCAATGATGAGCCTGCAATTATGTTTGGTCTTAGCCTTAGAGGGAAGTCCTGAAGACAATGAAATCCCACATTTTTATCTTAGTCTCAAAATTCATGATTTCACCCTCCATAATTCCATGCTAGACTCTGGTGCCTCGCATAAGCTTATGCCAAAAGTCATTATGGACAAACTAGGACTGATTATCACCCAACCTTATCATGATCTCTACTCATTTGATTCAGGAAGAGTGAAATTTATTGGCCTTATCAAAGATTTAGTAGTGTCCTTGGACCAAATTCTGACCAATAATGTTTTGATGGATGTAGTGGTCATTGATATCCCTCCTTGGTTTGGTATGTTTCTTTCACGGTCTTGGAGGGTAAATCTAAAAGGAACCTTACAACTTGACTTTTCATATGCTACTATTCCAGTATTTGGGCAGCTTAGAAAACTCTATTGAGAGAAGAAGATGAAATTCATGATCAATAGCAAAGAAAAACAGATAAATCACCCCATACATGTTGTACACACTGATCTAGATTCTTTCATTTTGTATAGTGATATGAATTCAGTAGATGATGATAGTCATCTTATAGAAATTTTAGAAGTGTCGGATGTCATAAGTAGTATGCAGAAAGATTTTATTGTTGAAAGAAAAGAGAAGAATGAAGAAGGTTTTCAACCTGAAAATTTTCTTGAAATGATTCTTGAGTTAGTGCTGAAAACAGAGTTTGTTGAGACAGTGAGTCATCTTCCAAAAGATCAAACAATTCAACCTTCAAAAGTTCTTTTTCTAGATGAATAAAATGGTCTTTGGACCATGGAGTTTGATGGTGCATTGGGAAAAGAAGGAGATGGGATTGGTGTCTAGATTCATGGTCCATTGCATCATTCATGTAAAATTCCATGCAATGTAAGAATGAGTTCATATAAGTTGGCCTTTGATTGCTTAAACAATGAAGCAGAGTATGAAGCATTGATTGCTGGCCTGAAAATTCTAAAAAAGTTGGGAGCAAAGAAAATTTATGTTTATGGTGACTCCGAGTTGGTAATCAAAAAAGCGAAAGGGGAATACCAGGCCAAGCATCCAAGAATGAGAGCTTATCGCAATGCTTTCCTTGACATCTTAAAAACTTTTTCAGAATCTACTTTGTCTCTAATTCCTAGAACTCAGAATGTTATAACTGATTCTCTTGCTACTGCAGCTAGTATGGTGAAGATTCCCATTCACTCCAATCAGAAGTATTAAATTCATGTTAAACTTTGCCCAACTACTCCTGATAATATGAGATATTGGTAGGTGTTTTGGGATGATAAACAAATCAATATTTTTTTGTAGATGGAAGAAGAATTCCAAAATTCCTAGATTGATGATGCATCTAATATGAATGATCCAGAAATTGAAGCAACTGAGATTGAAATATTGTGGTTGAAGGACAATAAAATTCCAAGAGGTCTTGTACCTTTGGAAGAGTTGTTTAATCAATATTATGTTGCCAAAAATCCCACCATGGTCCCCACAGAGAAAGGTGTCAAACATGTGAACATTGGTGCAGCCAACAAGCCTAAGATGGTCCAATTGTCAAAGTCCTTATCTCCTTAGATGAAAAGTAAGTACATAGCTTTAATGATAGAATTTTCTGATGTATTTTCTTGGGACTATTTAGATTTGAAGGTGTATGACAAGAACATCATTTAGCACACTATTCTGGTCAAGCCTGTTCAAAATCCATTTCACCATAAACTGAGGAGGATTAATCCTAAGTTGCTGCCATCAATTGAAAAATAGGTAAATAGGCTTTATAAGTCTGGTGTTATAGTTCCTATTTGATTTTATGAATGGATGTTAAATCTAGTGCCGGTGAGAAAGAATATCGAGGAGATTCGTCTTTGCATTAATTTTAGAAATTTAAACAAAGTGTCCTTGAAGGACAATTATCCCCTTCCAAAGATGGATTATATTCTTCAGAGGGTAGTTGCGTCTTCCAGGATGTCATTGAGAGAAGGATATTCCAAGTACAATCGGATTTTGGTGCATAAGGATGATCAGCTGAAAACAACCTTCACAACACCATGGGGTACATTCATGTATGCCAAGATGCCATTTGGATTAAAGAATGCAGGAGCAACTTTTCAGCAGGCTATGGACATAGCTTTCACCAATGAAAAGGATGTATTTCTGGTTATTTATTTAGATGATCTCACAGTTTTTTCTAAATCTGATGAAGACCATTTACATCATTTAAGAATTGTCTTTCAGAAATGCAGAAAATTTGGTATATCACTTAATCCAAAGAAGAAATTATTTGCCATGGAAGAAGGTAAGTTGCTGGGACATATTATCTCCAAGGATGGAATTCGCATTGACCCTGCAAGAGTTCAAGCCATTCAACAATTAGATTTCCCAAGGAACAAAAACTAAATTTAGTCTTTTAATGGGAAAATAATTTTTTTGAGAAGATTCATCCCCAACCTCACTAAACATATGAAAGAGATGATAGACATGCTGAAAAAGTACAGCGAGGTAAAATGGTCTTTAGATGCTAAGAAATATTTCCATGCAGCCAAATTGCATTATCTATTGCTCCTACTCTGATTAGTTTGGATTATACTTCAGATTTTATCATATTTTCATTCGCCTCTGAGCATACCTTAGCAACTGTCCTAATGCAAAAGAAATATCATAAAAATGAACAACCTATAGCATTTTTCAGTCAAACAATAAGGGATGCAGCACTGAAATACAACATAATTGAGAAGCAGGCTTTGGCATTGGTGAAAGCTCTCAAAGATTTTCGAGTTTATATTTTGCACTCTCACACCATTTCTTATGTTCCCATAGCAGCTGTAAAAGAAATTATTATGCAGACAGATCTAGAAGGTAGGCGGGGAAAATGGATCATAGCAATGCTAGAGTATGATTTGGAGATAAAGCCTACAAAACTCATCAAGGGACAAGGTTTGGCTAAGCTCATGGCTGAATCTAATTTGCATGCATTAGATATCAATTTGATTGTTTCACTTTCTGAAGAAGAAGAAGAATCACAGTTACAAGTGTCCGACATGTTCACTTCATCTCCATGGTACTCTGACATTGTTTATGTGTTACAGCATTTAAATCCTCCACCGAAAGTACCTAAAGGTAAAACTAGATCTTTAAAGTTGAAAGCTTCAAAATATTGTATTCTTGATGGTGTTTTATTTTGGAAAGACCCTGGTGGTGTGTTGCTGAACTATTTGGTAGAAAATGAAGCAAAGGATGTAATGAGAGATTTCCATAAAGGAGACTGTGGTGGCCATCATTTCTGGAAGACTACAGCAAACAAAATTTTGAGAGCTAGTTTTTATTGGCCTACTCTTTTTTCTGATGTATATAAAATAGTGATGAGCTGTCATGAATGTCAGATTTTCCAAGGAAAAATAAAACTTTTTCCATTACCCTTGCAGCCCATTTCAATCACAGCTCCTTTCCAGCAATGGGGTCTTGATTTTATTGGTGAGATCCATCCTTCATCATCATCACAACATAAATGGATCCTGACAGCCACAGACTATTTTACAAAATGGATTGAAGCAATCCCAACCAGGCAAGCTACTGATTCTGTTATCATTTAGTTTATTGAATCTAATATCTTGTCTAGATTCGGCTGCCCACAGAAGATAATCACTGATAATGCCATCGCTTTCAAGTCAAAGAAGATGGTGGAGTTTTGTGCAAAGTATCATATTGTATTGGGGCATTCCACTTCTTATCATCCACAAGGGAATGATCTGGTTGAATCATCTAACAAATCTTTGATCAACATCATCAAGAAAGTTTTAGAAGTCAATAAGAAGAACTGGCACAAAAAGCTCATTATTTCTTTATGGGCAGACAGAGTCAATACTAAGAAATCCATCGGTATTTCTCCTTTTCAGTTGGTGTACGGGGTTGACACTGTTTTTCCTTCATCTCCTACTGTGTCGGTCATGAAAAATATGCAGGAATTGGACAATGAAACAAATGATGTGCAACGAAGGATAAATCAAATGATCCATCTACAACAAACTAGGGAGGAATTTTTTCAAAACACTTCTAAACTTCAGGAAAGAATAAAAAATATCTATGATTGCAAGACAAAAGAAGAAAATTTCAATTTGGGAGATGTGGTTCTTTGTTGGGATGCAAGGAATGAATAAAAAGTCAAGCATGGCAAGTTTGAAAATTTATGGAAAGGACCATATAGAATTTCATCTTTCAGAGGAAAGAATTCTTTTCTATTGGTGGAATTGAATGGAGAAGATTTTTCAGGAGGAGCGATCAATGGTAGGCTTCTCAAGCACTACCATATATGGAAAAATTCTTGCAAATTCTCACCACCATTATATATACCAGTTTACTTTTTATGTTCAAGTGTCCAAATGGCTATCATAGGAGTTTGGAGAACGAGGAGAAGGCCATAAGGCTTCTTTGATCAGCTGTTGCTTTTATTTTTCTTTTACAGTCATGTCATGTCAAATAGTCAGTCAA
Source organism: Pinus tabuliformis (assembly GCA_031772625.1). Classification (NCBI taxonomy): domain Eukaryota; kingdom Viridiplantae; phylum Streptophyta; class Pinopsida; order Pinales; family Pinaceae; genus Pinus; species Pinus tabuliformis. The sequence continues at coordinate 22,784,877 of CM062811.1, forward strand.
TTTTAAGTTTCAGTTTAGTTTTCTGCATTTTGACTCCATTTCCCAATGAATAAGGCTACCTGGTCTACGTGTTCTTGACACCTCCAAGGAGCTACCATCCCCAGCTGGAGAAAATGTTAGTGTCAATCTTGTTTTCCTGTCACCAGTGATCAAATATTCTTTTACCAAGTTTGTTAAGGGTCTCAAGGTCAAATTTTATCATGTCACTGGTTTTCAGAGTAAAATTTGGTCACTGGCTAGTTTGTCTAAGAATGTCTCTATTCTCTTTAAAAAATCTCACATGCCAATCACTTACATCACTCAAATGAGTGTATCATAATAAAGAGAATGTCTTCATGATATCAGTCATCATCATCACCATTTCACTCAGTCTAATGTCTTCACTAGGTCATTAGGGTTTCAAGGTCCATCTTCATTTCATGCATAAAATCTGACATAGGATGAGTTGTGATAAGCAGCTCTTTTCAATAAAATTTTATGAGATTTCATAAGTGCTTCATGCTTACAAGCTCAAGGTTCCAAAAGGAAGAAGTTTCATAGTTCAAAAATGTAAGAGAAGTTTAGTTTTCAAGTCTCCAAAGTGGCCAAGTTTAAAAAGGTGAAAGTCGTGTTTTGAAAAGGTATGTGGGGCCCATTTTCACTCAAAATGAGATCATATTGTGCCTATAAAAGCCCAAAAAGTCCCAAACACCTTTCATTTGCATCCTTACCTCCTTTGTTCATTAAGATCTCCCCTCCTTTGTTGATAAAACACGGGTTTTCTAGCTAAATTTGGAAAAACTCTCCTGGTGTTGCACTTCTGTGAACTGTGCTACGCTTCTGGAGGTGGCGTTGCACTTCCATGAACTATGTTGTGTTTCTACCAATGGCGCTGCGCTTGGGACAAAGTATCCTAAAATTTTCCAAAACTCACCCAAACTTCAATTAAAGCTTGCGTTTCTATTATTTTCTCTTCTAAGATGTTCTACAAGTAAGTATCATCATCTTATTCACTTTTTCCTTTGGCAAAGCAAGTACAAATGGTGATTTTTATTCATCTAGGGTTTATGTGAAATTTCATGCTTCAAAGCTAATGCAAATGATGGTTTTGTTAGATATGACATTTCAAACTTTAAAATTTGTCGTCTCCTACCTCTCTCTCTCTCTCTCTCTCTCTCTCTCTCTCTCTCTCTCTCTCTCTCTCTCTCTCTCTCTCTCTCTCTCTCTCTCTATATATATATATATATATATATATATATATATATATATATATATATATATATATATAGATATATATATATAAATCACCATATTATTCACTAATCAACTCATTTACCTTCAGTTTACCTCATCTTTTCACAAACCCTAGATCATACCTATCGTTTTGGACAATTTCCTAGCAAGAATGTTTTTTTTTTAAATTCTCCTACTCATCTCTCTCTCTCTCATTTCACCCCTTTTAAACTTCCTAAGTTTTCTATAACACCTATCCATCTCCCAAAATTCCCCTATCATCATCTCCCTTCCATAACTCCCTTAGTTCATCATTTCACTAATTCCTCACTGTTTTTCCATTTTCCTATTATCTAGGGTTTTGTATCAAAATGGAGGGATATTCTTCACCATCAAAAAAGAGAAAACATCATAAAGGAGGGAGGATCCTGAGGTATGAGCCTACCAACTGCAATGAAATCAGCTCTTCACCATTCATTAAACAGTGCTTTGAATATGTCAGCTGTCTAGGGTTTTGTCAAAGGGTGGGTGATGTAGGTTCCATGAGCAGCTCACTGATTAGATTGCCACAAATTTGAAAGGGGAAAAGGCAATCATAGAAGGGATTGAATTTACATTCTCAGTAGCTGCCATCTCTCTTGCCACAGGGATACCTGATCATGGGGAGTATTGGTTCAAAGGCATGAGCTTAGACCTTGAACACTACTGACCTTTCTTGAAATCACCCTACAGAGAGGCTCATTCACACATCATCCCATTCAGGTACCTGTTAGAAAAGTATGCACCATTGATGAAGGTTGTGATGAAGTTTTTTACCTGTGAGGGAAGATTTTCCAGATTGTATGGGTACCACATTAGGCTGCTAATGCATTTCACAGCTCTAAAACCTCTCAACATGTGTAATTATTTATGTAGAAGCCTTATCAAAATGTTTGAGAAGGTACAAATGAAAGACAAAGAGTATCACCCTGGTATTTTTCATCACATCTCAATAAAGATTGTAGTCCTCCATTAGTTGGCAGAAAGGAACATGACATGGGATTCCTTCATAGAAACAACTTTGCAGTGGCATGCAACTATTTCATTAGGTCATCATCCAAATACATCAACACAATAGGTGGAGGTAGGATCATCAAGCAAATTAATTGAGGTTCCCAAGGAACCTAAACCTGAGGTGACCAGAATATATGAAAGAGGAAAAAGGCTTGTGTTTACTTCTCAAGTTGAGAAAAGGGCCAAGTCTTCTACATCAACAAAATAGGGATCACATGTACAGGATGAAGAGCAAATTGAACATGATTTTGAATTAGTTGACTTAGAGGTAGCAAATGAACCTTCAAACCTACAACAAATTATCAAAGAGAAGGATTCTCAAATCAAAGAGCTCATGGACAATATGGCAAGGGAAAGATTCATCATTTCCTTCCTTGAGCAAGAAAATAGTCAGCTTAAGGCCAAATAGCTAATCATGGAGAAAGAACAATCCAAGGTGTTGTGGCAAGGAGGCAAAGGTAAAGTAGTGTTGGAGCCTGCTGAACATGATGACCATGAAAAAAAAGTTGGAAAGAATAATCCAAGGACCAACGAACTCAAAAGGGCATTGAAGAAAGAAAAAGAACATAACCTGTTGGATGAAGACTTAGACATTGAAGACAAAATTTCCTTGGAGATCAATGAAAATAGAGAGTATTGGCTAAGTAAGGTCAATGGTCACCTAGATAAGATTCTTGACAAGGCCAATAGGGACAATCAGCTATTGAGGCACATGGCCCACCATTATCAAACCATAAACATGATTTGCAACATCAAGCTCAAGCAATTGAAAAACAAGCTAAAGGAAACCCTAAAAGAAAAAAATGAGAGGGATAACTTGGAGATGCTTGCTGAAGCATCCATGAGAGCATGAAACACCTCATTTTTCACTTCATGACCAATTTTGGAGGTTTTCTGAGCATTTTTGGTTTTTGAAAATTTTGGTGCAAAATTCAGAAATTGAACTAATCAAGGCGCTACGCTTTTTCCTCGGGGCTCCAAATGACAAGTGACTTACATTTTTGGAAATCTGATGACCCCCTCTCAAAACTCATTTCATCAGATTTCTCATACAGGGCTCATATTTTGAGAAAAAGGAGAAAAAGGGAACAAAAATCATCATTCTGCCACTCTTTTTGACAGGCGCTGCGCTTTTGGAGACACCTTGGGAGAATCAATTTTTGAAGGCCTTACCATGGGTCATGTTCAAAATTTCATGATGTTCGGGAAACTATACAGGAAAGGCTAGTTGACCATTCTCTCAGATCTCAAATGTTACCTCAGGAAGGAACCTAAAATTGGCCTCAAAGTTGGCGTTGCGCTTCTGCAAATTTCTGAGTTTGTTTATTTAAAAATTTCACTGTGTAATTTCTCATGTTTTTAGTTTGACTTGGTCAAAGTTAAACTCATGATGTAACTTCAGTAATTTGAAGTTTAGATGATGCAATAATGAATAAATAGGCATGATAGGTTATTTTTATGGTTAATTAGTCCTCATACAAGAAGGAAAACTCAAATCAAAGTCTAAGAGAAGAGTTTGTTTTTTACCTTCTCACTCTCACTTGTTGGTTGAGAGAATCTCGGAAAAAGATTCCTGAATGTGGGAAAGCTATTTGATTGAGTCTATATGTATCATTTCTCATTCAGAGAGAAGGGTTGGACTTCTGAGGAGAGACTTGTACTCTATGCTTTCATACAGATAATCAAGGAGCAGTTGCAACAATTTTTCAGGAATACTTGTTCAGTGAGTTTGTGGTGTTGTTTTCCTTTCATATCAGTTTCTTATTGATGAATTCATCTCTCTTAACATTATTTTCTTTCTTCATATGGTTTTCCTTACAGTCATATAGGCAAAATTCTTAAATTCAAAGCTTTGTTTATGTGGAAAATCATGTTTATGTATCTCTTCTTCTAGATTAATGAATTCATGCTAATACATGCTCATTATGATTTCTTAAGCTTTCAGACCTATACTACATTGACCAAATCTTAATTTCACCACAAAACATTGTATCTTTCTCCTCTTTATGCCTACTACTACAAACTTTGATACCTTGACCTAATTGCTTGCTCTTATTCTCTGGTCCAGCAACCTAAAAAACCCTAAATTTCCAAACACTCAAACAAAACCTATACATCTAGTCTAAAATCCATTTCTTTTCCAATCATTGACTGAGAAATCCTTAGAGAGATCCCTCTCTAGTTTAGTAGGGCTAGCTGCTGAACTGCAAGTGGTTTGAAGTTACCTCTTTCGATCTCCTCCTCAGCCTGGGACATTGTAGGGGATAACAAGTAGCATACATAAATATGAATAAGAAATTAAAAGGTTTAAGTGAGTTTTAAAATACCGTTCACCCCGCCCCCTTGTATTTTTCCCAACAATGCTTTCCTTCTATTATTCCTCTATTGCATTGATGATGATATTGTTCTTTCTATATAATTGCATATGTTGTTGAATAATGTTGTAACAATGAATGATGTTATGATGTTGTGGGGTGAATTCAATATGTAAATGATGAAATGCAATTATCTAAAGCAAAGAACAATATATCCCTAAGAAAAATTAACATGGTTTCAGAGCTAGGCTGAAGAAAAGTCATTGAGATCACCCCTATGAAGACACAATTGATGGAAGCAAGAAAAGATAGAGGGGACCTAAAAGAATATTAGGGTTTGAAGGAAACATTAGGAAATTTGGTTTTAGGATTTAATGGGTATCATGAGGTTAGGGTTTGGAAGAAACCCTGGTATAAGATAATGACTTGATTTTTTGTAGTTTTGAAACCCTAGCATGATCAGTGAGAACTTGTTTTAGCATTTGTGTCAGATTTAGTATAACCATAGTTGGGCTAGTCTCAATGAGGACTTGGTTATTGGTGAAGTAGATGGACATATTGAAGGAAACATTGTTATATGGATAATGTATGGTAATGAATCTTGAATATTGGTTCCAGAGGGAGATGTTCACTTCTCATTAAAGATAAGTACCTTTTATATTTATGTTATTTCTTTGTGATATTATTCTTGTTTGGGACTTATTGATTTGATTATTTCTTATACTTCCTGCATGAATATTTGAGTCTATGTATACTTCTAACCTCTAGATGAGATGTGATAAGCATATACTTCTTGAGGATCATCTAAGGTGCAGGAAAAGAGAGCTAGTAGAAAAGAGCTGCTGGTACATGATGAAAAGGTTCCAAAGTAGCATCCAGAAATTATAAGTACTTCAATTGGAAAGGAAAAATAAGAGCTATAAGCTACACATGTATCTAAATACTACAAGGTATGCATGGTGTATTGTTTCAGTATTATGCCCTAATGTATGATGGGAATATTACCTTCATAAATGACTCTTGCATGCATGTGAAAATAAGTTTGATCTCTAGTACATATGACATATTTGTGTATTTGATAAGTATCCTACATTTTAGACTTGATGGATTTCTTGATTTTATGAAGCAAGCTAAATACAATGTTTTTTATATATGATGACTTGATAATATAGTTAGATGCTTGTAATAAGCATGGTACCTTTGATGATGAAAGTGTAATAATAAAATGGATTCTCATGATCTTCTTGTTGACCTTGTTTAATTTTTTATAATTTTAGAAAATATGAATGGATGCCCTGACCTTAAATGATAAAGAAGTGATGTAGTGATTATGATCCTTGAAGTATGGTGATACACTTGTCAGTTGCCCTAATTATATGACAATAACCCTTGATGAAAATTTGATGTCATGTTCATATGTGATGATGAAGTAGTTGAAGCTAATATGCTATGATGATGATGCATATATGTCTAAGAATCTGATTTGATTTCATGATCTAACAATTCTGCTGATGCATGACAGTATTATGACAGTTAGGTAGATGTTTTGAATGATGATGACTGAAGTGGCTTCCCATTTAGAGGAAGAAACATTTCATGATATTTTAACACCTATTATTATTTGAGAACAAGACACTTGATTGTTAAAGGAAGGATTCTAGACATGATTAACCATCTGATGTTGTTTTTGGCAAGTTTTTCTCTGGCCAGAGAAGGTTTCTCGTAGTCCAAGCCTCAATTGTTGGGAGAAAGGTTTAAGGGTGTGGTTATAAGCCTCTCAACCACATGAAAAAAGGCCTATGTGTGTGGTTGAGCTTGTAAAACTAAAATATTATGAGACCAGGAATGCACCAAGAGTATGACAGACATATAAACACGGAGTAGATGATGGAGAGTTATGTGAGCAGGGAATTTTTTAAGATCTATATAATATTTTACTTATAATAGAGAATGTCAATGTCTCGGATAATATTACATTTGCAAGAGACTAAAATATGAATGTCAGTATGTTGTTTGCCTTGATTGATCATTTGAGCTAGTATATGATAGTATTTGGTAACAATTGCAAGGACTTGAAAAAAATTGGCTTATAGGCTTGAATTAGTAGAGATGAGCAATATTGGCTTGGATAATTGATGATGCCCTAGAAATTTGACATGTTTTGGCTTATGGATTAATTGAATTCAAAATAATAACAAGTTAGAGTTTTGATTTGATTTGGTACTTGACAACGGTGATTTACCTTGAAGTGACGTGATAATATGGGCATAGTGACTCTCAATTATTAACATTGGTATTCAACGTTGATTTTGTATTGGCATCATTGGCATTGACAACTTATTGAAATGTTGTGATTCAGTGTGCAGTGATCTCACAAATGGATGAAACTTATATGAATTATCCTTGGTGTATGCATTTGAATCTAAGGTTAGAAATGATTCATATTATGATCATGAGGATTGTTGGAGATTAATCATGTATAATGAGGGCACTAAAGATTTTGCAGCTAAAATATATTAACAAAATAAATAAATAAAAAATGTCTAGGTTTTTAATATTGAAGACTATGGAGCTTTTGGAGCATCATTGGTTGATCAAGGTACATGACAAATATTTATAAATTCTTTTTCTTTCCAAAGGTGAAAATTCTGAATTTGGGCCATAAATGAATTTTTATAAACCATATTGGTTTCTCGATTGCTTATACAAGGAGGGCCTTTTTTAATAATAATAATAAAATAAATTATTATTTTGGTTTGAAGCCCTACCCTGCGCCATATCACATGGTCATCGAATATTACTAGCGCCCACACACGGATTCACATGCCAACAAATTTCCTCTACCAAATCCTGAAGCCAATACGAAGTACCAACAAGGAGAAGCCCACAATGACTCACATATGGCTCGATGTGCCAATATGTGTCAATATTTTTGAGAAAGAATAATTGTTGTACTTTCCATCTGAGAGCAGTTATAGGATTGACTTTAATTAAAAGGAAATCATAATATTTATTACTGTATAACGATGAAACATGCTCAAATGGAGTAGGAAGAAAATTTAAAAGGTTAACATACACAGAATAATGGTCAATGAAGGAAGAAATATTATGTCTCTCACAATTGTTAAACAAATCAACGACCATAATCTTCTACTTCTAAATCAACGGAGTCTCGATGCCATGAAGTAAATGAAGTTTAATGAAAAGAGTGGTCCCACAAAGTTGATTATATAAACTATCCATCCAACGATCAATGGCCAAGATTTGCCCCAACATAACCTCCTCTCTTTTCCAGAAAATGCCAGAGATGCCCTCGTAAGCAGTGTATGGTTTGAATTAATGACATCTACATAATACAACTTGAGTGGGCCTAATGGTTAGGAGCATGTGTTTCCTCCTAAGAGGTCACAGGTTCAAACTAGAGGGGGGTAGAGTATGTATGCCTTTGTAGACTTAGCAGTCACATCGCTGCGCAGAGGCGGGTCCCTTGTCCCACAAACAAGGGGGTCTCATACACCAATTTGGTGTCTAGCTTGGCTGTGACCTTAAAAATGGATATTATTATTATTATTAACAGTTGGTACCCACATGTTACCAACCTCTATGGCGTTCACTGCCTTTTTGTATGTGAGGCGAACTAGGCCCACATAAACTTTTATTACATTCACGTGTTGTATTCTTGCCCAAGGTTAAAGGCCCAAATTTATTTGGAAAATTATATCAAAATATTTTTAAAAGTGTTGGGTTGTGTTATATTCTTTCCACGTAGTTAATAGGGGGTTTGAAGGGCACCTGTAACCCCACTTTATGGGGTCCGGGGCAGCGCCCCGGAAAATTTTGGTTTTGGACCATATGTTAGGTTGGGCAGACCCACCTATGGTTTTGTGCATGATTTTTGCACATGTTTTTTGGACGCGATGGTTTTCGGTCCATGGTATTGGACACAATGGTTTTCGGTCCATGGTATTGGATGCTTCGGCATGTATAAATATGTATTGTAACATTGAAAGGAACATAATGAAAAATCAAACTAGTAGTCCCGGTTTTGGGATCCAGGGAAAAATCTCTGTGCATATGTGTTTTATGGGTTATGCTCTCGCATTGTTTATTTTCTTTGTTTAAGAATTCGTATGCAGGTAATTTATGTACAGGGTTAAAAACTACATTTGGTATCGGAGCTGTTTTGGCTTCAAGGGGACGCCTTTGTTGCTGAGCGATTTCGCTCGAGCCTGTGGTAGACCCTGTTCAGTGGGAGATCTGCGAGATCGATTCTGGTGGTGAAAGAAGATGGCAAGCAATGGAAAGATAGAGATTGAGAAGTTCAATGGTCAGAAGTTTGAGTTGTGGAAACTCAAGATGGAGGATCTGTTGGTGGATAAAGATCAGTGGATCGCGGTAGATCCGGGTACTAAACCATCGGGAGTGACCGATGAAGAATGGAAGAAGTTGGATCGGAAGGCAAAGAGCACAATACAATTGTGTGTCTCGGATTCAGTATTGCTGAATGTATCAGGGGAAGCTAAGGCAAAGGCTTTGTGGGTCAAGTTAGGGACTTTGTACCAATCTAAGTCTCTGGTGAATAAACTGTTCCTACGGAAAAAGCTGTATAACCTGAGGATGAAAGATGGAGACTCGGTGACAGAGCATCTGAAAGCGTTTAATACTGTGGTAAGTCAGTTATTATCTGTTGATATTAAAATTTCAGATGAAGATAAGTGCATCAGTCTGTTTTGTTCTCTACCAGATTCGTGGGATAGTCTGGTTATTGCAATAGGTAGCAATGCAACTGCTTTGCAGTTTGATGAAATAGTCTCAGCCTTGCTGACGGAGGAGATGAGACGGAAAAATATGGACAACTAGAATGGTGATGCCTTGTCTGTACGAGGATGGTCCCAGAACAGAAACAAAAATAAGTCATCGAATGGGAGATCTAAATCTAGAGGGAGATCTAAATCTCCAGGAAAACCTACAAAGGTGGTGTGCTGGAAATGCGGAAAGGAAGGGCACTTCAGAAGGGATTGTAAATCTAAAGCTCCTGATAAAGGAAAGGGATCTGATGATGCTCCTTCTGCAGAGGCGAAAACCACCTCAGATGAAGGTGGGGATGTGTACTTGGCTTCTTCAAGTACACATGTAGATCATGAGGCATGGTTGATTGACTCAGGTGCATCCTTTCACTTCACTCCCCATAGAGAGTGGTTCTGCGAGTATGAGAAATACGATGGTGGTGATGTCTTCTTAGGAGACGATAGGAAGGCTAGAATCATTGGTCGGGGAAAAGTAAAGTTGAAGTTGCAAGGTGGAAGGGTTAGAACACTTCCGGGTGTTCTACATATTCTTGCATTGGCCAGAAATTTGATTTCTGTAAGCAAGTTGGATGATGCAGGTGTAAAGACGGTGTTCGAGAAAGATACCTGCAAGATGGTTCGAGGAGCACTGATATTAATGTGGGGAGTTCGGATTGGAACTCTGTACAAGCTGCAAGGTAGCACTGTTGTTGATAGGTGCAATAGTTCTATGGTTCCTGAAAATGGAGTAGAGAATCTAGTGGTCTCTGGAGAGAAGACCATGTGTGGCATCAAAGGCTTGGACATATTGGAGAGAAGGGCCTTCGAATACTTCATGGTAAAGGTATGGTAGAAGGTATGAATAATAGCTCTCTAGATTTTGATTTCTGTGAAAATTGTGTATATGGGAAGCAGAATTGGGTGAGTTTCCCCTCTGGTGGTAAGAGGACGAAACATATATTAGAGCTTGTGCACAGTGATGTGTTTGGACCTGTGAAGGTTCCATCACTGGGTAAGTCTGTGTACTATGTATCATTCATAGATTACTTCTCAAGGAATACATGGATATATTTTCTTAAGAAGAAATCTGAAGTCTTTGACAGGTTTAAATAATTTAAGGCTCTGGTGGAAAATCAGACAGAGAAGAAGATAAAGGTGCTGAGGACAGATAATGGTGGAGAATTTTGCAGCAAGGAATTTGAAGAATTTTGTAAGAAGTGTGGTATAGCACGACAGAAGACTACTCCATATACACCTCAGCAAAATGGAGTCGCAGAAAGAATGAACAAGACGTTGATGGAAAGGGCAAGAAGCATGCTCAGTGGTGCCGGGTTAGGACAGGAATTCTGGGCAGAGGCGGTGGATACTGCATGTTACCTGATCAACAGATCACCTTCATCAGCGTTGGAGGATAAGACTCCACAAGAAGTATGGACTGGTAAGAACCCCTCTCTTTCACATCTAAGGGTATTTGGATGTGATGCATATGTACATGTTCCAAAGGAGAAATGAACCAAGTTGGATAGTAAATCTGAAAAGTGCATCTTTATTGGGTATAAGGATGGTTTAAAGGGTTATAAGCTTTGGAACCCAGACACGCAGAAGGTTGTGTACAACCGAGATGTGTTGTTCAAAGAGGTAAAAGATGTTATTCAACATGAAGTCCAACCAAAGGAACCTGAGAAGATAGAGTTTGAGCCAAAGGAGGAAGAATCAGACTCTGCAGCAGAGGAGGAATCAGAAGATGAAGAGCCACAAACTCCGGCTGTGAGAAGATCAGTTCGAGAAAGAAGGTAGCCAGAAAGGTATAGTCCATCTGCTTTCAGTTCAAATTTTTCTTTTTCTGTTACTGATAATGATCCCAGAACTGTGAAGGAAGCAGTGGATTCAGAGGATGGAAAACTCTGGAAAGAGGTCATGGTCGATGAAATGGCATCTTTGCACAAAAATGAGGCTTGGGATCTGGTGGAGTTGCCGGCTGGAAGGAAACCCATTGGCAGCAAATGGGTGTTCAAGAAGAAGACAATGCAGAAGGAAAGGTGGAGAAATACAAAGCTCGGTTGGTAGCAAAAGGTTATTCCCAGGTGCCGGGAATTGATTTTGGTGATATTTTTTCTCCTGTTGCCAAGGTAACTTCTATTAGATTACTTTTATCTGTTGCTGCTGCTTTTGATTTTGAGGTAGAACAGATGGATGTGAAGACAACATTTCTTCACGGGGATTTGGAAGAGGAAATCTACATGAAGCAACCTGAAGGCTTTGCGGTGAAGGGTAAGAAAGAACTGGTATGCAAGTTAAAGAAGTCTCTGTATGGGTTAAAACAGTCACCAAGGATGTGGTATCAGAAATTTGATACATTTATACGGGGACTTGTCTTCACCAGAAGCAAAGCAGATCATTGTGTGTATTTTAAATTAATTGGTGACCGTATTATTTATCTAGTCTTGTATGTGGATGATATGTTGCTGGTTGGAAATGACAAAGAAATTATCCAGGATTTGAAGACCCAATTGTCCTCCAAATTCGACATGAAAGATCTTGGTGCTGCAAACTATATTTTGGGCATGGAAATTAAAAGAGATCGGTCAAAGAGGAAGCTCTGGTTAAACCAGAGGAAGTATGTCGAGACAATACTCCAGAGGTTTAATATGCAGGATAGTAAACCGGTGAAGGTTCCTATTCCTGTAGGTGTGAGGTTATCGGCTGAACAGTGTCCCAAGACACAAGAAGAGGAAGAGGACATGTCCCGTGTTCCATATGCAAGTGCAGTGGGTAGCCTGATGTATGCAATGGTCTGTACTAGACCAGACATTGCACATGCAGTGGGAGTATTGAGCAGGTTTATGTCAAAACCTGGGAAGGAGCACTGGACAGCAGTGAAGTGGGTTTTCAGGTATTTGCGTGGCACTAGTGATTATGGTTTGTGCTACCAAGGAAGACCAGGATTGGACAGAGTGTTGGATATTCATGGCTTTGTTGATGCAGACTGGGCTGGAGATCTGGATCAGAGAAGATCTACAAGTGGGTATGTGTTTAACCTATTTGGAGGTGTAGTCAGTTGGATGAGTAAGAAACAATCTGTAGTGGCACTATCAACTACAGAGGCAGAATACATGGCAGCCACTCATGCAAGCAAGGAAGCAGTTTGGTTGCAGAGATTGTGTTCAAGTATGGGGTTAGTACAGGGAGCTATAAGAATAGACTGTGACAGCCAAAGTGCAATTTTCTTGGCAAAGAACCCTGCTTATCATTCAAAGACAAAGCACATTGATGTTCAATATCACTTTGTGAGGGATATGATAGAAGATAGAAAGGTGTTGCTGGTAAAGGTGGACACTTTGAAGAATACTGCAGATGCATTGACAAAATCTGTGAGCTCTGAGAAGTTCTCTTGGTGTAGAGAAGCAATGGGAATCTCAGGGCTGAAAAAATGACTAAGCTCTCCTGTGGCCCCCTGTGGAAAGAAAACAACAAGTGGGAGATTGTTGGGTTGTGTTATATTCTTTCCACGTAGTTAATAGGGGGTTTGAAGGGCACCCGTAACCCCACTTTATGGGGTCCGGGGCAGCGCCTCGGAAAATTTTGGTTTTGGACCATATGTTAGGTTGGGCGGACCCACCTATGGTTTTGTGCATGATTTTCGCACATGTTTTTTGGACGCGATGGTTTTCGGTCCATGGTATTGGACGCAATGGTTTTCGGTCCATGGTATTGGATGCTTCGGCATGTATAAATCTGCATTGTAACATTGAAAGGAACATAATGAAAAATCAAGTTGGTAGTCCCGGTTTTGGGATCCAGGGAAAAATCTCTGTGCATATGTGTTTTATGGGTTATGCTCTCGCATTGTTTATTTTCTTTGTTTAAGAATTCGTATGCAGGTAATTTCTGTACAGGGTTAAAACCTACAAAAAGGTCGAAAAATTGCTCATATTAGGAATATTTATTATTATATACATTGTATATAATATTATATATTAAAAAACATTATATTTTTGTCATTGTATCATTTCAAAATTCTAAAAAAAAACAGTTATATAACCGTTTGAAGAAACAATTCAGAATGGATAGCAGGTAGTGGTCATAAAAGACCAAAAAAGAGATTAAAGGGGGTTCAGCTTAGAGTCCAGTATCCATGACTGGTATTGTAACGAGAAAATACATTGCAGTTTGATTCCATCTTTGGGTCGTTGCAACCATGTTTCCTTTCTTGTGTTTTTCATTTTTTCATTAATTTTTTTCCTTTGTTGGCATGAGTGTAATGAAGTTGTTGGATTATTTTTATTAGAATATTTACTAATGCCGTGTCCTCAGTAGGAAGTACCTACAAATCTTAATTAAATAATCCTTAAAGGGTGTGTTGATGATGCTAGACCCACCAACATTCAGGGGATCTCCCTAGTATGAAGTCCTAACTAGACCTCACACTGTTTGGTGTAGGAGTCCCATCCGGTATGATGGCTCGGTTGCCATTATATTAGAAATTTTCCATAGCTCTTGTTGTTCAACACATGAGAGTGTTATGCTTGTAACTTCAAGAAAGCAAGGTGAGTGTGCCTGGTGAGTGCTTAATGTAACTCTGTGTCTGGGTTCTCTTACTATCAAAAGGGGGAAGTAAAGTGAGCCTCTTGATGAGAGGGAACAATCCCAACCCAGGAAGAAACACACGTGAACAACAACAAGGGTATGTCTAGTATCTAGCGGAATAGTCCACAGCGGATGCAGTAGTCGTGAAAACCAAAGTTCAAGGGAAAACATGTACATCGTCCAGCGGAATAGTCCACATGGGGGTGATGGTTGTTAAAACCAATAAAACACAAAGATAGTTTGTCTAATGTACGATGGAGTAGTCCACATGAACAGGACAATAGTGATAAACAATACAACACATCAACAATATGAGTATTAAAATAACCAAAATAGTTCAATTATCTTAGTACAGGTTAAGAAAACATGCATTACAAATGTTTAAACAATAGTCTTACAAATAGATACAAAACATGCATGAAAATGTGCTAGCCTAAGACATGCTTCTGAATTAAGCAAAAGATCCAAGACACATATGTACACTATACATCACTAGTCCCAGTAGTGGGATGTTAGAACCACTGCTCGCTCCTCAAATAACAAACTACAAACTCTCAAGGTTATGCGGGAGGAGCCAAGGTGAAAAGTCCTTTGCTCATATAATGAGGGGGTATATATAGCCAAGGGGGAATAATTGACCCTTGTGACTCTTCGACTTCCATCATGACTGTTTGAATTCCTATGACTTTTCGACTTTACATGACCCTTCAACTTCGTATGTGGGTCTCTTGGACTTCCACTTTACATTACATTGATTAAAACAAGTATGTCCCATAGTAGTGATGTGGACGAGACAACTCATGACAAAACTCGACATGAAACTGATGATAGGTAGTGGATGACTGTGGCATCTGTGTCGAGTTTTTATGTTGTTGAGTGATGATATGCTCTCAGTGTACCAGCCATTGGTGAACTCTGAGATGTGATCATCCGGATATCGTCTAACGGTCGAGTTCACCAGTGCATCAACATTGTGATCATGGACATCCCAGAAGCTTATGGCTTACTTCTCAGCAGAGACTGGTCCAACAAGTTGCAAGGATATTTTGCTACGGAATGGTCACATTTATGGCCTCCTTACCAGGGCAGAAACAACCAGGTTCAGGTCTTTTCCGAGAGGTATATGAAACAGAACATTACTCCCTTGAATGGTCAGAATGAATCGTTGGACTTCGCAGAACTTTTGTTTGGAAATTTCTTTCTTGAAATGCAGTTGGGGCATTATCTTTCACAATCAAGCCCCACCCCACCAGATGCACAGTTTGGTCTCCTTCCTTGCCCAAATGGTCAAAATGAAACTTGTATAGTACTTTGTAACAGTAGAAGCAGTAGTGTTAGTAGTACTAGCGTGGAAAGAAGTCCTTGTACAAACGACTTGTGGACCTTGTATTTTGATAGATCCAAAATAGAAGATGGCTCTGGAGCCCAGTGTGTTTTGATTTACCCAAGGAAAACAAAACATTTAGTCTCAAGTCGCTTGGAGTTCAAGTGCACAAACAACACTGCTGAATATGAAGCACTCATCTTAGGTTTGCAAAAATCCCTTAGCCTCAATTTTGCTATGCTTAAAATGGTAGGTGATTTAGAGATTGTGGTACGGTAGGTATGTAACACCATACACTGTGTCTCACTTCATCTTAAGAGTTACCATCAAGAGGTATGACAATTTATCTCCAATTTCCAATCTTTAATATCATATGTGTACCAAGAATGCAACGCAGCTAAAAATGCTCTGGAAAATGCAGCTGCTAGGATGGCACTGCTTAGGGCTAGATTTATTATTGAATTTTTTTATAAACCATCTATCCCTAACAACATAACGAATTTGTGTGTGTTTTGATGATGATGAACAGATACAACATTTTATGGCCAATGCTGGTGTTTTCAAAGACGTAGCCATATATGAAGACGTGCATGAGCAGTATCTACAAGACACAACTGATGACAACAAAGGAAACCCCATCCCCAAGGGTGTGTTTTCACTTGAGAAACTATATCACTTGCAGAACCGCTTCAAAGGGCCTAGGAACACCAAAACCAACAGTTCTACACTAATGCAAAAACATATCAATTTGGGAACATAAAGAGATATGAAGTTCGTAAATCTCGGTACATGTTGCACACCAGAGGAGTGACAAGCCATTGTCCACCTAATTAGATAGTGTCGGGATGTATTCGTGTGGACATACGATGACTTGAAAACATATGAAACGTGAATAATCCAACACATCATTCCGATCAAAGAAGGGGTCAAGCCTTTTCAGCAAAAGCTCAGAAAAGTCCATCTGTCACTTGAACCCCACATACAGAAAGAATTGACTAAGTTGTTGGATGCTCAGATCATTTAGAAGGCTTGTCATTCTACTTGGGATTCAAACTTAGTTCTTGTAAGAAATAAGTCCGGGGAAATCCCCCTGTGCGTAGATTTAGGAAATCTTAATACGACCTCAGACAAAGACAACGACCCTGTGCCATCTAAGGTGCACATCTTGCAAACATAATCTAGAGCTGAAATGATCTCTCTCCTTGACGGATTTTCTGAATATAACTAGGTTCTGGTAGCAGAACCTGATAGACTTAAAACTAGTTTCCCTACCAAGTGGGGTACGTGCACTTACTGAATAATTCCATTTGGGTTGGTAAACGCAAGCGCTACTTTTCAGCGCACTATGGACATTGCCTTCCATGGGCTTATCGGACAGATCATGGTGGTCTACTTTGACGATGTGACAATCTTTTCAATAAAATGGTCACACCACCTATGCCATCTTAAGAATATCTTTAAGCAATGTCGAAAGTACGGGATATCCTTGAATCCCAAGAAGAGCATATTTATAGTGTCTAAGCGAAACCTCCTTGGGAATATCATCGCCAAGAGTGGGATCAAGGTTGATCCAGACCAAGTTTGAACTATCACATAGATTCCTCACCCAGTCAACAAGAAATCTATACAGTCCTTCTTGGGGAAGATCAACTTCCTCTGGAAGTTCATCTCAGATTATGTGCAGATTGTTAAACTTATCCAAGACATAATTAAGAAGGATGCAGCCTATAGCTGGGGGAAGAAGGAAAAGGATATGTTCGTCCGTATCAAGCAAACAATAGCAGATGCACCTGCGCTGTACAACCCAAATTTTAGCAAATATTTCTTGCTTTATAAATTTGCTTCTGACAATTAACTCGTTGCAGTGCTCACATAGAAGGATGAGTTGAACAATGAATGTCCCATCTCCTTCATGAGCACAAGCATGCAAGGACCCAATATCAACTATCCTACCATGGATAAATAAGCATATTCTATATACAAGGCGGTGAAACATTTCAAACCCTACCTACTGAAAAATCGTTGCATAGTCTGTATGCCACACCCAGCAGTCAGAGCATTGCTCGTTCAATAAGAGTTGGGTGAGAGGCGTGCAAATTGGATGACATGACTACAAGACTATGATATTGATGTCAAGCTAGTTCACATTTTCAAGGGGCACAGTCTCTACAGGCTTGCAGCAGAAGTAGTACACATGTAAGAGGAAGAAGAAGAGCTCGCCAATTGGAAGCAAGAAATTGACATGTATAATGTAGAGCGAGCAACACCCACTTTGCACAAAAACTTTTGGTATGAAGAAGTGCGCTAGTACCTTGAGAAAGACACTATGCCCTCTCACTTTTCCCTGCAACGGAAGAGGGCACTTCGCCTCAAAGCCTTATCTTACCAGTTGGTGCACATAGTGCTTTACAAAAAGCACAACAATGGAATTTTTCTCAGGTGTCTGGAGGCACAAGATTCAGAGAGAGTGTTACATGACATGCATGACAGACTAGCCAAAGGTCACTTTGCGGGTAACACAACTATCCATAAAGTCATGAGATTCGGTTTCTACTAGCCCACATTGTTTAAATATGCATAGGCTTATTCCCGCAAGTGCACAGTCTATCAATGATCCACTAGCAGAACTCAAAGGTCAGCAGCCCCGCTGCATCTTGTTGCAGTGGACAAACCATTCCAATAGTGGGGCTTAGACATCATTGGGGAAATTTTTCCATTCATCAAAGCAGCACCACTACATTCTGACTGCTACAGATTACTTCACTCAATGGAGAGAAATAGTTCCGCTCAAACAAGTGAATGACCAGGAAGTCATCAACTTCCTTTAGCATAACATCATCTCGAGGTTTGGAATTATGGTATCACTTGTTTTTGACAATGCAACTTACTTCTATTCTTTGAAATTGTATGATTTTTCATTGCAATATGGTATTGTGCTTAAACATTTAGCTAACTACGACACGCAGGGAAATGGTGTTGACGAATCAACAAACAAAAATCTCAGTCACATCATCAAAAATACCATTTACTTTGAGCAGCGAAACTAGAATTCCGCTTTGGTGAATGCACTTTGGGTTGACCAAGTTACACCCAAGCCCTCTCTGAACACATCTCCATACTTCCTTTTATACAGAAAATAAGCCATCCTTCCACCCAATATCTACTTTCCTTCTCTCCAGTTATCTCAATAATCCTTAGGCAAGCCGCGTCTATTGATTCAACGTAGGATGGACACATTACACAAGTTACAAGAAGAACGGATGAAATCAAAAGAAAAAATTTCACTCCACCAGAATCGTATCAAGAGATGGTTCGATCGAAAGTCTACAGGGAATGCTAGATTCATTGTGGGTGACTTAGTCTTGAAGTGGGATAAACCTCACGAAGGCAAAGACAAACATAAGAAGTTCCAGTCCCTATGGATTGGTTTGTACACGGTTCACAAAACATTTGGCCAACACATGTATCAGTTGCAATCACTTAACAAGAGGATTGACAACCTTCCTGTCAATGGCCAAAATTTAAAGTATTATTTTCAATGATCTGGGGTCACACCCCGCCTATGTACATAGCATGCTTACTGTTGCTCTATTGCCTTGTTGTTTTTGTTTTGTTGTTTTACTTTGTTGTTTTTGCTTTGTTTTGCTTTGCTTTGTTTTGGTTATCTTGTCATTTTGTTTTGTAAATAAGTGTTGTCCTATATCGTGTTCTGTGTTTTGACTATGTGGCTGAGTTTAAAGAGTCTTGTGACACTACAACACTTGGGAAGTCCTCTGTCCGTCTTTTCTGTGCTTGGTTGTAACTTTTGTTCAATGAAGCCTGGACGGAAAATATGATCCATCTGTAAGGGAATCTCTAGTAAAACCATGAACCTATGTCCAAAATGGGAAACCTCATGTCTATACTCAGTCTTCTGCTCTATGTGTTCAAGCTCAATCCAACTAGTAGAAACGGAGAAGGGGAAAAATATAAATGAGCAAACCTAAATCAGAGGTCTTACATGCTTATCTGAAGGAACAACCTCATCTGCTCTCAATAAATTGGGATCCCTCTTCTACCCCAAAAATAAATAAGTGCCTATGTGCAATCCTCTTTCAAAAAATAAAAAGGTGAAAGAAGAGAAAGTCTTCTTGCGCAGTGAGATGAAGCAGGAAACTCCACCAGGGTATTGACTAGGCTAGCTGGCATTGGAGCAATGCTTGTGCTCCTGCGTGACTCTGCGGGGTATTGTCCAGGCCTATTAGGAGTGGAGCAACACGAGAGATGAAAACTTTAACTCTGCAAATCTTAAGCTCGCCAACCAAACTACCCTTCCTCATTTTGAAACACTGTGATCTAGCTGAAAATTTCCCTATGTTTGACTGAGTTGGTACAAGGTGAACCATGTTTGTCCATGGGGTAAGTGGAGAAGCCAAAGTAACCTACACAATGAATCAATACTTCCTGAAAGGCCAAGGCCCTATGTTGCAAATGAGCCGAAACAGAGAAGTTGGTATTCAACCAGTGTGTCGCCAAGTGTTGTAGTGGCTGCAACAGGGTGTTGGGTCTCCTTTTTGATACTTATAATGCCATTAATTATCCACTATTGTTGACCTATTTTTCCTCGAATTCAAGCATATTTATTTTAGCCTTCTTATGTCTATATGAGGTAAACTATATTTAAAAACACAATTTCTAAGTTTTCTTGTAGTAGAAATAACATTATTTGATCTTTTGTACTCTCTAATTACTCGGATTGTCTCACATAGATGCTTAGACTTGTACTCCTACTTATCCGGTACTAGCTCAACAATCCGGTATTCGTGCAACTCAGCAATCTGGTACTCATGCTCCCTGCTTATTTGGAACTAGTGCAACATTATATAAGGAGATGGAGATGAAGGTGTTAAGTGTGCATGTGAATAGTCATTTTTATATGTGATTTGATGTGAAACAGGTGTGCACAAGGGAGCAAGAAGATGACTCATATATGGAAGATCTGAAATTACATTAATCACTAATGGTTAAACTTGACTTATTTGTTTACCTTTTGAATATCAAATGATGCAAAATCTGTTTGAATGTGTTTGAAGCGATCTGTAGTTTAACAGTTAAATTTGTAGAAAGAATGATTGTGATTTGCAGCAAAGATATGATTCAGTATCTCAAGATCTGTATGCTAGTTTTCCTCAGTAAGGTTGCGTACATATGCAGATTTGGCCCAGCTCAGTTGCGTATAGATTTTGTGATATTTTTTATCATTATATTGAAAGGTACATTTGGGTGTTATGCATGGTAGACACGTACATACGCTAATATGTTTTGTTTATGTCGCATACATGGTCTAGGGTTTGAGTTACTGATTGATGGCAGTTTATGATATTTTTTCTATTTGTTGTTGTTTTTCAACGATGGCTTGATAAACATGGTCTATATCTAGCATTGTTTATTGGGTTAATTATATTGTGGCTTGCTATATTAATCATCGATTATGTTGCATTGTGATTGGGTTTTCAGTGAATCAATATTGATGTATCTGTTGTGATTCAATGTTTCAATGATTCAATTTAATAGTGTTTTTCAATAGTCAGAGATTTGAGATCTATACACAAATGTTATGCAGATGAATTCCTCTATACGCAGGTTCTCTTAAGAATAGACATGTATATATTCTGAGGTTCATTTGTTCTGGTTGAATTATGTATTCAGTAGCTTGATGCTTTGGAGATTCGTTGATTTACATTGATTTAGTGATTGTATTTCAGATTCATCATTCAGTTTGGTTTGGGCATATAGTTGATATGGGTCCAATTTGAAAATATGATATAGTTGTGGCATGTAGGTTGTTTGATTACTTTTTGACAAGAGGATCCAATGTGAAACATTCTGAAACGTGGTCCACAAGGTGTTGAGGGTTGCAACCTTAAGTGAGGGGGTAGGAGCCGCTAAACGAGATTAGGGGGTTGTAGCTCCCTTCCAGTGGTGCTGGAGAACTAGTGGAGGTTGTAGCCTCCTGCAAGTGGGTTCTTGCGTGATGGTAAGAGTTTGCACCATTACATGATGTAATAAATATTTTCTCTATATAATAAGAAATAAGATAGAGATGACGACAACGATGGTTTTCTCCCACATTGGGTTTTCACGTGAAATCGTGGTGTTCTATTTGTGTTTCTTATGTGTTGTGATTTATCTATACTTTATTTCATACTAGATGGTTAATGAGTCAATAATGCAATTGTTCAAGTTAACTTACTCATAGATTTATGATCAATTAAGTAAATTAGGTATACGTTGTTTTCCTTCACTAAAGCTGCATACACACGTTGGTTGCATAAAGAACAATAACATACATAATTCAAAATATAAAATGAAAAGTTAAAGTGAATTAAAAATACTTATTCACCCCCCCCTCTCTTAGTATTTTTCCTAACAATATCTATGTAGGAACTCCTAATAAAAATAAAATATTCTTTTGGAATTTCACACCTCTCCTATAGAAGGGCACTCAGGATATTTAAAAACCTACCACGGGGTCAAGAAGGATTTTTTTTTGGATGTACTTAAATATGATATTTAGAATTTTGTGGTAGAATGTTTGGTTTTCCAACAAACTAAAGTTGAGACCATTAGGACCCCAAGTCTTTTACAACCATTAGCCATTCCAAATCAGCATTAGGACAACGTTTTAATAATTTTATTACAGGTTTACCCAAGTCCGAAGGAAAGAGTGCCATCATGGTGGTAGTTGTAGACTTACCAAGTATGCACACTTTTTTGCACTATCTCATCCTTTGAAATCTAGTACAGCCATTACTGCATTTGTGGAAACATATCAAAAGCTACATGGAAACCTAAAGATTATTGTTAGTGATAAAGATCCCATACTTACTGGAAATTTTTGGATAGAATTATTTTCTTTTCTTGGTACTCAATTATCTCATATCTCATCTTATCATCCTCATTCTGACAAGAAAAATGAGATACTAGACTAATGTTTGGAAGGATGTCTTCGTTTCTTTATATCTAATAAACAAACACAATGGGTCAAGTGGTTACATATAGTAGAATGGTTGTATAACACTTCCTTCCATACCAAAACAAAAATGGCCCCATTTATGGTGCTTTATGGATATCATCCACCGTCCATCACATAATCTTTAAGAGACAATTCTAAGGTTCAAACAGGTGAAAGATCACATCAAGCATCAACAACAAGTTCTCCAGCACTTAAAGGATAACTTGACTCTAGCGTAGAATCAAATGAAACAACATGCATATCAACATCACAGTGAAAGAAGTTTTGATGTGGGTGATTGGGTATTTTTATGGCTACAACCATATAAACAAATGTCCCTCAGGAAAGATAAGAAGGATAATAAATTATCACCTAAGTACTATGGCCCTTACAAGGTGTTACAAAAGATTGATACTAAGGCATACAAATTGGAGTTGTCTGCTTCTTCGCGAGTACAACTAGTTTTCCATGTTTCATACTTATAGAAGGTTATAGGTGACAAGCTCCCAATTAAAACTATATTGTAGACCTTGACGAGGAAGAAAAGTCATATTGGAGCCCGAAGTAATCATGGAAACAAGAATCTAACAACTATGAAATTGATCAATTTTAGAGTGATTTATTAAGTGGAAGAACTTACTTGTTGAAGATTCAACATGGGAGGATGATTATTTCATACATAAGCATCCAAAACTACTCAAGCATTGAGGACAACACTTTTCTTTGAAGGAGAGGGGCGTGTTGGTTCCCATAATACTAGTGTAGCTCATATTGTTATTGTTGTGCCCCATAGGAACCCACTATTGGTATTAGTGTGCCCTTACATTGTTATTGTTATGTAGGCCCTAATTATATTTTGACCCTTTAGACTTCTATATATACCAAGGAGGTCTTGTCATTTGAATCATCCAAGAATTATTCATTTATGTGAAGTAAAGGGAGGTTTCTCCCTAGAAATGGCTTATCATCTAGTCATTGATCTATCTTTTCTTATGTTTATGTGCTATTTTTTATTTGGGTACATAACACTACACCATTTATTGCTTTTGGATTTAGTGGAGCTCAAATTACCTTGAGGTTGCAAAAATTCATTTCTATCATAAGATCACAAGGGGCTATTTAGATGGCCACCTCATTGCTTGAAGCTTCCATTTTGGAAAATTAAACAAGGAATTTTTTTTTTGAATAGATAATGAACATTGTTCCTCCCAAGATCTTATGAAAGCTCAATCATCCTGAAGATGATACATGAGGTGATGAAATCCTTCATGGTGAATTTATATTGATACTCAATATTACTGTTATTATTTGGTTCAAGACAATTAAGAAAAATACATGGTGAGAGAGTACATTTTTGGTCATATCCCACTAAGGGTTGCGAGTATAGCTTCAACTAAGAAGCCCGAGGACCCCATGAATAAATTTTGCATAACCATTTGCTTAACTAAGAGCTATTTGAAATTCTTTAAGAAAAAAAACATTAGCATGAGGTGATATCTCATGGCCCCTCAATGTGTCAAAATTCCTTTTCTATTTTTTAAGAATAACGTGACAATATTTTCACTGAAAGGGCCTCCAAATTGAATTGTCCAATTTGGGTGGAATTGTCCAAACCCTTAATTGAATTCTATGGATTTTCGGAATGAATTTTCACCTCAATTAGTAGCTTCATATGCCATCAATTCACTCAATTATTAAATCTCTGAATCCCTAGAAAGAGGTCGATCTTAGGATTGATATTTAAAACATATGTACGAATTTGTCTAAATTCAGGGGCCAAGTGGTTGGTAGATAGAATTGTCCGACAACAAGTGTAATACATCAATATATCCAACACTTACTTTAGATACCAAGTCCCCACCATAGAATTAAATATTATCTTTTTTTGTAGAAATATAAAATACTAACACTCCCAACCTTTAGAACAACAAATCACCCCCCTAAGCCTCACAGTAAACAAACGTTGATTAATGGACTAAACTTTTAAGAAAATGGAAGTTACTAAACCTAATAGACCTAACCAATTCCTCAAATTCAAGAAAGTTTCAAAACTCCACAACCCACTCGATGTATGACTCAAAGGAAGTTAGCTCGTGTTTAGGTTAGAGACTCACCCAGTGACTCTCAAACCACATCTTTTGGGGGGTGTGAACCATTGCATCCATCTCTAGCCCTATAAGAGGTTTCTTAGTCATATGATATAATAAAGATGCAAAGTAGACTCTAAAAGGAAATAAAATGGATATTGGAAAGCAAATAATAAGATACTATCTAAATACCAAATTAAGAAAAGATGCAAAAATAAACTCTTAGAAGATGCCAAATAAACGCAAGCTACAAACTAAATGCAAACTTGGTAAAAGTGATGAAAAAATATGAAAAATAACATGTAACAACATGACTCACCCAAAAGAATGTCATGCATCCCATTTTCCATTTTTCAAAAACTAAGACATAGAAAAGGATGTTATAACCTTGGACTATAGTAGCATTAATCATTATTAACCCTCTTATACTTCTTAAATATATTCATTAGGTTCCACCTCTTATAACGCCACAATAATAAGCTTGTCACTTGGTTAGTTAAATTATGCTTAAGGGTGGAATAACTCTTCAAACATCTCTTACTTAAGCGTCATAAATATACTTTAGTTTAATGGCCTTTCTAAAGAGTTTTTTTAAACAAAACCTATGTTGATTTCATTAAAAATCTATTTTTCACATATAAATGACCTTAATCTATGAAAAAATAAGTAATCACATAGAGGATCACTTCTACAATCCGACTTGCTATTAATGGCATCCTAAACTTTACTATAATAAAGAAAAATGTTTACTTCAATTAACATTAAAAAATAAAAACTAAAAAACTTTAGAGTTAATGCAATGGAGTCATCTACCGAGGCAGAGGAATTGTCCGGATAGCCAAAGTGGTTGGAATCCATGCAAAAAAATTTCAAAAAATCTTGTAAAAACAGTGTTTGAATCATGTTTTTGATGATGGAAATTGATTCAACACCATCAAAAACGTCTAAAACACTTAAAATTTTAAAGTTTAACAACTATAACTTAGATTTACAAAAATCTTTATTAAATTTTCTTTAAATATAACAGAAATTTCCATAACTTTTCATAACTTTCCGAACAATTCATCCAGTAGTTAAACTATGGCTAATAGAATTCCTCGGAATGATTTTACAAGATTCGCATCCTTCCATAAGTATAATGAGCTATGTAGTGTACAAAGGCTATCCATTTATGTTAATAGAGACAATTCTCTTTCTTCGTACCATTAAAATGAACCCATAAGAAATCCCTAAGCTTGCTAGGCTTTGGTTGACAGAACCCACGATGAAGATTAGTACAAGAGTGGCATCCAACACTTTAGTGTTGACGAAACGAAAAGAGAGAAGTGATAACATATGTTTTTTTGGGTTACCTTTTGAAAGACTAGTCTAATAATTCCTTAGGGTTTTCTAAAGAGTAAAAATAATTATGCGAATTTGAAGATTTGTTTAAATTGAATTTAGATTAATTTTTAATTCAAATGAAAATACTAAATTTTTTGTTTTTTTATTATTGGATTTGGAAAATTTTGATAATATTGTTTATTGTAGTATTAAAATTTTTCAGATTTTATTTTTGAATATAAAAATAATTTTAATGTTTTTATTAAGAATTTTATAAATTAATTAAAAAAAATGGAAAAAAAATTCAAAAAATGGCTTCATTAAATTCTATCTAAATTCCCATCATTTAAAAGTTAAGAATAGAATACTAAGTGTTTGATCATATTAAAGGGAAGGTCTTCTCTAGCAAAATGGTTATTTACTATTTTTTTCAACGAGTTGTTTTTAGTGAGATTTTTTGGAAGTTTTTTTGGTGGGGTTTTTTGGTTTAATTTCTCTAAAATCTGGCAAGAATTTATTGAAATCACAAACTTGATGGGTAACCTTGCACAATCGAAATGCCATTGGGGTTATTTAGGGTGCTAAATCCATATATACAAACAACACAAATCAAGATTTCACCTCAAATTTTTCTACTTGATTCCGGCACGAAAAAGTTTGAAAAACCATACTAAAACCAACTCCATTCTTTCAATATCTAAATTGAAATATTATTGAAATTATATATCCTAAATTTTTTTAACCATACACATGTAGATAATAATTAACTTTGCTATATCCATCTTATTTTCCAAACATTTGAAAATTTACAATCAAGTTAAGGATGGAGGGTTGTAATTACCTATAATTTCGTTAGTGAAAATAAACAAAAGTTGAGAGTTTTTTTCAGGGAAAGAAGGAATCCTGGCTGAAGAAGCAACATATTACATTATATACGATATCTGTACACCAAATATGCTGCGAAGCAACCCAACATACAACAAGAATAAACCGACCGTCCCAACCACTCGGGGTAAACCACCAAATGCTTCGAAAGTTGAGAGTTTATATAATTGTATTCACCCAGAATGGTCGTAATCTCATTTTCATCCATCCACGAACCGTATAGGCCTCGCTTTGTTATGATGTTTCCTAGAAATGAATAACATTACATTCCCGTATTCTTTCAAATTATCTCTTTGACTTTTCGATGAATGCAAGGGCGCTTCTGTTTGAAATGATCTTTTAACACGTTTCTATCAATCCACGAGCCTGCCGCGTTTGAAATTTCCCAAGAATATATTTTCCCTATCACGCCCACCAAACGGGACCTCCACCAATTGAATTGAAGTCTTTCCATTATACCTACCACCTGGCCTTGACCTTAACCAATGACCCAGTCTAGTCTGCTTGCTGTATGAAGTGGTCAATAATTCAAAATTTCCTGGAAGCTGCTTAAATGTCATTGCCATTTCCGCCACAGCCTCCTACTTATACAACAACATCGATTCCAAGTGCCCAATACATCAAATTTCATATTTTTGCAGGTGTTGAAGAGCTCTTCCAACATGGGTAAAAGAAATCAGATGCTGTTATTCCTCTCTTCTTTTCCTCTTGTTGCTGCCCTGAGATCCCAAGGTCCCTGGTCATCCCCCTCTGCGTCTCCAACTATTTCTCCTCTTCAGTCCACGTCATCTCCCCCTCCAACTAATTCAAGAAGTGGGTCACATAGGGATGTTGTTATAGGTGCTTCAGTGGGTGGGGCTGTTGCTTTTGTTTGTATTGCTTTCTTCATCTTCTGGATGTTGAGGAGGTTGAGGGGTCACTTGTATAAACAAATTGACACATCTGAACAACCAAATCTGATTTCTGATGCAAGGACTGGGCCCTTGGGGACAGGAAATGGTAAAAGTAAGGCTGAAGTTTCAGTCTGCATTGAGAAGCAGGATTAAGAGACCCAGAGTCTCAGCCCTTTGTTTATAAGTCTCCACAGTTGAAGATATTGCATGAGGTTAGCCATACTAGTTTGGTGAAGGAAAAAGGAATTTGTATCAGTGCCCACGGCCTGTATTGCATGCTTATGAGCAAATATTTTGAATCCCTGTTTTCAGGATGCACAATCTGTTCAGAACAGAAGTGCTTCCAGCCTGAACTCTTTCAACCAGAAACTTGATTGCAAAGTGCTTTGGATGCCTAGTGGGCTTCAAAACATACATATATATGAATGATGTAATACCCAATTAGCATGGGAAATGTGTAAAAAAATTTGCGTATGTTTCGAATAATAAGTTCAGGTTGGTAAAAGCTTCAAAATTATTAATGTTGTTTTGTAAATCCAGTTCGTGGGATGAAAAACAGAATAAAGGGCAAGATGCCCAACCTTGAAAAGGAGTAAAGAAGGCTACATCCTCGATTATTGTTTATTTATTGTTTATTTTTAATGATTAATGGGAGATCTCACATCCGACTAAGTTTGCTTTTGGTTTTGTTTGTAAGTTGTTTGATCTTATATAATTCGACTATGTACCGCGTTGTTGTTTCGAGTGGTTGGGACGGTGCAACATTGTCCTCTTTATCTGCATTCAATTCACACCATATATGCCGAGTTGTTGTGCACAACATATGTAAAGATTAAATTCACATCATACATGTCGAGTTGCTGTGCGCAACATATGTAAGGATTATACAGGGTTGCATGAGGCAACATCTGTATGATTATTGTATCACCTTATATCATATTGTATTATGTTGTAATATATTGTATGCGGTTAATATAAAAAGAGGGTCTTACCCTCCTCATTTTAAAAATATATAACTCGATTATGAATGGTGAGGAATAGAAGGGATTTGATTTACAAGATGGTTAATAGTTTTTGTTTTTTATATAAAATAGTGTGAAATATAGGGTCTTTTTTTTTTTTCAGAGAGAAAATCATCATCGATTATATTAAGAGAATATAAAGTTCTGAATACATACAAGATGGTCCTATCCTGGAACAAAATTCAGATAGGTCGAAACAGCAGATTATACAGATACTTCCACAAAAAATATGACTGTCCAGATAACTTACAAATATATAACTCGATTATGAAAGCTTACAGATATATAACTCGATTATGAATGGTGAGTAACAGAAGGGATTTGATTTACAAGATGGTTAATAGTTTTGGTTTTTTACATAAAATAGTGTGGAATATAAGGAATTGATAAGATAATTATTACTTGTTATTTTAGTACAATAGCGATAATTAAAATGATTATTAATTCCTATTTAGTTAAGATTAATAAATTTGATAAGAGCGCTTATTTTTCAAATGTATAGAGAGGTAATTTGGTATTTGTTAATTATATTTCGATGACTATTGCTTGTGACTATTTATATTTCTGGGTATTTTTATAAATAAATGTGTATGCTAAAATAATAAAATTGAAATTTTTTTATTGTTTAATTAGTATATTTTGGGTTGTTTCGTATTTAATAGAATACAAATTTTAGGGTTGTAATAATTATGTTTGCAATTGGAGGGCATAATATTGTCTTTATTTTGTAAATTAAACTTAAGTTAAGTTTAAGGAGTCGTCTAACGAGGAGGAATTGCCTTGTCCGGATGGCCAAAAGTGGCCGGATCGGGGTAAAAAAATTGCAAAAAATCTTGTAGAGGCAGTGTTTGAATCGTGTTTTTGATAGTGGAAATGGATTCAACACCTCATAAGACTACGCCTAAGTTTAATCGGTTGTATTGGGCATTGTGGGTATCACAAGAAATTCTAGAAGCATTGAAGAAACATAACTAGGAAATGCTTTGATATGTTTATTGCTATGTATTTCATGTGTTAGGAGAAAACAAGCTTATTGTGTTGGAATGGTTGAATGTATTCATGGATAACCAATAAATTTTACATAAGAAATGTTATTTCCACTAATAATTTATATTTGCATGTAAATATATAACCAATAATTTTTACACGAAAAATGTTATTTCCATAATTTCAATATTTGCATTGATTCTACAATTTTATATAAGTGGTATAATTGACTTATCATTGACTATCCCACCCCCTCAACACTAATACAATGGAGGCTTTCTACATTGCAATATGGTATGAGTGGTTAAATAAAATTGCCTTAGTTACATTGATTCCCTCTAAGTTTACACTAGTGGTTTAATTCATTTGCTATTGAGTATCCCATCCCTTCAATAACAATATAGAGGGGTATGAGTACATAGCAATGCTTGTGATTATTATATGTTAATATTTATTGTTTACATGTCAATAACTAATGGATGTGATTGTAGTTGTAAATGAGGAATAGTGCTTAGTAGGGAAAATTCAGGCCTAGAATTTAGCATTATACCTAGGAGATAGCTATATACATTTTTTTGTTACAACCATCTTTTAGTAACAAAAAAAAATAATTATGCCTACACTTTCTAAATTAAGCTTTAGTTCAGGAAACGGTTGTATTTAGCATTGAGGGTATCATAGAAGATACAAATACCATGGAAGAAATGTAATTATTGAGATGGGAAATGATTGGATATGTATGTTGTTGTGTTTCTCAGTATATTAGTTGTTAACATTACATTTATAAGGAGGAAATATGGTTTATGTGTTGTAATAGCCAAATTTGTTCACGGGAATATTATAAAGTTCCCAACCATTTATGTGCTTCTATTGTAGTGACATAGTACTCAATAACAACCTAATTTCTCTAAACATGCATTTAAAAGAGAAAGAAACACAACCAAAAACAATGATTTCATTTAAGAAACTATAAATGAATGCAAAACCTATTAAAATAATCTAGGATGCATTTAAACATCAATTACAACAATATACCCGTTCCAATGAGCCATAGCCAACATGCATCATTAGAAATGAAATCCATATAAGAATAAATAAAAATTAAATGTTATAAATTTTCATATTTATAAATGACAATGAAATGCTTATCTCTTTTATAAATATGAAATGAAGATCATTCCATTTAACTCTATAATTTCTATCTCATACATGCTCTTTATCAAATGAACCACTTTCAAGTTGGAGGTATGAATACACAAGGGTGAAATTATTATGAACCTTACACCTTGAGAATGATAAGTAACCAATAATTACAATCCACTTCGAGGGGGGAACCTCTGTTTACAATGAATACAATGTATAAGATAATATTTGATGATCTTAAGACTAGGTATCCTTAGTGTATATATAGCAACAAAGGGTATAAAATGGGACCATGAAAGGTTCTAGCCTACATAAAAATAGAACAATAGAAATGTAATCACTCAATATCTAGGGATTAATAAGGGGTTTAAGGGTTAACATGGGCATTATATAAGGCTTGACATGCCCCTCCACTTCAAACATGTGTTATCCTCAACACTTGACTAGCTATGGGTGTTTCTATATGAACATACCTTCTTCCCATGTCACGTCTTCCACTAGAGGTTCTTTCATTTGATGAGGTACTCAGTAATTGCTTGATTTCTTAACTATTTTTTCCTTATTTCCAATATTTTTTATAGTTCTAGTATGATTTTCCCTCCTTCATTAATTTCTGGTAAAATAGTTTGGATTAGGATCTTGTCACCAATTACCTTCTTTAAGTAGGCACGAGGGCTTCACTAGGGGTGCAGTACCATACCACGTGCATTCATATTTGGGGAAATATATTGAGGAAAAAATAACAATATATATTGAGCATATAATAAGGGGTAAAGGGTTTTTATATTGGCAGGTATAAAGAATAGAGCTCAAAATTATGAAAAAAATATAAAGGAGCATAAAAAATGTTAATGAAAAAATGGATACCTACAATATCGAGTGAAAGTAGGGGGTTTTTAAATTGGGAAGGTGTATTGGGTTCGTATTTGTAGGGGCTTAACTAATGTGATTTTTAGAGGCATTTTCAAACATGTAGTCAAATTAAGGGTATTGTTTAGTATGCCATGAATGCACATGATATGTCACAGGTTCACTAAATGAAGCCCCCGTGTAAGTAGGAAACATGAAAGAATGGATGTATATGTGAATATCGAGGTAAATCCAATTGGTAAGCCATACTTCCAATTCTCTATAACACCTTATAGGTTCCATATTACCTTGGTGCTAATTTATTGTCCTTGTGTTGCGTAAGGGACATTTATTTATATGGTTGTAGTCTCACTAATACCCAATCCCTCACTTACAATTCCCTTTTACTGTAATGTTGATATGATTTTTGTTTCATCCTATTTTCTGCTATAACCAAGTTATGTAGTTTGAGAACCTCTTGTTGGTGCTCTATGTGGTCTTGCATTACTTGAGCCTTTTTGATCCCTATTAAGGGTGATGTGATGAATGGAAAATTATATCCATAAAGTGCCATAAATGGGGACATTTTTGATGAAGTATGGAAGGATGTTTTGTACCACCATTCTACGAAGGGAAATCATTTGATCCATTGTGTTAGTTTATTAGATGCAAAGAAAAATAGATATCCTTCTAAACATTTATTCACAATCTCAATTTTCCCATCAGATTGAGGATGGTAAGATGGTACATGAGCCAATTGAGTACCCAAAAAAGAAAAGAAAAATAGTCCAAAAATTTCAAGTGAACCATGGATCTTTGTCACTTACAATAATATTTGATATTCCATGTAGGTTTTGGACTATTTCCATGAATTCTTATGCCATTATACTTTCTTTAAATAGATGAAAAGAGAGCAAAAAGGGCATATTTTTTCATCTAATATACCGCTGCCATAATGGCACCCTTTCCTTCATATTTGGTAATCTTATAATAAAATCCATTGAAATGTCTTACCAATGTTGGCTTGGTATGGAAAATGGTTGTAGGAACCCTGGGGTCTTGATTATGTCTCCCTTATTCTAGTGGCAAACCATATATTCATCCATAAAGTTTTTGCACATCTACATTAGGACCTTCCTAAAAATATATTTCTTTATCCTATGATATGTTTTTAAGAACCCTAAATGTCTTGTTATCTAGGTGAAGTGTGTAAGTCCAAAAGGACCTTCTATCTAAGTTGAGAATTCTTACACAAGTATAAGCCATAATAACATCACAATGAAAAATTCTTCCGCATAAAATTTTCTACTACATCGAGGTCCTCCTATAGTTCCTAAATGAAATTGCATACCTTCTCATATTTCTTACACTCTATCCTTGCTTCTTCTACTCAATTTGATTATGGAATGGAAATATCACATAGTAAACCATCTACTTTCCTTAAGAGTGCATCTGCTCAATATTTTGTTTTCCTTTTTTGTATATAATTTCAAAGTCATAGCTTAGCATATTTCTAACCCATTATTTTTTCTCTTCTACAAATAGTCTTGTTCTAAGAAGTACTTCAAACTATCATATTCTATTTTCACTTTGAAGTGTCTTCTTATTAGGTATGGATGTCATTTCTTAATTGCATGTAGTATGGCCAACATTTATTTTCATAGATGGGTTTGAGTAAGTTATTTCCTTTAGTTGCACTACTTTTGAAAGGGGATTTCTTTCTTGCATCAAAACTACATCAATGCCATGGCTTAAAGCATCACACTTCACAATGAAGGTTTTTATGAAATTAGGTGTGACCAGTACAAGAGTTATAAACATAGCCTTTTTAATTTTTTTTAAAAGGTTTGGTTGCTTATTTATTTTAAGAAAATTATTCCTTCTTCAATAATTTTGTCAAATGTGCTACTATTGGACCATAATACTTGAAAAAATTGTAGTAATATGTCAAGGCTAAGAATCCTTTGAATTTTTTCTTCAAGGTCTTGGGGACTGGCCATGCCCTCATAGATTTGATTTTGTTAGTGTCCACATTGACACCTTCATGGGATACAATATGACCCAAATATTCCACTTCTTGAACTACAAAGGAACACTTGGAAGGATGTACATATAGCTGCTACTCTTCCAATAATGTTAGTACCTCGTCAACATGTTGTACACGCTCTTGCCAAGATTTCTTGTAGATTAGTATACCGTCAAAAAATACTGACACAAATTTTCTAAGGGTTTGAAAATAGAATTCATTAGGCTTTGAAATGTTGAAGCTGCATTAGCAAAGAAAATTCCTCGATGTCATTGGTTGTCTTCTTGCATGATTGTTAGAAAAAAGACTTTCTTTTGGGTTGAAAATAGTCCAACAAGAAATTATGAGGATTTATATCTAAACCCTAAGAGTGGAACACATTAATATAGCTATTCATAAAATCTATAGAAAATATTAGAACAAAAGCCAAAAAAGAGAAACAAAAATTATGAAACCATACAATGAATTCAATACTCCAATAAACCCAAAGAAGAGTTTATTACTTATTCATTTGATAAGAATCTTCGCTTGAGTGTGGCTCAAAGGACCGCCTCCTTGGGATGGTTCATAGACAATCCCTACAACAATGTGTGATTCCCTCTCTCCAAAGGGAAAAACAATCCAGAAAGAAAAAATAAGAAAATGGTGGATAACTTCTGATGGAGAAGACACGAGAGTTATAAGGTCATAAATTTGGTGATGAAAGTCGATCATGAGAAATAAGGAGGAAAACTTCTCTATTTATAATAAATTTCTAGCTGGGTTTGATGAGGTTAAATGCAATAAAATATTATTTAGACCGAATCAAGATCTAATTAATTTGGTATTTTATTATTATTTGTAGGAGGAAAATGTCAAAAATAATGGTTAATGACCTTTATTTGGGTAACTAACTCAAAAATCATGATTTATTGAGTTAATTAATGAAAAATGGGTAAAATAGTTGGAAATAATTTATAAATAATGACCTAATAAATTTTTTTATGAGAAATTTTAAAAGATTAAGAAATAATCAATAAATAATTTATTTATTGAATTATTCTTATGGAAATGAATAATTTGAGTGAAAATATATTAAATTATTTTCACCTAAATGAGTAAGATTATGGGAATAACATAAAATAAATGACTTTAAGGGTTATTCGTGTGTAATGTTGGGTGTGTTATATTTTTTCCACGTGTCATGGGGTTCGGGTCAGCGCCCCAATTTTTTTTTTATTATTTATTTTTCATTTTTATTTTATTTATTTTATTTTCTGCAGACCCAAGGATATGGGGGCAGACCCAAAGATGGTGGGCGAACCTACCCATGGTTTTGCACATTGTTTTTGCACATAGTTTAAGATGGTGGGCGAACCTACCCATGGTTTTGCGCATTGTTTTCGCACATAGTTTAAGATGGTGGGCGAACCTACCCATGGTTTTGCGCATTGTTTTCACACATAGTTTTTGGGACGATGGTTTTTTCCCATGCTATTTGTAGATCCAGTCAAGGGAACTACGATTATGTTCTAAGCTAGGGTTAGTGGATTGTGGTTTATGAATTCTTTGACATGTATATATATATATATATATATATATATATATATATATATATATATATATATATATATATATATATATATATATATATATATATTATATATATATATATATATATATAGATTGAAAGGAACATAATGAAAAATCAATCTAGTATTCCCGGTTTTGGAATATAGGGGAAAATCTTTGTGTATATTTATTTTATGTTCTCGTCATTGTATATTTTTCTATTTTAAGAATCTGTTTGTAGGTAATTTATATACATGGTTAAAACCTACATTTGGTATCAAAGTTTTTTCATCTTTAAGAGGATGCCTTTGTTGTTGAGGGGTTTTGCTTGGGCTCGTGGTAGACCCTGTTAGAGTGGGAAAACTGCAGGATCGATTCTTGCGGTTAAAGAAGATGGGAATAGTGGAAAGATAGAGATTGATAAATTCAATGGAAAAAGTTTTGAGTTGTGGAAGCTCAAGGTGGAGGATGTGTTGGTGGAGAAAGATCATTGATGTTATCACTCTGATAATTCTTTTGAAGTAAGAAGAAAGAAAAACCAAAGGTAACCACAAACCACTTTTGGAGATCAGGACCTAGCCTTCCTGATGCTCAGAGAGGGCTCTCTCTTTAAGATTTAACTTTGTTTTAGTTAAGATGATTTTAGGCTAGTTATTGCTTGCACTTGGGTTTTGTTTTGAAAATTTGGTGGTGGGATCACTTTACTTAGATGGAAAGAGGATTGGCTTATACCATTGGGCTATGGAGTCGGATGTTTGATAAACAAGAGTGGATTGGGTTCTAAGAATAGTGTCTACAGGGCAAGATAGATTAGTCAATGCAGATCTCAGAGGCTAAATGGTGAATGGCTTCAAATCGGATCCAGGGAGAAATTAAGGGTTCCCTAGGCTGGACTTTGGAAGAAATGAAAGAAGTCAATCGGGATGGGAGAGAAATCAAGGATTCTCAGATCCGGGTATCAGAAGAAAACATGTAAATAAATTACTGTGCAAAACAGAGTGTAATTAAAATTTTTTTGTATGATATTTCTAGTTAATTCATTTAGATTTTAGAACACATTTAAGATTATGAAAACACAAAAGAAAGATAACACAATAACACAAAGAAAGTAATTCACTGCAAATGGCTCATCTCATGAATCCTATAGCGAAATGCTTTTATTACTTGCTCCAGTCTGTTGACTTGAAGTACAATCACCCTTAGGTTCAAAATCACAATAACTCTACAAATGTAAAATAATCCATCCTAATACTTTGAATTTTGAAGTATTTATACAAAAGGTTTATTACAAAAGATCTCAAACTAATTTGAGAATTAATATAGGAAAAGGAAAATATCTTCTTGCAAGAAGATAGAGATAGCTATTGAATTGTTTCATGCTGTCCTGCTATTTTGGTTTTGCTGGCTGTTATGCTTTGATTTTTAGCCCTTTATGCTGGCAGGCTGTTTGGCTTTCATGCAGGATAGTCTATTTGAATTTCATCTTTCATCTGATACTCTTTCACCTGATACACTTTGACTGTGCTGACCTGTCTTCATCCTTTTACCATGCTCATTTACTTTTTACTGTACACTTATAATTTACTGTTTATAATTTACTATGTTTTTACTACAATAAATCATTTAGTTTTTTCCATGTTTCTTCATCTAGTAACTGGATGTTGAGCATTTTCCTATATATCTCATCAGCCTCTGTATATTTTGCAAAAGTAGGCTTATTGATAAATAAGTGTTTCACCTCATGCTGGAGGTAAAACAGATTTTCAAAAGTCTGGTATAATACTTAGCGAGTTGGTATACCACTCATTGATGAGGTATTTGCCTGTTCTTTGGCTACTTCTCTAATCTTCTTGTTGCAATCCTCCTATGTCATCAATTTATCATTTATGAATAAGGGACTCGGTAGTCCCTTTTCTCTCAAAATCTCAAACTTGGTCATAAACATGTCAACGGCTAGTTTCATGGTTTGACATTTATCTTCTAACTTTAACATTAAATTTCTCTTAGCTAGGACCCTCTTGACTTCCAAAATGGTACCTGTCCTGTCAGGTATGTCAAGTTCTTGTAGCTCATATTTGTTCTTGGAGTTGAGGAATTGGATAATTCTTACTGCTTCCTCTGGCATTTCTCCAAGTTCTTCTTTGACCTTCTGGATGGCTTCTGTAGCCTGTTTGATCAAGTCTATTTGCTCAAAAATGACTTGGATAGATGGCCAAATATCATTGATAGAGTCAATGATATTGGCCCATAATAATTTCTTGGCCTTTCCCAAAGGCTCACTCAGTGTTAACTCTTTCTCCAGGCTTTTCACTCTCTCATTCATTCTGGTAGCCTTCTGTTGTTCTTCCTTGTGCATGATCTGGGCTAACCTGCAATCTGTCTCTAGGCTGGTAAGTTTCTCTTTTAACTTGTTCATTTCACTGGTCTGAATGGACATTTCTTCCATTGCCTTGACCAACCTATTTTCTTCATCACGTGTGGTACATATTGCTGTTGATGCCATTGCTGATGTAGTTGTTGTTGCTGCTGGCAATGTAGTGGCCATTGGACCAGTGGGAGCTAATGCTTCTGCCAATGTGGAAGGCACAGTTGTGGTCACTGTAGGAATGATAGTTGGAGGAGCACTATCTAGACTAGCTTGTTTGAGCTGGATCAAGTTATCTAGTTCCTTTTCCATTTCCTTCAACTGGTCATTGAGTTTAGCACCAAGTCCATCATCTCCTCATGATTTGTTTGTCTTTTTAGGACTTCTTTTGTTTGAGGGTGTTGTGACTGAGGCAGCTTGAGCTGTTTCTTAAGGGCTACATTGTCTTCATTTTTCTTCTTGATCAACTATTCAACAGCCTTGATGTCCTTTGGGTCATTGCCTAGCTCAATGATGAGGTCTTCTAAGGATTTGATCCTTGTGTCTTTGGCACTGGAGGAGGATTTTTTGAGCTTGTACTAGGTTGTCACATTATCCAATGAGTCCTTGAGCTTGAATGTTGCCATTTCTTTTGTTGTGAGGGTGGAGTAGATCATCTCTCCAGCTTGCTTGTGAAATTCTATTTGATCTATGGGATGCACATCCCTGGGTAAGACCTCAAAGTTGGTCTTCTTGTAGTCTATTGTGGTATTAGGCTACTGTACAGTAGGTTGTAAGAAAGATACCTGCATTTTACCTTCTTTGATGTCAAAGGCTGACTTCAATTTGCTCTGGTTTGGTGGTGTCATCTGCATGTACTTGGCATAAGTGTCTGCCTTAAGCTTTTCATTCCTCATTTTAATCTCCTTGAATCTTTCCTTGATATTTGCTTCCTTATCAGCTGGCCTAACAAAGGAAGACACCTCCGCACTCTTCTGTCTCTGTATAATCTGGGTGTTTGAAGAAGAGGGCTGATGTGTCTCTGCTGATGTAGCAATCTCGGTTGTTTGTCTACTCCTTTGCCCCATTGCATCAGTATCAATCATTTCTGTTGCTGTAATGTGTTCTTCATGTTCAGACAGTGGAGTCAATTTGTGCCATTTGCTTAGTTGGAACTGTTAATTAGTGGTAACCATAGCAGATCTTGAAGCTTCCTCCCTATTTCTTTTGGGATTCTTCTCCTCATTGACAGGAGTCTGAATGATGGGAGGGATATTCATGGGCTCTTCCAACTCTAGGACCTGCAAGAAAGAGATTTGGTCAAATTGTTTCTCCAAGTCAATTATGGTGTTCTCCACATCCACCTATGTGATGTCATTATCTATCAATGTGTTCTCTACCCATTCTAACTGATTAGCATATTGTTCAATGTCAGGCATGGGGTAGTGGATGTAAGGTCCAATCTTGACCTTTTGTATGAGTTTGCTTATAACCTCATGAGGGTCATAATGCTAGATGAAACTCTTCTTGAATTTGAATTGTTGGAGTATCTTATCAGCTTCAGGCCCAACCTCTTTGGTGTTGAAGATGAACGGGCCCATTTGGTTTTTCATTTTAAACTGTGTTTTCTTCCTAGAAGCTAGGAGCTGGACCTCATCCACACCTATCATTTTCCTGAAGTATTCCAGGGAAAATAATCTCATTGGAAGATACTTAGGCAATTTGTAGGGGGGTAATTCATAGCCATAGATCCTAATTTCAGTATGATTTGGGTAGAGGTACCAGTCTCCTACTCTGCTATTCTTTGCTAGTTGCAATACTCTCTTGATCTCAATACTGATTCTAGGTTGAGTGCTAGAAGTCAGCATGTTCGTCACAGGGTAAACAAAACAATTTATGAAGTCTTTGTATGTGAATGTTATGTTATACCTTTGGACCAAGGGTGTCCAATAGATGATTGATATTTCCTTTCCCCTGGTATCTATTTTCTGAATCTTCATTGGGAACTCGTCTGTTTGATAATACAGGAACATATGAAACAACACTGAAGAGTATTTGAAGACTCTTTCAGTGGGTAATCTAGTGAATTGTTCATGCATCCTGTTTGCAATGGACTGGGCATAATCATACATAATGGCAAGAGGTTGGCCTAGAGTGAAAATGGACAAGAAGGCCATGATTATCTTATCCACAATCTTGTCTAATGTGAATCCTATGATGCATGAGATCATGGAGATTCTTCTCTTGCCAGTCTCTGAAAAAATAGCAAAAACATAGGGTGGAATGTCCTTAGGAGTATGGCACTCCTCAATGATGAAATTATGAAAAATTTGTTTGATCTTAACTGGGTCCAATGTGGTGTATAGGTCCAACAAGTGTGCAATGGACAAAGGAGTCAAATTGTGGCTGGGCTGGATTTGAAGCATCTAGTTGATAGACTTAGCAATAATTGAAAACAAGAAGTCCTAGTTTGGGGAAATTATAGCTCTTTGGCTAGGTATGTAACATGCATGGCATAAATGTACAATGTATGGGAATGGATGGGCTTCTAGGAATGTATAATTGGGTAGATTTGAGTCCCAAAGGTGGATATCATCTGCTTTGTTCAAGAATCTATCCTTGGCCCAACAATGGATTCTCATAAGGTTGTCTTGGGTGACTGTGTCTTTGATTTGAAAATCCCTGTCTGCCAGGGCCAGGTGGTCAATGTCTAAGTGAGGGGTTGTCACTAGTCTAACATCCAGAGAGGTTTGGGCAGCCATTCTGTGATAAAATGTGGAAAATTGGGCTTTATATGACTTTGGGAGTGAAATTTGAGTAATTGAATAACTAGGGTAGGGTACTAGTAGGTTGCAGGTTGGGGTTCTGGTACTTTGGGAATGGTAGACTCTCAATTTAAATTGAAATTAATCAAACTATTTCAGTTATTTTAAGAATTTAATGTTCTTTCATTAGAGGAAGGACAATTTTGGTTTTATGCTTAAATACCTGGAATTTACAGTGGGGGTTGCAATTGGTTTTCAATTGGGGTTTGTAGAGGGCTTTGGCAGCTAGGATGGTATGTAGTGGTGGCATCGGAAGGCTCTGATGGTTGACAGTTGGTCGCAGGAGTTCAGAAGGTGCAGGTGCTTCAGAGGTTTAGCAATGCGATTCGAGCAAAAAAGGGTGAAAATAGGGGTCGAAAGGCTTTTAACTGCGACCGGTTGGAAAAATAGCGGGGAATGAATGTTTTATGAACAATGCTAGTTTTCATTTTGGCGGGGAAGTGGTTTTGGAAGCCATCGCACTGCTTATGGGGGTTGGGAAATATTTTTCCAGGGGAACGCGATCTATGCCAGAGGCCAACATGTAGGAAAATGGGCCCCAAGCAAAACCGCCCATATTGCATGCTCTCAGGTCGTTAAAGGTCGGGCATCGCGCAAGCGCGATATGGGCGATGGCCGTTAGATCTAGGGGTGGATGATCGGATGACCATCGCATTGGAAAGTTGCACTGTTAGGTGATTGGGCGGAGTTTAGCAAGATCCATGGGTTTTAATCACTGTTTAGAGTAAGTAACCCATGCTTAATCGCGGATTAATGAAACTGCAGATTTTTAGGCGTAGCGGGGTTAGTTTACCTCACCAGGGTGGCGGGTTAAACTCGAGTTTAGTCGGGAAAATGGTTAAGTGGCGGAGTTAGTGAGGTAGGGGGTTTTTAGAGTTAGGATAAAGGGTTTAGAGGGGTTTTGGGTAATTATTAAGAGGAAAACATGATTTTAAAAGGGGGGGAAGGGGTTTCACACTTAGGGGAAACAAATTTTAGGAGTAATTGACTAGGGAAATGTGTGAAAGTAAGGGGTAGGAGTAAAAATGAGGGGGAAGGGTTTTCATAAGCCATGAAGGGGTAAAAGGGAAATTAATGAGTATATAGTGGGGGTGAAATGTAATGAAGGGGGAGTTAGGAAAATCAGCTTATGAGCATGCTTTTTTCATTGATAACTACTCTTGCACACTTGAAACACATAGTTAAGCATGATAGTAGTGCTTATGCTCCAAATGACTTG
Organism: Pinus tabuliformis; assembly: GCA_031772625.1. Classification (NCBI taxonomy): domain Eukaryota; kingdom Viridiplantae; phylum Streptophyta; class Pinopsida; order Pinales; family Pinaceae; genus Pinus; species Pinus tabuliformis. Next base: position 22,826,303 of record CM062811.1, read on the forward strand.
TATTTCTGCAACCTTTCTTTACTTACCCTTTTACCTATGCTAACATTTTTTCTTCATTTTTGTGGGTGCACTTAAGCTAGCAAACCCTTTTCTTTCCTTTTCTTTTATAAAACAAACTATCTACTTGTAACATTATATCTTCCAAGGGCTCAGATTAAACTGGTGAGCTCCTTTTATTTCTCTACCTATCTAATGGTTTGCCAAGATTAAACTGTTTGGTCATATTTTATTCTCTAACTATAAACATGAAATTCAAAGCATGAATTAGTCAAGATTAAGCAGTTTGACTATCATGGGTTGTGGCATGTATGACAAGCTACACACAACCATTATTTATGACAGTAAAGTAAAAAGTAATGGCACTTGGACTTGCACACTTTCATGATCTGTTTTTTGTTTGGGGTTCATATTTTTTTATCTTTTCTTATTTTTCTTGTCCTTTGATATTTCTTTTAGGACATACCCTCTTTAAATCTTTTAATTTTAATATGGAAAACATTTGCAGAAAGAAAAGGTATGTACAATATTACAAGAGTTAACCTCAGCCAATTGAAAATTATGAATCCTATCACTATAGGACTCTAACAAATGGATCGTTGTATATCTAGGTATGACACCAACATGAATATTGGCAGAAGACTAGGCAAAGTTAAATAAAAAGGAAAAGAGCAAAATACGATTGTATCTCTTTGATTTAGTATTATTGAATGTATAAAGGGAAGCTACGACGAAGGCTTCATGGGACAAGTTAGGGACTTTGTATCCATCTAAGTCTCTCTTGTAGCGGCTACAACCACCCTCCAAAATTCTGCCTTAGCTTCATTTTGGAGCCTCTCTACCAACCATCCTAGTAGCATGTCTTTCACAATCAAGCATATAGGCTTTAGTTGTTTCTTAGTGTCTTTTCAGCCTGTGCATGTCAATTTGCTTCACTCCCCTCACAGGATGTATTTTCGGACTTAGACCATGTGCTGGCCAAGCAGCTCCCCCAGAAAATTGCGTAATTCTGGAAGGGAACCAACCTTCCCTCCAGAAATTGTGCAAATCAGTTGCCCAGCCTACTGAGCTCAAGAATTGTGCAAATCAGTATGTCATGCTTCCCTCAGAAAATTGCGCAAATCTGGAGGGGAACCAACCTTCCCTCTAGAAATTGTGCAAATCAGCGTTGCAGCCTACTGGGCTCCAGAATGCACAGAGCAGTTATGCAGTCTTCCTCCAGAAAACTGCGTAATCTATCCCAACACTACTACTCAGCCTAGAAATTGCGCAATTCTGGGAGGCAGTAACTTGTTGACCCCATAAATTATGCAATCCCCATAAATTTGCAGCCTAGAAACTGCGCAAATTTTCATCCCAGCCTCGCAGACCGATGCATGTGCCTTCAGGTTGACTGGTTCCCTTTGAGACTGAGAAAAACTAATTTGCATGCATGGAATGCTTTTCCCAAGGCAACATGCAAAGGAATCCCTAGATTTATGGATCTATTTTTAGCAGCTGAATGTTAAATGCAAGGCTCATTTTAGAAACCTCCTGCCAAGTGTCGCTTTTCCTAGATTTGTGGCATGCACGTCATAACCTTGATTTTATCAAAACTTATGAATTGGAAATTACAGAGCTCATTCCTCACATCGATCTTGCAACTCTCACATCCCACATCAAATCTAGGAGTCGTCAACACATTTAGCTCAGTTGTTTCGAGGTAAGCTTGCTTTGCATGTCTTGCATTGCGTTTCTGTCGCCTTTTGTGTTTCGGCTTGTGTAAGTGTTGCTTGCTTGATTTCAATGAGCGCCTGCTGTTGTTTGCATGTATGTTAGCTTGTATAAGCATCATTTCAGTTTTCGTTTGCATCTCACTGTTGTCACATGCATGACATTGTTTTAGCATCGAGGGTCATCGTTGTGGTGACTCACTTCACACACATGCATGCTTTCCCGTTTTCTGAATCCTACACTTTCTGTTTGCATGCATGATCATTCACTATTTTTTACGCTTAGCTTCAACATGCATTCAAAATTCTCATGTTTCTGTCGCCCATCGGTGGGTCTGGGCTACCTTGGCCTAGACTCTGCCTTGCCTAGACAACATTGCGCAATTCTGAGAGGGAAGGCCCTACCGTCCTCCTAAAAAATGCGCAAATTTGGCTAGTCAGTTCCCTCCAGTCTTTCTTTGTGCAATTTTGAGAGGCAGTGGTTGTTGGCCCCAAAAATTGTGCAATGTAGTCCTTGGGCTTGCATCACTTGCCATTTGAAATTTCGCATTGTGAAATCTCATCATCCAACAAGCCAGGGTGGACTATGCATTGCGCAGTTCCAGCAGTCAGTCAACCTCCTGATAACCCAGATTGTCCCTTGTGCATTTTTGGCAGTCATTCTACGACCTCTCGGCGGAAATTGCGCAATCTTCACGACCTGTCACACAGGTATGTTGCAAGTCAGTCCTCAAGTTGTTTTGGTTTTCGACTGACAGATTTCTTGCCATGAGTGTTGCTATGTCTCTAGGTATCACAGGTATTTGTCTGCCTCTTAGCGACATAGGCACAATGGCTTCTAGGAAAGCAGAGTCAAAGACACCGCTAAGAGCACAACTGGGGATGTAGCCCAGCAAGTGTCTATGAGCTTGCCTACCTATGAAGACATCAAGTTGTTCGTAGATAAGGACATCAAGGTGAAATGGCAACAACATCGCAGCGAGTGGCAACATCAGTAGCAACAGACGATAGCACACCTGCAAGCGACGAATGCAAGAGGAAGGTTGTTGACAGCACGAAGGCAGAGCAAAGTTTGAAGTTCAAAGCAGATCCACTTATGATGAAGACAACTTTGAAGATTGAGGCTATGAGGTGATGATGCGACACGGAGATCACGTGAAGGCAAAGAGAGAAACAGAGAAGGAGTTTCATGTGTTGAAGTAGCAACTCAAGGAAGAACAACAACTATACAGATGAGAGAAGGGTTGCAACATGAATAGGTACAATAGGGGGCACGACCTGCACAGACTGATGAAATTGCACCCATACAAGTTATAGATACATTCAGCAGCCGACATGGAGCAGATAGGGTGAGCAGTGCTATTGATCGCATGCAAAGGTATTCAGGAGCATGGATGTCATTGTGCACACGCATGCAATCCCACTCATTTGGCACACTCACTCACTGAGGCAAACACAAGAAGCAAGTCCAACTGAATTCGAACATGTATTTTGACAAGTTAATGTGCAACACACGCTCAGAGATCAGCATAGACACTATGCATTAGTATGTTTTTGGTCCAGCTACATTGAAGATGTGATACTCATGTTAATAAGATGAGTTGGAAAAAGGAGCCATATGAGTGTACCCGAATGTAACAAAGGCAAGAAACCATCACGGAGGACCAAGCTTGGCATCAGTTCACCACCATCGGTCATCGCAAGGATGTCGAAGAGTTGGTCTTACCATGACTGTCCGAGTGTTAGTGATAGCTTGCATGGCTTGATCAAGCCTATTTTGTCTCACATGGGTACATGTGAACATTGTATGTAAGATCTTGTCTAGTGGAAGTTCAAGTGTCGATAGTTGAATGTAACAGTCATAGAGTAGTTGAAGAGTCATGAGGGTAGGTGAATAGCCGCAAAGCGGAATGTCAAGGGTCACCCTAACATTTTCTACATATAGTACCTCATAACTCATTGTAAAGGCTTTTGGTCAGCCAAGGTTCCAATAGGAGTATCTTAGAGAAATATTAGATAGTATTGTAACAAGTCTTGGCTTCTCCACTATGCAGAGATAGTATATATCTTTGGAGGAGCAGGCGGCAATGACTATAACGTTTTGCTGTCGAAACTAGTGGTTGGTCATGGTTTTATTGTATGATTGGAACTTTCACTTCTTAATATAACAAAGCCAACACATTTCTTGCATATGTCGTATTGTATTTCAATTATCTTTTTTACTCTAAATGATATATGTATCTATTTGCTTACACTTGCACGTATGGCTTTTCTGCATATGTATGTATGAATCTTACTAAAATGTGTTTTTGGTTTAACCATCACTTTGGATTGATAGCTTACTTGCCTTCTATTTTGTGATGCATCTTTGCTTGTGTGTTCCCTTCTTAACTCCGTGCTTTCACAGGTTTCCAAGGGGTGCACTCATCTCACCCTCCGTGTGTTAGAACCGTTTATGCACCTTCCTTGACTTGCTGCATATGTCACACCCTTGCTACCAAAAAGGATATCTTACTTGCCTCTGCATGCAACCATGGTCAAGGCGATATCGTGCGACCCACTGCTGGGACTCCTGCACCAAGTGATCTGAGGTCTAGTTGGGACTTATTACTGGGGAGATCCCCTAAAATGTTGGTGGGTCCAGCACCGTCAACATTTGTGGCACTAGAAGGAGGGCAAGATGACAAGCTATGTCCTCTCATCCTATTTTGAACCTTTGCACATCCATCATGGATTCTATTACACTCATCCCTCCACGATTTCTTTCGCATGCTGCACCTCTCAACATCACAAGGGAGTTTTTTAATCTCTTGTCCGAATTCACGTATGATGGTGAAGGCGAAGTAGCCTGGCCTATGTACTTAGAAGACTTCTATGTATTCCTTGAGAATTCAGATGAGTTCTATGCAGAAGAGGTCAGTCTGCTACTTTCATACACACTTCGTGAATCCCCACAATAGCGGTGCTGCAGTCTGCCTCCTGGTAGCGTGAACTCCACCAGTTCTGTGATCTCATTGAATCTACTTTCCATCATTTTGATCTAGAAACTCTTGACAAAAAAATGTTACAACAATAGAATACCCCGCATGAATCGCCTACGGATTTTTGGCAGCGCTTCTGTGATTTGCAGTTTGAAGCTCCGAAAAGCTAGATGAAATTTCCATATCTTTGGGATAGATTCCAATATTGTCTTAACAAATCAGTAAATCCTAAGAAGAAGTTCAAGATCAAGCCCCGCTCAACATACTTCGGTGATGGAGCTGTGCAATCAAGGATGAACATAGTCGCTATCACAAGTTTCTGTCTGTTGTTCCTCATCAAACAGCTCCACCATCATAGAGTGATGCGGGAGAGCATGCACACACATATGTTCAACTGTGACATCCTCCTGACATCGCTACTTATGGTTTTCACACAAGCTTGGTTGTGAATCCATTAGGTTATCACATGCATTTTATACCTCAACCTCCATCTTCATACTCAGATGATCCTTTGGATGACACTATCTTGTGTTCTTCCATTCCTGATTCTACACTTGTTGTGAACAAGGATCAAGCCATCAATGGGGTTGGTGTTGCACACCCAACATGCATTGTCATTCATGAAGAATATGACTGGGAGCTTGAACATGCACCAATAGTAGAGGACCATACTTGTCTATTTGTACCTCCTCCGTTGTTTCGTGACATCCTTGATGATCCTTCCATCCCTGATTTTCCATGTGTATCTCTATCCACGGATGCACCCATTGTTGATCATTCGCAGGACACATTGTATGTCATCCCATCATCTGATAACGGAGAGGACCAATCATTCATTGAAAATCCACTTGATTTTTCATTTGCTTTTTCCAGAAACGTAGAGGGTGAACATCCTTGCTTCTCATCTACCCCTCTATGTGACTCATCAAATCATGAGGATGTTGACAAACATCCTGAATTTTCTGATCTTGATTGTCGTTATCTCTCTACTTCTTCATCTGATCACGACATTGATTCAACTGTTGTTAATCTGTCTAAGACACTGGTCTATGATGATCTATCTGTTGATGAAGTCGAAACCCCCCAGACTGTTGAGGCACTTTAGCCCGAGCTTATGGTTATGTCAGGTCCTCGTTGTCCTAAGGTTGGTTTCACTTCCGATCAGGAAATTGTTCAAACACCTAAGGCTCCTCATCACTCATCTTTATGCACTGGAGATCAATATAACACTCATGTTTCACTTCCTCCACTCGAACTACACGATCCCATCACTCATGCATTGAAGGAATATTACACAGCAAGCACGCGTGCACAATGTAAGTGATCTACCTTTCTCAAATTTGCTTACATGTCATAGTCAAGAGAATGCATACACTTAACATTTGCACACACTGTAGCAAATCACCATGGCAAGTCCACAAAGTGCATGTCATGCACTTTCACTCACTTATGTTCTATGGACACTTTTAAACTTGGAGTGTGTTTGTATTCATTGTTATATATTTCTTGTTTGTTGGTTCACACGGTTGTCTTGTTCGCCAACCATGCCTTCACCAACATGGGTTGACCAATGCACCAGTGGTTGCATTGGAAGTATCAATTCATGTGATCATGCCCATGCACAGTTAGCTTAGGAGTAGGAGCAGTGTTTTCTTTTTGTTTGTTTTCCGACATGCGTGTTTGCTTCTTAATTTGTATGTTTGTTTATTTTCTTGCACGTTTGCTTCTTACTTTGCATGTTTGTTTGTTTGCTTGCTTGTTTTCTTATTCACTTTGCTTATGCATTTACTTCTTCTTTTTGTTATGTTTTCCGGTTTGTTTGCTTGTTTGTGTTTGTAGGTCAGTTTCGCATGGACCGTGTGTGACTCTTGAAACAAGCTCGATAAAGTACAAGAGGACTTGTTCAATTATCAATACTTAGTTATATGTCATCCTGCCTCTGTATGAAGAACTTGTTTTCTTCAGTCCATGATACATCAATGGAAAATACGTACTGTTCGAAGTGAACCTTAATGAAAACACAACGCTTGCACGCCAAATAGTGTCACCTAATCTAGTCGGTTGTTTTTGGGTTAATCCTTGTCAGCTCAGTCAAGTAGAGTAAGGTGAAGGGGAAAACCTTAATAAACACGTCAGAGGTATATATAAACTACTTTTCTAAAGGAACAACCTCTTTTTCTCTCAATAAGTCGGAATCCCTCTTCCACCTTTGAAATGAATAAGTGTTAGGAACAGTTATGAAAAATTAAAAAAATTCAAAAAAATGAAAAATGAATAAGGTGAAAGAAGAGAAAGGCTTCCTCCACAGAGAGGTGATGCAAGTAACTTTGCCGTGGTGATGACCAGGTGCACTGCCAACGGAGCGATGCTTGTGTTCCTGCGTGACTCCATTGGGGTACTGTCCAGGCTTGTTGGCAGTAGAGCAACACTAGAGATGAAAATAAAACTCTTACGAACATATGGCTTGTGCACCAATATACCCCTCATCCCAAAGTGAAACAACTGAGTCAGCTTGGTTTGGAATGTGTATCGATCGACCAAGATTTTGGGAGATGCTATATCTTACAATCAAGCAAGTGTGGAAACCAAGACGAGCAAAGAACTGAACAATACTTCTGGAGGTGTTAGACTTGCTTTCACGAACAAGGTCCATTCAGAGATCTAGAGTTCTACTAGTGTGTCGCCAAGTGTTGTAGCGGATAAAACCACCCTCCAAAATTTTGCCTTAACTTCATTTTGGAGCCTCCCCACCAACCATCCTAGCAGCATGTCTTGCACCGTCAAGCATATAGGCTTTAGGTGTTTCTCAGTGTCTTGTAAGGTTGTGCTTGTCAGTTTGCTTCACTCCCCTCATAGGCTGTCTTTCTAGACTTAGACCATGCGCTGGTCAAGTAGCTCCCCTAGAAAATTGTGCAATTCTAGAAGGGAACCAGCCTTCCCTCTAGAAATTGCACAAATCAACTGGCTAGATTGTTGAGCTCAATAATTGTGCAAATCAGTCTATCAGACTTCCCTCAGAAAATTGTGCAGTTCTAGAGGGGAACCAACCTTCCCTCGAGAAATTGTGCAAATCAACGTAGTAGCCTACTGGGCTCTAGAATTGCATAGCGCAGTCACACAATCTTCCTCTAAAAAACTGCGCAATCTGACCGAGCACTGCTGCTTAACCTAGAAATTGCGTAATTCTGGGAGGCAGACACCTAATGATCCCAGAAATTCCGTAATCCCTCTGGGATAGCTAGCCCAGCTCAGGCCAGGAATTACACAAATTTTCATCCCAAGCTTGCAGACTGATGAATGTGCCTTCAGGTTAACCTGATTCCTCCAAGACCGAGAAAAACTGATTTGCATGCATGGATTGCTTTTCCCAAGGAAACATGCAAAGGAATCCATAGATTTAGGGATCTATTTTTAGCAGTTGGAGGTTACATGCAAGGCTCATTTTAGAAACCTCTCGCCAAGTGTCGCTTTTCCTAGATTTGTGTCATGCGCGTCATAACCTCAATTTTACCAAAACTTATGAACCAAACGTTGCAGAGCTCGTTCCTCACATCGATCTTATAGCTCTCACATCCCACATCGCATCTAGGAGTTGTCGACACATTCAGCTTAGTTATTTCAGGGTAAGCCCGCATTGCATGTCTTGCACTGCATTTCTGTTGCTTTTTGTGTTTCGGCTTGTGTAAGTGTTGTGTGCTTGATTTCAATGAGCACCTGCTCTAGTTTTCATGTATGTTAGCTTGTATAAGCACCATTTCAGTTTCCGTTTGCATCTCACTATTGGTGCATGCATGACACTGTCTTTGCATCAATAGTTGTCGTTGCGGTGACTTGCTTCACACACATGCATGCTTTCCCATTTTCTGAATCCTGCACTTACTATTTTCATGCACGATCATTCACTCTTGTTTACAATCGGCTTCACCATGCATTTAGACTTCTCATGTTTCTGTCACCCATCGGCGAGTCTAGGCTACCTTGGCCTAGACTCTGCCTTGCCTGGAGAACATTGTGCAATTCTGAGAGGGAAGGGCTTGCCTTCCTCCCAGAAAATGCGCAAATATGGCTAGTTAGTTCCCTCCAGTCTTTCTTTACACAATTTTGAGAGGCAGTGACTGCATGGCCCTGAAAATTGCGCAATGTAGTTCTGGGCCTGCATCACTTTCTAGCTGAAATTGCGCATTATGCAATCTCAGATCCAACAAGTTAGGCTGGACTATGCATTGCACAGTTCCAGTAGTCAGTCAACCTCCCAATAGCCCAGACTATCCCTTGCACAGTTTTGACAGTTAGTTTCTCGACCTCCCGGTGGAAATTGCACAATCTTCACAACTAGTCACACAAGTATGTTGCAAGTCAGTAATCAAGTTGTTTTGGTTTTCGACTAAAAGATTGCTTTCCATGAGTGTTGTTATGTCTGCAGGTATCCCAGGTGTTCGTCTACCTCTCAGCGGCATGGGCACGATGGCTTCCAGGAGAGCAAAGTCAAAGACACCGCTGAGAGCACAACCGGAGATGCAGCCAAGAAAGTGTCTATGAGCTTGCCTACTTATGAAGACATCAAGTTGTTTGTAGACAAGGACATCAAGATGAAATTTCAGTAGCATCACAGTAAGCGACAACATGAGTAGCAGAAGACGATATCACACTTGTACATGACGAATGCAAGAGGAAGGTTGTTGACAACACGAAGGCAGAGCAAAGCTGCAATTTCAAAGCAGATCCACTTGTGATGAAAACAACTTTGGAGATTGAGGCTATGAGGTGACGGTGCGAAACGAAGATCGCGTGAAAGCAAAGAGAGAAACAAAGAAGGAGTTGCATGTGCTGAAGCAACAACTCAAGGAAGAACAAAAACTGTACAAAGGAGAGAAGGGTTGTAGTAGGAATAGGTACAGCATGGGGTGCGACATGCACAGACTAATGAAACTGTGCCCGTACAAGTTATAGATCCATTCAGCAGTCGGCATGGAGAAGATAGGGTGAGCAGTGTTGTAGATCGCATGCAAAGGTATTAAGGAGCATGGATGTCATTATGCACACACATGCAATCCCAACCATTTTTCACACTCACTGAGGTGAAGACAAGAAGCAAGTCTGACTAGAGCCGAACATGTATTTTGACTAGTTGATGTGCATGGTCACCAGCACAGACTCAGAGATCAACATAGACACCATGCATCAGTATGTTGTTGGTCCAGCTACAGTCAAGATGTTATGCACATGTTAATTAGGCGAGTTGGATAGAGGAGCCATATGAGTGTACTCAGATGCAACGAAGGCAAGATTTTGCTTTCAGCAGGATGTGACCATAGAGCACGCGGACACCATCATAGACAACCAATCTTGGCATCAATTTTCCACCATCGGTCATCGCAAGGATGTCGAAGAGTTGGTCTTACCACAAATGTTTGAGTGTTAGTGATAGCTTGCATGGCTTTCTCAAGCCTATTTTGTCTCACATGGGTACATGTGTAGATTGTATGTAGCATCTTGTCAAGTGGAAGTTCAAGTGTCGATAGTTCAATGTAATAGTCATAGAGTAGTTGAAGAGTCATGAGGGTAGGTGAACAACCACAAAGGGGAATGTCAAGGGTCATCCCACCCTTTGCTATATATAGTACCTCATAACTCATTGTAAAGGCTTTTGGTCAGCCAAGCTTCTGATAGGAGTATCTTAGAGAAAGCTTGGAGAGTATTGTAATGAGCCTTAGCTTCCCCATTGTGTAGAGCTAGTATATCTCTTTGGAGGAGCAGGCGACAGTGACTGTAACGTTCCACTGTTGGAACTAGTGGTTGGTCATGGTTGTATTGTATGACTGGAACTTTTACTTCTTAATATAACAAAGCCAACACGTTTCATGCATATGTTGTATTGCATTTCAGCTATCTTGTTTACTCTAAATGATATATGTATCTGTTTTCTTACACATGCACGCATGGATTTTCTGTATATGTATGTATGAATATTACTGAAATGTGATGTTGGTTTAACCATCACTTTGGATTGATAGATTACTTGCCTTCTAGTTTGTGATGCATCTTTTCTCATGTGTTCCCTTCTTAACTCTGTTCTTTCACAAGTTTCAAAGGGGTGCACTCACCTCACCCTCCGTGTGTTAGAACCATTGATGCACCTTCCTTGACTTGCTACATATGTCACACCCTTGCTACCAACATGGATATCTTACTTGCCTCTGTACACAACCGCAGTCAAGGTGATACCATATGACCCATTGCTGGGACTCCTACACCAAATAGTCTGAGGTCTATTTAGGACTTCTTACCGAGGAGATCCCTTGACATGTTGGCATGTCCAACACCATCAACAATCTCTAGTTAACAAATTGTTCCTACATAAAAAGTTGTATAACTTGAGGATGAAGGATGGAGACTCGGTGATAGAGCATCTAAATGCCCTAAATAATGTGGTAAGTAAATTATTATCTGCTTATATTAAAAATTTATATGAAGATAAGTGCATCAGTTTGTTGTGTTCTCTACCAACTTTGTGGATAGTCTAGTTGCTGCAATAGGTAGAAATACAACTACCTTGAAGTTTGATGAAATAGTCCCATCCTTGCTGTCGGAGGAGATGAGACGAAAAAATATGGAGAGCCAGAATGAAGATTCCTTGTCTATAATAGGACAATCCCATAACATAAACAAAAATTAGTCCTCAGGTGGGAGATCTAAATTTAGATGGAGATCTAAATCTCTAGGAAAATATGTAAAGGTATGATGGAAATGTGGAAAATAAGGGCACTACAAAAAGGACTATATATATAAAACTCTTGAGAAAGGAAAGGGATATGATGATGCTCCTTCTGCAAAGGTGAAAACCACCTCAGATGAAGGTGGGGATGTGTACTTGGCTTCTTCCTTAAGTACACACGTAGATCACAAGGCATGGTTGATTGAATCAGGTGCATCCTTTCACTTCACTCCCCATAGGGAGTGGTTCTGTGAGTATGAAAAATATGATGGTGGTAATGTCTTCTTAGGTGATGACAGGAAGGCTAGAATCATAGGATGTGTGAAAGTCAAGTTGAAGTTGCAAGGTGGAAGGATTAGAACACTTCCTGATGTTCTGCATATTCCTAAATTAGCCAAAAATCTAATTTATATAAGCAAGATGGATGATGCAGGTGTAAAACCAATGTTCAAGAAAGATACCTACAAGATGGTTTGGGGAGCATTGGTATTTGGAGTTTAGATTGGAATTTTGTACAAGCTTATGGGTAGCACTATTATTCATGGGTGCAACAGTTCTGTGGACCCTGGAAGTGGAGCTGAAAATCTAGTGGTCTCTGGAGAAAATACCATTCTATGGCATCGAAGACTTGGACACATTAGAGAGAAGGGCCTTCGAATACTGCATGGTAATGGTATGGTAGAAGGTATGTCTAATTTCTCTCTAGATTTCAATTTTTGTTAACATTGTGGATATGGGAAGCAAAATCGAGTGAGTTTCCCCTATGGTGTTAAGAGAGCGAAACGGTATTAGAGATAGTACAACGACGTGTCTGGACCTATTTCGATTCTACCTCTGGGTAAATTTGTGTACTATATCTCATTTATAGATGACTTCTTGAGGAATACATGGATATATTTCCTTAGAAAGAAATATGAAATCTTTGACAGGTTTAAAGAATTTAAAGCTCTGGTGGAAAATCAAACAGAGAAGAAGATTAAGGTGTTGAGGGTAGATAATGGTGGAGAGTTCTGCTAGAATGAATTTGAAGAGTTTTGTAATAAGTGTGATATAGCATGGTAGAAGACTACTCCATACACACCTCAGAAAAATGGATATCCAGAAAGAATGAACAGAGAAGGAATGAAGCATGCTCAGTGGTGTCATGTTAGGACAAGAATTGTGACCAGAGGCATTGGACACTACACGTTACCTGTGTTGAAAAATGTAGAAAGAAAGTCTCAATTTGATTTTTCCTTGATTAAATTGAGAAAATTTGAATTTCCAAATCAACACACAACTTCGATGTAGTTAACATGTCTGACATGGCTTGTGTTACCTAGTTTACTCAATAAATTCGAGCTGGAAGAGATAGATTTCAATTAAGCATGTGTGATTGCTAATTTGTAGCAATCAAGGTTACTTATCTCAAGTTGTTTTTGGTTAAACTAGTTCCAATTGTTGGAGGAACTAGTGGAAGGCCAATTGGGTAGTGGGACTTCATTCAAACTCAGTGATCATCCAGTTAAGTGATCAATCAACCCAAAATAGCTACTGCATGGAGAGAATTTGAGTTCCCCGACTGTGGTGGATATTCCAAGGTAACATAACATCATTTTTAGACTAGTCTTGAGTATACAAGTGTTACATGCAGTTGGATGATCAACCTTGGGAATTGTGCAATCCATTTTTGAGAAATTAGTAAATAATAGGGGCTTAATTTCTCAAGGAATTACACAAGGAAATAGGGGCTCAAGCATAGGTAGAAATTGAATAAGTCTAGGTCAGAGCTTCTTAGTAAGTAGAGAGATAGGTTATTCACTTGCAAGTTGTGCTCAGTTGAGCAAAGCAATTGTAATTATACATCTATATTCATTAGATCAATGCAAGCATGCATAGGGGTTTTTAGCAGATTTCTTTCCCCAAGAAAAATATTGTGTGCATGTGCGTTATTTTTCATTGCATGTTTGTGATTGATGTTCTAAATTGTGCATTTAATTTCGCAGAGAAATAGAGTAGGTTTTTGTCTTGTGATTTTGATTAAACCTTCATGAGAAGTTGCAAATCTACACCATAATTTATACAACTTGTTTAATAAATCACCTTCATTAGTGTTGGAGGATAAGACTCCACATGAGGTATGGATTGTTAAGAAACCCTCTCTCTCACATCTCAGGGTATTTGGCTGTCATAAACATGTACATGTTCCAAAGGAGAAAAGAACCAAGTTGGAAAGTAAATATGAAATGTGCATCTTTATTAGGTATAAGGATGTTTTAAAAGGTTATAAGCTTTGGAATCCAAAAACAAGGAAGGTTGTGTACAGCTGAGATGTGGTGTTTAGAGAGGTGAAAGATGTTATTAAACATGAATTCTTGCCAAAGGAGCCTGAGAAGATAGAGTTTGAACTGAAGAAGGAAGAATCAAACTTTATAATAGAACAAGAATCAGAAGAGGAAGAGCCACACACTCTAGTTTTGAGAAGATCAATTCGAGAAAGAAGGAAACTAGAGAAGTATAGTCCATCTGCTTTCTGTTAAAATTTTTCTTTATCTATTATTGATGATGACCCCAAAATTATCAAGGAGGTAGTGGATTCAGAAGATGGAAAAACCTGGAAGGATGCCATGGTTGATGAAATGACATCTTTGGACAAAAATGAGGCTTGGGATCTGGTGGACTTTCCAACTGGAAGGAAACCCATTGGCAACAAATTGGTGTTTAAGAAGAAGATGAATGCAGAATGAAAGGTGGATAAATACTAAGCTCGGTTGGTCGCAAAAGGTTATTCCCGGGTGTCAGGAATCGATTTTGGTGATATTTTTTCTCATGTTTCCAAGTTAGCTTCTATTAGATTACTTTTTGTTGTTTATGCTTTTGATTTTGAGGTAGAGCAGATGGATTTGAAGACAACATTTCTTCACGAAGATCTGGAAGAATAGATATACATGAAGAAACTAGAAGGATTTGTAGTGAAGGGTAAGAAAAAACTAGTATGCAGGTTAGAAAAGTCTATGTATGGGTTAAAGAAGTCACCAAAGATGTGGTATTAAAAAATTGATACATATACACGGAGACTTCGCTTCAAAAGGAACAAAGTAGATCACTATGTGTATTTTAAATTAATTGGTGACCATGCTATTTATTTCATCATGTATGTGGATGATATGTTGTAGATTGGAAATGAAAAATAAATTATCCAGGATTTGAAGACACAGTTGTCCTCTAAATTCGACATGAAGGATCTTGGTGTTGCAAACTATATTTTGGGCATGGAAATTAAATGAGATTGGGAAAAGAGAAAGATCTGGTTAAACCAGAGGAAGTATGTTGAGACAATATTGCATAGGTTTAATATGTAGGATAGCAAAATAGTGAAGGTTCCTATTCATGTATGTGTAAAGTTATGTATTGAACAGTGTCCCAAGACACAGGAAAAGGAAGAGGACATGTCTCGTGCTCCTTACATGAGCACATTTGGTATCCTGATGGATGCAATGTTTGTACCAAAACATACATTGCATATGTAGTGGGTGTTGGGTTGTGTTATATTCGTTCCACAACTAGCCCACCTAGTTAATCGGTGGGTTAGAGGGGGGGCGGAGCCCCCCCTTTGTTGTGCCGATTGTGCAGTGGGGGGATCACAGGGGGTTTGAGGGGGGTGGGTAGCCACCCTCTACGGGGTCTGGGGTAGTGCCCCAGGGAAATTTTTTTTGGACCCTATATTAGGTGCGACGAACCTACCTATGGTTTTGTGCACGATTTTCGCACATGGTTTTGGGCGCGATGGTTTTTGGTCCATGGTATTGGATGCTTTGGCATGTATATATGTGTATTGTAACATTGAAAGGAACATAATGAAAAATCAAGTTGGTAGTCCCGGTTTTGGGATCCAAGGGAAAATATCTATGTATGTGTGTTTTATGTGTTATGCTCTCGCCTTTCTTTATTTTCTATTTTAGAATTCATATATAGGTAATTTATGTACGGGGTTAAAACCTACATTTGGTATTAGAGATGTTTTGGCTTCAAGGGGATGCCTTTGTTGCTGAGGGGTTTCAGTTGGGCCTGTGGTAAACCCTGTTTAGTAGGAGATCTGTGGGATTGATTCTAGCGGTGAAAGAAGATGGTGAGCAGTGGAAAGATAGAGATCAAGAAATTTAATGGTCAAAGTTTTGAGTTGTGGAAACTCAAGATGTAGGATCTGCTGGTGGACAAAGATTAGTGGATCGCAGTAGATCCGGGTACTAAACTAACGGGAGTGTCCGATGAAGAATGGAAGAAGTTGGATCAGAAGGCAAAGAGCACAATATGATTATGTGTCTTAGATTCAGTATTACTGAATGTATCAAGGGAAGCTACGGTGAAGGCTTTGTGGGACAAGTTATGGACTTTGTACCAATCTAAGTCTCTAGTGAATAAACTGTTCCTACAGAAAAAGTTGTATAATATGAAGATGAAAGATGGAGACTCGGTGACAGAGCATCTGAACATATTTAATACTGTGGTAAGTCAATTATTATCCTTTGATATTAAAATTTCAGATGAAGATAAGTGCATCAGTGTGTTGTGTTCTCTACCAGATTCGTGGGATTGTTTGGTTATTGCAGTAGGTAGTAATGCAACTGCCTTGCATTTTGATGAAATAGTCTCATCCTTGCTGACGGAGGAGATGATATGGAAAAATATGGAGAGACAGAATGGTGATGCCTTGTCTATACGAGGACAGTCCCAAAACAAAAACAAAAATAAGTCATCGAGTGGGAGATCTAAATCTAGAGGGAGATCTAAATCTCCAGGAAAACCTGTAAAGGTGGTGTGCTGGAAATGTGGAAAGGAAGGGCACTACAAAAGGGACTGTAAATCTAAAGCTCCTAAAAAAGGAAAGGGATCTGATGATGCTCCTTCTCCAGAGGCAAAAACCACCTCAGATGAAGGTGGGGATGTGTACTTGGCTTCTTCAAGTACACATGTAAATCATGAGGCATGGTTGATTGACTCAGGTGCATCCTTTCACTTCACTCCCCATAGAGAGTGGTTCTGCGAGTATAAGAAATATGATGGTGGTGATGTCTTCTTATGGGATGATAGGAAGGCTAGAATCGTTGGTCGCGGAAAAGCAAAGTTGAAGTTGCAAGGTGGAAGGGTTAGAACACTTCCGGGTGTTCTGCATATTCCTGCATTGGCCAGAAATCCGATTTATGTAAACAATATCCATGATGCAGCTGTAAAAATAGTGTTCGAGAAAGATACCTGCAAGATGGTTTGGGGAGCACTGGTATTGATGTGGGGAGTTTGGATTGGAACTCTATACAAGTTGCAAGGTAGCACTGTTATTGATGGGTGCAATATTTCTTTGGTTACTAAAAGTGGAGAAGAAAATCTAGTGGTCTTTGAGAAAAGACCATGCAATGGCATCAAAGGCTTGGACATATTGGAGAGAAGGGCCTTCGAATACTTCATGGTAAAGGTATGGTAGAAGGTATGACTAATAGCTCTGTAGATTTTGATTTCTGTGAAAATTGTGTATATGGAAAGCAGAATCGGGTGAGTTTCCCCTCTGGTGGTAAGAGGGTGAAATAGATATTAGAGCTTGTGCACAGTGATGTTTGGACCTGTGAAGGTTCCATCATTAGTTAAGTCTGTGTACTATATATCATTTATAGATGACTTCTCAAGGAATACATAGATATATTTCCTCAAGAAGAAATTTGAAGTCTTTGACAAGTTTAAAGAATTTAAGGCTCTGGTGGAAACCAGATAGAGAAGAAGATAAAGGTGTTGAGGATAGATAATGGTGAAGATTTTTGCAGTAAGGAATTTGAAGAATTCTGTAAGAAGTGTGGTATAGCACAACAAAAGACTACTCCATACACACCTGAGGAAAATGGAGTTGTAGAAAGAATGAACAAAATTTTGATGGAAAGGGAAAGAAGCATGCTCAGTGGTGCCAGGTTAGGACAGGAATTCTAGGCAGAGGTAGTAGAGACAACATGTTACCTGGCCAACAGATCACCTTCATCAGCGTTGGAGGATATGACACCACAAGAGGTATGGACTGGTAAGAAACCCTCTCTTTCACATATGAGGGTATTTGGATGTGATGCAAATGTACATGTTCTAAAGGAGAAAAGAACAAAGTTGGATAGTAAATATGAAAAGTGCATCTTTGTTGGGTATAAGGATGGTTTAAAGGGTTATAAGCTTTGGAACCCAGTAACAAGGAAGGTTGTGTATAGCTGAGATGTGGTGTTCATAGAGGTGAAAAATGTTATTAAACATGAAGTCCCATCAAAGGAACCTGAGAAGATAGAGTTTGAGCTAAAGGAGGAAAAATCAGACTCTACAACGGAAGAGTAATCAAAAGATGAAGAGCCACAAACTCCGGTTGTGAGAAGATCAGTTCGAGAAAGAAGGCAACCAGAAAGGTATAGTCCATCTGGTTTCTATTCAAATTTTGCTTTATCTAGTACTGATGATGATCCCGAAACTATGAAGGAAGCAGTTGATTCAGAGGATGGAAAACTCTAGAAAGAGGTCATGGTTGATGAAATGGCATCTTTGCACAAAAATGAGGCTTGGGATCTGGTGGAGTTATCGGCTGCAAGAAAACCCATTGGAAGCAAATGGGTGTTCAAGAAGAAGACAAATGCAGAAGGAAAGGTGGAGAAATACAATGCTCGGTTGGTAGCAAAAGGTTATTCCCAGGTGCCGGGAATTGATTTTGGTGATATTTTTTTCTCTTGTTGCCAAGGTAGCTTCTATTAGATTACTTTTATCTGTTGCTACTTTTGATTTTAAGGTAGAACAAATGTATATGAAAACACCATTCCTTCATGGGGATCTGGAAGAGGAGATCTACATGAAGCAACCTGAAGGCTTTGCAGAGAAAGGTAAGAAATAACTGGTATGAAAGTTAAAGAAGTCTTTGTATGGGCTAAAACAGTCACCAAGGATGTGGTATTAGAAATTTGATACATTTACACGACTTGGCTTCCCCAGAAGCAAAGAAGATCACTTTGTGTATTTTGAATTAATTGGTGAATGTGTTATTTATCTGGTCTTGTATGTGGATGACATGTTGTTGGTTGGAAATGACAAAGAAATTATCCAAGATTTGAAGACCCAATTTTCCTCCAAATTCGACATGAAATATCTTGGTGCTGCAAACTATATTTTGGGTGTTGGAAAATACTAGGGGGGGGTGGGGTGGTGAATCAATATTCCTTAGCAATTAGCACTTTTAAATCTTTTTAGAGCATTAGTTAATATTCAATTATCATTAATGTTTATGTAGTAACAACAGTGAATAAAAAAACACAGGAGGAACAAAAATTTTAGGTGGAAAACGCAGACCTGTACACACTTCCACTCCCCCTTTATTTTCAAAATAAGGAAAATCTAATGAGAACTTTGGAGAATCCCAAGCTTCTGGCAAAGATATTCAAATGCTTCATGAGGTAATGGTTTAGTGAAGATATCAACGATTTGTTCTTTTTGTACCAACATATTCAAGTTTGATATTCTTTTCAGTGACTTATTCTCTAACAAAATGATATTTTATCGGAATGTGTTCTGTTTTTGAATGCATGACAGGATTCTTGGAGATGCTAATGGCATTGGTGTTATCACAGAAGATGGGAATAGGCTCACTGAATTGTACTTGAAGATCTTGCAAAGTTTGTTTCATCCAAAGGACTTGAGTACAACAAGATGTCATTGCAATGTATTCTGCTTCTACTGTAGATAACGAGATTGAGGTTTTATTTTTTCTCAACCATGATACAAGACAACCACCTAGACAGAATGCTGCTCCACTAGTACTCTTACAATCATTAATGCTTCCTACCCAATCTGCATCTGTAAAGGCTTGAATAATGAGATCGTTGCCCTTGGGATACCAGAAGCCATATTCTGTTGTTCCCTTTAGATATCGAAGAATTCTTTTGATGGCAATAATATGTGATTCTTTTGGTGCTGCTTGAAATCTTGCTACTTGTCCAACTACTTGCATAACATCTGGTCGGGAGGTTGTTACATATAGAGGACTACCAATCATATATATGTACAACCTCTGATCCACATCCTTAGATGCGTTGTCTATGCTTAATTTTCAACTTGTTACCGTCGGAATAAGTATGGGTTTGCAATCTTCCATTTTGAATTTCTTGAGAATTTCCTTGATGTACTTGCCTTGACATATATATATTTCTTTCTCTTGCTGAGATATTTGAAGCCCTAAGAAGTATGTCAAATCACCAAGTAAATACATCTCGAACTAACTTTGCATATTTGTAGAAAAGTTCTTACTTAGTCGATCATCATTGCTACCAAAGATTATATCATCCAAATATACCTCAACAATTTTTAAATTATCTTTATCTATTTGTACGTAAATATTGCTATCAGCAGTACCTTTCTTGAAACCTTGTTGACGTAGATATCCGTCAAGACGATCATACCATGCCCTGGGAGCCTACTTGAGACCATATAGAGCCTTCTTTAACCTACAAACATAGTCTTTTCTTTCTGATAGTAGAAAACCTTTAGGTTGTTCGATGTAAACTTCTTTCTTCTAATTCTCCATTCAGAAATGCTGACTTAACATCTATTTGGTAGACTTTTATTTTTCTTGAACATGTATAGGAGAGAAACATCCGGATGGCTTCCATTCTGGAAATTGGTGCAAACGTTTCATTAGAATCAATTCCTTCCACTTGTGCATATCATTTTTAGAATAATATTGTCTTGTTCCTGGTAACATGTAATCCTTCAATGGTTTTTCTCCCCCTAAACTTTTAATGAAACTACCATCTTGTTCAAACTACCTTCCTGTCAATCATAGACTTGTGCCATATAGTGCTGCATAGACTCCTCTTCTACAAACATTAAGGAGTCAACATGCCAGATTGTTAAAAATAATGAGTCACCTAACGAGCCATCTTGACTTGAGTCATTATCTGAAGCAACTCCTAATTCCTCATTACCTTTTTCTTTTACAAATCTTGAAAGCATAACTACTGAAACCTTGTTATCTGCTTTGTCTTCATGTACCTATTTCCTTTTCCATACCTTCTTATTCCTGCAATATCGAGCCATGTGCCCATAGTTATGCCACTTGAAGCATTCAATGTTGTCCATAGGCGATTCCATTTGATATATGCAACCACGAGCGCCATGGCCATAGTTATGGCATTTGAAACATTCAATATTTGGCCCATCTAGCATGTATTCTCTTTTGACAAAATCATCGTGGAACCTGTCTCGTGGTCCTGCAAAATTGCTTATAGGGTTTTGCAATTAATGATTGTACCTGTCAAAAACTTCACAATCCCTAGCCATATGTCAATATTTGGCACATAAAAAGCAATAACCATTAAATAAACGAACATACCTGTAAGATTTTTCATTCTTCTTTGGAGGTAGTGTTGTAGTTTCTTGTGGTCCTTTGTTCTTGATTTCTTTCATATTGTTCTTTGGAGTTGCAACATTCTTCTTTATCTTTTCACTTTGATCAACTTCCTTCTTAGAATTATCCTGCGAAGTTGTGGAGCTTGTACCTTCATCAATTGGAGCTTTACCATCTTTAATTGCCTTCATTTTCGCTTCTTCATATGTCTTATCTTGTAAGTATTCTTTTTGTGATCCCTTGAGTTTGTTGATCTCATCACGAGTTGCATCAAGTTATTCTTTCTTTTCAGCAATATCTTCTTGAAACCATCTTTTCAACATCTTCCTTCTTTTTTCTGCCTCCTCAACCTGTAGCTTGACAAGAGTGGTCTTCTCTACTTCTCTGTTGAGAACCTGTATCTGTTCCTTCTGCTTCTCATTTTCAATCCCGAGCCTGCTTATTTCTATTGAAGATGTTTCTAATTCCTTTTGCTTTTGTTCAACGACGGATATGTATCTTTGATCATATTCCTTCCTTTTAATTTCTGCTTCCTGCATCTGTTGCGTGATCCTGCTAATCTCTGCAAATGTTGTGTCAAGTTCTTATTGCTTCTGTTGGACTTCTCTCTTGAGGTCTCGTGTCGCTATATTATTGATTTCTTCCAACTTCTTTTGAAGTGACTCTTCAATACATTTGTGTTCTTCAACTTCAATTTTGAGACCTTGAACCCTTTCCTCAAGAGTATTGGAATAGATCTTCTCAACCTTGAGCTCTTTTATATGCTTGATTGCCTCCTTAGAAATTCTTCTATGGTAAACCCTTCTTCATCGTACTCAGAAGGATTCGAGTTTTCAATAACATCTTGACCTGATTTCTTTGTTGAATAGAGATTCTGAAGCTTTTCCCAAAGAGCTTAGCTATTGAACATTGACCAACTTTTGTTTTCACAGAATTTGGCAAAAAATTGAAAATTACCTTCATAGCCTTTGAATTGTACCTTTTAGCTTCGTTGGTATATGTGTCTCCAGAAACAATTGATTCCCATACTCCATGTTCCAGCAAAGATACTTCCATCCTAGATTCCCCTATCCAGTAATTATCTGTATCAAAATCAGGGATTGGTACACAATACTCACTTTCTTGGGATTTAGTTGTATCTGTAACTTCCTTTGAAATCCTTGTAACCTGCTTCCTTGACTTTCCCATCTCTATGCTCTGAAAACTGACTTCCAGTGGTTAAGATGCCACTGAAGGAACTAAGCTCCGATACCAATTGTTGGAAAACACTGAGAGGAGGGGGGGGGGGGGGTGAATCAGTTTTCCTTAGCAATTAGCACTTTCAAATATTTTCTGAGCATTAGTTAATATTCAATTATCATTAATGTTTATGCAATAACAACAATGAATAAAAGAACACTTTAAGATTTAGCTTTGTTTTATAAGATATTAGGCTAGTTATGAAAGCTTGGGGGTTTTGATTGTGTTTGGTGCTGGAATTAAGGAGAAAATGGATAATACTGAGGATTTCAGGCCATTGGGCTATGGAGTCAACTAGGGATTGCTTAACTGGATTTGGTTTTTCAACAAAAGGGTGGCTTCACAAGGCAAGATAGCCAAACAGGGAACAAATGGTAACTTGAAAGGATGGGATGGACTTAAAAGGGAAGAAGGGAAATTAAGAATCCTTCAACATGTTTTAAGAGGAGGGAACTTGAATGATCATTAAGAAAAAGTAGTTAAGAATTTCTTATCAAATGACCAAAATGATAAACTAAGAAGCAGGAGCAATTAAGAATTCCTTACCTATGATAGTTTAGAAGAAAACATTTAGAATAAAAACGATTTTAAAGACAGATTGCACTTAAACACTTTATGAATTACACTTTTTCATTTTAATATTTAGATATGGAACACAGTTGAAATATTACACAAGAAAACAATAACACATGAGATATAGATACTTATTTGTTCGGTGTTTGACACATGAATCCTGTGAAAAGTCCATTGTATTATAAATTGTCCAATAGTACTTCTTTTCTAACATAATCAGTCTTACAGAGATGTCTAAGAATCCACCCTCAATACTCCGAATGAGGGAGTATTTATACAAAAATTTACAATAAAATATCTCATAACAAAGAGAGATATATTCTAGGATGACTAACTATATTTTACATGAAAGTAGAGATAGATGGTCTCGAATATAGAAGATAAAGGTAAACTGATGGCTTGCTGTCCCTTTTTGGTGAATGAGCTAGAGGCAGGCCCTATGATTGGGCATCTTATTGTCTTCTTTGTAATTCTATGCTGGCTATTCTGCTTTTCATCTTCTTACTGATACTCTTTGACCTGTTCTGATACTCTTTACCTGTTTGATCCTTGTTTACCTTCTATTACCACCATTGACTATGGTAAATAATGAAAATTTACTTTTTTACCAAGGATAAATCACAAAATTTTTGTCATATCTGTCCACCATTTTTACTGTGGTATTCTGGTCCTTTGAAGTTTCCTGGAGATCTCATCAGCCTCGGTTTATTTGATAAAATTAGGCTGAACTGGAAACAAATGTTTTATTTCATGCTCAACATAGAAAAGGTTCTCTAGACTGTCATAAAGGACTCTGCCTGTAGGTAGTGCCTTTGATGCAGATGCACTAGTTGATGACCTGGCCTGGTTGTATGCATATTGAGCCAACTTTTCCAATTAGTCTATGTGTCTCATCAATTTATCATTAATAACTAAAGGACTGGGAAGTCCTTTGCTCTGCAAAATGCCAAATTTATCCATAAAATCATTAATTTCTTCTTGTATGTTCTGGCATCTCCTTTCCAAATTCTGCATGAGAGACCTTTTGGTCAACACCTTCTTGACTTCTAGAATAGTTCATGTTTTGTCTTCAATGCCCAACTCTTCTAGTTGGTACTTATTTTTGCTATTCAAAAATTTATTAGCATGGTGGCTTCCTCAGGCTTTCTTCCTAATTCTTCCTTAGTTCTCTGGACTTCTTCGAGAGCTACTTTTACCAAATCAGTTTGTTCAAAAATTATTTGTATTGATGGCCAAGCATCATTTATTGACTGAGTGATATTGGTCCAAAGAATTTTCCTAATGTCTACTAAGGGCTTGTCAAAGGTGAGGTCCTTCTCTAGTGATTTCACCTGCTGAGCTAATCCTTTATTCTCCCTCACCTTTTCAGAAAAATTAATTTTGGAAAAGATCATATTTCTGTTCTAAGGTAACAAATTGTTCTTTTACCTTCTGCAATTCTGAGACTTGGAGCTTCAACTCCTCCATTGACTTTATTAATTCTTCTATGCTTAAACCTAAAGTACCTACCTGTGTTGTTTCTGCTATTGTTGTTTCTACTGTTGTTGTTCCTGTAATTACTTCTGCTATGAGCACGGGGACATTTGGTGCCAGAGCTATTCCAAGTGTTGAGGGGACTGCAGTGGAACCCACTAGTATCACATTTGGAGGCTGAGAGGTCGACTCTCCCTGCTTGCTCTTCAGTGATTTTTCTAACTCTTTCTCAGTCTCCTTCAACTGTTCATTAAGCTTTAGGACTAAGTCCATAAGCTCTTCTTCAGATTTCTTTTGGACAACTTCTGCAGTTTGTGGGTGTCTTGTTGGTGGTAACTTTAGCTGCTTTCTCAAGGCAGCTATGTCTTCATCTTTTTTCTTTATTAAGGCCTTTGCTGCCTTTACATCTTTGGGTTATGACCCAATCCAATCACTAACTCCTCCAAAGATTTAATTTTATTGTCTTTAGCCTGTGAGGAGGCTTTTTCCAATTGTAGTTGGACAGTCGTATTATTTAAAGAATTTTATAATCTTTGGGCCATCATGGCTTTACTAGTCAATGTCGAATACACCATTTCCCCTGTCTGTTTGTGTAACTCAATCTGATCCAGGGGATGAATGTCCTTTGCCATGACCTCAAAATCTGTTTGAAGGTAATTTGCAATTGTTTGAGGTTGCTGTACTTTGGGCTTGAAGAAGCTCATTTTCATTTTCCCCTTCTTGATGTCATAAGCTGACATCAACCTTTTCTGATTGGTGGGTGCCATTTTTAAATACTGATTGTATACCTGGATCCTCAATGGCTCATTCTTAGCTTTTATTTCTTTGAATTTCTTTTTAATATCCAGGTTCTCATTTCCTGGGGGCCTAAATGATGACACTTCAACACTTTGTTGTCTCTCCAGCTCCTATTTCTGTGAGCTAGAAGGTGTCCCACCTACTGGGAAATTATGTTGGTTGTCCGCACCTTCTTTTCTTTGACTCTTTGTAGTCTCTTCAAAAAATTCATCTTCTGAAAGAGGATTTAGCCTGTGCCTCTTAGCACCAAGCTGTTCTGATGGTCCATTGGCAAGGGTAGCTACTTCCCTGTCTCTCTTTTTGTTTCTTTCCTCATTCAAAGGAGTTTGTAAAATTGGGGGCTCTCCAATATTGACTTGAGTTGGGTGAGCCTGTGTTTGGGCCTGCTCCTGAGAAGTTTCATGCTGCTTAGACATGGTTGATTGTTCTGTTGCCTGAGTTGTAGTTTCTTTTTCCCTTCCTTGTGATGTTTCAGCAAGGGGTGTACTGGTCTCTTGTGAGTGCCTTTGTGAGGTATCAGCTGTTGAGGCACTGATCCCTGATGCTGACTTTTGAGAAGTCTCAAAATGTACCTGTCCAAAAGAATCTAGGTCAAGTGTTTTTTCAAGATCCTTCATTACATTTTCTATATTGACCTGTTCACTATCTATTTGTACTAGGGTTCCTTCCCTCCATTCATCCATATTAGCAAATTGCTCAATATTTAGAATTCTATGATGAAAGTATGGTGATAATATGTTTTTCATCCTTCTATCACAGATAAAACTATGAGGGTCATAAGGAGTCCAACTAAAAATTTTGTTTAATTTCAAATCATCTTATAGAATTTGTTCTGCTTCTCTCCATGCTTCTCTAGTGTCGCAGACAATGGGGCCTAAGTGATCCCTGATTCTGAATTGGGCTTTCTTCTTGGCCTTAGTAAAATGTGTCAAATCTGAGTGTATCATTTGTCTATAGTATTCCAATGCAAATAGTCTCGTTGGAACATATTTAGGTAGCTTGAATGGGGAAAGCTCACACCCATATACCTTGATTTCTGTGTGATTTTGGTATAAATACCATTCACCCACTCTGTACTGTTTAGAGAGCTGAAGGATCCTTTTGATGTCATCACTTATTATGGGAGGGGAATTCCCTGTCAGCAAGGTGGTCACTGGGTGGACAAACTGATCAATGAACTCATTATAGGAATAAGGGTAAGCAAAAGTTTTGTGGAAGATGGAAGTCCAAAAGATAACAAACCTCGGATTACCCTTAGTATCAAGTTTCTTGATAGAAAATGGGAATTGGTCTGATTGATAGTAGAGGATGAGGTGATATATGAAGGTGGAAAACTTGAAAACCCTTTCATTCTCCAGTCTCATGAACTGGTCATGAATTTTATCAGCAATATAAGAGGCATAATCATATTTGACAGTAGGAGGCTATCCTGGGGTAAAGATAGACATCATCACTAGGGTCAATTCATCTACATATTCACTAGTGTTGAATCCCATGACTGCTGATATCATATCAACTATGATTTTGCCTGTATCTGTGAAGAAAACTGACATATAAGGAGGGGGATCTTTAGTTTGATACTGTGGTAATATGAAAGTCTGGCAAAGGCGAGTGAGCTCAGCTTGGGATAATTGAGTTGATTTCTCTAGAAAATTTCCAATAGAAATGGGGGTGAGGGCCTGATTGGGATGGAATTGCAGCATCTCGTTGATTGATTCAACAGTTATTGTGAATAGGACTGTTTGGTTGGGAGACATGACTGCTCTGCGGATGGGGTCATAATTTGCATGGCATTGATGGATTATGTCAGGGAAAACATGCACAGAGGGGAGAAAATACATTGGGAGGTTGGATTCCCACAATCCCATGGCATCGTAGCCATTCAAATGGTTATCTAGGCATTGGCAGAAGACTTTGAGGTGGTCTTTATCAGTGGTCAAGTCTTTTATTTGGAAATCTTTGTCTGCTAGAGGCAAATAGTCTAAATCACGATGAGGAGTGGTAATGGGAGAAACATTTAGGGCTATCGGAGTTTCCATACTGGTTCTTGTGGGTTTTAGGAGGGAAACTGAGGTTTTTTAGGTGGAAATGATGAAATAGCAGGTCCGAGTACTTGAATTTAGAAATGCAATAGCAGAATTATGGAGAAT
Source organism: Pinus tabuliformis (assembly GCA_031772625.1). Classification (NCBI taxonomy): domain Eukaryota; kingdom Viridiplantae; phylum Streptophyta; class Pinopsida; order Pinales; family Pinaceae; genus Pinus; species Pinus tabuliformis. Next base: position 22,853,329 of record CM062811.1, read on the forward strand.
TTTGTTTTTTTAATCAATTTGCAATGAAAAAGTATTTACAGGGTCTTCTTGTTGGAGAATTGGTAAATACTTGCTTTTGGGGACAGGCAACAGAATGCAGGTACTAGGCATAATTGGATGGTTCTGGGCGGCATTGGCTGCGAAGTTTGGAGCAGGTTGGCGGCTGAAAATTCAAGTTGGTTGACCTCGACGTATTGTTTGCATGGGCGTACAAGTTCACAAAATAAAACAACGAAAATGACTTGTTTTGTTTTATACACAAAGTCAAGGTTTGGCGGGTTTTTGGATTTGGACGAGTGATGTCAGTGGCAAACGACATGATGTTTTGTCATTTAGTTTGGAGGTGGTAAGCTATTTATATCACACCGCTTATGGGGAAGGGGCGGTATTTGGCCTCGAGCCAGCGATTCCATAGACTGCTCAACGCATGGCGGAGGCACTGTATATAAAACCACTTTGCGATCGCACGCTAACGTTGAAGGGACTTAAAGGGTTGTGCGTTATGCACAACAGCCATAAAATCTTGGGGACTTAATTGGACGACTGTTGGGGATATGAAGTGATGAGGATTTAGTGAAGGTGGGCCCGATATATTTAAGGACTAATTAATCATATCGGGGGTGACGGGATTGGACAGGGAGGCTGTTAATTAACCATGATGGCTAATTAATCCCTTTTTTAATGTGGTGGGGGTCAGGGCTTTTAATTAGTTATGGATTAACTAATTAATCCCTATTTACAATGGATTATGGTTATATTTTAACCAAAGGGGCGAGATATTAATATTTCGGGTTTTTAATATAGTTACAATAATACGGGATCAGATAAGTTTTATAGGGGATTTATATATTAATATGTTAATAGTCAATATGGCATTATGAAATGGAAAAGCGCTAAGTATAAAACATTTGAAGTGCGTATTTAAACTTAGGCTAAGGTGAAAAAGAGGGTTTTTGTGGAAATATTTTAGTTTTCCTAAGTAAAATAGGATTTTACTTAGGAAAAAACTTATCAAAGGAATGAATGATTTTTATGAAGGGGTATGATGATTAATGAATGGTCTTAAGTACTTAGGCTTTATAAATTATTGGGCCGAGGGTCCGGTCCCTCCAGAAGTCAGAGAAATTCTCTGAGCCCCTCTAATTTGATAGATACCTTGGTACTTAGGGTAAAGTAGTGAAAATTTAGGGAAAATGAATAGGGGAGTTAATTATTTTGACTTTACTTGCTTGATATGTCTTTCATGTACTGCCTGCCTTTGCCTCATGGTGAAAATAAAATATTTACACATTTACACTTATCATTCATCATCTGTTATTCTACAACCATTATCTACCTACCCTACTTACTTTAACCTAACATTTTTACTTCTTTATTAGGGTGCACTTAGACTGGCAAACCCTTATGAAACTTTCTTTTCTTTTACATGGCAATGCCTATCTAAGTCTACTCTTATTACATCCAAGGGCTCAGATTAAACTGTTGAGCTCCTTTTCACTCTACCTATCTACCGATCTAAAAAGATTGCACTATTTAGTCAGATCTTTATTCTCTATTTCTACAACATGAAATTGAAATATTAACTAGCCAAGTTTAAATTGTCTGACTATTCATAAATTGTGGCATAAGTGACAAATTGCACACAATTGTTTATTCTACAATAGTAAAAAATAGTGGCATTTAGATTTACACACTTTCCCGGTCTTTATTTTTATTAGGGTTCATTTTCTTTTCATTTTTTGACCATCTTTTATTCTTTTTACCCTTTGATTTTTCTTTTAGGGTATACCCTCTTTACATTTTTAAAATTTTTTGATTTTTTGAAAATATGGAAAACCTTTGCAACAAGTGAAGGTATGAACATATTACATAGTTCATCAAGTCAATCATGATATATGCCACCTATTGGTATAGGGGCATAATAGTGGCTCCACTTGGGGATGGCTTTTCCTGGTGGAAAGTCAAGAACAATAGATCAGATGGCCTCTAAATGACTTTGACTGCACTCTGCAATCTTCTTCTGCTTGCTGCCTTTATTGTATGTATGACAGTGATACTCTTGAAGCTTAGGGCCTTCTCTTCGGGTTCAACTCCAACAAGTTACTGTCCAATCAAAATTGTGATGGTACAGAGGATATAGTATGTACATGTTAACAATCAGGGTAACATTAATAAGTAGGATCAAAGTAATGTTTTAACATCCAACCATTGACTGGTCCTTCTTTTGCTTCTGTGCCATCCAATTTTTTTAGGAAATATGTATTGGTTCCTTGGAGAGCATAGATGATATATGGTCCCTTCCATAGAAAGTCAAACTTCCCATGTTTCCCCTTATCCTCTCTCCTGGAATTCCATCTTAACACTTTATCTCCAAGGTAGAAATCATCTGCCTTTGTTCTTTTGTCAAATATCTTCTTGAGCTTCTCCTGCAACACTTGGGATCTTTGGTACACTTCCTCTCCGGTTTGCTGTAAATTGATGGTCTGGTTTATCCTTCTTTGTATATCATTAGGTTCCACTTGAGCTTCTTGGAGTATTTTCATAACAGGAACTCCTAATGATGAAGGAAATATAGCCTCCATGCCATGTACTAACTCATAAGGATTGGTGCCAATGGATTTTTTGGTTGTGAGCCTGTTTGCCAATAGTGCATTTATCAGTTTCTTGTGCCAAGTCTTTTTGTTCTCCTCCAACAGTTTTTTGATGATATTAATAAGACTCTTGTTGGATGATTCAGCTAGTCCATTCCCTTGAGGGTAATAGGCTGTGGAATGACCTAAGGTGATGTGATACTTGTTACAGAAATTGATCATCTTTTTTGATTTGAAAGCTGTAGCATTATCAGTTATGATTTTAGCAGGGAAACCAAACCTGGACAATATATTGGTCTCTAGGAATCCTATGATCACTGTGTCATTGGCCTGTCTAGAGGGAATGACCTCTATCCATTTGGTAAAATAGTCAGTGGCAGTGAGTATCCATTTATGTTGGCCTGAAGAGGATGGATGGATTTCTCCAATGAAGTCAAGACCCCATTGTTGGAAAGGTTTCTCAGTGGAAATGGGTTTCAGGGGTAAAGGTAACAACTTTCTCTTTCCTTAAAAAATTTGACATTTATGGCAAGAAGTGACAAATTTCTTCACATCTGCGAACAAGGTTGGCCAATAGAATCCAGCCCTTAGGATCTTATCTATAGTTGACTTCCAATAGAGGTTTCCACCACAGTCTCCTGCATGAAATTCTTGGAGAGCCTTGTTAGCTTCATCTTTTAACAAACAATTCAATAAAATTCCTTCATGATTTTTCCAAAAAAGAGCATTATCTAAAATACAAAACTTTGAAGCTTTCATTTTTAAAAACCTATTTTTTGTTCTGGATAACCCTGGAGGAGCCTGCAGGTTTTGTAAAACATAAATTACATCAGCATACCAAGGTGAGTCTAAAAAGTCCTGGCTGATTTGTGGAGTCACCATCTCCTGTTCGTCATCCAGTTCATTTATATCCAGGGCTTGACAATTAGTTTCTACCATAAGTTTGGCCAATCCCTGTCCTTTTATCAGTTTTGTAGGTTTTATCTCTATATCATACTCTAAGATGGTAGCAATCCATTTACCTCTTTTGCCCTCAATTCCATCCTGAGTCAGGATGTCTTTGACAACTGCATTAGGCACATAGGCTATCACATGAGAGTATAATATGTAGACTCTGAAGTCCTTAATGGCTTTTACCAGTGCAAAAGCTTGTTTCTCCATTATTTTGTATTTTAGTGATGCATCTCTAAGTGCTTTACTAAAAAAGGCTATGGGTTTTTCACATCCCTGATCATCCTTTTGTAATAAAACAGTTGTTATGGTGTGTTCTGATGCAAAAGAAAAAATGATGAAGTCTCTATCAAATTGAGGACTGGTGAGGACTGGTGTTCTGGTTAAGGCCATTTTGATTTCTTCAAATGATTGCTTGGCCTCTACTGTCCATTTTATACTTGAATCCTTTTTAAGCATGTTATTTAGTAATCTAATGAGTTCTGCTAAGTTAGAAATGAATCTTCTCAAAAAAATTATCTTCCCTAGGAAAGCTTGAAGTTCTTTGATACTTCTTGGATGAGGTATCTGTAGAATAGCTTCTATTCTGGCAAGGTCAATTTGAATGCCATCTTTGGAAATGATGTGACCCAAGAGTTTACCTTCCTCCAGGCCAAACAAGGACTTCTTTGGATTCAAAGAAATACCATATTTTCTACATTTTAGAAATACTTGTCTGAGATGGTCCAAATGTTGTTGATCTGATTTAGAAAAAACAGTTAGATCATCCAGATATATAACAAGAAAATCATGAATCTCTTTGGCAAATGCAATGTCCATTGCTCTTTGGAAATTTGCTCCTGCATTTTTGAGTCCAAATGGCATTTTGATGTACATAAAAGTGCCCCATGGTGTTGTAAAAGTAGTTTTCTCTTGGTCATCAGGATGAACCAGAATCTGGTTATACCTTGAGAACCCATCTAAAAGTGAAATTCTAGAAGAACCTACTACCCTTTGCAAAATATGATCCATCTTAGGTAAAGGGTAATTATCTTTCAGAGAAACCTTATTCACATTTCTCAGATCAACACATAATCTTATTTCCCCAGTTTTCTTCCTAGTAGGTACTAGATTAGACACCCACTCTGAAAATCTAATAGGGGCAATTATCCCTGCTTCATACATACGTTTAATTTATTTTTCGATCAATGGTAATAATACAGGGTTGATTCTTCTGATTTTTTGTTTAAATGGCTTCTGATTTTCTTTTAAAGGTATAGTATGTTGAATTATAGAGGTGTCATATGATTTCAAATCCTCATAACTCTAGGCAAAGACATCCTGGAATTCTCTCATGAGTTCAACATACTTTATCTTCTGATCAGGGGGTAAAAAGTTTGATAGTTTTATCATTTTTGGATTTTTCTTTGTCCCTAAGTTATATTATTCAATGTCTGCTTTTAATGGTTCCATCTTTGGTTTTTTGGGAATGTCATTGGAATCAAGGAGGTCTTCTAGAGGGGTTAATCCTTTAGGCAGATGATTGTCCTTTAGACCAATAACCTCTGTTTCTTCTTCAATTATTTCATCAAGGTCTATTTGTTTAAGGTCTTGCACTTCTTTTTGTGTGAATTTTGTGGGATGAAGCATATTCATTGAACTTTCTTCCAAAATATTTGTTTCTACCTCATTTATTTGTTTTGAATTAGCTATGGTATCGACATCTATGTAGCTGTTAGAAACTCTTCCTCTAAAGTTAAAAAGTTATTAATCTGCTCATCACTATCAAACACCTGCCAGTTCTTTAGATTATCAGGTCTGGCTGGTCTGTGTCTAATCTCAACAGTAAAGTGATGATTAGGTTTGAAAGGTAATTTGCAAGTGCTGGCAAACATTGCCAGACTGTGGGCTTGCAATTTGTGTTTTCTAGGGATTGTAGCAAGCTGAGTTTCCAGAAAATTATTAAGAATATCTATGACTATTCCTCTGTAGTATCCTAATCTAGGATCCCTAGTTAAATATTTCCCTTTGATCTGTTTAATTATTAATTCAGAATCTCCTATGACAGATACTCTAATTTCTCCTAATCTTTTGACCAGTTTAAGACCCAGCAAGAGAGCTTCATACTCTGCCATATTATTGGTGCACTTAAAATTTAATCTGTAGGCATGGCCTTCAGCATGATTGTTTTCTAAGTTGTACACCCAAACTCCTACTCCTGCCCCTAATTTATTGACTGAGCCATCAAATTCTAAATGCCAAAGAATTTCATGCTCATAATTAGTGTCAGGGGTGGTGGGATTTTGTTTAACAATGGAATTTGGTTTTTCATTCTCATCTGGGTTTTTTTGGTTATCTAATATTTCTTTGTTTTCAGAGATTTCATGGATGTGAACACTTGACTTTCCTTTTTTAATTTCTTTTGGTTCTACTGCTAAAACTTCTAAAGTGTTGGGAGGATTGGTTTCAGCATTATAAAGAATAAATGAGTCCATATCAGAGTGTACTGAGTAGATGGGGAAATTTTGTGGTTTTTCCTGACTACTTACTACATATTTCATCAATGTTTCTCTGTATAACTTCTTAGGTTGGCTGAAAACCCAGATAGTAGCATAGGACATGTCCAATTGAAGAGATCCCTGAAGCTTAGCACCCTAGGATCTGGACAATAACATGCCATATTTTGGTGGTATATCTGCTACCACTATATCCATTAAAATTATTTTTGCAGGGTATTGAACCAATGAGACACACAAGTTTTTTATCAATCCTAAACACCTTACCTGACTAGAATCAAAAGAAAAGAGATCTTTGTATGGCCTGGTGATGTCAAGGTCTAGCTTTTCCATTACAAACTTGGGAATTAGGTTGTGATATGCCCCAAAATCAAACACGGCATTGTGAAGGATTTTATCATGTATATTTAGGCTCACACAGAAGGGAGGGATTCCTCCATCTAATGGTTTTCCATTCACTTCTGTGCCAAAGATTAGTTCAGGCTGATCTACAAAAACATTAACTGAATCTTCAGTTCCAGTAATTTTAAGTGATTTGTTGATTTGACTTTGGTAGGCATCATGTTTAGATAACTCAGACAATGGAACAACAATCTTTAGCTTGCCTACTTCAGTTTCAAGATTGAAAGGTTTTTCAGTTTGGGCTTTTAGGTTTCGAACAGTATGATTCTCTTTGTTTTCTAGGTTTTCTGTGTTTTTCTCCTTTACAGGAGTGGACTTAAAATTAGCAGTTTCTCCTGAATCAACTTCTAGTGGTTCTTCCACATTCCCCTTAGAAGGAAGAGAGGTGCAGGGTTGTTTATCGTTTGGTTGATTATCAGATACATCTTCAATTATTGGATTAGAAGGATTAGAGTCTAATTTAGAAAGAATATGTACAGGTGTAGTGACTATCTTACCATTTATAGGCTGTTTTGGAACCTTCTACTTGTTTGCTTCAGGAACATCAATTCTCCTACTTCTTAAGTTGTATTGATTATGCACCTCATAGATGGTTGTGTTGTATCCCTTCCTAAAGTCGAATGATTCACTTGACTGAGTTTGGAATTGTTTAAGAATGTGGGCCTCTTGATCCTCTTGGGTCAATATTCTCTTTCATTACTAAGTTCCATTAGATTTATTTGAGTGTCCTCTTCAGGTTATTCAGAGTTTGAGCCTTCTACATAATTTTGCTAGAAGGGGGCCTAATGTTTTGGTCTGGACCAGTCTTCCCAGTGTTCTGGTTTTGATTTTTTCTAAAATTGGGATTTCTCCCTGTGTTGGTTGGCTGACCATCCCAAGGAGCTTTCCTTTCAATTGTTTCCACTCTATCCCCTAGCCTATCCATCCCTTTAATTATGGTATATAGTTTATGTTCAAAGCGTGAGGAATCTTCTTTCAATGGTATTCTCCTTTCACTTCTAACCTTGGCTCTTTTAGACATCAAGTTGGCTTCAAAGACTCAAGTTGGAGATGTTTCAGCTTATATTCCCACTAATGCAATTTCCAGCTATGCTCTGCATATCTTCTAAAGTGTGAGGAGCTCATTCTCTTAGCTAGAAGGCCATGTCGGAATCAAATCCATTAGGGAATTTTATTAAGGCTAAATCAGGTGGGGGTCTAAGGTTTTGAGGGATGGCATTATAGATACTGTTGAATCTAGTGCAGTAATCCTGCACAGTTTCTTGTGTTCCTCTCTTTAGGTTTTCATACTCAGATAGAATCTGAAGGGGATCTTTCTTTTTCTCCCATCGGTTCAAGAATTGTCTATAGAGAGTTTCTAGGTTGTCTATGTTGTTTGCCGGTAAAGCCCTGAACCAAGTTCTGACTTCCCCAGTCAAACTTTGAACAAATATTCTCATTCGCACATCATCAGCATCTATTTCATAAATTTCGAAATAATCAGTCATCTTCTTGGTGTGTTGCTGGGCTGTATAGGTACCAGTACCATCAAATTGAGTGATTTTACTTTGGTAATCCTGGGGCATGACACCCAGGTTTGCTGGTAGTACCAGAGAGGCATATTTGTTTGCCATGGCAGTAGGTAGTGATGAAACAACAGCTGGGGTTGGGATAAAAATGGGTGTCTGAGTTGTGGATGGAGGGGTAGAAGGGGTGGTTTGTTGTGGAGTGGTTTGAGGTTGAGATGTATGAGGAAATGGTGATGAGCTTGTAGAGGCAGTAGTGATTACAAAAGGATTGGGTGTTCCTTCAGTGGTAAGATCAGATTGTAGCGAGTTCTGCAAATATCTATCAATTGACAAATTGATAGCTTCAAGATGTAAGTCTTCGATGAACACTGGGTCTAGGACTAAGTCAATTAATTCAAAATCGGATGAAGTCCTAAACAATGAGGTCTCAAAGTATTCGTCAAAGGGTTGGTCTTCAAGATAAATCCACCTAACATGATAGGATCTTGATCTGTAGGTGGGCCGAGAACTGGCAGAACTTTCTTGACTTTCTTGTCTCCTAAGAATTCTGGGGATCAAATTGGGGTTCTCAAACACTTGTGGTGGATTGGGATTAGGATTAGCTCTGGTGTAACGAGTCCTTTCTGAAGCCAGGTTTTTAGGTTTTTTTTTTGTTTTTTCTTAATTGATATCAACAAACAACTTCTATGGTTTCTTTAAGATGCTTCAGGTTTGAGATTTAAACTTCCTTAAAGATGTATTTGACTGAGGAACTGGTTCTCTAATGGAGTCGCCACTATGTTATCACTCAGATTTTACCTGAAGTTGTAAGAAGAGGGAAAGGGGTCTGAGGTAACCACAAACCAACTTTTGGGTACAGAATCTAGCCAATCTGTACCCAGAGAGGGCTCTCTCTTTAAGATTTAGCTTTGTTTTATAAGATATTAGGCTAGTTATGGAAGCTTAGGGGTTTTGATTGTGTTTGGTGGTGGAATTCAGGAGAAAATAGATAATACTGAGGATTTCAGGCCATTGGGCTATGGAGTCAACTAGGGATGGCTTAACTGGATTTGGTTTTTCAACAAAAGGATGGCTTCACAGGGCAAGTTAGCTAAACAGGGAACAAATGGTAACTTGAAAGGATGGGATGGACTTAAAAGGGAAGAAGGGAAATTAAGAATCCTTCAACATGTTTTAAGAGGAGGGAGCTTGAATGATCATTAATAAAAAGCAGTTAAGAATTTCTTATCAAATGACCAAAATGATAAACTAAGAAGCAGGTGAAATTAAGAATTCCTTACCTATGATAGTTTAGAAGAAAACATTTAGAATAAAAACGATTTAAAGACAGATTGCACTTAAGCACTTTCTGAATTACACTTTTTCGTTTTAATATGCAAATATGGAACACAGTTGAAATATTACAAAAGAAAACAATAACACATGAGATATAGATACTTATTTGTCCGGTGTTTGACACATGAATCCTATGAAAAGTCCTTTGTATTATTCCTTCATCCAGCGAGCCATACAATAATTATCCAACAATACTTCTTTTCCAAAATAATCAGTCTTACGGAGATGTAAGAATCCACCCTCAATACTCCAAATGAGGGAGTATTTATACAAAAATTTACAATAAAATATCTCATAACAAAGAAAGATATATTCTAGGATGACTAACTATATGTTACATGAAAGTAGAGATAGATGGTCTCGAATATAGAATATAAAGCTAAACTAATGGCTTGCTGTCCCTTTTTTTGTGAATGTGCTAGAGGCAAGCCCTATGATTGGGCATCTTGCTGTCTTATTTGTAATTTTGTGCTGGTTGTTCTGCTTTTCATATTCTTACTGATACTCTTTGACCTGTTCTGATACTCTTTACTTGTTTGATCCTTGTTTACCTTCTATTACCACCATTGACTATGGTAAATAATGAAAATTTACTTTTTTACCAAGGATAAATCACAAAAATTTTGTCATATCTATCCACCATTTTTCCTGTGGTATTCTGGTCCTTTGAAGTTTCCTAAAGATCTCATCAACCTCGGTGTATTTGACAAAATTAAGCTGAACTGAAAACATATGTTTTATTTCATGCTCAACATAGAAAAGGTTCTCTAGATTGTCATAGAGAACTCTTCTTGTAGGTGGTGCCTTTGGTGCAGATGCACTAGCTGATGAGCGGGCCTGGCATATTGAGCCAACTTGTCAACATAGTCTATGTGTCTCATCAATTTATCATTAATAACTAAAGGACTGGGAAGTCCTTTGCTCTGCAAAATGCTAAATTTATCCATAAAATCATTAATTTCTTCTTGTATGTTCTGGCATCTCCTTTCCAAATTCTACATGAGAGACATTTTGGTCAATACCTTCTTGACTTCTGGAATAGTCCATGTTCTGTCTTCAATGCCCAACTCTTCTAGTTGGTACTTATTTTTGCTATTCAAAAATTTATTAGCATGGTGGCTTCCTCAGACTTTCTTCCTAATTCTTCCTTAGTTCTATAGACTTCTTCGAGAGCTACTTTTACCAAATTAATTTGTTCAAAAATTATTTGTATTGATGGCCAAGCATCATTTATTGACTGAGTGATATTAGTCCAAGGAATTTTCCTAATGTCTGCTAAGGGCTTGTCAAAGGTGAGGTCCTTCTCAAGTGATTTCACCTGCTGAGCTAATCCTTTATTCTCCCTCACCTTTTCAGCAAAATTAATTTTGGAAAGATCATATTTCTATTCTAAGCTAACAAATTGTTCTTTTACCTTCTGCAATTCTGAGACTTAGAGCTTCATCTCCTCCATTGACTTTATTAATTCTTCTGTGCTTAAACCTGAAGTACCTGCCTGTGCTGTTTCTGCTGTTGTTGTTCCTGTAATTACTTTTGCTGTGACCACGAGGACATTTGGTGCCAGAGCTGTTCCAAGTGTTGAGGGGACTGCAGTGGAAACCACTGGTATCACATTTGGAGGCTGAGAGGTCGACTCTCCCTGCTTGCTCTTCAGTGATTTTTCTAGCTCTTGCTCAGTCTCCTTCAACTGTTCATTAAGATTTAGGACTAATTCCATAAACTCTTCTTCAAATTTATTTTGGACAACTTCTGCAGTTTGTGGGTGTCTTGTTGGTGGTAACTTTAGCTGCTTTCTCAAGGCAGCTATCTCTTCATCTTTTTTCTTTATTAATGCCTCTACTACCTTTACATCCTTTGAGTTATGATCCAATCCAATCACTAACTCCTCCAAAGATTTAATTCTGTTGTCTTTAGCCTATGAGGAGGCTTTTTCCAGCTGTAGTTGAGCATTCGTATTATTTAAAGAATTTTCTAATTTTTGGGCCATCATGGCTTTACTAGTCAATGTCGAATACACCATTTCCCCTATCTGTTTGTGTAACTCAATCTGGTCCAGGGGATGAATGTCCTTTGCCATGACCTCAAAATTTGTTTGAAAAAAATCTGCAATTGTTTGAGGCTGTTGTACTTTGGACTTGAAGAAGCTCATTTGCATTTTGCCCTCCTTGATGTCATAAGCTGACATCAACCTTTTCTGATTGGTGGGTGCCATTTTTAAATATTGATTGTAGACCTAGATCCTCAATGGCTCATTCTTAGGTTTTATTTCTTTGAAATTCTTTTTAATATCCAGGTTCTCATTTCTTGAGGGCCTGAAGGATGACAGTTCAGCACTTTGTTGTCTCTCCAACTCCTGTTTCTGTGAGCTAGAAGGTGTCCCACCTACTGGGAAAGTATGTTGGCTGTCTGCACCTTCTTTTCTTTGACTCTCTGTAGTCTCTTCAAAAAATTCATCTTCTAAAAGAGGATTTAGCTTGTGCCTCTTAGCACTAGGTCGTTATGATGGTCCACTGGCAGGGGTAGCTACTTCCCTGTCTCTCTATTTCTTTCCTCATTCAAAGGAGTCTGTAAAATTGGGGGCTCTCCAATATTGACTTGAGTTGGGTGAGCCTGTGTTTGGGCCTGCTCTTGAGAAGTTTCAGGCTGCTTAGACATGGTTGATTGTTCTGTTGCCTGAGTGCTAGTTTCTTTTTCCCTTCCCTATGATGTTTCAGGAAGGGGTGTACTGGTCTCTTGTGAGTGCCTTTGTGAGGTATCAACTGTTGAGGCACTGATCCCTGATGCTAAATTTTGAGAAGTCTCAAAATGTACCTATCCAAAAGAATCCAGGTCAAGTGTTTGTTCAAGATTCACTATCTGTTTCTATTAGGGTTCCTTCCCTCCATTCATCCATATTAGCAAATTGCTCAATATCTGGAATTCTATAATGCAAGTATGGTGATAATCTATTTTTCATCCTTCTATCACAGATAAAACTATGAGGGTCGTAAGGAGTCCAACTAAAACGTTTGTTTAATTTCAGATCATCTTCTAGAATTCGTTCTGCTTCTCTCCATGTTTCTCTAGTGTTGCAAACAATGGGGCCTAAGTGATCCCTGATTCTGAGTTGGGCTTTCTTCTTGGCCTCAGTAAAATGTGTCAAATTTGAGTGTATCATCTGCCTATAGTATTCCAATGCAAACAGTCTATTTGAATATATTTAGGTAGCTTGAATGGGGAAAGCTCACACCCATATATCCTGATTTCTGTGTGATTTTGGTATAAATACTAATCACCCACTCTGTACTATTTAGAGAGCTGAAGGATCCTTTTGATGTCATCACTTATTCTGGGAGGGGAATTCCCTATCAGCAAGGTGGTCACTGGGTGGACAAATGGATCAATGGACTCATTATAGGAATAAGGGCAAGCAAAAGTTTTGTGGAAGATGGAAGTCCAAAAGATCACAGACCTCAGATTACCCTTAGTATCAAGTTTCTTGACAAAAAATGGGAATTGGTCTGATTGATAGTAGAGGATGAGGTGATATATGAAGGTGGAAAACTTGAAAACCCTTTCATTCTCCAGTCTCATGAATTGGTCATGAATTTTATCATCAATATAAGAGGCATAATCATATTTGACAGCAGGAGGCTGTCCTATGGTAAAGATAGACATCATCACTAGGGTCAATTCATCTACATATTCACTAGTGTTGAATCCCATGACTGCTAATATCATATCAACTATGATTTTGCCTATATCTGTGAAGAAAACTGACATATAAGGAGGGGGATATTTAGTTTGATACTATGGTAATATGAAAGTCCGGCAGAGGCGAGTGAGCTTAGCTTGGGACAATTAAGTTGATTTCTCTAGCAAATTTCCAATAGAAATGGGGGTGAGGTCCTGATTGGGATGGAATTGCAGCATCTCGTTGATTGATTCAGCAGTTATTGTGAATAGGACTATTTGATTTGGAGACATGACTACTCTGCGGATGGGGTCATAATTTGCATGGCATTGATGGATTATGTCCGGGAAAACATGCACAGAGGGGAGAAAATACATCGGGAGGTTGGATTCCCACAGTCCCATGGCATCGTAGCCATTCAAATGGTTATCTCAACATTGATAGAAGACTTTGAGGTGGTATTTATCAGTGGTCAGGTCTTTTATTTGGAAATCTTTGTCTGCTAGAGGCAAATAGTCTAAATCACAATGAGGAGTGGTAATGGGAGCAAAATTTAGGGCTACTGGAGTTTCCATACTAGCTCTTGTGGGTTTCAAGAGGGAAACTGAGGTTTTTTAGGTGGAAATGATGAAATAGCAGGTCTGGGTACTTGAATTTACAAATGAAATAGTAGAATTATGGTGAATTTTGGTTTTTTAATCAATTTGCAATGAAAACAAGTATTTGCAGGGTTTTCTTGTCGGGGAATTGGTAAATACCTACTTTTTGGGGACGGGCAACGAAATGCAGGTACTGGGCGTAACTGGATGGCTCTGGGCGGCGTCAGCTGTGAAGTTTGGAGCAGGTTGGTGGCTGAAAACTCAAGTTGGTTGACCTCGACATATTGTTTGCATGGGTGTACAGGTTCACAGAATAAAACAATGAAAATGACTTGTTTTGTTTTATACACAAAGTCAAGGTTTGGCGGGTTTTGGGATTTGGACGGGTGACGTCAGTGGCAAATGACATGATGTTTTTTCATTTAGTTTGGAGGCGGTAAGTAGTTTATATCACACCGCTTATGGGGAAGGGGCAGTATTTGGCCTCGAGCCAATGATTCCATAGACTGCTCGACGCGTGGCGGAGGCACTGTATACAAAACCGCTTTGCGATCGCGCGCTAATGTGCGGTCGCAAAGGGTCATGCGATATGCACAACAGCCGTCAGATCTTGGGGACTTGATCAGACGACTATCGGGGATATGAAGTGATGGGGATTTAATGAAGGCAGGCCCGATATATTTAAGGACTAATTAATCATATCGGGGGTGACGGGATTGGATGGGGAGGTTGTTAATTAACCGTGAGGGTTAATTAATCCCTTTTTTAATGTGGTGGGGGCCAGGGCTGTTAATTAGTTACAGATTAACTAATTAATCCCTATTTACAACGGATTATGGTTATATTTTAACCAAAGGGGCGGGATATTAATATTTCAGGTTTTTAATATAGTTTCAATAATACGGGATCGGGTAAGTTTATAGGGTATTTATATATTAATATGTTAATAGTCAATATGGCATTATGAAATGGAAAACCGCTAAGTATAAAACATTTGAAGTGCGTATTTAAACTTAGGCTAAGGTGAAAAAGAGGGTTTTGTGGAAATATTTTAGTTTTCCTAGGTAAAACGGGATTTTACTTAGGGAAAAACTTATTAAAGGAATGAATGATTTTTATGAAGGGGTATGATGATTAATGAATGGTATTAAGTACTTAGGCTTTATAAATTATTGGCCTGAGGGTTCGGTCCCTACAGAAGTCAAAGAAATGCTCTGAGCCCATCTAATTTGATAGATACCTTGGTACTTAGGGTAAATTAGTGAAAATTTAGGGAAAATGAATAGGGGAGTTAATTATTCTGACTTTTCTTGCTTGATATGTCTTTCATGTACTGCCTGCCTTTGCCTCATGGTGAAAATAAAAGATTTACACATTTACACTTATCATTCATCACTTGTTATTCTGCAACCATTATCTACCTACCCTACTGACTTTAACCTAGCATTTTTACTTCTTTATTAGGGTGCACTTAGACTGGCAAACCCTTATGAAACTTTCTTTTCTTTTACATGGAAATTCCTATCTAAGTCTACACTTATTACGTCCAAGGGCTCAGGTTAAACTGTTGAGCTCCTTTTGACTCCACCTATCTACTGATATGCCAAGATTGGACTGTTTGGTCAGATCTTTATTCTCTATTTCTACAACATGAAATTGAAATATGAACTAGCCAAGTTTAAACTGTTTGACTATTCATAAATTGTGACATAAGTGACAAACTACACACAATTGTTTATTCTACAACAGTAAAAAGTAGTGGCATATAGACTTGCACACTTTCCTAGTCTTTCTTTTTGTTGGGGTTCATTTTCTTTTCATTTTTTGACCATATTTTATTCTTTTTACCCTTTGATTTTTCTTTTAGGGTATACCCTCTTTATATTTTTTTATTTTTTTTATTTTTTGGAAATATGGAAAACATTTGCAACAAGTGAAGGTATGAACATATTACATAGTTCATCAAGTCAATCATGATATATGACACCTATTGGTATAGGGGCATAACAGGTGGAAAACCTCCTCCGGGTCAAAAACCACCAAACGATTTTCTAACAGTTCTTTAATATTCAACTCCAATTGAAAAGAAATCTCCAACTTCATAGAATCTAGAAAAGAATTCTTCTCCAGCTCCCACTAAATGGACGCTCCGACGCCCGAAATTCTTCAATAGTCAACTGAACGGATGCCCCAACACCCAATGAGCTACAACTCACCCTAGCACCACCCTACCACCTTGTAGAAGAATAAAATAAGAATGTACTCTCATACCAGGGAAAATGGTCCACTTTACAATGATATACAATGATGTAGAAGAAGATGACACACTAGACCATAACCCCAAATATGACACAACCACCTAATGATTCTCCTAGACCTCCTAACATTGCCTCTTCAAATCTTCGTAGTTAGATACTTGTACAACTTTTACAAAGATGATTTTGCAATGACTCTGTACAATGATATGTCTATATGCAGTGATGCCCACTTGAAGACTTCATGTGGTGAACTTCTTGCTACTGTTCTACACCTTGATTGCTACTATTGCCATGCTACCCTTTCTCATTCTTCAGAAAATTAGATAATGCATTGAGTCTTCTCTTGATGAATATATAATAACTGCAAAAAATCTTCAAGGAAATACCCATGACATGATAATAGCAAAACTTACCTTATCCTGCAGAGCATATGTCAGTGCTAAACAAAAACAACAAATTAGAATTCAAAGAACTTGATGCAATTAAGATATGAACATGCATATACAAAATATACTTACTTGTAGCTTACCTCTACTACATCATTTTGATGCACCTTGCTCTTTGCTGCCCTAGAAAGTCTGGTCCTTTTCACCCCTTGATAGTACTTGATTTGGTTTTTCTTGCCTTCTAGGAGCACGATATTTAATTTAATGTATCTCTATTATTTCATATCCTTAACATGTGATCTTCGGTCCTGTAGAATCCCTCTGAGTTTTCTTTCCAATGCCATAGTACTGACCCGATTTGGACTCTTCAAGACAAAGTTATGCCCAATCTCTCACAATGACCTAATTATGGACTAGTTCAGTAGAGCAAAGTTTTACGACGTTCCATGTGTCAATGTTTCCTCCTTTTTCTCTTAAATTGATACACAGAAAACTACAATCTGTGCATTATCCGCCACTTTTTATAGAATTCCAATCCTCTTCTCAGAGAGACAGTTATGACGATTTTCCCAAAGTCACTTCTTTGAGATGAAATTCGGGAGCCTGCAAAAACCCTAACTTCCACAAATCATATCTAAGAAAATATAGCGAACCAAGATCTGAAATTTTTTCACAACATTCATCAGGATTTCGAATCAAATGGGTTTTCATTTCAGAATCTAAGACATCGCAGGAATGAAGGTATAGCGAAAATGCCACAATCACTTCATTTGGAGGATATATGAGATTTATCTTTATAGAGTTGAGAGAGGTTTCTATAGAGAATGTTGGAGGGATTTTAGGAGCTTAAAAAATTATTAATTAATGACTATTCAATGACCAAAACCAATTATGAGTGCCATGCCACAACCCCATAGGGTTTTAGCCCACTAACTAGGGTTACTAACGTCAAACATGAATATCTCTCAAACTACTTGGTGTTCCATATATCAATGGAAACATCACGACGAGTAGAATCTATATAGAAGATCCTTGACTCAAAATAGAGTAAGTTGTGAAGTCAAAAATCCCTTGGAAGATTTGGGTAGCCAATGGTGCTGCTTGGGTTGACATCAATGACAACCTCAGATCATCTTTAGAGCAACAATCTCCCCCTTCGGCATTGATGGCAACACAAGTACTTCCCCTGCGATCAGGGCACCTCTTCATACTGCCTTCTCTCCCCCTTTGACATCAATGGCAAAGGGTAACTCACCTTGACAAACAACCATCCTGCGGACCTATAAACACTTCCACTCCCCCTTTATTTTCTGAATAAGGAAAATCTAATGAGAACTTGGGAGAATCCCAAGCTTCTGGCAAAGATATTCAAATGCTTCACGAGGTAAAGTTTTAGTGAAGATATCAGTGATTTTTTCTTTTGTACCAACATATTCAAGTTTGATATTCTTTTCAGCGACTTGTTCTCTAACAAAATAATATTTTATCGCAATGTGTTTTGTTTTTGAATGCATGACAGGTTCCTTGGAGATGCTGATGGCACTGGTGTTATCACAAAATATGGGAATAGTCTCACTGAATTGTACTAGAAGATCTTGCAAAGTTTGTTTCATCCAAAGGACTTGAGTACAACAAGTTGCCGCTGTAATGTATTCTGCTTCTGCTGTAGATAACGAGATTGAGGTTTGCTTTTTTCTCAACCATGATACAAGACAACCACCTAGATAGAATGTTGCTCCATCAGTACTCTTACAATCAGCGATGCTTCGTACCCAATGTACAACTGTAAAGGCTGGAATAATGAGATTATTTCCCTTGGGATACCACAAGCCATATTCTGTTGTGCCCTTTAGATATTGAAGAATTCTTTTGACGGCAGTAATATGTGATTCTTTTGGTGCTTCTTGGAATCTTGTTACTTGTCCAACTGCTTGCATAACATCTAATCGGGAGGCTGTTACATATAGAAGACTACCAATCATATATTTGTACAACCTTTGATCCACATCCTTAGATGCGTCGTCTTGAGCATTTCCTTGATGTACTTGGATTGACATATAAATATTCCATTCTCTTGCTGAGATATTTGAAGCCCTAAGAAGTATGTTGACTCACTAAGTAAAGACATCTCGAACTCACTTTACATCTTTGTAGCAAAGTTCTTACTTAGTCGATCATCATTGCTACCAAAGATTATATCATCCACATATACCTCAACAATTGTTAAATTATATTTATCTATTTGTACGTAAAGATTGCTATCAACAGTACCTTTCTTGAACCCTTGCTGACGTAGATATCCATCAAGACGAGCATACCATGCTTTGGGAGCCTGCTTGAGGCCATACAGAGCCTTATTTAACCTAAAAACATAGTCTTCTTTTTCTGATAGTAGAAAACCTTTAGGTTGTTCGATGTAAACTTCTTCTTCTAATTCTCCATTCAAAAATGCTAACTTAACATCCATTTGGTAGACTTTTATTTTTCTTGAATATGCATAAGTGAGAAACATCAAGATGGCTTCCATTCTGGAAACTGGTACAAATGTTTCATCGAAATCAGTTCCTTCCACTTGTGCATATCCTTTGGAGACTAATCTTGTCTTGTTCCTAGTAACATGTAATCCTTGAACTATTTTTCTTCCCCTGAACCTTTAATGAAACTACCATCTTGTTTAAAATACCTTCTTGTCAATCATAGACTTGTGCCATATATTGTTGCATAGACTCTTCTTGTACAAACATTAAGGAGTCAACAAGCCAGATTGTTAAAAATAGTGAGTCACCTAACGGGCCATCTTGACTTGAGTCATTATCTGAAGCAACTGCTAATTCCTCATGAACTTTTGCTTTTACAAATCCTGAAAGTATAACTGCTGAAACCTTGTTATCTGCTTTGTCTTCTGGTACATGTTTCCTTTTCTAGACCTTCTTATTCCTGCAATCTCGAGCCATGTGCCCATAGTTATGACACTTGAAGCATTCAATGTTGTCCATAGGCAATTCCATCTGATATATGCAACCACGAGCGCTATGGCCATAGTTATGGCATTTGAAAAATTCAATATTTGGCCCATCAAGCACGTATTCTCTTCTAAAAAAATCATCGTGGAACCTATCTCGTGATCCTGCAAACTTGCTTATAGGGTTTTGTAGATAATGATTGTACCTGTCAAAAACTTCACAATCCCTAGCCATATGTCCATAATTAGCACATAAAAAACAATAACCATTAAATAAATGAACATACCTGTAAGATTTGTAATTCTTCTTTGGATGCAGTGTTGTAGTTTCTTTTGGTCCTTTGTTCTTGATTGCTTTGGTCTTGTTCTTTGGAGTTGCAACATTCTTATTTGGCTTTTCACTTTGATCAACTTCCTTCTTATAATCATCCTGCCAAGCTGTGGAGCATGTACCTTCATCAACTGGAGCTTTACCATCTTTAATTGCCTTCATTTTCGCTTCTTCATCTGTCTTATCTTTTAAGTATTCTTTTTGCGATCCCTTGAGTTTGTTGATCTCATCACGAGTTGCATCAAGTTATTCTTTATTTTGAGAAATATCTTCTTGAAACCATCTTTTCAACATCTTCCTTCTTTTTTCTGCCTCCTTAACCTGTAGCTTGAGAAGAGTGCCCTTCTCTACTTCTCTGTTGAGAACCTGTATCTGTTCCTTCTGGTTCTCATTTTCAATCCTGAGCTTACTTATTTCTATTGAAGATGTTTCTAATTCCTTTTGCTTTTGGTCAACGGTGGATATGTATCTTTGATCACATTCCTTCCTTTCAATTTCGGCTTTCTGCATCTGTTGTGTGATCCTGCTAATCTCTACAAATGCTGTGTCGAGTTCTTGTTGCTTTTGTTGGACTTCTCTCTTGAGGTCTCATGTCGATGTATTATTGATTTCTTCCAACTTCTTTTGAAGTGACTCTTCAATACATTTGTGTTCTTCAACTTCAATTTTGAGACCTTGAACCCTTTCCTCAAGAGTATTGGAACGGATCTTCTTAGCCTTGAGCTCTTTTATAAGCTTGATTTCCTCCTTATAAAATTCTTCTATGGTCAACCCTTCTTCATCATACTCAGGAGGATCTGAGTTTTCAATAACATCTTGACCTAATTTCTTTGTTGAATAGAGATTATGAAGCTTTTCCCAAAGAACTTTAGCTGTTGAACATTGACCAACTTTTGTTTTCATAAAATTTGGAAAAACATTCAAAATTGCATTCATGGCCTTTGAATTGTACCTTTTAGCTTCGTTGGTAGATGTGTCTCGAGAAACAATTGATTCCCATACTCCATGTTCCTACAAAGATACTTCCATCCTAGATTCACATATCTAGTAATTATCTGCATCAAAATCAAGTGTTGGTACATAATGCTCACTTTCTTGATATTTTGTTGTACCTGTACCTTCCTTTGAAATCCTTGTAACCCATTTCTTTGACATTCCCATCTCTATGCTATGAAAACTAACTTCCAGCGGTTAAGCTGTTACTGAAGGAACCAAGCTTTGATACCAATTGTTGGAAGATACTAAGAGAGGGGGGGTGAATTAGTATTCCTTAGCAATTAGCACTTTTAAATCTTTTCTGAGCATTAGTTATTCTTAAATTATCATTAATGTTTATGCAGTAACAACAGTGAATAAAAGAACACAGGAGGCACAAAAATTTTAGGTGGAAAACGCCCTCCAGGTCAAAAACCACCGAACTCTTTTCTAACAATTCTTTAATCTTCAACTCCAATTGAAAAGAAATCTTCAACTTCCTAAAATCTAGAAAAGAATTCTTCTCAAGCTCCTACTGGATGGACGCTCCAATGCCTAAAATTCTTCAGTAGTAAACTTAATGGATGCCCCAACACCAAATGAGCTACAACTCACCCTAGCACCACCCTACCACCCTAAAGTTTTCACAGGCTTGAACCTGTTGGTGACTTCAGGCACCAGCCTAGCACCACCCTACCACCCTATAAAATAATAAAAGAAGAATGGACTCATGTACCAGGGAAAATGGTCCACTTTACAATGATATAGAATGATGTAGAAGAAGATGACACACTAGACCATAACCCCAACTATGACACAACCACCTAATGATTATCCTAGACCTCCCAACATTGCCTCTTCAACTCTTCGCAGATAGATACTTGTCAAAATTTTACAAAGATGCTTTTACAATGACTATGTACAATGATACTTTTACAATGTCTGTATGCAGTACTACCCACTTGAAGACTTCATGTGGTGAACTTCTTGCTACAATTCTGCACCTTGATTTCTGCTCTTGCCATGCTACCCTTTCATTCTTCAGAACATTAGATTATGCATTGAGTCTTCTCTTGATGAATATATAATACCTGCAAAAAGTCTTCAAGGAAATACCCATGACATGATAATAACAAAACTTACCTCATCCTGCAGAGCATATGTCAGTGCTAAACAAAAAAAAACAAATTAGAATACAAAGAACCTAATGCAATTAAGAGATGAACATGCATATAAAGAAGATACTTGTAGCTTACCTCTGCTACATCATTTTCTTGTACCTTGCTCTTTGCTTCCCTAGAAAGTTTGGTTCTTTGCAACCCTTGACAATACTTGATCTAGTTTTTCTTTCCTTCTAGGAGCACGATATTTAATCTGATGTATCTCTGCGATTTCAAATCCCCAACATGTGATCTTCGGTCCTATAGAATCCCTCTGAGTCTTCTTTCCAATGCCATAGGTCTGACCCGATTTGGACTTTTCAAGGCAAAGTTATGCCCAATCTCTCACAATGACCTAATTATGGACTAGTTCAGTAGATCGAAGTTGTACGATGTTCCACGTGTCATTGTTTCCTCCTTTGGCTCTGAAATTGATACACAAAAAACTATAGTCCATGGATTATCTGCCACTTTTTACATAATTCCAATCCTCTTCTCAGAGAGACAGTTATGACGATTTTCCCAAGTTCACTTCTTTGAGATGAAATTCGAGAGCCTGCAAAAAAACCTAACTTCCACAGATCATATCTCCGCAAATATAGCAAACCAATATTTGAAATTTGGTCACGACGTTCATCAGGATTTCGAATCAAATGGGTTTTCATTTCTGAATCTAAGACTGCATAGAAATGAAGGTATAGCGAAAATGCCACAATCACTTCATTTGGAGGATATATGCGTTTTACTTCTATAGAGTTGAGAAAGGCTTCTATAGAGAATGTTGGAGGTATTTAAGGAGCTTAAAAAATTATTAATTAATGACTATTCAATGACCAAAACCAATTATGACTGTCATGCCACAACCCCATAGGGTTTTAGCCCACTAACTGGGGTTACTAATGTCAAACATGAATATCTCTCAAACCGTGAAGAATTACTTGGCGTGTCATATATCAATGGAATTATCTCGATGACTAGAATATATCTAGAAGATCCTTGACTCAAAATAGAGTAAGTTTTCAAGCCAGAATTCCCTTGCAAGATTACGGTAGCCACTGGTGCTGCTTGGGTTAACATCAATGACAACCTTAGATCATCTTTAGATCAAAAATGTCCCCTTTGGCATTGATGGAAACACAAGTACTCCCCTTACGATAAGGGAACCTCTTCGTACTGCCTTCTCTCCCCATTTGACATCAATGGTAAAGGGTAAATCACCTTGAAAAACAACCATCCTGCAGACCTGTACACACTTCCACTCCCCCTTTATTTTCTGAACAAGGAAAAATCTAATTAGAACTTGGGAGAATCCAAAGCTTCTGGCAAAGATATTCAAATTCTTCACAAGGTAAAGGTTTAGTGAAGATATCATTGATTTGTTCTTTTCTACCAATATATTCAAGTTTGATATTCTTTTCAACGATTTGTTCTCTAACAAAATGATATTTTATCGCAATGTGTTTTGTTTTTTAATGCATGACAGGATTCTTGCAGATGTTGATGGAATTGGTGTTATCACAAAATATGGGAATAGTCTCACTAAATTGTACTTGAAGATCTTGTAGAGTTTGTTTCATCCAAAGAACTTGAGTACAACAAGCTGCCGCTACAATGTATTCTGCGTCCGCGTAAGATAATGAGATTGAGGTTTGCTTTTTCTCAACCATGATACGAGACAACCACCTAGATAGAATGCTGCTCCACTAATACTCTTACGATAATCAATGCTTCCTGTCCAATCTACAATTGTAAATGCTTGAATAATGAGATTGTTTCCCTTGGGATACCACAAGCCATATTCTATTGTGCGCTTTAGATATCGAAGAATTCTTTTGATGGCAAGAATATGTGATTCTTTCGGTGCTGCTTGGAATCTTGCTACTTGTCCAACTACTTTCATAACATCTGGTCGAGAGGTTGTTACATATAGAAGACTACCAATCATATATCTATACAACCTTTGATCCACATCCTTAGATGCATCGTCTATGCTCAATTTACAACCTGTTACCAACAGAGTAAGAACGGGTTTGCAATCTTACATTTTGAATTTCTTGAGCATTTCATTGATGTACTTGGCTTGACATATAAATATTCCTTTCTCTTACTGAGATATTTGAAGCCCTAAGAAGTATGTCAAGTCACCAAGTAAACACATCTCGAGCTCACCTTGCATCTTTTTAGCAAAGTTCTTACTTGGTTGATCATCATTGCTACCAAAGATTATATCATCCACATATACCTCAAAAATTGTTAAATTATCTTTATTTATTTTTACGTAAATATTTCTATCAACAGTACCTTTCTTGAACCCTTTTTGACGTAGATATCCATCAAGACAAGCATGCCATGCTTTGGGAGCCTTCTTGAGGCCATACAGAGCCTTCTTTAAACTGCAAACATAGTCTTCCTTTTCTGATAGTAGAAAAACTTTAGGTTGTTTGATGTAAACTTCTTCTTCTAATGCTCCATTTAGAAATGTTGACTTAACATCCATTTGGTAGACTTTATTTTTTCTTGAACATGCATAGGCGAGAAATATCCGGATGGCTTCCATTCTGGAAACTGGTGCAAATGTTTTGTCAAAATCAATTCCTTCCACTTGTGCATATCCTTTGCAGACTAATCTTGTCTTGTTCCTAGTAACTTGTAATCATTCAATTATTTTTCTCCCCTTGAACATTTAATGAAACTACCATCTTGTTCAAACTACCTTCCTATCAATCATAGACTTGTGCCATATACTGCTGCATAGACTCCTCTTGTAAAAACATTAAGGAGTCAACAAGCCAGATTGTTAAAAATAGTGAGTCACCTAATGGGCCATCTTGAATTGAGTCATTATCTGAAGCAACTGCTAATTCCTCATGACCTTTTGCTTTTAAATATCCTGAAAGCATAATTGTTGAAACCTTGTTATCTGCTTTGTCTTCCTGTACCTGTTTTCTTTTCTAGACCTTCTTATTCCTGCAATCTCAAGCCATGTGCCCATAGTTATGACACTTGAAGCATTCAATGTTGTCCATAGGCAATTCCATCTTATATCTGCAGCCACGAGCGCTATGGCCATAATTATGGCATTTGAAACATTCAATATTTGGCCCATCTAGCACGTATTTTCTTCTGACAAAATCATCATGGAACCTGTCTCGTGATCCTACAAACTTGCCTATAAGGTTTTGCAGATAATGATTGTACCTATCAAAAACTTCACAATCCCTAGCCATATGTCCATAGTTAGCACATAAAAAGCAATAACCATTAAATAAACGAACATGTAAGATTTTTCATTCTTATTTGGATGTGGTGTTGTAGTTTCTTGTGGTCCTTTGTTCTTGATTGCTTTGGTCTTGTTCTTTGGAGTTGCAACATTCTTATTTGGCTTTTCACTTTGATCAACTTCCTTCTTATAATCATCCTGCCAAGCTATGGAGCTTGTACCTTCATCAACTGGAGCTTTACCATATTTAATTGCCTTCATTTTTGCTTCTTCATCTGCCTTATCTTGTAAGTATTCCTTCTACGATCCCTTGAGTTTGTTGATATAATCATGAGTTGCATCAAGTTATTCTTTCTTTTGAGCAATATCTTCTTGAAACCATCTTTTCAAGATCTTCCTTCTTTTTTTTGTTTCCTCAACCTGTAGCTTGAAAAGAGTGGTCTTCTTTACTTCTGTATTAAGAACTTGTATTTGTTCCTTCTGATTCTCACTTTCAATCCTGTGGCTACCTATTTCTATTGAAGATGTTTCTAATTCCTTTTTCTTTTGGTCAACGATGGATATGTATCTCTCATCATATTCCTTCCTTTGAATTTCTGCTTCCTACATCTGTTGTGTGATCCTGCTAATCTTTGCAAATGTTATGTCGAGTTCTTGTTGCTTATGTTGGACTTCTCTCTTGAGGTCTTGTGTCCCTATATTATTGATTTCTTCCAACTTCTATTGAAGTGACTCTTTAATACATTTGTGTTCTTCAACTTCAATTTTGAGACCTTGAACTTGTTCTTTAAGAGTATTGGAACAGATCTTCTTAGCCTTGAGCTCTTTTATAAGCTTGATTGCCTCCTTAGAAAATTCTCCTATGGTCAACCCTTCTTCATCACACTCAGAAGGATCTGAGTTTTCAATAACATCTTGACCTGATTTATTTGTTGAATAGAGATTATGAAGCTTTTCCCAAAGAGCTTTAGCTGTTGAACATTGACCAACTCTTGTTTTCACAGAATTTGGAAAAACATTCAAAATTACATTCATGGCCTTTGAATTGTACCTTTTATCTTCGTTAGTAGATGTGTCTCGAGAAACAATTGATTCCCATACTCCATGTTCCTGCAAAGATACTTCCATCCTAGATTCCCATATCCAGTAATTATCTGCATCAAAATCAGGGGTTGGTACACAATACTCACATTCTTGAGATTTTGTTGTACCTGTACCTTCCTTTGAAATGCTTGTAACCCACTTTGTTGACTTTCCCATCTCTATGCTCTAAAAACTGACTTCCAGCTGTTAAGCTATTACTGAAGGAACCAAGCTCTGATACCAATTATTGGAAAATACTAAGAGGGCGGCGGGGGGGTGAATCAATATTCATTAGAAATTAGCACTTTTAAATCTTTTCTAAGCATTAGTTAATCTTCAATTATCATTAATGTTTATGCACTAACAACAGTGAATAAAAGAACACAGGAGGCACACAAATTTTAGGTGGCAAATCCCCTTCGGATGAAAAACCACCGAACGCTTTTCTAACATTTCCTTAATCTTCAACTCCAATTGAAAAGAAATCTCCAGCTTCCTAGAATCTAGAAAAGCATTCTTCTCAAGCTCCCATTGGATGGAAGCTCCAAGGCTCGAGATTCTTCAGTAGTCAACTGAACGGATGCCCCAACACCCAATGAGTACAACTCACCATAGCACCACCCTACCGCCCTAAATTTTTCACAAGCTTGAACCTGTTGGTGACTTCATACACTAGCCTAGCACCACCCTACCACCCTAGAGAAGAATAAAAGAATAATGGACTACCGTACCAGGGAAAATGGTCCACTTTACAATGAAATAGAATGATGTAGAAGAAGACGAGACATTAGACCATAACCCCAACTATGACACAACAACCTAATGATGATCCTAGACCTCCTGACATTCCCTCTTCAACTCTTCGCAGATAGACACTTGTACAACTTTTACAAAGATGCTTTTACAATGACTTTGTACAATGATACTCTTACAATGTCTGTGTCCAGTGTTGCCCACTTGAAGACTTCATGTGGTGAACTTCTGGCTACTATTCTGCACCTTGATTGTTGCTCTTTCCATGCTACCCTTTCTCATTCTTCATAACATTAGATTATGCATTGAGTCTTCTCTTGATGAATATATAATACCTGCAAAAAGTATTCAAGGAAATACCCATAACATGATAATAGCAAAACTCACCTCATCCTGCAGAGCATATGTCAGTGCTAAACAAAAAAAACAAATTAGAATACAAAGAACCTATTGCAATTAAGAGATGAACATTCATATACAAAAGATACTTACCTGTAGCTTACCTCTGCTACACCTTGCTCTTTGCTGCCCTAGAAAGTCTGGTCCTTTGCACCGCTTGACAATACTTGATCTGGTTTTTCTTGCCTTCTAGGAGCATGATATTTAATCTGATGTATCTTTGTGATTTCAGATCCCCAACATGGGATCTTCGGTCCTATATAATCCCTCTAAGTCTTCTTTCCAATGCCACAGGTCTGACCCGATTTGGACTCTTCAAGGCAAAGTTATGCCCAGTCTCTCACAATGACCTAATTATGGATTAGTTCAGTAGAGCGAAGTTGTACGATGTTCCACGTGTCACTGTTTCCTCCTTTGGATCTAAAATTGATACACATAAAACTACATTTCATCTGTTATCTGCCACTTTTTATAGAATTCCAATCCTCTTCTCAAAGAGAGAGAGTTATGATGATTTTCCCAAGGTCACTTCTTTGAGATGAAATTTGGGAGCCTGCAAAAACCCTAACTTCCACATATCATATCTCCGAAAAAATAGTGAACCAATATTTGAAATTTGGTCATGACATTCATTAGGATTTCGAATCAAATGGGTTTTCATTTTAGAATCTAAGACTTTGCAGAAATGAAGGTATAGCAAAAATGCCACAGTCACTTCATTTGGAGTATATATGAGATTTCTTTTTATAGAGTTGAGAGAGGCTTTTCTAGAGAATGTTGGAGGGATTTTATGAGCTTAAAAATTTATTAATTAATGACTATTCAATGAGCAAAACCAATTATGAGTGCCATGCCACAACCCCATAGTGTTTTAGCCCACTAACTAGGGTTACTAAAGTCAAACATGAATATCTCTCAAACCGTGAAGAATTACTTGGCGTGCCATATATCAATGGAAACATATCGATGAGTAGAATCTATCTAGAAGATCCTTGACTCAAAATAGAGTAAATTTTCAAGTCAAAATTCCCTTGCAAGATTAGGGTAGTCACTGGTGTTGCTTGGGTTGACATCAATGACAACCTCAGATCATATTTAGATCAACAATCTCCCCCTTTGGCATTGATGGGAACAAAAGTACTCCCCCTGCGATCAGGGCACCCCTTCCTACTACCTTCTCTCCCCCTTTGACATCAATGGCAAAGGGTAACTCACCCTGACAAACAAGCATCCTGTGGACCTGTACACACTTCCACTCCCCCTTTATTTTTTGAATAAGGAAAATCTAATGAGAACTTGGGAGAATCCCAAGCTTCTGGCAAAGATATTCAAATGCTTCACAAGGTAAAGGTTTAGTGAAGATATCAGTGATTTGTTCTTTTGTACCAACATATTCAAGTTTGATATTCTTTTTAGCGACTTGTTCTCTAACAAAATAATATTTTATCGCAATGTGTTTTGTTTTTGAATGCATGATAGGATTCTTGGAGACATTGATGGCACTGGTGTTATCACAAAAGATGGGAATATTCTCACTAAATTGTCCTTGAAGATATTGCAAAGTTTGTTCCATCCAAAGGACTTGAGTACAACAAGTTTCCATTGCAATGTATTCTGATTCCACTGTAGATAACGAGATTGAGGTTTGATTTTTGCTCAACCATGATACGAGACAACCACCTAGATAGAATGTTGCTCCACTAGTACTCTTATGATCATCAATGCTTCCTACCCAATCTACATCTATAAAGGCTTGAATAATGAGATTGTTTCCCTTGGGATACCACAAGCCATATTCTGTTGTGCCCTTTAGATATTGAAGAATCCTTTTGACGACAATAATATGTGATTCTTTTGGTGCTGCTTGGAATCTTGCTACTTGTCCAAATGTTTGCATAACATCTCGTCGAGAGGTTGTTATATATAGAAGACTACCAATCATATATCTGTACAACCTTTGATCCACATCCTTAGATGCGTCGTCTATGCTCAATTTACAACCTGTTACCATCAGAGTAAGGACGGGTTTGCAATCTTCCATTTTGAATTTCTTGAGCATTTTCTTGATGTACTTGGCTTGACATATAAATATTCCTTTCTCTTGCTAAGATATTTGAAGCCCTAATAAGTATGTCAACTCAACAAGTAAAGACATCTCGAACTCACTTTGCATCTTTGTAGCAAAGCTCTTACTTAGTCGATCATCATTGCTAGCAAAGATTATATCATCCACATATACCTCAACAATTGTTAAATTATCTTTATCAATTTGTACGTAAAGATTGCTATCAACAATACCTTCCTTGAACCCTTGTTGGCGTAGATATTTTTGAAGATGAGCATACCATGCTTTGGGAGCTTGCTTGAGACCATACAAAGCCTTCTTTAACCTGCAAACATAATCTTCTTTTTCTGATAGTAGAAAATCTTCAGGTTGTTCGATGTAAACTTCTTCTTCTAATTCTCTATTTAGAAATGTTGACTTAACATCCATTTGGTAGACTTTTATTTTTCTTGAACATGCATAGGCGAGAAAAATCTAGATGGCTTCCATTCTGGCAACTGGTGCAAATGTTTCATCGAAATCAATTCCTTCCAGTTGTGAATATCCTTTGCAGACTAATCTTTTCTTGTTCCTAGTAACCTATAGTCCTTGAACTGTTTTTCTCCCTCTAAACCTTTAATGAAACTACCATCTTCTTCAAACTACCTTCCTGTCAATCGTAGACTTGTGCCATGTACTGCTACATAGACTCCTCTTGTACAAACATTAAGGAGTCAACAAGCAAGATTGTTAAAAATAGTGAGTCACCTAATGGGCCATCTTGAATTGATTCATTATCTGAAGCAAATGCTAATTCCTCATGACCTTTTGCTTTTACAAATCCTGAAAGCATAACTGCTGAAACCTTGATCTCTGATTTGTCTTCTTGTACCTGTTTCCTTTTCTAGACCTTCTTATTCCTACAATCTCGAGCCATGTGCCCATAGTTCTGACACTTGAAGCATTCAATTTTTTCCATATGTGATTCCATCTAATATCTGCAATCATGAGCGCTATGGCCATAGTTATGGCATTTGAAACATTCAATATTTGGCCCATCTAGCACATATTCTCTTCTGACAAAATCATCGTGGAACTTATCTCATGATCCTACAAACTTGCTTATAGGGTTTTGCAGATAATGATTGTACATGTCAAAAACTTCACGATCCCTAGCCATATGTCCATAGTTAGGAGATAAAAAGCAATAACCATTAAATAAACGAACATACCTGTAAGATTTTTAATTCTTCTTTGGAGGCGGTGTTGTAGTTTCTTGTGGTCCTTTGTTCTTGATTGAATTGGTATTTTTCTTTGGAGTTACAACATTCTTATTTGGCTTTTCACTTTGATCAAATTCCTTCTTAGAATCATCCTGCGAGGCTGTGGAGCTTGTACCTTCATCAACTGGAGCTTTACCATCCTTAATTGCCTTCATTTTCGCTTCTTCATCTGTCTTATTGTTTAAGTATTATTTTTGTGATCCCTTGAGTTTGTTGATCTCATCATGAGTTGCATCAAGTTATTCTTTCTTTTGAGCAATATCTTCTCGAAACCATCTTTTCAAGATCTTCCTTCTTTTTTCTGCCTCCTCAACCTGTAGCTTGAGAAAAGTGGTCTTCTCTACTTCTCTGTTGAGAACTTGTATATGTTCCTTCTGCTTCTCATTTTCAATCCTAAGCCTGCTTATTTCTATTGATGATGTTTCTAATTCCTTTTGCTTTTGGTCAGCGGTGGATATGTATCTTTGATCAAATTCCTTCCTTTCAATTTCTTCTTCCTGCATCTGTTGTGTGATCTTTCTAATATCTGCAAATGTTGTGTCGAGTTTTTGTTGCTTCTGTTGGACTTCTATCTTGAGGTCTCATATTGTTGTATTATTGATTTCTTCCAATTTCTTTTTAAGTGACTCTTAAATACATTTGTGTTCTTCAACTTCAATTTTGAGACCTTGAACTTGTTCTTCAAGTGTATTGGAATGGATCTTCTCAGCCTTGAGCTCTTTTATAAGCTTTATTGCCTCCTTAGAAAATTATTTTATGGTCAACCCTTCTTCATCATACTCCAAAGGATCCGAGTTTTCAATAACATCTTTACCTGATTTCTTTATTGAATAGATATTATGAAGTGTTTCCCAAAGAGCTTTAGTTGTTGAACGTTGACCAAGTTTTCACAGAATTTGGCAAAACATTCAAAATTACATTCATGGCCTTTGAATTGTACCTTTTAGCTTCATCAGAAGATGTGTCTCCAGAAACAATTGATTCCCATACTCCATGTGCCTGCAAAGATACTTCCATCATGGATTCCCATATCCAGAAATTATCCGCATCAAAAATCATGGGTTGGTACACAATACTCACTTTCTTGAGATTTTGTTGTACCTGTACCTTCCTTTGAAATCCTTTTAACCCGCTTCTTTGACTTTTCCATCTCTATGCTCTAAAAACTGACTTCCAGCAGTTAAGTTGTTACTAAAGAAACCAAGCTCTGATACCAATTGTTGGAAAATACTGAGAGGGGGTGGGGTGAATTAGTATTCCTTAGCAATTAGCACTTTCAAATATTTTCAGAGCATTAGTTAATCTTCAATTATCATTAATGTTTATGCAATAACAACAGTGAATAAAAGAACATAGGAGGCACAAAAATTTTATGTGGAAAACCCCCTCTGGGTCAAAAACCACAGAACGCTTTTCTAATAATTCTTTAATCTTAAACTCCAATTGAAAAGAAAGTGCCAACTTCCTAGAATCTAGAAAAGCATTCTTTTCCAGCTCCCACTGGATGGACGCTCCAACGTCCGAGATTCTTCTGTGGTCAACTGAATGGATGCCCCAACACCCAATGAGCTACAACTGACCCTAGCACCACCCTACCACCCTAAATTTTTCACAGGCTTTAATTTGTTGGTGACTTCATGCACCAGCCTAGCACCACCCTACCACCCTATAGAAGAATAAAAGAAGAATGGACTCCCGTACCAGGGAAAATGGCCCACTTTACAATGATGTAGAAGAAGATGACACACTAGACCATAACCCCAACTATGACACAACCACATAATGATGATCCTAGACCTCCTGACACTGCCTCTTCAACTCTTAGCAGATAGACACTTGTACAACTTTTACAAAGATGCTTTTACAATGACTCTGTACAATGATACTTTTATAATGATTGTATGCAGTGCTGCCCACTTGAAGACTTCATGTGGTGAACTTCTTGCTACTGTTCTACACCTTGATTGTTGCTCTTGTCATGCTACCCTTTCTCATTCTTTAGAACATTAGATTATGCATTGAGTCTTCTCGTGATGAATATATAATACCTGCAAAAAGTCTTCAAGGAAATAACCATGACATGATAATAGTAAAACTTACATCATCCTACAGAGCATATGTCAGTGCTAAACAAAAATAACAAATTAGAATACAAAGAAGCTAATGCAATTAAGAGATGAAAATGCATATAAGAAGATACTTACCTGAAGCTAATGCAATTAAGAGATGAAAATGCATATAAAGAAGATACTTACCTGTAGCTTACCTCTGCTGCACCTTGCTTTTTGCTGCCCTAGAAAGTCTGGTGCTTTTCACCCCTTGACAATACTTGATTTGGTTTTTCTTGCCTTCTACAAGAACGATATTTAATCTGATGTATCTTTTTGATTTCAGATCCCCAACATGTGATCTTCGGTCCTGTAGAATCCCTATGAGTCTTCTTTCCAATGCCATAGGTCTGACCCGATTAGGACTCTTCAACACAAAGTTATGCCCAATCTCTCACAATGACCTAATTATGGACTAGTGCAGTAGAGTGAACTTTTACGGCATGCCATGTGTCACTATTTCCTCCTTCGTCTCTGAAATTGATACACGAAAACTTAAGTCCGTGCAATATCCACCACATTTTACAGATTTTCAATCCTCTTCTCAGAGAGAGAGTTATGATGCTTTTCCCAAGGTCACTTCTTTGAGATGAAATTTGGGAGCCTGCAAAAACCCTAACTTCCATAGATCATATCTCTGAAAATATAGCGAACCAAGATCTGAAATTTGGTCATGACATTCATCAATATTGTGAATCAAATGGGCTTTCATTTTAGAATCTAATACTTCACAAAAATGAATATATAGTGAAAATGCCACAATCACTTCATTTGGAGGATATATGAGATTTCGTTTTATAGTGTTGAGAGTGGCTTCTATAGAGAATGTTGGAGCAATTTTAGGAGCTTAAAAAATTATTAATTAATGACTATTCAATGACCAAAACCAATTATGAGTGACATGCCACAACCCCATAGGGTTTTAGCTGACTAACTAGGGTTACTAACTTTAAACATGAATATCTCTCAAACCGTGAAGAATTACTTGGTGTGTCATATATCAACGGAAACATATCGATGAGTAGAATCTATCTAGAAGATCCTTGACTCAAAGTAGAGTAATTTTTCAAGTCAAAATTCCCTTGCAAGATCAAGGTAGCCCCTGGTGCTGCTTGGGTTGACATTAATGACAACCTTAGATCATCTTTAGATCAACATTGGGCATGGAAATTAAAAGATATCAAGAAAGGAGGAAGCTCTGGTTAAACCAGAGGAATTATGTCGAGACAATATTGCAGAGGTTTAATATGCAGGATAGTAAACTGGTGAAGGTTCCTATTCCTATAGGTGTAAAGTTATCTGTTGAACAGTGTCCCAAGACACAAGAAGAGGAAGAGGACATGTCTCGTGTTCCATATGCAAGTGCAGTCGGTAGCCTGATGTATACGATGGTATGTACTAGACCAGACATTGCACACGTAGTGGGATTATTGAGAAGGTTTATGTCAAAACTAGGGAAGGAGCATTGGACAATAGTGAAGCGGGTTTTCAAGTATTTGTGTGGCACTAGTGATTATGGTTTGTGCTACCAAGAAAGACCAGGGTTGGATAGAGTTTTGGATATTCGTGGCTTTGTTGATGTAGACTGGGTTGGAGATCTGGATCAAAGAAGATCTACAAGTGGGTATGTGTTTAACCTATTTGGAGGTGCAGTCAGTTGGATGAGTAAGAAAAAATCTGTAGTGGCACTATCAACTACAGAGGCAGAATACATGGCAGCCACTCATGCAAGCAAGGAAGCAGTTTGGTTGCAAATATTGTGTTCATGTATGGGGTTAGTACAAGGAGCCATAAGGATAGATTGTGATAGCCAAAGTGCAATTTTCTTGGCAAGAAACACTGCTTACCATTCAAAGACAAAGCACATTGATGTTCAATATCACTTTGTGAGGGATATGATAGAAGACAAAAAGGTGTTGCTGCTAATGGTGGACACTTTGAAACATACTGCAGATGCATTGACAAAATTTTTTAGCTCTTAGAAGTTCTCTTGGTGTAGAGAAACAATGGGCATTTCAGGGCTGGATAAATGACTAAGCTCTCCTGTGGCCCCGTGTGGAAAGAAAACAACAAGTGGGAGAATTTTGGGTTGTGTTATATTCTTTCCACAACTAGCTCACCTAGCTAATCGGGGGGTGAGAGGGGGGGCATAGCCCCCCCTTTGTTGCGCTGATTGCGTAGCGGGGGGGTCACAGGGGGTTTGAGGGGGGTGGGTAGCCCACCTCTACAGGGTCCGGGGTAGCACCCCGGGGGATTTTTTTTGGGACCCTATATTAGGTGGGGCGAACCTACCTATGGTTTTGTGCATGGTTTTCACACATGGTTTTGGGCACGATGGTTTTTGATCCATGGTATTGGATGCTTCGGCGTGTATATATATGTATTGTACCATTGAAAGGAACATAATAAAAAATCAAGCTGGTAGTCCCGGTTTTGGGATCTAGGGGAAAATCTTTGTGTATATGTGTTTTATGTGTTATGCTCTCACCTTTGTTTATTTTATGTTTTAGAATTCATATGCAAGTAATTTTTGTACGGGGTTAAAACCTACAGTGGGAGTATTGAGCAAGTTTATGTCAAAAGTAAGGAAGAAACATTGGACATCAGTGAAGCGTGTTTTCAGGTAATTGTGTGGCACTAGTGATTTTGGTTTGTACTACCAAGGAATACCAGGATTGGATACAGTTTTGGACATACATGGCTTTTCTAATTTAGACTAGTCTAGAGAATATATACAAGTGGGTATGTGTTTAACCTGTTTTGAGGAGAAGTTAGTTAGATGAGAAAGAGACAATCTATATTGGCACTTTCTACTACATATGTTGAATACATGGCAACCACTCATGCAAGCAAGTCAGCAGTTTGGTTACAAGATTGTGTTCAAGTATGGGGTTGGTACAACAATTTATAAGGATAGATTGTGACAACCAAAGTGCAATTTTATTGGCAAGGAACCCTGATTATCATTCATAGACAAAGCACATTGATGTTCAGTATCACTTTGTGAGGATATGGTTGAAGATAAAAAGGTGTTGCTGGAAAAGTTGGACACTTTGAAGAATGTTGTAGATGCATTGACAAAGTCTATGAGCATTGAGAATTTTACTTGGTGTAGAGAGACAATGGGCATTGCAACCCTGGACCAATGACCCAACTCTCCTATGAACCTTAGTGTGGAAATAAAACATGTGGGAGAATGTTGGGTGTGTGTTATATTCTTCCAACGCATCATGGGGTCTGGGGTAGTGTCGTGGAAAAAATATTATTTTATGCGGACCCAAGGATGGTGGGGAGACCTACCCATGGATTTACGCATTGTTGTCATGCATGTTTTTTGGGCAAAGTGGTTTTTTTCCCATGCTATTTTTAGATATGGTCAAGGGAACTATGGTTATGTTCTAATTCATAGTTAGGGGATTGGGGTTTCTCTCTCTCTCTCTCTCTCTCTCTCTCTCTCTCTCTATATATATATATATATATATATATTGTAACATTGAAAGGAACATAATGAAAATCAATCTGTTGTTCCCAATTTTTGGATCCAAGGAAAAATATCTATGTATATTTATTTTATGTTCTGACCATTGTATATTTTTTTATTTTAAGAATTCATTGGCAGGTAATTTTTGTACAGGGTTAAAACCTATATGTAAGTGGTTTAATTAATGGAAATAACTTATGAAAATTTGTTCTTTAGGTTATTTCCTTAGGTGAAAATGGGTTTTAATGTGTAAAACCCATACTAACATGGTGTATTTTGATCCACCTAATGATTTTGGCTAGGTGATCACTTTTTGTGTGATAAAAGATTGCCCCCAATGTATGAGTGTTAGGAGCACATCATATGATTGAAATACATTGTTGTTTTCTTTCACTAGACATAGGTGGTGGTCATCGAGAGAGAGAGAGAGAGAGAGAGAGAGAGTCATGGTTATAAGGATTTGAACAACAATAGGAGGAGGTGGTTACCACTCATCAAACAAGAATATCCAAGTGGGTGTACATGATCTCAATGAGGCACAGGAAATATACCCATTATTGTCAAGATAATTTGGTACAAAGAATAATGATGTGCCTAACAATGTGGCTCTAAGAAAAAAAATATATTTTACATCAATGTGCTAGCATCAATGGACCAGAAAGTGATACACTAAAATACATAGTCCTATATGAATATTCCTAGAACAAAAGGGCCAAGATTGATACAATGACTTATGTTGATCTAGGTACATATGAGCTAATTCCCCCATGCTAATGGGAGGGGGTGATCTCAATTGGAGAACTCCTGTTGAATAGAAAGGGGCTCTAAATATATAAATAAGCCAATTGAAGGGAGACTCATGCAATGGGATTTGTAATGACAAAAATCAAACAAGAAAAATCCACTAAACTAGATTTGAGTTTGGATCATGAATTTTTTAAGGACAGGAATGCAATAGACTTGATCCCAAAAAATGTTTCCCTTGTGATGCATTAAAGAATTACATATTAAGCTTGCATTTAACCATGAAATTACAAGTGCATAAAAGAAGAGGAAGAGAAGAATATCAAGTCACACATAGAAGACACAAGATTGATATCAAAGTTCGTCCAGGAGGGACTACGTCTCTGGGCCTTGCTCAAATTAGTGGGGAGGCCCTATTTTCACTAGATGGAAAAATAATGAAAGTACATCAAAGTCAAAATGATGACCTTATACCTCCAAAATTGAAGAAGCCCAAAAATTGCATATCTATGATGGAGAAACGGACAACAACGTTGAGTTCATGGCGTTGAGAAATGTTGAAACCATATAAAATTTGTCAAAAACTGACAAAGTGAAAATCTGGCCCCCTGGAGAAATTGCTCAGATCATGGTTCTAGCCCCCTCTCTGCACTGCTCATGGTTCCACCTGCATAGAAATGTGTGCCTGCTCCTGGCCTCCTCTTCAGCGCACTATGCAAAAAGGTTGAAATACTTTTGGTGGGCGGATTAATCAAGAAGTACCGTTGTAGATGGATTGGTAAAAGAGTCGAATTATAAGGAGGAAGTCAGGTGGTCAAACCCCGACCCCTCCATATTTAACACCCATTTCATTTTGGTTTTGAAACCGCATTAATATTTTTGGGGGTTGGGTCCGCATTGGGCGACCCGTCCCTTAACCTTTGCTAACTGCATCTGGATATACTCGTTGGAAATGGGCGATCCTTTTGGTGCATTGTTGTATTAAAGTGTGGAGACGCCTGGGAGGTGGGCCGACCAGGCTAACCGAGCAGGTTCAAGGCCCGCCACCTCCAGCGTAACAATTGTCGAGAGTTAAGGTGGTGGGTGTGGGCTGGGTCCACCAGAGGTGGCCCGCCCAACCCGCAACATTGTTTTGGGTTATAAATAAGTTGGGTTATGGTTGTTGGGGAGGGTGGCGGCGGGGGTCATGGACCGTCGGTCCAAATTTAAAATTTGTTTTTTATAATATAGTTGGTCGTTGGGGGGGTGGCGGGGTTGGTGGCCCGCCAGCACAAACATATATATTTTTTGTTTTTATTTAAATCTATGGTCATTTTTAAAATTCAGAAAATTGACTGAAGGAGTCAATTTAAGTAGGCCATAGATTCACCTGGAATCCGGTGGTCGGATTTTGTCCAAATTGCTGCCTCCTTAAGCCTGCCCAGTAACCCAAGTCAACCCTGAACTTTGATTGCTCCTAACTTTTGCATACGGGCTCGATTTGATGAACCGTTCACACCACCACGATCACAACGACAAGATCTTCGACATGAACCTAGTTCGAGCACAATCCAAGAACTTTGATTTTTGACCATTTCTAAGTCTTCTTGGACTTCTGCATGTGTTTGGAGCCACCTGGATCAATCCTCCCCACTGAGGAGCTTTTTGACCCCAAAATCATTTACATTTAGCACACTGTTTGTGTCCTTTTCAATCCACACTTTCAATCACCTGCACGCGAAACTGGTACATCATTTGCAATCATTCACACCACACATGACTTAACAACCCTTCCTTGCTAAGAGTTTATAGCACACACTCCTTGGCCAAGGATTACATAAAAAGTAATCAATACCTCAACTACTGATAAGGAAAGGCCAAAATATCATCGTTGCATTTTAAAGTGATGGGAAACACACCATCACTTTTACATTTACTTGCAATGTATGATTTACGATGGTGGCCATAACAAGGTACTACCTAAAAAAGACCAACTTATTAAAGCAGGCCACCGTGAATGGGGTGGATTCACTTGTTGAACATGTTCACCTTTCGACTCCTCTAGCGATGTTTCCAGAGCATGGAGCATCGGACACGTGGTTTGTTGGTGTCCCTCTTTGTTGCAATGACTACAATGATTCTTTTTCCTCCAAACTTTCGGGGTTGCCTTGGGGCGCTTTCCCCTGGTGTTCCTCCGATAAGTGTGCATGGAGCCTTGACTATCGCTTGACTATAAGGAATGAGTTTCATCATCTGTCATTAGCTGTTACTAGCTATATTGGATCTTTCTCCCATTACCTTTCTGGCGTATCCAAGTCCTACATGACACGGAAATTCCTCTACTTCGATGGGGTTTATGATGCCTTTGCCTTTGATGTCGAGGCCCTTTCCCTGATACCCCATTTTCTTCAATAGTTTGGATCCAATCCCTGTAGTATGTTTTTCAAAAGCAGCGAATTCATCATCATGAAAATCATATGAAATCGGAGAATCGCTTTTTACCTCTAGATAACTATGTTGTTGCTTTTCCAAAGCCTCATCCTTGGCTTGCAAATGACGTAGTAATCTTTGTTTTTCTTCCCTTTCGTCATGTAGAAGCCTCCTTAGCTCAACATTCTCTGCTTGGATGTGGTGGTTGATCTCCTCAAGTTCTTGAAGTCTTGCTACAGGGAGTGCCCTTTTCATTATGTCTGTTGGAATCCTTGATTCATTGCCAGAATCAGACCCCAAATCTATGGGTCCTCCTGTCGCGATCCCAAGGGCTGCAACCATCATTTCATCACCGGAATTAGACCCCATGTCAATGGGCTTACCTTGTGCAAATCCCGCAGTTGTGACCTTCTCATCTTGCTCTGACTCGGAAGTAAAATTATAAGTGCGGACACAAACACATTCCTTTATCCCAATAATGTGTCTAGCCACAATTGATACATTCTATGGAAGATTTCCTTAGGTTAGAACCAATTAAGAGGGCCTAACTCTTAGTACACTTATCATGTTCGATGATGTCCTTGCTTGCTTGCTCTAGCTATCTCTCGCTTCCTTCTTCAAGCACCTGAAACAAGTAAACAACAACAAACAACAACCGTGATAATAGAAAAATTGTAATTCAACCTACTTAACAAGTTAAGAAATATTAAGCCATGAATATGTAAGATGAAAAATCAGGTAGGAAATCAATCGATAGTGTCATATATATTGATATCAAGAAGATATTACAACCATTGTCTTGATGTTGCAGTTCTCCTTTGACAAGACCAGGTTCTCACACACTTCTACTAGCATTCCATGATGGAATCAATCAACAATAGTTTTAAGGCTATTCCCTTTAGGCTTCACTACAAACCAAATCACACTTCTCCCCCACACAACTAGATAGCTACAACTATGAATAGCTTTTTGTTTACTCCAAACCAAAATAGCACTTGCACACCAACATTAACACTAGCTTGTACTTGGGAAGAAGGGAGGTTTATATAGGATGAATAGATGGGAGATGGATCCTCTTCTCATGGGAGAAGGTCTTATCCCTTGAGGTAGGTCCATCATTATAGGGGAAAGGATCCCAAACTAACATCATCGACCCCATCTGGCCAAACCATTTACCAGACTTCTGTTACGAAGCTTCTAGAGATAGAAGCTTCAAC
The DNA here is from genome assembly GCA_031772625.1 of Pinus tabuliformis. Taxonomy (NCBI): domain Eukaryota; kingdom Viridiplantae; phylum Streptophyta; class Pinopsida; order Pinales; family Pinaceae; genus Pinus; species Pinus tabuliformis. Next base: position 22,893,696 of record CM062811.1, read on the forward strand.
TCTTAATTTAAAAAACTTTCCGTAATAGGACCGACATGACTGGAACACATCTCAGTCACTCCTGTCGGCGCTAGGGATAGTTCTAATCTCTACACATTGGTGCGGGGAAGACAAGGGCCATTAGTGCCGGTCTTGTAAACTAGGCAAAACAGAAGTTTTAGGGGAAATGATGCAAAAGGGAATTGATCTGCTCATGAAGAGGGACACAATGAGAGTTTCTTCATGAAGGGAAAGCATGTGGGGTTCACTATATAGGTCCTCCAGGATCAAGGAATGAGGAGTATAGGGACATTGACAAAATGTTGTGTAACAGATGCCCCCTAAATCGTGAAGGCTGAACTAGAGTGAGGGATGAAATTCTTTATGAATCAGTGCAGGGAACTGTAGTCTGTCGTTGAAAAACCTACAAACAAGCACAGATACATATACATAACTAAGAACTCTGTCAAATGATACATGAATCGTGGCATGGATGCAACCATCCAGAGAAATATCATTTAAATGGATCCAGGTATGGGCGCAGCCATCCATCAAAGAGGATCATAATGAAACCAAGGTATGGTCACAGCCATCCAATAATGAGAAGGATCACATTTGATAACTCATGGTATGGTCGTAGCCATCCATCTGAAAGAGACATGCATATCAACATAATCATGTCACATCACTTCGCAACTTGGAATTTTGTGATTTGAGTCCAGGGTCTTGCACTCCAACACAACCCCGTCAAAGTACAAATTCTAACATGTGAATAGATGTGTTGACGTCAAACATTATAGAAATTCGCTTGATTACCAGTCAATAATGTAAACTATTAACAAGCGCGAGAGAAACCACCAATAATGACAATGATCCTCAAGGTACTATCAGCACAATTCATGGAATGTGAACAGAGGAAATGAAAAGTCGAACACCCGTGAAATCACTCGATCAAAAGCCAATGATGTGAACTTGTCGTCGAGCGCAAAGAACTTGCCATTAGGGCATGCAAGCTCTAAGGTATTGGAAGGGAGTCTCTCGATCAACTTCCCCGATAATGAGCTGAAGTCGACGGGAAACAACCATGTTGAAGGAGGGCCATAATTTTTCCCACATCATCGACACAAGATGAAAGGACACAAAATGATTTTGGGCGATATAGAGAAACATGGGTAAGTGTAACTGCAGAAGGACAACTCTTGAACATATCGGCGACATAACTGGAAGTTTGGCAGTTGTTGGATCCATGGGACCGGTGGTCATGATGACGTGGCAGAGATCAAATGGACGGCAAAAATGAATGGCCCAAACCCAGGAAGGTCAATGATACATAGGAGGATATCCCAACCCGGCAGGAAGCAGAAAGTGTCATGTTCAAGAGTGAGCTGCCGACACAACTGATAGATTTCCAAATTTTCCCCCACCATTCCTGGCAGGTACCCCAATTATTTTTTTAATCACAAGCTTGAAGGGGATAGCATATGATTGCATTTTAATTTCATCCTTTGGACGAATCTGACCTAGTAAGTTTAACGAGCCCTAGGAAGGAGAAGCTTGTGTTCGTCATGATGACGAATCCAATGTCGTTTAATAGTTTAACGAGTCCGAAAAAGATGTAACTCAGTATCTTTTACATGTTTAGAGTTTGAAAAAGACACGTAAAAGAAAACTCCAAATGGTCCCTTTTTGTACGTTTGTGTCTCTCGAGCCCTAAAAGGTAGAAAACAATACTTGAGAGAACCGCTTGACCATTTCAGTCAAGGATTACCTTTTTCGTAAATAGTGCCTCCCAGCTAGAAAAAGGGGTAAACTTATATTGGGCGCACGATGCTTCATATCCGTTAACGAGTTTGAAATGACAAGGGCTCAGCCATATTTTCACTTTTAAAGGGTCGGAAAAGAGCTTGAAAGCAAACCCCCCATTTTATTTTCTTTTACGAGTCAAAAGGGAAAAACACTCAACAATCTTTTCATATGAGCTTAACGAGTCGAGAAAAGAGTTGAAACATGACTCGTCATCATCGTTGAACATCCATCACATGTCGCTGCACAAAAATGTAAAGTGTATTATCTAGTTGTTGAGGCAAAATAGGTTAAAATATTTACAAAAACCTGACATTTTCATGAAAAATGAATAAAAAGGAGAAAAGTAAATATATTTTTACCATTTACCATTTTACCTTGCTATGAAAATGTTTTGCTCACTTTTGCCCTAATTGTTCTGGAGAAAATTGCAGGAGATCTGGGAGGTCAATCGCCGAGCCGCCAATTACAGGTAAAAGCCGAAGCCCTGAGCTCAATTTTCATGTCCTTTATTTCTCTTTTTAACCATTTTTTTAGTTTTTTGAGGGGGTTTTGTAAAAACGTTTTCACCCTTAGTCGGCGTGACTTCTAGGCACAGAATCACGCCGACCGAGGTTGATTAACAAGGCCAATCGCACCGTCGGTGCAATTGTTTTTAAAATAGGCGCGTCAACGCAATGAATAGGGAAAAACCCTATTTCCCCAAAAAATTGCCATTAAAACTCAAATTTTATGGGCCAAGCATGATTGTTGACTCAAATTAATGGCTTTTGCAGGAAAGAATCACTGAAAATGGTGGACTAGAATGAACGGTAACATGAGGACATTGACACCCAGGTAATGAATGACCTAAATTTCCTGTAAGCTTTGAGGGCTTGCGGGCTCCTCAAATTCTTTCTCATGCCAGGGATGTGGGCCCAACCCGAGTTGCTTCGGTACTTGATTAGTCTTTGGGACATTAACTGAGAGATATTTGTCATTGGTGACCAATATGGGGACTAGTGAACTTGTATGGGTCACGACCGATTGGGGCAAGCATATCTTCATTTCTTGTTGAACACTGCCCTGAGGCCCTGAAATCCAAAAGTGGGAAGATAGAGATTTCCAGTGTTCAGGATCTGACACTGAGAGTGCTTCTGTTGACCATCAATAGAGTGGCGGGGTCTCAGGCGGAACATGAGACCAACAAGTTGAAGTTCCTTTATGCTATCGACTGTACAACTCCTACGATCTTCAACTAGGTCGAGGCCATGAAGACCAACATAAAGCGCTAGTTGTCCAAAGCTAAGGCAGGGAATCTGAAGCAATTTTGCTTCAGATTTGTGCTTGTGACCTTCTTCTTGGAATGGGTACCACTGTTCCAGTATCAACTGACTGAGGTAGATCCTCCTATGCCATGCGATCCGCAGATGTCCTGCTGGAGTCGTTTGATGCCCAGGATCACTGGGGGTCAACACATGTCATACCGACCTGCATTCTTTTCATGGTTACGACAACAGAAGATCATCATGGAGGACTGGCCATACAGTGGCACCGCCTTTCGTGGAGATCCAGATATGCCCTTACTAGATGGAGAGGATTTTGACGATGAAGGTAAAAAAATCAGCGTTTTAATTTTGAGATTTTTTAATTGTTTTTGGTATATACGTGCTTATAACATTTCTCTTGTTAATGAAGACGTTGGGCCAGAGAGGTTTTGCTGGGATGTCCCCAATATCTAGCCACATCCCCCGCCCTATTGATGTTGTCTTTCCTTATTAGGAAGGGAGTGACAATGAGGAGGAGATCACGAGGAACCTTGAGGGGTTGACTCGTGGCATCCCAGAGTATGCTTGGGTAGAAGACATTCCTCGTTGGTACCAAAGGCACATGGTGGGAGTCTCAGATCGGATTTGTCGACTGCTGACTCATGTTCCATGATCCATATCATGCTACCATGATCACGATGCTGATTAGTTCCTAGGTCTAGCACTTAGATTTTTTTAAGGCTTGTGTGCCAAGGATATATAAGGCCTATGAGCCGCCGAAGTTATTTTGGACACACATATTATTTTTTGGGGTTCTGATGTATCAAACATTATCACCATATATATATATATATATATATATATATATATATATATATATATGTTGTATTTTCTTTTCTACTATGGTACAAATGGTTTGTTTTATCTTTTCACATGTTTTGTAAATGTCTATCCAACACATGATTAACTAATGCATCTGTCAATGTATTCATGCGTCTAGGAATATGATGATATGTAATGTAATCAAAATGTCTTTCCAATAGATAGATATGGAGATACATTCTCAATATTTGAGTGTTTTTGACGGAATATTGCTCGTTGAGTTAAAGGATGACAAGTTGTGAATCCAGGTTGACAACCAACTCTCTAATGTCAAGAGCAATGGCTTCTGACAACAATTTGATGATCGCACTATATTCAACAATGTTGTTAGTTGTGTGACCTAGACAGATACCTTGAAGGTAATTCAACTCACTATTAGGGTCATAAATAGCCCATGCTGCGGATGATAGGTTCCGAGTACTACCTCAAGCACCATCAGCAAAACCAATGTGGGGAGTCGTAGACATCTACAAAGCAAGAAAAGCATAGTAAATAGGAAAGTTGTTTGAAAACTAACACACAAAACCAAACTGCACAAAAATGAATGACACACTAATGTACACAAGTAACCATGCAAGATGGCCTAAGCATAGTACTTCTTGAGGTAAAACTGGTTTCAGGGCTTATCAAGAGGATTTCCTTCATAATCAATAAGCTCATAGGCTCCTTTCTACAAAACGCGTTTCACAACGTAGGGCCCATGCCGCATGGGTTCAAACTTGCCTGCCCCCAGCTTATTGTTAGCTTGGTCGTATAGTAAGACCAAATCACCCTCAAAGAACGCGTGAGGGGAGACCAACTAATCGAAATGGGATTTGACTTGTTTCTTGTGTGCTTCGATGACCAAGGTGGTGAGACGGCGAGTCTCATCCAGTTTTTCTAAGTATAAGAGGCATTCCTCGTGAGGTGACGTTTTGGGAGGAGTTCAATAGCTAACTTGAGTCAAGGAATTTCTCATTTGATCGATAATGTTGCTTCCAAACCATAGATCAGCTGGAATGGTGTGAAACCAGTTACGTCTTTAGTTGAGGTTCAGTAGGCCCATAGACCTGAAAAGAGCATGAGAAGCCAATTTGACTTGTGCATGCCAATAGTATGCTAAAGCATTGTGACCAAGACTTTGTTCACAGCTTCAACTTGGCCGTTGGCCTGAGGGTAATTTGGGGTCAAGCCATCATGGCACAAGCCCAATGCAGATCATAGCTCAACCATCATGTAATCTCTGAAATGGGAGCCATGGTATGTGACAATGGCTTGAGGTACGCCGAACTTGGAAATAACATGGTTGAAAAGGAATTGAGTCGTCATCTTATCGTCTGCAGAGCATGTAAGCATCGCTTCAGCCCATTTGGTGAAATAATCCATAGCGACAATAATATATCCATGCCCCCTAACTGAACAAGGATTACATGTCATATAATCGATGCCCCATTTGGTAAAAGGACCAACGGTAATGACAGGGTGTAGGTGAGCGGGTGGGGCATGCATCTTGCATTGGTAAATTTGGCATTCGTGGCACTTGTGAACAACAAGAATGCAGTCCTTGAAGATAGGAAGCTAGAAATAACCAGCGCGAAGGATTTTTTGAGCGGTAGCGTAACCAGACATATGACCACCACAAGCCCCGGAGTGGGAATCATTGAGAACTCTTTCATCTTCCTTGATCGTAAGGCATCGACGAAGAACTGAAGACACCAACACAATATAAAGTATCGCCAATAATACGGTAGGGTTGGGAGTGATGCCGAATCCTTCGGCGATCATCTTTAGTCAACGTAGATCGAAACATGGACGTTTGGAGATACACGATATCACCGTACCATGGATCAAGGGTGCTAATCAGAAATAGGGACTCATGTGGAAGTTGTTCATCTGCACCAGCAGGAAGAGACATAGAGGGAAGGGAACAAATCAATTTGGTGAAAACGAGTGACTTCTTAGATTTGGTAGTGGTAAATACCAAATCAAATTCTTGCAGGATCACAATCCATTTAGAATATTTTCCCCCCAGCAACTGATGAGTCAGGCTATAGGTCATGGGGTTGCATTCAGAAATCACTGTAGTCATGTGCAAAAGGATATAGTGTTGAAAGTGTTGAACAACCTAGAAGGCAACCAAATCTAACTTCTCGACATGTGTGTAATGCATTTCAATGTCGAGGATATTTCGACTAAGGTAGTAGATCACATGTTCGTTGCCTTCGTCGTCATCTTGGACTAAGACCATAGCAATGGTGCTAAGGGTTTGCGGTTAGGTAAAGGAAGTAATCTCGATCATAATCTGGTAGGTGCAACAGAGGAGCATTTATGAGGATGGCCTTGAGATAATCAAAAGATTTTTGGGCCACCTTGTCCCATACAAAGGGCGTTCCTTGTTTTAGCAACCGGGCAAATCCTATGGCTAACCCGACATAATTGGGTATAAAATGATGGAGAAAGTTGGCCTTTCCTTGTAGGCTCTGGAGTTGGTGCAATGACTTTTAGTGGATTAAGGTGAATATTTTCCTTGGAAACGATGAAGCCGAGGAGTCATCCGGATTCTACGCAGAAAACACATTTGTGTGGGTTTAATCGAATGTTATAGTGTTTATAGCGTAGAAAAATCTGCCGAAGATGGTCTGGGTGATCTTGGAGCCTACGAGAATGAGTGGGAAGGTCATCCAAGTAAGGCTGGACATTGTTGTGAATATCACAAAACGCATAGGACATTTCCCTATGAAACGTAGCCCTAACATTTTTGAGGCCGAAAGGGAGATTTTTGTACGTGAATGTACACCACAGATAGATAAAAGTTGTCTTTTCTTGATTGGTTGGTGCGATGTTGATCTGGTCGTAACCAGAAAAACCATCCATAAAGGAAAATATCTCACTCCTGGTGCATTCATCAATGATTTGATCAATGAAGGGAGTGGGATAGTTATCTTTAGGACAGGACGATTGAGATCTCGATAATTAATGAAAACGCGGATTGTGCCCTATTTTTTAGTCACTGGGACAATATTGGACACCCAGTCTGTAAGGGGGATGGGATAGATGAACCCAGCTTTGAGAAGTTTTTCAACTTCACCCTTAATAGCGGCGGCCTTCCTAGGGTGCATTGGGCGAACCCGTTGACGAACGGGCTTCACAAGCAGATAAGTTGGTATTTTGTGCACTACAATGCTAGGATCAATGCCGAGAATTTCTTCATAGGACCATGAAAACACATCACCGAATTCCTGAAATAGACGAGTATATGTCTTGATCTCATCTGAAGAACAAGATACCCCAATATGAACGTGTTCAACGATACCAAGTTTGATAGAAATATCAATCGACATCGTTTGGGTAATATTACCAAAATTTCTTTCAGACCATACTTCGTGAGTGATGATCGGTCGCGGAAATGGAGAAGAGGACTCTTCGAAAACAGTAGACGAGGCAGGAACGAGGAGTGATGATTAGTATCGATCCAAGGTGGTTCCTCGAGAGACATGACTTCCATGATACCTTCATCAGCAAGGAAGGTCTCGTTTAAGGGATCAGTCAATTCCAAAGTGCCAAGCCACAGGGATTGAGAGTATGTACTGAGAGAGGTATTTGACATGAAAGAATCAAAGGATGCAAAACTCAAAGCTAAAACAATTTCCACATAATTGACTTCAACGGGACTAAGTGACATAATCTCGCCCTAGGTGTCAACAAGATTTGGTGAAGGTATGACCCAATGATCAAATTTAACCGAGATCAAGTTGACAGAGGCAACATGAGGAGGTGGGAGTGGAAAAATTCCCATTAAGGAAGAATCTTTGAAAATACCTGCCCCCACACTCTCATAGGGGGCACTAGTGTGCTTGACATACATAACATTGCCATCTGAGGAGGAAGAGGCAAAGAAAGACAGCTGGTCGATAGTGACAATCTTCCCTTGACGGGGAAAATGAATCACGCGAAATAAAGAGGAGGCCACGACATGCATGGCATGGGTCCAGCTTTAGCCGAGTAGAAGATTATAATTGAGATCAGCGTCAACAATTTCTAACTCAAATTGCACTGTCTTGCTTTCTAGAGTGATGGCAAGGTTAGGTAAGACACTGAAGGGTCATGAATCCTGGCCATCGAAAGCTTCCAAAGTGTTGGAGATAGGTTCAAAGCAGGAGAACCAATAGCCTTCCAACATGTGGTCGACATGATGCAGGTGGAGGCACCTTCATCGATGACAATGCGGTGGATGGTCTTCTCATTGATGATTACCTGAATGAGAAAGGAAATCTGATGAGGGATACACGGAACATGGTTTTCTAGATCAAAACATATCAAATTGGAATCGGTGGGATCGATACCCTCGATAGCTAACAACAAAGATTTCTGCTGCAATGGGCAGCTTTGGAGCACCTCAAGAGCCGACATGGCTGATAGTGCCTGAGCCAAATCCTCAACAATATTGTAGTGTTGAGCAAATCGAGCATTGGGATTATACGAGGATTTCTGCAACACACCTCGAGAGGGTGGCCGTATAGTGGAATCAGGGTTAGGGTGCTCAATATGAAGAGGGCCAAAACTCGAGGTTGAAGAAGAAGGTGCGGTTTCTTTCTCTTTCCCAGCTGTTGAAGTAGGAGTTTGATAATCTTTCGATCTAGTAGCCACATTAATAGGCGTACTCATCATGAACACTTGAGATCCGAAGGAAGCAGATTGGGGTTGGTCTACCATTTGGGTTTGTTGAGATGGAAATGACTCTTTGAGAACAGCCATGGTCCCTTTGAGCAAGCGAAGAACTTCAGCTCATCGCGGAAAATACTTAGTGTAGTGATCTTCCTCGCAAATCAGGCAAGGATACTTAGGTTTCCATTGCGAATATTCGCCAGCAGACGATTTGGGAGGACCCTATTTTGGGGCATCGGCTTTACCCTTGCCTTTGCCTTTCTTCTTTCCTTTCGAGGATTTGTTTGCTGCAATAAACTAGACATCATGGACCTTTGAGGTTTTACCAGGGCCAGGTGGATTCTGGGATGAACTATTAGGAACAAAATTTGAGACCGACTTCTGTTTCAAAGAAGATTTAGTAAGGGTTTGGGATACTGAACCAATAAGTCCATCGACGGGAGGTACAACTTGTGACTTTGATGCTGCAGGATCGGATGATGGCTGCGGAGTATTGGGTAATAACTCATACAAAGTGCCAGTTTGAGAGTAAAATAGATCCAATTACTGAGCACGAGCGATGGCTTCCTCTTTAGTAACGCATCCATGTCTACATCTCCATTCACGGATGTGATCAGAGATGTGTGTCGTAGTATCTTGCTTAAGCGATGTGAGCAAATAGGTGCCAATTTCATCGCAAACTAGCAGCTGAAAATGCATGAGGAAATCCATGGCTAAAGAGTTAAAGTCGTGGTAAGTACTTCGAGGCAGCTCGATGTACCACTTAGCTGCAATGCTTGTGAGGGTTCGTTACAAAAGATGAAGACGAATGGAATCGTCAACGTACGAGTTCGACAAGCAGCAGAGGTGATATGTCATCACATGGGCCTGAGGATCTTCTTTAGCTTTCCCATCGAACTTTGGACAATCGCTTAGTATCTTGGATAGCACCAGATGCCAATATGGCGAATGAAGGATTGGATCATTCGTAAGGCAAGATACATCAGGCAACTCGAGTGTAGCCAAGAATGTCAATTGGGTGTTAAAAGGCATGGGGGTTTGATAAGTGGGTCCGAACAGAGGATCCCATCCCTGCTGGTAAGGATTTTGGCCCCACAGTGGGGGATTTTGGCCATATGGCATCTGAAGCTACCCCCATTGTGGATTGCCTTGACCATAGGGAGGATTTTGACCTTGAATACCTTGGAACTATCTGACCATAGGTTTCTAATAAGAAACATATGGGTTAAAAGGTTGTTGATCCTGTTGACCTTGGATATATGGATGATGAACCTGTTGCCCCTAAACAAGAGGATTTTTGACTTGTTGTCCTTGGGCATAAGGTTGATACACTTGTTGCCCTTGGACATAGGATTTTGTACCTGCTACCCTTGACCAAAAGGATTTTGAACCTGGTGACCTAGGGCATTAGGGTTTTGTACCTGATGCCCTTGGTCGACAGGATTCTGGACCTGTTGACCTAAGACAGTAGGATTTTGAGCCTGCTGTTGTAGGACTTGACCTTGACCCTACCCTTGCAAGGGTTGACCCTGCTAATATGTATACAGGGGTTGTTGCTACCCTAGTTGGTTTTTTTGTTGCAAGGGTTGACCTTGTGGTTGCAAAATTTGTCCCTGAGGCTACAGAGGTTGGCCCTGCGAGGACATGGGCTAGGAGGTGTGCGGAGCATATTGCATCTGCTGCTGCACGGTTTGCTGCAACTATTGCAAGGGTTGACCTTGCAGTTGTTGCAGTTGACCTTTCTGCAGGATCATTTGCCCTTGTGGTTGCACGGAGAGCCCTTGCTACAACAAAGGTTTCCCTCACGGTAAAAAAGGATGCCCTTGTTGTTGTAGAGGTTGTCCTTTCTGTTGCAAGGGTACTTGAACAATACCCGAGAAATTTCTGAATTGAATCTAACCATAGCCAAGCTGAATGTACTGGCTAGATTGGAGGGTGTAACGTTGATTAACCATTCCTTGAGAACCATATGGAACGTAAGGAGTTTGGTATTGGACCTGAGCCCCATAGGGTTGTTGATACTAAACATTTCTCGATCCAGATGGACCAACAAGATTCTGAACCTGTTGGTACTGGACATTGCTTGATCCAATAGGATCAACAGGGTTGTGAATAATACCAAAAGAAGGTTGGTTCATACCAAGCATGTGAGCTTGTGAGCCACTCACATTGGTGGCACCTGACACCATAGAAACATTTAGGTTTTCCCCCCAGGTGGTGGCACAGCCTGGCCACTGACTAGAGGGATGGAGGAACTGACAGAGACATTCTTCGAAACTGTCGGTTGTGTCTGACGAGTAACTGGGATTGACGATACAAGGGTATTTGGAATGGTGGGTTGCACCAGGACTGAAGTAACAACCTATTGGGAATTCATGTTCAAAACGAACAGACCTGACATAAGCATGGCACCTAATGCCCAAATAGGGTTATGGTAAAGTGATGAGGCACTAGCTGTACCTCAAACCAGCTGCACGAAGGACACATAGTTAGGTGGCAAACTGCCAGGAATACCCTCTGAATAGGGGAAACCCTTGGGAGGAAAAGGTAGCTCTTCCCCCTCAATAATGTGTGGAGTAGAAACTTTAGACTCTTCCGGAGAGGTGACTGGAGCATCGCCTTCGGGTTCCATGTCTAGAAACAAATGATGACGAATGGCTGAAGAATTACGAGGGGATGGTTCCAAAGGAACACCCAGCTGATCGTACAGACTGTAAGGATGTTGTGGTGATACCACAACAGGGTCAAACAGAGGATTCAGAGGATAGATAACTAGTCCAAGTTGATTGTTAGTGGTCAGCGAGTTCTCGGGAGTTTGAATGGGATTGTCCAGAGATTCCAGGCTAATTTCAGTAGATGACCCAGTATCAAAAGTAGGTGGAGGATGAGATGACAAAGGTTGAATGCTCAGAACAATTCCAAGTTCAACACCTTGGTCCTCGAGTGACTTTGGTAACTTAGGAAATTACTCCTCAGACAATCTTTCAGATGGAGGAGAGGAAGAGGAACTGGGTGAACCAGATGGTTCAGCCATGATGACCTTGTCTTAGTCGACAAAAAAATTAACTTCAAGGCTTTAAAATGTTCTTTTAAGGGAAACTCATGATTTGGTCTTCAAAAAGACTAACAGGGTGATTTTGGATCATGGGAAATCAATTATTAAGACGCATAAAATACTGGTGCTCTTTCATTTTTTAAGAGTCAAGAAGGAAACAAAGATGACTCTATTGCTTTCGATTGGAAATGAGCTCGAAAGGACAAGTGCTCGAATGATATTTTAAGTTTAATGAGTCGAAAAGATCAAATTATTTCTCTGGATGATCTAGGTAAATAGGATTACCAGACAACCGTGAACTGCAGAATACCTCCCAGTGAACTAAGAAGTACGAGCAGGCAATCTCCTCGAATGATGTGTTCAGTGTATCACGTTTGCAAGGCGGCCGACTCGGATTCCTAAGGATAAAGGATTTCAGCCTAGAGGGGCCTCCCATTATATACTTGACAGTATGAGGAGCACAAATCCGTACTAGTGTTGTCTAATGCCGAAACTGACGACAGCTGCAAGGTTTAAAGATGCTGGAACACATCTCTAGCCTAGACCTTCTAGATATAATCGTTAAATTTCAAATGCTCCTTAGGTTAATTGAATTCATTTTAAAGTTTATCTTGTGTTATTTTTTAGTTTTTAGGTATTAGCGATGCGACTTGAAAAAACTTGAATGCAACTAAATGAGACAAGACCCTTCCAATTCGATGAAATGCCTACACTAGAGAGGGTAGAAACTACTCAATCAAGTGCAAACAAACAAGCAACTGAAAGCGAAATGATCTTTCATTACCTTACTTTTTCGAAAAATAAACTAATGAAAAATGCATTTCAATTCCTAATTTCCTGTCAAGCACATACTAACAGTCCTTTAGAAAGAAAAATAGTTCTTTTCCTTTTCCAAATGCCAATGCAATTCTAGTCTTTTAATGATGCAAGATATCGTAGCATAATGATGCAACAAACTAGAATTTCATACTTTTTCAAGAAACAACGAAATAAACTTTTCGCATACAATTCTTTGATGAAAATTTTTTCGAGACAATAAGCTCTTCAAGTAGACGAAAACATGAAAAGAGAAGCTCATTCAGACTAATGAAACATTGAATTTACCAACAACAAGACAATCAACGTAATCCATGCTGGAAAAGAAACATTTAGACAAGCAAAAGAAAACTTTTTCAAACTTGTGTAATAGAGGTCAAAGACGTAAAAGGACTGAAAACGAAATGCAAGGAGTAATTACACCTACAACCCGACTTACTAAGTTCACAAATAGCTGAATGGACGACAAACTAGATGCCCTAGTGTCACTGACCACCCAATGACTCAAGCAATCAAGCAGAAAGATGATAAGCCAACAAGAGAACAAAGCCAAATTAAAAGAAGCTTTCTAGTTAGGGAGAAAATGATCCAAAAGGCTTACGGGGTCAAAATCACAAGAGCAGAACACACTGGCCAAGATTGGGGTCAAACCCTAATCTTCACTTACAGGCATCAGCGTGACTACCTAACTGACAACAATTGCCAGAGGCTGGTCGGCATGACTATTCCTCAGCATATCGCGTTGATCGACATGAATGTCAGTGGATTAAGCGTGCTAATCAAGGGAGCTAAGAAAAAATTAAAAAAATTGAAACAGAGACCAGATCTGCTACTATGAATTTTAAACTCAGGCCAATAAGCAGGAGAAAATAAACAGAACCAAAGGCAAAAGTGGAACTAGAAAAATTCTCATGAAATCATGAAATCCTAGACAAACAAAAGGAATGGGATCCCCAGTGGAGTCGCCAATTTGTGGTGAAGTAAAATTATAAGTGCGGACACAAACAAATTCCTCTAGCCCAATAATGGGTTTAGCCACAATTGATACATTCTATGGAAGATTTCCTTAGGTTAGAACCAATTAAGAGGGCCTACCTCTTAGTACGTTTATCCTGTTCGATGATGTCCTTGCTTGCTCGCTCCAACTATCTCTCACTTCCTTCCTTAAGCACCTGAAACAAGTAAACAACAGCAAACAACAATCGTGATAATAGACAAATTGTAATTCAACCTACTTAACCAGTAAAGAAACATTAAGCCATGAATATGTAAGATGACAAATCATGTAGGAAATCAATTGATAGTTGCATATATATTGATATCAAGAAGAGATTACAACCATTGTCTTGACGTTGCGGTTCTCCCCTAAAAAGACCAGGTTCCCACACACTTCTGCTAGCATTCCACGATGGCCTCAATTAACAATATTTTTAAGGCTCTTCCCTTTAGGCTTCACTCCAAACCAAATCACACTCCTCCCTCACACAACTAGATAGCTACAACTATGAATAACTTGTTGTTTAATCCAAACCAAAATAGCACTAGCACACCAACATTAACACTAGCTTGTGCTTGGGAAGAAGGGAGGTTAATATAGGATGAATGGATGGGAGATGGATCCTCTTCTCATGGGAGAAGGTCTTATCCCTTGAGGTAGGTCCATCATTATAGGGGAAAGGAGCCCAAACTAACATCCTCAACCCCCATCCGGCCAAACCATTTGCCAGACTTCCGTTACGAAGCTTCTAGAACTGGAAGCTTTAGCTCTTAATTTAAAAAACTTTCCATAACAGGACTGGTGCAAATGGAACATAGCTCAATCGCTCTGGTCGGAGCTAGGGATAGTGCTAATCTCTACACATCGGTGCAGTGACGACAAGGGCCATTAGCGCTGGTCTTGTAAACTGGGCAAAACGGAAGTTTTAGGGGAAATGGTGCAAAAGGGAATTGATCTGCTCATGAAGAGGGACACAATGGGAGTTTCTTCATGAAGGGAAAGCATGTAGGTTCACTATAGAGGTCCTCTAGGATCAAGGAACGGGGAGTATAGGGACAGTGAAAAACTGTTGTGTAATAGGCTACCTTGGGGCTCTTTCCCCTGGTGTTCCTCTGATAAGTGTGCATGGAGGCCTCACTATCGCTAGACTATGAGGAAGGAGTTTCATTGTCTGTTGTTGGCTGGTTACTAGATATATTGGAGCTTTCTCCCATTCCCTTTCTGGCACATCCAAGTCTTGCATGACGTGGAAATCCCTCGACTTTGATGGGGTTTACGATGCCTTGGCCTTTGACGCCGAGGCCCTTTCCCTGATACCCCATCTTCTTCAATAGTTTGGATCCAAACCCTGTAGTATGTTTTTCAAAAGCGGTGAATTCATTATCATGAAAATCATATGAAATCGAAGAATCAATTTTTACATCTAGATAGCTATGATGTCGCTTTTCCAAGGCCTCATCCTTGGCTTGCAACTGGCGTAGCAATCTTTTTTTTTCTTCCCTTGCCTCTTGTAGAAGCCTCCTTAGCTCAACATTCTCTGTTTGGATGCGGTGGTTGATCTCCTCAAGTTCTTGGAGTCCTGCTGCGAGGAGTGGCCTTTTTGTTATGTCTGTTGGAATCCTTGATTCATTGCCGGAATCAGACCCCAAATATATGGGTCCTCCTCCCATGATCCCAAGGGCTACAACCATCATTTCATTGCCAGAATCGGACCCCAATGGGCTTACCTCGTGCAAATCCCACAGTTGTGACCTTCTCATCTTCCTCTCACTCAGAATCTTGGTTTTTCTGCACAGTGGTGATGGCCTTCTACTTCCCCTTTCTATCATTCCTTTCAGGTCTCAGCTCAGGGTGCAGCTTCCAACAATTTTCTTCATCATGCCCCTCTTTCTCACGATGTGTACAAGAGGGATTTGCTCCCTTTCCCTTTGGGTGGTCATCTCGTCCATGTGTTCCCCTGTTTTCTAGATAAATGGCCTTTACACTGGCTGAGTCAATGGTAGTAGGTTCAAACAATAATAATGAATGTCTAATGTAACTATGTAATGATCCAATATACTTAGTTACTACTTCAGGTGAGTCAAGTGCAATGCCCAAATTAAGTGCTTGTTTTCTAAACTCCTCGGTAAAGCTCTGAACATCCTGACCTCTGCCTTGCCTTAAGTATTGCCAATCCATTAAGGCTTTTTGCTTATAATCCAACGGATAAAAATTTTCTTTTAATGCATAAATGAAACTAGGCCATGAAGAAAGAAGGTTACCCACACTCTTACTTCTTCACAATTTCCTCTCCCACCAGATGAGAGAGGTGCCTCTCAGTCGAAGAGAGGCCAACTGAATCTTTTCCTCGTCCTCTTCGATCTGTTGAATCTTGCAGTGGATCTCAATTTGCCTAATCCAGTTATTAAGATTTTCTGCATTACTTTCACCGTTATACATGTGAAGGTGCACCCCTTGAATTTCTATGATGATGGTGATGAGAGGAAGAAGAACTTTCACTCATGGAAGGAGAAGGAGGGGGTTCTTCTCCACCATTTCCATGCATTGAACCTTGTTCTTCTACCTTTTTCCCTTCTGCTTTCTCCAGCCTCGAAAGAAACTGACCGACATTTACTGCCATTGTATAGAAGGTTTTGCAGAAATTGAGCTCCTCTTCATAACGAGCCTCTTCATCTACCACGCTCCTCCTTCGACGTGCATGCCCTGCTTCGAGACCGAAAGAATTTGGTTTCCCTTCGCCTCTTCGGAGCCTGTTTCTTGTTAGCATACAAACATGCAATTCACATCTACAAAGACCAGCTCTGATACCACTTGATCCCCAAAAATATTTTCCTTGTGATGCATTAAAGAATTACATATTAAGCTTACATTCAACCATGAAATTACAAGTACATAAAAGAAGAGGAAGAGAAGAATAGCAAGTCACGCATAGAAGACACAGGATTGATATCAGAGTTCGTCCATGAGGGACTACGTCTTTGGGACCTACTCGAATTAGTGGAGAGGCCCTATTTTCATTATATGGAAAAATAATGAAAGTACATCAAAAGTCAAAATGATGACCTTATACCTCCAAAATTGAAGAAGCCCAAAAATCGCAGATCTCTTATGGAGAAACAGACAACATTGTTGAGTTCGTGGCATCAAGAAATGCTGAAACCATATAAAATTTGTCGAAAACTCACAAAGTGAAAATCTGGCCCCTTGGAGAAATTGCTCAGATCATGGTTCTGGCCCCCTATCTTCACTGCTCATGGTTCCACCTACATAGAAATGCATGCCCGCTCCTAGCCTCCTCTCTGGCGCACTGTGCAAAAAGGTTGAAATACTTTTGGTGGGCATATTAATCAAGAAGTACCAGTGTAGACGGATTGGTAAAATAGTCGAATTATAAGGAGGAGGTCGAGTGGTCAAACCCCGACCACTCCATATTTAACACCCATTTCGTTTTGGTTTTGAAACCGCATTAATATTTTTGGGGGTCGGGTCCACATTGGGTGGCCTAACCCTTAACCTCCACTGATCGCATCCGGATATGCTCGTTGGAAATGGGCAGCCGTTTTGGTGCGTTGTTGTATTAAGGTGTGGAGGCGCTCGAGAGGTGGGCCGACCAGGCTGGTCGGGCAGGTTCAAGCCCCGCCGCCTCTGATGTAACAGCTGTCGAGAGCTAAGGTGGTGGGTGAGGGCCGGGTCCACCAGAGGTGGCCCACCCAACCTGCAACATTGTTTTGGGTTATAAATAAGTTGGGGTATGGTTGTTGGGGGCCGACGGGGGTCATAGCCCACCGACCCAAATTTAAATTTTTTTTATATATAATTTAGTTGGTCGTTGGGGGAGGTGGTGGGGTTGGTGGTCTGCCACCCCAAACATATATATTTTTTGTTTTTATTTAAATCTATGGTCATTTTGAAAATTCGGAAAATTGACTGAAGGAGTCAATTTAAGTAGGCCACAAATTCACCCGGAATCTGGCCCAGGTTGGCCGGAATCCGATGGCCAGATTTTTTTCAAATTACTGACTCCTTAGGCCTTCTAGTCACCCAAGTCAACCCTGAAATTTGACTGCTCCTAACTTTCGTATACAGGTTCGGTTTCACGAACTGTTCACACCACCGTGATCATGACGATGAGATATTCAACATGAACCTAGTTCGAGCACAATCCAAGCACTTTTATTTTTTACCCTTTCTGATTCCTCTTAGACTTTTGCATGTGTCTGGAACCACCTGGATCAAGACTGCATGAAGGGAAAGCTACTCCAGGGGTTTGGGAACATCTCACACATTTCTGGTGAATAATGGTACAAATTGCTGAAGCATTAGACCACGAAGTGAACGATTCTTGATCGTGTGATAATGAGTTGAATTCAAGCATGTGATAAACAACTAAGTGAAAGGACATTGAGGTCCCCCTTTGCTTGATATAAGGCACCCAACAATGAGGAGAATGGATGCAAGGTATATCAACCTCCAGGCCACACCCCTTGAATACATGTGTTGAATTGATAGAGAAAGGCCCACCAAAGCTAATTCAGTGAGGATTCCTCAACAAAGGCATGACATACATAAGCTGTGTGACTAACAAAGACTAACATCAATGTGGGAAACAAGTCTAATGGGTGGAATTAGTACTTCCCTTGTTAGAGCATAACATGAAATGTGACTTAGCAGTGATTGAAAACATTCCACGTGGAATGGTCAATTAATTAGATAGAGGTTTTTCAAAGATGGATCAATATAGAAATGGTGCATAATGGTGACTCATATTTGATGTTGTAAATAAGGGTGAATCAATAATTCTTCCAGCAATTGAACCAAGTACAACTGGTACAAGGCCCTCTTAATTTAAACCAAGAGGTTATAATAGGGGGAAGTCTAGGGTACATGGGTTGTCATCATGAAAATGAGAAAAGAAAGTGGTGTTGGTTCTGATATGAAGACAAATTGAACTCCCAATCCAAAGGGGGTTGAATAACATGGGCATTGAAATACATAATGAGAAATGGTGTTGGAGTGCTCAAGTGAGGAAGGTTCTAACACTTGATAGATGGAAAATGAAAAAAATGGATGGTTTGATCCATCTATCAAAGTGTGGGGGTCCCTCAGGTGATTTCCACTGAATGATAAGAAAATGCAATGAATGGGATGATGTTTCTTAGATGAAAAATTATGCAAAAGATGGGTCCAAAGGAGGCCCGATACACATGAATACGGGTGTTTCAATCATGGTGAAATTCTGCACATGAGTCAACATGTACAAAGACGATGTGGTGTTAGAGTAAGAGTGACAAATATGAAGAAATTTGATTTACAAATCTAATACAGATCTAGCCTAGTTCCAATTATAAGTGGCTATGCCAAACAAATTAGATGATCATCATGATGTATCTATATATGTTTTAGATCAATTTGATATTTTTAAATTTACCAAGTATTATATATAATCTAAAAAGTACTAATGAGCTTCAAAAATGACATCCTTTTATACCATCCTTCCCCTACTTTTAACATCTTTCTGCTTACCTAGACCTTATATTAATTGATTATTTTGTAGGATTTAGACTTAATATGTTTCCATTACATTTCTTTAGTATTTTACATCAATTCATGATTAAACATTAGAAATATAAAATATTTTTATTTAGCTTTGAGTTAATTTGCAAAGGTGACATGCTAGACAGGTTGTTGTGCAAGTCATAGTATCACCACAAGGTGTATCTTGGTTGCAGTTGTTGCAACTCAAAAAATACAGTTGTTGCAACTCCTGATCATTGTTACTGTTTTTATAACTCCCCTTGTTGCAACTATAGTCACTGTCTAGTTTCTATAACTCTAACTATTGCACATTGCTACAACTTTGACTACATTGCTGCAATACCAATAGTTTTAAGGAAGTCAACTTGTGATATTATTTACGGGAAAATTAATATGAATTTGAAAATTCTAAAACATGGGTTTTTTTGAAGAATGAACCAAATTGAGTAACTTGTGAGAATATTTCGAAAAATGAGCATGATTTTGGAGATATCGTCATTTTTTATAAAGTCCTAAAACCCAAATTTATTATTATGGTCATTTCTAAACTTGCCCATTTTAGCAGAAACGGCCAAATATGCATTCTTCCTTTATCAACAATCCAACAAATCATTGATAAATGTGTCTTAAATAAGAAAAAATGCAAGACACATTAGTTGGGAAAATATTTCCATTTAAAGGATTTACTTAACACTATTGTAACAATTTATTTTTATAAATTATTCTTGCATGTATAAAGACAATAGGATATCAATATGTGTGTGGATGGGGGACAGTTAGATCAATGTCCAAATTATGATAAAATAATTCATTGTTGAGATTTTATTTTTTAATATTTGTTTTATGAATTTCATGTGTGCAGTTTAGTGTAGTAATCTTCCTTTGCATTGATTTATTTTAATTAGCTTAATTAATTCCCTCCACAAAAGTAATCATTGATACAAAAATTGTAAACCAAACCAATGAAAATAGAAAGTGTGATCTATCTATATATATATATATATATATATATATATATATATATATATATATATATATATATATCGTGCACGGTAACTTGCAAGTTCCATAAGAACCTTGATTTGATAATTGAATGCACAATGTCTTAGTTCTCTTTCTAAGTAATTAAAAAGTAATTAAAATGCATGTAATCTTTAGTGTCATTGCTAGGGATTTACCAAAGGCACATTTTTATTGCATTTGTTAGAATTCCACATTTTTTCATGCATAAGAGATTACATTCTTTTGCTGCTTTTAGAGTGCACAATATATGTCATTTAGATACATAGTTTGAATTGTAGGTAATTTTTGTGGTGCAATAAGAGTCACCCATTGTACTAACCTCTCTTTTGCAAGAAGCATGGAAGAAATAAAATAAAATCGTTTATGAAAGAAGAGGAGCCAAGGGGATTTCAAAACATTCAAGCTTGAGGTATGAGATGCATATGAATTTCGTGGATTTGGTAGCTTTGCAAATCACAATTTTTTTAATAGAAAATTCTTCATTTTTTCATTCTCCCCACTCCTCCCTCCCTCTGACACCTAGTCTCTTTATTTTGGGGAAATATACACTAAATCAATGGATCAATGTTTAAGTAATTAATGGTTGGTAATAGTACTTGATTCTTCTTGGTAAAGTTTCATTGCATGTCTCATCTCCTCCATTTTCTTGGTAAAAGGATGTTGTAGGATTGACATTAGTACATCTTGTAACTAGACCATTCTTCTATAGAAATTATGAGCACCGTGGTTGGGTACCTAAGTGTCTCGATAAATGGAAATGTGTATGTAGGATGACCAATGATTCAATGCTTACATCAAGGTTGACGTTTGGCCCTGGAATAAAATAGGTTCCCAGTAAAACTATACCAATATACCAATGCTTGGAAAAAAGGTACAATTGGTTCTCAATTGGTATATTTCTCCTAATCATAGCCTTCCAAGTGAATAGACGAGTATCATCATATGATAGATATAATCCAATCTCTCTCCATAGAATTTCATGTTTCATATTCTCTTATTGTTTCTTTGTTAATGATTGTTAATAGGACTAAGATTGATATCTCATGTCTAGACTATTCTCCTATTTAACTAGGGAGGACCTTGGTTGGGTACCTTATATGTGTCTCGATAGATGGGAATGTGTACATAGGATAACCAATATTTCATTCCTTACATCCAGTTGATGTTTGGCCCTGGTGTACAATTGGTTCGTAGTCAACTTATACTAATGTTTGTCCTAGCTATATTGTTGTTTCCCATATAGTATATGTCTTTAAATCAGAGTCTTATATGAAAATTATATGAAAATCATCATTCCAAAATTGATTCTATATGAAAATACCAAACCTTTTTTTGCAACATAGTTTTTTTCAAATCCCTAAAAACAGAGTCTAAACATCATATTTGACACCCAAAATAATCACATTCATATTTCAACTAATGGGGAACTTCATGAAATCCTGCAATGGTTATGTTAGAATCCCATTACTTCCATCTCATTGTTGCTAGACCATATTTTGAAAAAAAAAATGATTGATCATATTTTTCTAGCATGTTAGCTTGACAAATTTACTAAAACATAGTTGGGGAAATCCTTTTTTGAGATACCAAAATGGTATTCTTTTAATACCTAGTTATACTTGAAATATCCCTTGAAATCTAGTTTATAAGCCAATTTGAATTTCACAATTTGGACATCAAATGAAAAAGTTACGGTCAAAACACTCATTCATTATAAATAGAAGGAATTTAGAACATAGTTGGGATAGAGTTGGAACAATAAAATTTTGGATGCCTAAATTTATAGATCTTTCAACATATTTCTTTGGTATACTCTCCTATGAATCTAGTTTAAAATCCAATTTGAATCAATCAATTTTGATGTCATACGAGAAAGTTATGCCAAAAATACTAACTATTTTTCCTAAATCTCACTACGTAGACTATGTTCCTAGTCTGTTCACTAGCATTTGTGACTCATCAATTTTTCTTGTACTTAAATATATTTCTATTGGAAATACCTACATTAATCTACTTTCATCTCCATTTGGAATCATGTAAATTCATTGTCAAATGAAAATGTTACACCTAAATTAGTGGTTGTTGGTCTAGGATAGAGAACAAAAACAACTATGTCATGTAGGTTGTCGCTAAGAAGATTTGACATAACATCTCAAGGAATATTCAAAACATATTTCTACTAGATAAAACCATGTGAATATACTTTATTTTGCTTTGGAATCACTTTTATCATACATCATACAACAAATTTATTAGAAAAATATTGTTGGGTAGTGTAGCTGGTCAACATTCCTCAACATGTATAAAATTTGATTTTTTTGTTCATGTTTCATTGGATCTATTTTATTAGCACTATTTGTGAATTTTTTTCCCACGTGAATTGGATTAATAATAACTAATCACCTTCCTTCTCTCGAGGTCTCATGTTTTATTGCAAATAAGTGTTAGTTTTTGTAGCTCTTGAAAAGAACAAGAAAGTCAATGCATGCATAAAGTGGTTGTTGAAGACAAAGTTGAAAATATGGTTTTTTTTTTGCAACTTTGGAGCAATGTTTTTGTAATTCTAGAAAACTGTTTTTGTGATTATGAACAATGTTTTTACTCTAGATCATTGTCATTGCAAATCCACTACATCTAGCAAAGGATATTTTATTCTTTATGGGCACAATGATTTTAAGTTCAAAATCATGGAAGTTGACCTAACAGTATCTCAACTTATTTTAATCAAATTCGAGACAACTCTAGAATAATAGGTTGAGTTGCATAGGTACCTTCAGACAAAATGGGACACATGTGAAACTCACCATGGATAAATGTTGCACATCCCTGAAAGTGTTGCAAATCCAAATTGCTAATTATTGTGACTCACCATTCCAAGCGTAAATGCTATAAATCTCTCAAAAAATGTTGCAACTCCCTACAAAGACATAGGTGTTGTAATTCCCAAGTGTAGTTGTTGCAACTCTACATGTTACAACTCTTTCCTCACCATGTTGTGACTCTTTCCCAAGCACATTATTGCAACTTTGGGACAACTAGTAAGGTTGAAGTAAAGATGAGCATTTCATAAATTAAGTCCCATCACTATATTGACAATTCACTTACTACATATGAATCTCTTTAATGTGACCTACTATTCATCCTGCTCATTCATTAAAACCACAATATGCCCATGCATTTCCTTCTTTCAAGTTCAAAATAATTGCATGCTAAAGTTTATGAAGTTCTTTTTTATATGGCTTCCTTTAAAGCTTAATCATTTTACTACCACTAATTCACAGCTTTAGCCTCATCATTTCCTATTCCCTACTCCAACCATCCCTAACCCATACAATAAATTCATTCAACTCACTTACAATGATGAGTCACCTTGTTATCTTATTCTCTTCCTTAATAAATTTGATGATGAAAACCTATCGCAGGCATCATCAGACCTTGGAATGTTTAAAAACCAAATTGTTGGTTGGCATTCCATGAAAAAATAAAAAAAAAAGGGAAAAATGTAATAATAATTATAATTGTGAAAACCCTCTTGGCACCATTAGACAAATCTTGTTTGAAAACCAACTTGCTAGCAAACAAGACCTTGCAAATAAATGCATTGTTAGACAAATCTTGTTTGAAAACCAACTTGCTAGCAAATAAGACCTTGCAAATAAATGCACTATTAGAAAAATCTTGTTTGAAAACCAACTTTCTAGCAAACAAGAACTTGCAAATAAATATAAAAAATAATTTCCAAGTTTCTCATTGAATAAATATTCATAAGTTTCTCTCTCCAACAAAATGTTATTCCATATCTTAGTCCATAAGTTATATGGTGATCTAAGGACCTAAGCTCTACATTTTCCTTTCTTGCATAATTTTTCATCCTTGTGGACCCACACGGGCTCTCATACATGTTGCAAGGATCGTGAGATAGTATTCCAGGTAGACTATGACAAGAGTTGGTGTTGCTACAAGTGTTATCGTAAGTGCTTTTACAATTGATGCATTATCAATCTACTAGTCAACTTGCTACAACACCTATCAGTTAGTTGCTATAACACCTATTAGGTAGGTGCATGTGTGTTTCTTTTTATTTTATTAATATAAGTTAATTGGATGCTATGGATTTGAATTTGGGAAAGCCACTTAGGTCCCTCTCTTGATTCCGCATCCTTTTCCATTTCTTGGGACTGGGAATTATCTTCATTTTTTTTTGCGGGGGGCGGGGATACCATCACCTTTACATCCCATAACATTCCTCATCATTCTTATTCAATGCCACTCTAATATCCATGCATTTGAAGGACTATAAGTTGCTTGATAAAGCCTTGTTGCTAGCACAAAAAAAAAATGGCCTTGTTGCTACCACACAGGAACTAATAGTAATAAAATTTGCTTTGTTGATGCCACACAAGAACTAGTAGTAATGAAAATTCCTTCTTGTTTCTCCACAACAACCAAAAAAAAAAAAAGATATAAGGGAAAACCAACATTTTCTAATTCCATATCTCCCTTGATCCATGAACATCTTAAGGTCCACATTTTTATGTAGCATATCTTATAATAGATCATAGCACATTAGATGAGAATATTAGCCTTTAAGAGAAGGATACAATTTGGAGGAAGGAAAAAATGTTATTTAGAGAGGAATAGGATTCTCTACAATAATCTACAATGGAAGAAGTTGTTTTGGAGACCATTCCTCCATAATATGTCTTCATCTTTGAGTTTGGGTATGTACAACAATAATTTTCATTTTTCAGAGGACAGCAATAATCTTTCAACATTAATGGAATAAGGGAGCCTTATTACTATTACAAAAGAACTGGTAATACAAAATTACATTGGTGCTACATAAGAACTAGCAATAGGAAATAAAATATCACCATCTCATGAGTTATGATTTATTATTGCTACTCTAGTTATAAATGTTGTTGCTACTCTGATTTTAGATGTAGAAAATGATATATTAGATCTATGCATTAGATACTCATGTTGTTCTTGAGAAAAAGGAATGGAATAAAAAAGTATGGTTGTAGAAGTTCAATAAAAATAAATTTGCAACAAACAATTAAAAGGATATTGTTGCTATTCCTAGAACACTCTATCTAGAATTCACTTGTTCTAGCTTATTCTACTGTAACTCCATCAATCTCTTGCAATACCATTAGAGAGAGAGAAATAAGTATCCCTACAATTTTGATGATACAAAGGTACTAGGTTGCATGAGGACATACAACATTTTTGGTTGGGGGGAGATGAAAAGCTTCAAAAATGGCATTTTTTAATACCATCCTTCCCCTACTTTTAGCCTCTTTTCCCTTACCTAGACTTTGTATCAATTCAGTATTATGCAAGATTTAGACTTAATATATTTCCATTGCATTTTTTTAGTATTTTACATGAATTTATGATTAAACATTAGAAAGAGAATATATTTGTATTTATATTTGAGTTAATTTGTAAAGGTGATGTGTTAGACAAGTTGTTGTGTAGGTCATAAGTTGCCACAAGGTGTATCTTGGTTGCAGTGTCTAGAAATCTAGAAATACAATTGTTGCAACTGTTGTTGTTGCAACTCTTGGTCATTGTTACGATTGTTACAACTCTTGTCGCTACAACTCCGGTCACATTCAAGCTTCTACAAGTCTAATTGTTGCACATTATTGCAACTTCACAAACATTGTTCTACATTGTTGAAACTCTAATTGCGTTGCTGCAATTTTGGCAGTTTTAAGAAAGCCAACTTGCGACACGATTTTTGGGAAAATGAAGATGAATTTAAAAATTATAAAACATCAGTTTTTAGTAGAATAAGCCAAATTGAGTAACAAGTGAATAGATTTCTAAAAATGGGCACAGTTTGGGAGATACAACCATTTTCCTAAATATGCAAAACCCATTTTGATGGTTACAACCATTTTCTAAACCTTCCCACTTCAACAAAAATGATTTGAACACTAGATTTGTTTTTATTTTGTTAACAATCCAACAAATCATAACTAAATGTGTCTTAAACAAGAAAAACTCCAAGGCACGTTGGTTGGGAAAATCGTTACATTTAAAGGATTTAGTTAGCACTATTGTAACAATTTATTTTTATAATTTATTCTTGCATGTATAAAGACAGTTGGATATCAATGTGTAAGGAAAGGATGCTTGGAGAAATTTTTGAATGATGATGGCATAATTCATTGTTGAGCTTTTATTTTTTAATTGTAGTTTTATGAATTTCCTAGTATGTGATTTAATGTAATTCCTTTGCATTGATTTATTTTAATTAGACTAATTGATTTAATTAACTCTTTTCGTTAATGAAGTGAGGGTTGATATAGAATAATATGAACACTTTGTTCTATGCGGCAGGGCCCACTCCAATAGAAAGTAGTGTTGCATAATTTAGATATACTTTTTAATTTCTCATTGTGCAATTTGATTTATTTTTAAATGTTCGTATTTTGGATTGGGTTGCAATCATATTGTAAAATAAATGTGCTCAACAAGATGGATACATTTGTTGGTCAAAGTAGAGATAGGGATCATCTTGGAAAGGATTAGTCATTTGTTTTTTCCTATGTGATTTAGTTTCTTCAAATGTGAATATTACATTTTTGCAAGTGTAAATTTAATTTCCTACAACGGTGCTTTTTACTTTCTTGCAAAGTGTAGATTTGATTGCAAGTGTGGTTCGGACTCTAGAGTCTCTAGAACCTTGCCAAAGTTTGTGAGCTATTTGTATTCCCTCCACAAAAGTAATTAGTAATACTACAACTATAAAACAAACCAATGAAATTAGAAAGTGTGATCTGAATATACAATGCACGGTAACTCACAAGGTCCATACAAACCCTAGGTTGACAAATAATTACATAGTCTCTTGATTGTCTTTCCAAGCAGTTAGAAAGCTAATTAAAAATCCCATCAAGTTGTTGGGTGTGTGTAATATTCTTTCCATGACTAGCCCCACACGCGAAGCGGGGGGGGTGTTAGAGGGGGCCGATCAGCTCCCCCTTTGTTATGTAGGGCATAGCTGGAGGGTCACAACAAAGGCGGCAACCCCCTTATCGGGGGATTTGAGGGGAGCAGTAGCCCCCCTCTATGGAGTCTGGGGAAACACTCTGGGTTTTTTTTTTTAGACCCTATATTAGGTGGGTAGGCCTACCTATGGTTTTATCCATGGGTTTTCACATGGTTTTGGGCATGATGGTTTTCTGCCCATGATATCTTGTAGATCTGGTTAAGGGAAATATGATTATGTTCTAATCTAGGGTTAATGGATTAAGGTTTATGAATGCTTCGACATGTATATATATTTTCAGATTTTAGATTTCTAGGATTGTTAGCTTGTTGTAATAAATTTTCTGGATCCATCCCATTCATTTTACTTTTTAGATCGACATTTCAAACCTACAACTGAGGTTTATCATCAAGATGAAAGTATGTGGGAAACTAATCAACCTTAATATTTAATAAATATGGAAATGGTAATAGGGTTGGAGAGAATGGCCAACAATGAAGTATGTAATTAATTAGAAATTAAATAAATAAAATATTTATTACTAAGATTTATAACTGTAGGAATATTATTAAATAATTATATCTTATATTAATTTCTAGGTTGATGTTATGGAATATTATTTAAATAATTAATATATTCATATTTTTAAGAATTATTGTAATGTATTAAAATAATATTATTAATTGAAATATATTTAAATGAGGGGTTGTATATAATTATGTACTATTGTATTATTTAATAAATTTAAAAATTAATGATATTTAAAATTATATATTAATCTTATATTAATGTTAATGTATTAATGATATTTAAAAATTAATGAAGTTTAAAATTATATATTAATATTGTATTAATTATATATTAATTTTATATTAATGTATAGGTTGATATTATGGAATATTATATTATAAGGAAATTTCAGATGAAGACATGGGGAAGGTGGATCGAAAAGAAAAGTGCACAATACGATTGTGTATCTCAGATTCAGTGTTGTTGAATGTATCAGGGGAAGCTATGGTGGAAGTTTTGTGGGACAAGTTAGGGACTTTGTACCAATCTAAGTCTCTAGTGAACAAATTGTTCCTACGGAAAAAGTTGTATAACCTGAGGATGAAGGATGGAGACTCGATGATAGAGCATCTGAACACCTTTAATACTATCGTAAGCCATTTGTTATCTATTGATACTAAAATTTCAGATGAAGATAAGTGCATCAGTTTGTTGTGTTCTATACTAGATTCGTGGGATAGTCTGGTTGTTGCAATATGTAGCAATACAACTACATTGAAGTTTGATGAAATGGTCTCATCCTTGCTATCGAAGGAGATGAGACAGGAAAATATGGAGGGGAAAGAGTGGAGATTCCTTTTCCGTACAACGGCGGTGCCAGAATAGAAATAAAAATAAGTCCTCGAGTGGGAGATCTAAATCTAGAGGGAGATTTAAATCTCAAGGAAAACCTGTAAAGGTGTGCTGGAAATGTGGAAAGGAAGGGAACTTCAAAAAGGATTGTAGATATAAAGCTCCTAAGAAGGGACATGGATCTAATGATGCTCCTTCTACAAAGGTGAAAACTACCTCAGATGAAGGTGGGGATGTGTACTTGGATTTTTCTTCAAGTACACGAGTAGATCATGAGGCATGGTTAATTGACTCAATTGCATCCTTTCACTTCACTCCCCATACCGAGTGGTTCTGTGAGTATGAGAAATATAATGGTGGTGATGTCTACTTAGGGGATGACAGGAAGGCTAGAATAGTTGGTCATGGAAAATTCAAGCTGAAGTTGTAAGGTGGAAGGATTAGAACACTTCCAGGTGTTTTTCATACTCCTGCATTAGCCAGAAATTTGATTTATGTAAGAAAGATGGATGGTACAAGTGTAAAAACAATGTTCGAGAAATATACCTGCAAGATGGTTCACGGAGCACTGGTATTGATGCGGGGAGTTCGGATTGGAACTCTGTACAAGCTTTTGGGTAGCACTGTTATTGATGGTTGCAACAGTTTTGTGGTTCCTGAAAGTGGAGCAAAAAACCTTGTGGTCTCTGGAGGAAAGACCATGCTGTGGAATCAAAGGCTTAGACATATTGGAGAGAAGGGCATTCAAATACTTCATGGTAATGGTATGGTAGAAGGTATGTCTAATTTCTCTCTGAATTTCGATTTCTGTGAACATTGTGTATATGGGAAGAAAAATTGGGTAAGTTTCCCCTTTGGTGCTGTTAGAGCCTAGATTTGCCTCAGGCTGAAAAGACAAGGTTCTAGGTCCACATCAAACCATCCTCAGCCTCGTAGCTAGCCCTACGAGGACAAGAGAGGGCTCTCTGAGGGTCAATCTCAGCGAAAGATAATCGATGGGGCTTGAGATGACTGATTTAACAACTGATCTTAGGCTAGGTATGAAGTGTAAAGTTTTGATTTTAGTTTTTGGGGGTTTTGTTGGAAAAAAGAGAGGCAAATTTTGGGTCAGGGGATGAGGCCAGATTTTTGCAGAGTTCAGGTAGGGGCAAGATAGGTAGTAGTTTTGATGCTTTGGATTGAATGAATGGGTGGATCAGACTGGTGAGGAGCCAAGGAGGGAAAGAAGGTCTCAAGAGTCCTCAAACAGATGAAAACATGAAGAATTAAACAAAATATTCAAGGCAGAGCATAGCAGTCCAATGAATTCTACCTTAATCACTCATTTGTTTAATTGCAGAAGACAACAGAAGGGAAAATGATACACATAAACATCAGTGAACTTACAAATACATAGATAAACACACCATCAAAACATAGAGCCACATGGATCCCAACAAGTTCTGCAAAACCCTGGTCCTTCCTTTGCCAAAATTGCAGAAATGAAATGTATAATAGAGTGCCTAGCAATCCCAAGTGTCCAACCCTGAAAATGACTGAGAAATTACATGATATAGACAAGCCTAACTCCTTCCCATGCCTCTAGGGGTCAAGCTCATCATTCTAGGAGCTATTTGAACCAATTCTAAACAAGGAACTAAAATCCAGGTAGTCAAACAACTTACCCCTATATGCTAGGAAACTTATTCATTCATTAAATTTCACTTTTTAGTGAATGAATCTTCTAGAACAAGTAAATATGTGCAAAAATACATCATAGTCATCAAGTTACATCAAGATAGATCAATAATTACATCAAAAAGTAAAACTAGTCAAAACTGGGCGAATTTCTGAGCTACTGAGTGAAAAATAGGCAAAAATCCTCTATGCGCCGTGCCTGAAACCTGTATGCGTAGCAAAACTTTGGAGCTAAGTTTGAGGCACTTCCTGAAGTCAAAATTAAGCCCAAGTGTGCTTTTTGGAAAGCCCTACCTGTCTACGTTCCAACCCAAGTGAAATTTCTAAATTTGGATGTCATTTTCCCCTCCAAAACTTCAATCTCCCAAGACTGCTTCCTGTGTGTCAAAATAGGGGCAGTGAGGTCATTTTTAGGGTGTTTTTTACCCTTTAGGCAGCCCAGAACTTGATGAAATCCTTAGGTAATCCATGAGCATGCATAAATTTTCATAAAAATATCCAGAAATGCAAAGATTTCCTCTAGAGGATCTCCCAATTATAAGTGCACGCCAAGTGGCGCTACGCGTTGGGCAGAAAAACCTGTTTTAAAGCCAAAAAAATTCAAAATTGACAAATGTTTTTCCAAATTCCTTGAAATTTGGACTGGAGGTCTATCATTGAGTATCATGTTCAGCTAAGGAAGCCTCAGCCGAGATTTGGAGCCTATCATGCCTTTTGCGTCGCTTTAGTGCTCTCCTTAGTCTTGCCTTCAGGATTTTGATCCTTGCGTTGCAAACATGATTTCGTGCCCAATAATGGTTTTTCATGTGCCTAAGCATGTCCTTGTCCTTGTTTTCCTTCGCCAATAGCTTCTCAAGATGAGTATTGGCCCTCTCAAGCCAAGACTCTCGATCAGCCTCTATCTCCTGCTCTAATGAAGTGAACTCTATCCTCCTCCTTCAGGCAGCTTGGCGGTTCTCGCGGATGTTTTGTAACTCCATGATTGCTTGTTGATCTTCAAGCTATTTTTTCATATACTCCAAGTATTTCATAGTCCACTTAGCCCTCTCCAAGTCAAGGGATAAGGCTTTGATCTCTGTTTTCTGCTCCTGGATGATCTCCCTAAGATGTGCACTTTGTGGGCCCATGTCTGTATCGTCATCCTGAATAAGAATAAAGTCCTGCTCACCTAAAGGCCCCTCATCCTGCATTGGCCTCTTGTCTCTGTCCTGTACCTGTGATGATGATGTTAGAAACGAGGCCCCTTCCACACCGGGTGGAGATAACGCTTGCTTTGCTGCCGCGAACAGCTGCTTGGCGCCCTTTTGATAAGTAATGCAAACCGGGATAGTAGCAATGTGTGGATCATGGCCTTCAAGCTGATGAGAAGTTCCACCTATCTCATGCCCAACCTCTGAAGGTCCCTGTCAAACTCTGAAAAACTCACGGGAGATGAAATCATCCCAAGTGATGCCCTGTAATCCAAGCTGATGAACCACCAAAATTTTGATGAGCGCATAGTGGTAAATGCTATTGTACTGCTATTCAGGAGTCTTCTTCTGCACAAGAGTAGTCATCCTCTCGATGTTTCGGCACATGAAATATGGAATTTTCATCAACCTCACTCTCGTGAAATGCATCAATAACCTAATATGGTATGCATAGAGGCGTGAGAAGCGACCTTCACAACTGAAGTATCTGATAATGAGTCTCATCAACGACGCATAAGATTCCTTCAAAAACTAAAATGGGAATACTCTCCAGAGCTGCCTAAAATAGCTAGGCTTGATATAAGGTTCATAATATGATCTATCCAGCTGCTACCTCTTGTTCCACTCTTCCCCTATATTCGGTATCCCGGTGGCCTAAGAGATGGTTTCTGGTGTCAAGGTGAAGTTTACTCCAACAAGAGTAACATGACTATCATGCAAATGTAAAACAAACAACCGAACTAACTCCTGATGATGTTGGATCTGAGCAATCATCTCACAATACTGAAAGCATGACAGTTGCTGAAAGCATGTCATTGCAAGCGGGTAGGCCTGCAATTGAGTTAAGGAAGTAGGCTCTTCTCTGACATGTCTACCACCTTTTCGAGGCCTTCTCGGCACATTAAGCTCAGTGGTTGAGTCACTGTCTTGCTCATATGATGAATCTGTCTCTGTCATGATGCTGCAAAGGTGTATATCAAGTAGGTGTTTGGTTTGGTTTGAAAATCAGATGTTTTGTTTCCAATACCAATGTGCCACAGAAAAATGAGGGATTGTGAGGAATATGGGACTGGGGGAAAAGTGGTTGGTGAAAATTGTCAAGTGAAACCTTTAAAATGAGCAAACAGTCACTTGACTGTGTTTAGGGAGTGGGGATTTAGGGATTTTGTGAATGATATGAGAGAGGGAGAATGATAGGGAATGATAGGAGTTTAGTATAGGGAAAATGGGAAGCAGGGATATGAGTGATTTGGGAGTTTAAAGTATAAGGGATTAACTACAATGATAGGATTATGAAAGGGAAGGGATCACAAGTGGGAGAGGAGACTTGGCACCAAAATCATCATTTGAAAACACCAATTACACAACCCAATGGAGCAGATTTTGATATAAATGAAGGGTTTATATTTTCAAACTTCAAACCTTTAAAGCTTCCCTCCAAACAATACCCAACCAAGCTAAATTCAATAGCAAGAATGCTTAGACTTACTTGGAGCAAAAGACATGGTGCTATTTGAGTTTTGATGAATGCAAGGATAAAAAACTGGCCTGTCGGCTCTGTGCGCCGTGCACAAACCCAGTGCATCGCACGGCCTATATGCGCCACGACCTCCTCCAATGCACCGCAACCTCGTCCAGCACACAATTTTTGGATTTCAAACCCTAGATTCGCTCCTTCCAAACTCAAGTCCACTTCAAATGATCTCTTGGCATACCAATGGTGTTTTAAACAATGAAAATGTCTTACACAGTGGTGGGTTTGATTTTTGCTTCTCCAAAAACCCACTTTCTTATGTTTTAACTTTGGCACTTTTTCATTTTAATACAACTCTGTTCTTTTTGTTTCCTTTTTGATTTTTTGGCTTAGAATGATGAAATTCTTGTCAATTTTTTGCAAGGATGATGGCATCGAGTTTCGGCAAAGGAAGACCAGGGCTGCGCCTGGAGAATTCAACAATTGAAAAACTTTTAAAAATTACATGGCAATTTATTACAAAACGAAATAACGAATTTTCTCATAGTCGAGCATATGATGATGAAAATATTGGAACTGAAAACTTATTAAGGACCTCCCTCATGGTTCTGCTGGCATTGTTGGACATTGTTGAAGACAAAATCAGCTAACCCTAGACCTAGTGACTGAAATGACTTTTGCTGATCAAGAGACTAAAACGGGACTGTAAGTGACTTTAAAACTTGATTTTGATGAACAGACGTGAGCCAGCAATGGATAAGGCATGAGGGGTACTGAATGAAAAGACCCTTCTGTCATATTATGGCATGCCCCTAGCGGAATGCAATTGAGTGAATCGAGCGAGACACCTAAAAATGAAATTCAATAAGAGAAATGATCTCTGACGGAGGGATGACCAGACCGACTCTAACAGGTGCTAAGAGCGCGAAAGGGATACTAGAGCTTGTGCACAGTGATGTGTTTGGATCTCTATCAGTTTGATCACTAGGTAATTTTGTGTACTATGTATCATTTATAGATGACTTCTCAATAAATACATGGATATATTTCCTCAAGAAGAAATCTGAAGTCTTTGACAGGTTTAAAGAATTTAAGGCTCTAGTGGAAAACTAGATAGAGAAGAAGATAAAGGTGCTTAGGATAAATAATACTAGAGAGTTCTACAAGAAGGAATATGAAGAGTTCTGTCAGAAGTGTTATATAGCACAACAGAAGACTACTCCATACACACCTCAACAAAACGGATTTGTAGAAAGAATGAATAGGATGTTGATGGAAAATGAAGGAAGCATGCTTAGTGGTGCTAGGTTAGGATAGGAATTCTGGGTAGAGATGGTGGAGACTACATGTTACCTGGTTAATAGATCGCCTTCATCAGAATTGGAAAATAAGTCTCCACATGAGGTTTGGACTGGTAAGAAACCCTCTCTTTCACATCTGAGGGTATTTGGCTGTGATGCATATGTACATGTTCCAAAGGAGAAAAGAACTAAGTTGGATAGTAAATCTAAAAGGTTCATCTTTATTGGGTATAAGGATGGTTTAAAAGGTTATAATCTTTGGAACCCAGAAACAAGGAAGGTTGTGTAAAACTATGATGTGGTGTTTAGAGAGGTGAAATATGTTATTAAACATGAATTCCTACCAAAGGAACTTGATAAGATAGAGTTTGAGCTAAAGGAGGAAGAATCAGACTGTACAAGACATCCAGAAAGGTATAGTCCAACTGCTTTCTGTTCAAATTTTCTTTATCTATTAGTGATGATGATCCTAGAACTGTCAGGGAGGTAGTAGATTCAAAGGATGGAAAGCTCTAGAAAGAGGCCAGGGTTGGTGAAATGGCATCTTTGGAAAAAAATGAGGAAGGAAACCCATTGGAAGCAAATGAGTGTTTAAGAAGAATATGAATGTAGAAGGTGATGTGGATGAATACAAAGCTCGGTTGGTAGCAAAAGGTTATTCCCAAGTGTCGGGAATTGATTTTGGTAATATTTCTTCTCTTATTTCTAAGGTAGCTTCTATTATATTACTTTTATCTGTTGTTGATTCTTTTGATTTTGATGTAGAAGAGATGGATGTGAAGACAACATTTCTTCGCGGGTATCTGGAAGAAGAGATCTACATGAAGCAACCTAAAGGATTTGTGGTGAAGGGTAAGAAAGAACCGGTATGCAGGTTACAAAAGTCTTTGTATGGGTTAAAACAGTCACCAAGGATGTGGTATCATAAATTTGATACATTAATATGGGGACTTGACTTCACTAGGAGTAAAACAGATCACTATGCATATTTTAAGTTAATTGGTGACCGTGTTATTTCTCTGGTCTTGTATGTGGATGATATGCTTTTGATTGGAGATAAAAAGGAAATTATACAGGAATTGAAGACCCAATTGTCCTCCAAATTCGACATGAAATATCTTGGTGCCGCAAACTATATTTTTGGCACGGAAATTAAACAAGATCAGGCAAAGAGGAAGCTCTAGTTGAACCAGAGGAAGTATGTCGAGACAATACTGCAGAGGTTTAATATGCAGGATAGTAAACCAGTGAAGGTTCCTATTCTTGTAGGTGTAAATTTATCTGTTGAACAATGTCCCATGACATAAGAAGAGGAAGAGGACATGTCTTGTGTTCCATACGCAAGTTCAGTCGGTAGCCTAATGTATGCAATGGTTTGTACCAGACTAGACATTGTACATGCAGTGGGAGTATTGAGCAGGTTTATGTCAAAACCAAGGAAGGAGCATTGGATAACAGTGAAGCAGATTTTCAAGTATTTGCATGGCACTAGTGATTATGATTTGTGCTACCAAGGAAGAATAGGATTGGACAGAGTTTTGGATATCCATGGCTTTGTTGATGTAGAGTAGGCTGGAGATCTGGATCAAAGAAGTGCTACAAGTGGGTATGTGTTCAACCTTTTTGGAGGTGCAGTTAGTTGGATGAGTAAGAGACAGTCTGTAGTGGCACTTTCAACTACGGAGGCAGAATACATGGCAACCACACATGCAAGCAAGGAAGAAGTTTGGTTGCAGATATTGTGTTTAGGTATGAGGTTAGTACGATGAGCTATAAGGATAAACTGTGACAGCCAAAGTGCAATTTTCTTAGCAAAGAACCCTACTTATCATTCAAAGACAAAGCACATTGATGTTCAATATCACTTTGTGAGGGATATGGTTAAGGACAAAAAGGTGTTGCTGGTAAAGGTGGACACTTCGAAGAATATTGTAGATGCATTGAAAAAGTCTGTGAGTACTGAGAAGTTTTCTTGGTGTAGACAAACAATGGACGTTGCAGGGATGGACCAATGACTAAGCACTCTTGTGACCCCCTGTGTGGAAAATAAAACAACAAGTGGGAGAATGTTGGGTGTGTGTTATATTATTTCCACGACTAGCCCAAGCGTGAAGTCGAGGGGTTAGAGGGAGGGCAGGTAGTCCCCCTTCATTGCGCTGGGCGCAGCAAGAGGGTCACATGGGAGGTTTGAGGGGGGCAGTAGCCCTGCTCTACAGGGTACGAGGAAGCACCCTGGGATTTTTTCTTTTGGACCCTATATTAGGTGGGTGGACCTATCTAGGTTTTGTGTATGGATTTTTCACATGGTTTTGGGCTTGATGGTTTTTTTCCCATGGTATCTTGTAGATCCGGTCAAGGGAACTACGATTATGTTATAATCCAGGGTTAATGTATTGGGTTTTATGAATGCTTCGACATGTATATATATGTATTGTGAAAGTAATAGAATGAAAAAATCAATTTGGTAGTCCCAGTTTTGGGATCCAGGGGAAATCTCTGTGTATTTTTTTATATTCTCGTCATTGTATATTTTCTTTTTCTAAGAATTCATTTGAAGGTAATTTATGTACAGGGTTAAAACCTACACAAGTACCGAAAGACACTTTACATAAAAATTAAGATAAAAAATAATAATAAAGAGAAAAAAATAATAATTGAATGCTAATAACTAATCTCAATATGTTTTCTTCAACTATTATTTTCCCCACACCTGCTACCTTACCTATCATTTCATATTCATCATATGATAAAGGAATACCATTCAAACCTTTAAATCAAGATACTTTGGTGAAGTTAATACTATGTCTCTCTTGTTTTTCAATGTTAATAATTGCTTTCTCCAACCTCATATGTTCCTCATAATCTTATTTAAATTCTATTGCATGCTTTTAGTTTGGATGTATTATATATATCTTAATATTATAATGGATTTAAAATGTAAATACTAATAGAAAATTGTGCCCAAGAAAACAAAGTGGCCGACTAGCTTATAAGTGGGAATCTCTTTCCCAACATCACAATAATTTTTTTTGAAAATTGTTTGCATTATGTTATTGTTAAAGTCATTTTATTTTTTAAGATTTGAGCCAACTTACTAATCCTATCAAAAAAAAATTAATCTTGTTTTTTCAATTTATGGATTGAATCTTTCTTCACTATATTACCACTCAATGCACCCTATTGTTTTACAATATGTCATTTTTTAAATCAGTACAACTACTTGATTTCTCTAAAATATTTTTTAATAGGTCTTTCTATGCACCTTACTATTTTGGGTTATATCATTATTGAAATTAATGCAACTAGTCAATTAAATTCATTAATTAACTTACACAGGGATAAGTTTCTTTCATTCGCCTTAAAGTATACCTTTACCATTTAATATGACTCTCACCCCCAAAACTAATAGGCATTGGAAGCTTTTAAAGCACTTCAAAGATCCTATATGAAAACTTAATCAGAATTTAGACTCAAGCTAGAATTCAATTTTTTTATTGATTCAAGAGTTTCAATTTCCTTACTAAAACATACTTGAAGATAAAGGAAAGTAGTTAATGTTGAAACTAGTAAAAAGTCAATTCAAATGGTATTTAATAGAAAAAATAGCTTTCATAGAACCATCATTGAATTAAGCAAGATTAATTTACTAAATTTAAGTTTTAGTCCCCTCCTAAAACATTTTTTAAGATGAAAGAAAGTAGTTAATATTAAAACTAGTGAAGAATTAATCCAATTGGTATCTAATATAGAAATAACTTTCACATAACCATCATTGAATTATGCAAATTCATTTCACTTTGGAGGCTTTAGAGGCTCTAAAGAGATATATTTAAACTTAATTTATAGAGGGCTTAAATGAATCATTTAGTCTCACACCCCTACCCTTGTGGTAGCCTTTCAACCATGCATAGGCGGGTGTGACACCGTCAAAATTTTTCTTTTCACAAATGCTTAAGTTCATGGGCTATGCCTATCCAACACTTAAACAAATTTCACTAAGTGTTTATTATGCAGCAGAAATCATTTAATTATCTTTCATCATTTTTTTCTTCATGTGCAACAGAAATAAAACATCATAACAATATACACATATACACCATATGTGGAGGGTCAACTCCCAAATAATCAAAGTCTATCCAATTTAACAATTTATGCAATTCAATTATAAAAAATAATTTTACAAAGCCTGTGCAGCCTCCAAGTACTGGCCTGCACCCTTTACCAATACTGCGCACACTTGCCAAATCGTCATTCAACCTTGCACACTTCACCCAAGGTTTACCACCATCATCATGCATGCTCTACACGACCTTCGTGTAGTGTTCGACATTTGTCTACTGTGTAGCGCAAACCACCTGCACTGATGGTCCACCATTCTTGCAGTGTCATATTACTTTTCCCGTCATTCGACTGTGCCCACACTACCATATCGTAACACTACCCGACACTATAGTTCAACCCTATCATGGTCTGTTCACACCTTTTTTTAGCCTTGGCGTGCCCTTCACACTTGTCTCGGGTCCAACCGCACCTATCTGCACTGACCTCAGGTTTGGGCGATCTGAGAGTCTGTCACAGTGGCCTGCACCCAGGTTTTTTCCTGCCTGTCCTGTAATATCTTCACCTAGGAAAACCCTGAATTACGACAGTTCAACTATGCCCATTCCTGCGTCTTACACCCTGTCTGCATGCCTTTTCCTTACCTATTTTTTCTCATCATTGCTCTGCAATATTATGTTGTTTCTTATGCTTGGTCAAATGATTCTCCTCTAAAGCTCATCCTTCCCATACTTATATGCCTTTGTCGTGTACGCATTATTGTGAAGACCCATCGGTTGGGGCATCAACCCACCAAGACGACCCGTCCTCGGGCTAACTCCACACCCCCACTATGTCAACTCATGTCGGCTCATGCTTTGGTTCACACGTCGGACTACCCCCTGCTCAGTGTATAAACTTCTATCCACACTTCCCACATGCTCGCTCGGTTGTCCACCTTCACACTCACCTGTGTCTACCTATAAATCACCACCCGAGTCGACCTCCTACAAGTTGCCTCGCCTGACTTCCCAACTCAGTCACACACTTGGGTGTTGCACTAGCCTAGGTGCTCGCACACCATGGTGCCCAACTTGGGTTACGTGGCGTGACTCGCCTGCGCTCACCCACCGTGTGCACTATAACATGCACGACTGCCCGTCACCTTTAACCAACTATTTGTCGCACATAACTGAACATCCACCTTCGAGTCGCATTTAACCGAATGTTCCAACCTAAGTCTCCTTTAACTGAGCATGGGCACCCCTCGCACGTCTCAGGTGTGCCCACACTCCTTTAACTGCGATCATTGATTTTTCGACTTTCTTGGGTGCTCGCCCACTAGAGGCCATGACATCCTCCACCACTCTAAAAATGTTGTCATCCCTCGACAACACCATCTCAA
Organism: Pinus tabuliformis; assembly: GCA_031772625.1. NCBI lineage: Eukaryota > Viridiplantae > Streptophyta > Pinopsida > Pinales > Pinaceae > Pinus > Pinus tabuliformis. The sequence continues at coordinate 22,933,130 of CM062811.1, forward strand.
CAACCTCCATCACTAAGAAATATATCCATATATCAGCACCTAGATAGCTTTGCCCATGACCTGCTCCATGCCCTAATCTCGTCTAACTCTACAAGAACATCTTGTGTTGTATCCCCCTGTGATGGTGATTAGTTGGGTATCTAATCCAATCGTAAGATATCCTCCACAAGAATGCATGCATCTCACATCATCATGACTGTCATCACATCCTGTCATAATTCGCATCCATCTTGCCCTAGTGTTTGTTCATCTTGTCAAAATAGGACTCACTGCCATGAGCATATGACAATGAAACTCATCCCCATGCTAGTCTAGAAAGAGGGAGGGTATGGGAAAGTTGAAGGCTCTCCATCCTCCTTCTCTAACAACTCAATCCACCTGTCAGGATCTTCCTCTTCCAATATCTGCATGTATGCTTCTCGACGCTTCGAATTTGCACCTTTGTTATCCTCCATTGCCTCTAGTCTATCAGTCATGTCCAAAATACTATCATACAATGTCCTTGTAATATGTGCTTGCTCCATGAGTTTTTCCTCCACACGGTTCAACCTCTCATAGACCTCCTCATCTCGCTTGATGTCCTCCACATTCATCGCTGTCAATTTACACCCAATTGTCACAGCTTCCACAGTAGGTACCCCCAATGGTTCATCCTCCCCCCCATCATAAAAATATAGCTTCTTTATAGGTGGCACCATCATATCTTCATACGGCTTCATGAATTCTATCCTTAGAACTTCTTCATAGTCATCCATCCGCACTATTGTGAAGTCGATCTTCCTATACCACTCACCAATAAGTACATCCACATTATCTGCAATGGAAATGACCTTGCCTGGTGGTACTACTTTAAGACGAGCTTGGGTTAGTGCAAACTTCAACCTAAATTTCCTTGTAGCTTCCTCCTTAATGAAGTTATGGGTCACACCATTGTCCACCATAGTGAGTAAAGTGCCTTGGCCAACCTTCATGTCCACATACTTCAATTTGTTCCTCTCAAGATCGCGCATTGGGATAGCCTCCATTGCTGTTGCAATACCTAATATCTACATCATCCCAACCGCTAGTTCTTCCTTCTTCTTCCCATCATATTGTGTCAAAGCTTCCATAGTTAGTCTTGAAGGACAATTCTTCACTATATTCTCTTCTTCGCACAACCAACTCTTAAGAGGTTTCTTCATCTTTGGTTTTCCACCTAATTTTGAATGATCCTCCTTTGTAGACTTCTCCTTCATTTTTTCAAACTTCTTCTTCTCCTCTTCAGTCCCTTCATCATAATGTTCCACCAATATATCAACTGCAACAAATGCCTCCTGAAGTGTTTTGATCTTTTCCCTTTTCACCTCATTGCGTGCCCAAGGTTTCAATCCAATGATGAAATTGAACACCTTGCCTTTCTCTGCCATATCAAGTAGTTCCAAGACCAATTCCTATTGATATGCTTGCAAACTCCTTGTTTTCTTAATGTACTTAATATTCGTCCTTGCATCCCAAGTTTCGTCTTGTGGGCTAAAGTGAGTTTGCAATGCTTCCTTCATTTCTTCCCAAGTAGAGATATCCTCAACTTCACCATGTGCCATCTTGTCTGTTTTCCTTCTCCACCACATCTTGGCATCCTTTGTAAGGAATTGAGTAGCTACCTATACCTTGGCCTCCTCATCCGTAAGTCCCAAGCATTCCAAGTATTGCTCCATATCCCATAACGAATTACCAAGTTTCTTCGCACTCCTCACCCCATCATAAGAATTGGGTTTCTTGACATTGATGTGGGAAGCTCCTCCAACTGGTCCCTGTCCCAGTGCTTTCTCCAAAATGGCTATCTCATTGAGAGCCTTATTAAGACTCTTTTGCATCTTCATGATCTTTTCTAACCCTTGATCCTTTGCAGCTTCAAAGTTCTTGACTTCACCTGCAATTTTCCCATAATGCTATTCAAGATACTCATATCGTACCTTAAGGTTCTCATGGTCCTCTTCCTTCTTTGTGAACTTATCTCTAAGTTTATCATTCTCATCTTCTAATGCACAAATCTTTGAAGTTATCTCATCCATATGATCCAAAATCTTGTTCATGAAAATTGTCTCGGGACTCATGCTTGATTCACCTGTAACTTGTGGTTCCTCCATGTTGTCTTCCATCAAATTTTCCTTTGAATGTGTTAACACCATACACTTCCCTGTTCAGCTTCAACCCTGACTTGTAGTCTTTCCCCTGCCAAATTTTCTGATGTCACACTGTGATCAACTACACAGTTCCCAAGCTTTAATACCAACTACAACCATTGCCTGTTGTATTCTTGCTTCTTCTTTGTCAAAGCCCCTTTTTGCAAAAATATCCTCTGATACCAATTGTCACGCCCCTACCCTTGTGGTAGTCTTTCAACCATGCATAAGCAGGCGCAACACCGTCAAAATTTTTCTTTTCATCAATACTTAAGTTCACGGGCTATGCCTATCCAACATTTAACCAAATTTCACTAAGTGTTTATTATGCAGCGAAAATCATTTAATTATCTTTCATCAGTTTATTCTTCATATGCAGTGGAAATAAAACATCATAACAATATACACATATACACCATATGTGGGAGGGGGAAATCCCAAATAATCTGAGTCTGCCCAATATAATAATTTCTGTAATTCAATTGTACAAAATAATTTTACAAAGTCTATGCAACCTCCAAGTACTGCCTGCACCCTCTACTAATACAGTGCACACTTTTCAAACCGTCTTGAAACCCTACACGCTTCACCAAAGTTTTTCCACCGTCATCGTGAACGCTCTTCCTAACCTTCGTGTAGCGTTAGACACTTTCCTGTCTTGTAGCGCAGACCACCGACATTGTTGGTCCACCATGCTTGCCGCATCGTAGTACTTTTCCTTTCGTTCGATCGTTCCCACACTACCATATCACAACACTACTCGACGCTACCGTTCATCCCTACTGCGGTCCATTCACACCTTCATCTAGCCTTGTTGTGCCCTTCGCAGTTGCCTCGGGTCCCACCGCACCTATCGGAAATGACCTCGGGTCTGGGCGACCCACAGGTCTATCACAACGGTCCGCGCCCAGGTCTGTGCTAGCATGTCTTGCAATATTTGCGCCAAACGAAACCCCAAATTCTGGCACTTTGGCTATGCCTAGTCCTGTGTCCTACACCCTGTTTGCACGCCTTCATCTTGCCTCTTTTTTCTCCTCCTTGCTCTACAATCTTATGTTGTTGCTTTTGCTTAGTCAAATGATGCTCCTTCACAACTCACCCTTCCCTTACTTATATGTCTTTGTGGTGTACCAATTATGGCAGAGACTTGTCAGTTGGGGCATCAACCCACCAAGCTGACCTGCCCTTGGGCTAACTCCACACCCCACCATGTTAACTCATGTCGCCTCATGCTTTGGTTCACACATTGACCTACTCTCTGCTCAGTGTATAAACTTCCATTTGCACTTTCCACATGCTTGCTCGATTGTCCACCTTCACGCTCACCCGTGTCTTCCTATAACTCGCCACTCGAGTCAACCACTTGCACGTTCTCTCGCCTAGCTGCCTAACTCGGTCACACACTTGGGCGATTCGCCTGCCCAGGCACTTGCCCACTCGAGCACCCAACTCGGGTCACCCGAGGCGCCTCTACCTGGTGACTCGCCCGCACTCATCCATCGTGTCCGTTATAACGTGCCTGCCTGCCTTTCGCCTTTAACCGACAGTGAGTCACCTTTAACTGGTGACTTGTCACACATAACTGAACATCCACCTCTAGGTCGCCTTTAACTGAACGCTCCAATCTGAGTTGCCTTTAACCGAACACGAGCACCCATTGCACATCTAGGGTGCGCTCGCACGCCTTTAACTGCGATCATCGGTTTTTTGACTCTCTTGGGCACTCGCCAACTTGAGGCCCTAACATTTAGGGAGGCTAATATTAAGTGTTTAAGGATGTTTTAAAATGATCATTTTTAATTTGTCCCTTCACTTTGTAATAATATTAAGAAATAGATGTTTTTAATGAAACAAAATTAAGCATCATTATGTGTCTCAACATGGGTTTAGAGTTCTGGAAAAAAAAATGATTAGTTTTGAGAATTTGAAGATCAATCTTCTAAAAAAAGTCAATATACGAATCATAAAAAAGATATTTGTTTTTTTCAATTTTCCCAAAGTATGAATTCTAAAAATGTAATCTTCACTTGAGCATATTATGTTTTTAAGATGGTAATAAGATGGTATATTAGAGAAATGAACCCTTTTATGTTTAAATAAAAATAACCAACAAAATATAAACAATATGCATGTTTATGATTTCAATTATTTCCATGCAAAACAATATATTAGGTTAAATATAATATATAAGACTTGTTTTTTATGTTGTGTTATACTTGTAAATATATTATCTAAAATTACAATTATAATCTGAATTTAAATAAATGATATATATTAAAAGTTTAAATATATAATATATAAATATATATAGATGGAGTGAGCATAATAGTTGAAATGATGTGTTTCTTTATATAAAATTACATATTCAAATTTGGAAAAAGATAAAATATATACACTTAAAATACTAATACAAAAAACCATAATAGATTGAATATATTTGGATTAATAAAATAGACTCTAATAAATTGAATATATTTGAATTAATAAAATATCACTAGCTAAAATTAAATAAAATATCAACCATGAATAAAATACAATGTGTAAATGCAAACAGATTTCTTTTACATTTATCAACACCTTCTCATATGACTATTCATATGGTAAAGAACCTCAATTCGTTGTACCTTCACCCATTTTTTTTCAAAATTATTAGATGTCAAATGGATCTAAGTAATATACTCATAAAAAAATCTACTTGCATAGAAATTAAGTTGAACATTATCTAGTAAAGCATAGTTTTTCAAAACGAAAAAGCTTCGATGTATCATATTGAGATAATATAAAGGACCAAATAGTACATAAGACAGCAGTCAAGAGCTGATAGATCTTGATCTTTTACTCATGACTAAATAACAAAACTGAGAAAAAGACGATTCCCCCACGAGAGAAGGAAAACGTCAGGGCACAAACAAAAATCATCGGACATATACAAAAATCGTTGATAATCACATACCATAAACCATATCCTATATGAGAACCGTTGACACATGCCTTAGGGACAAAAGCATTTCATATATGAGTCCTTTATCACAGGGATTTCTGAAAAGCCATACCTCGGCCTATCCAAAAAAATAACAGCAAAAAGATGATAAAGGAAAAACCTGGGAATACACCATAGGGGAGTTATGATCGGGGGATTGAGAAGTCCTAGATAAAGCAGGAATTCTCACCATCTGATATCTTCAAAGACCATGAACCTGCAGCAAGAAGCAGACCCTCCTTTGACAGGTTGTCCGTTTGCTGATTTTGAGCACGACAGATGTGTTGAATAGATTTGTCTTTCAGGAGGCCCCAATAAAACATGATCTGGTCTAGCCAGCCTGCTAGATGAGGGCTTCTGATATGGCTCGTCCCCAGGACATGATCAATCACAAATTTGGAGTCACCATAAATAGAGATAGCCTAAATATCAAAAAAGATACAAAAAGCGAGAAGACCTGCAAGAGCCCTCGCCTCAGCTAAACTATTTGTGCCCTTTCCTCCATTCCATGAAATAAAGTATTGGAGATCCTTATCCATTATGATGTGAACCCCGCATCCACAAATGGATTTTTGTTCAGCTCCATCAAAAAACGCAAATGGGCATCCAGTGCAGATGCTCACCTGCGCCTTACTGTTGTCTATTTTCATCTTGGGATGCTTCATTGGTATGGCATCAAAGGATGCTATGATCTGTTGCATGATAGACATTAGGGAGATCCTTGATTCTTTGAAGATTTTGTTGTTTCTCCATTTCCAAGTGTACCAGGAAAAAATAATAATCATGGGCCTCCAGGGATCTCTTTGCCCGCTCCACCAGACATAAGCTTCCTGAATTGAGACAAAATCAATGAGAGGGAAACCATATAGGTTTGCCAGAGCTTGCCAGACTTGCAATGAAGATTGACATTTGAGAAACATGTGAAGATTAGATTCTTCACTAGACTCGCACATAGCATATCTGCTCGGACCGTGCCATCTCCTTTTCCTCAAATTTTCCCAAGTCAAATTTCTGTTATGGAACATCAACCATGGGAACAAAATGAACTTTGGAGGGCACCCAGACTTCCATAAGATCAGAGGAAAAGGCGAGCTAGCGGGAGGAGTCTTCAATCCAATCAGATCCTTGTAGATATCTTTTACTTGGGCTGTCAGACAGGCTTTAGGAACTGCCCAGGTCAGAAAGTCAGTTGTGAATGGACGATGAAAGCCACAACTAGTCAATGATTCCTTTACAGTATTCCACAGTTCAGCCTGCGATGCTGGCATGCCAAAATCAGAGGGATCCTTCCAGAGGGGGATTGGACCATTCCATGCAGCTATGAGTTTATCCCAAGTAAAAAAACCATATCTATGAAAAAAAATAAGAAGCTTCCCTGGAAAGGATATGTTTTCCTGACCCCCCATGATGGGATCTATGCCAATAAGAATTCTGCTGCCCGTTTGTAAACTCCACTTCAAATTGTTTAAAAAATATTTCTCAATCTTGCGGAAACTGAGCCAAATAGTAGAGCCATATTTGGCTCCAATCCTACCTTTCCTGAACCATTATTCTATGCCTCTTCCTTTCATATATTTTTTTTGATGGTGGAGCTCCACGGACCATCCCCCAAGACTCCTCTCCATAGAGATTTGCAAAGGAGATCATTTCCAAAAGTCCTTAAATCCAATAAGCCCCAGCCTCCCAAATTCTTGGGCAAAGAGATCTTTTCCAACTTAGTAAGGTGATATTTTTTCTGGTCTGATTTGCCCCCCAAATAAAATTTGCAGAAATCTTATTCATTTTGTGGATGATACATGCGGGGAGGAAAAAAATATGAGCCCAGTAAACAGCCATTTGCATTAAAACAGCTTGAACTAATACCACCCGACTAGCCAAGGATAAAAACTTGTATTCCCACACCGAGATCTTTTTATAGTACCTATCCAGCAACCACTGCCAGTCTGCTATAGAATAACTGTTTGCTTTTAACTGAAAGCCCAGGTACTTTAAGCCATCTTTAATCGATCTCGACTCGATTCCAAACAGTTCTGAGATCCATTTCACCATTTCCAAGTTGCTGTAATTGTGGAAGAGAATAGATTTAGCCTTGTTTATATATAATCCAGTAGCTTTTTGGAATCTATTAAGGATGTCATTGAGGCAGATCCACGATACCCTGCATAACATTGCAAAAATAAGAACATCATCAACAAAAAGATTGTGTGAGATGAAGTTATTCCTTCATATCTTTACTGGCTTGCATCTATCTTCTGAGACCGCCTTGTTTATGTGAAGACTTAGGGAGTTCATTGCCAGGATGAACAGAAGCGGGGCGGGGGGCATCCCTGGCGGAGGCCTCTTTCAGCTGGAAAAAAAGGAGAAGGCATACCATTAATAATGACAGCATGGTTCACATTTTCCACGCATGCCATGATCTAGCTGATAGAGTTTGAACTTAGGCCGATCTTCGCAAGTAAGCATATTATGAAACCCCAGTCTAAGCAGTCATAAGCTTTTTGTAGATCAATTTTAAGAATGGCAGCATCTGACTTCTTAGAGAGCATAGAAAACAGACATTCCTGAGTATTAGCGACGGCATCCAGGATATTTCTTCCCTTCAAAAAAGCATGTTGATCCTTTGTAAGGAAAGTGGCTAGAGTCGCTTTAATCCTTTCCACTATGATTTTTGTGATGATCTTGAAGGTTATGTTGCATAAGGAAATCGGTCTGAAGTCTTGAAAGGAGACCGCCTCCACTTTTTTTGGGATGTGAGCTGATGAATGCTCCCTAACATTCTGGATGCCTCAACCATCCTCAGCAAGTCTTGTTTGATGATATCAAAGAAGTGAATAAAAAACTCTATTGTCCAGCCATCCGGGCCAGGAAATTTGTCCTTTTTAAAGGCCTTCATGACATCCAAGAGCTCATTTTCTATTATAGGCCGAAAAAGGCTTGCATTCTTTTCATCGTCAAACATTTGAGGGACCAGGTCAATACCCCAACGAATGTCCTGGAAGCCGCATCCTTCTCTTCTGCTATATTGGTTTTTAAAATGTCTTACGACTTCTTTAGATATATCTTGCTGTGAGGTAAAAAAGCCCCCCTGACCATCGCTTATTTTCCATATTGTATTTTTCTCGCGCCTAGAATTAGCGAATTTATGAAAAAACTTAGTATTCCTGTCCCCTTCCTGTAGCCAAGTTACCATACTTTTTAGCCTCCGGAATGCTTCCTCCTGCTTCAGAAAGTTCTGTTTTTTCCTTTCCAATTCTTTGATGCGGCATATCAGACTAAAAGAAAAAGAGCTAGCATCCAAATCCTTTAAAATACTATCCATCTCCTTCAGCGTTTCTTGAAGACTGGCTCTGTCCCTTTGTCTTTTTTTAAATTGCCAATCTTTGACCACTTTCCACATGGTTGATAGCTTATCCCTGAAAGTCATGAAAGGGGGGGCTGTATCGCATGTAGATAGATCCTTCCAGGATTTGGCAATGACCTCGTTGAACTCTGGGCCTTCCAACCATGCCCTATTAAATTTAAAGGAGTACCCTTTTCTGAAACCACATTCCTTCCAGCTGAGATAAATTGGTCTATGGTCAGATATGAATGCCTGCCCAATAGCAGACTATGGCATACCCAATTTATCAATAACGCTACCACGAACAATGAAACAATCAATCCTTTTAGCAATGTACGCCTCCTCTGATCTTCCATTGTCCCAGGTCGGCATCATTTTAGATGGAGCTATATCTACGAGATTTATGTGCAGAAGTTCATACTTCAAGCGGTCAACAAGCGGATCACTACGCCTGCAGTTTCCCCATCGTTATTCTGGGCTTAATGTTACATTTAGGTCACCTGCAATTATCAATGATTCAATATCAAGAATTTCTGAATCAAAATTTTTTTCCCAAAAAGGGATCCTATTCTTGTAAGGAGCATAGGTGTTCAGAATATTAATTGGGCATTCTTTCCCTCTGATAGAAGCTGAAATGAGAATACCAACAAAACATTTGTACGCCTTTGCCCTGATCCAATCAGGGTCCCACAACACCGCCAGCCCTCCCGAAAGACCCTTAGCCTCTGAAGCTACCAGGAACCATGAGGGAAACATTTTCCTGAAATAAGCTATGGACACATGGTTACTATGCATGGTTTCTTGTATCAAAATGATTTTTTGCTTAACTGAGTAGAAAAGATCCTTCAACGCCAAAAATTTAAGGTCTGCTCCCAGACCTCTGATGTTCATGGAGATCATAAAGGTCATTTGGAAGATTCTCCAGCCGTACTTGCTCTAAGAGGCTGAGATTCTGGAATTTCATAGATGGGAACATTGGTCAGGGATAGGTTCCTTATCCCGCTGTCATCAACAGTTGTCCTTCCTCTAAAATGTCTGCTTCCTCCATTATGCTTATTTCTTACTATTATGTTCCTTGTTGAGTTTAGGCTTATAAATGGCAGGGTCGGATTTGAAGGTTTATGAATGGTCAGCGATTCAAGCTCCAAGGATCTTCTACTTAGGAGAAATTCTAAATCACTATCATATGGATTTGCAGGGGAAGAGGCCGGGGAATTTAGTGGGGTAAGAGTCGACATCGGCTCCTTGCCTTTAGAGGATGGAGGCATGTTCTTTCTAGGTGTTGGCGATGATGAGGATATAAGAATGGGATGGGATCCCACTATAAAGTCTTTAAACAGGATGGGAGGAGGAGACGGAACAGTTCTGTCATCGATCGGTTCAGGAATGGGCGAACACTGCAGAAGAGGAGACATGGTTTTCTTCGAGCATACAAGCTTGCTCGAGCTTTCAGGTTTTGACTCCTAGTCACAGGAAAAGTCCTGAGGTAAAAGCTGTGGGGATAGGATGACATTGTTATTCTACCCGTCCACTATAACCGTCGGGGATACGCTAGTTGAAGGAGATGGGACCTCCCTTTCAACGCGCGTGGGCGAGCTTATCCGGATCTTTCGATGCGCTAGTCTACCTTTCGGTTTCGGCATTCGATGGCAATTTTTTATCAAATGACATGTTTTGTGGCAAGCAGAGCATCTGAAAGTGATGCCCCAAAAATCCAGCCTTTTCTTTATTTTCAAGTCTCTCCAGGAAATCTCAATATGGTCTGGGAACCCACCCCTATAGGCCTTTTCAATGAGGATCCACGCTATTCTCTTTTCCTTCGCACCAAGGCACCAAGGATCAACATAAACAAAACGACCAATGGAGTTGCCTATCTCAGCTAGAGTCTCCTTGGACCACATCTCCAGGGGGAGGTTTGGGAGCTTCACCCAAATTAAGTTATTCGAAGGAGTATTTTTTAAAGGGTCATATCCAATGTACCATCTATAGAGAGCGAGAAAACTTCTTTTAAAAACCCAGGGGCGATTCAGGATGGATTCAACATTAGAGGCCTTTAGAAAATGAAAGCAGTACCATTCTTTCATGAGATTGGAAATGATGGGGGTATATCCAATCACCAGTTTCCATTGTATCTCAATCCACTTTCTCATCTCACTATCATCCATTTCTGGAAAGTTCCACTTACCCACCAAGGCGAGATCCTGTAGGCTATCTATTCTTTCAATCAGATGAGAGTTGTCCAGCTTTATTACAGCTGGCGGAGGAGAGGTCTTAATGGGGTTCCGGGCCTTATTATAACTGTTAGCGTGTTCACGCAACAACTCTTCCTTCTATTGAATACCGCCTTTTCTATTCTCCTCCCGGGAAGACTATTCTCTTTGGGTTCTTATCCCCTCCCTATCAGCTTCATAACACGTCGGCTTCACCACCATGTCATCACGGGTCGGTTGCCTTTCACCCGGCAACGTGGCATTCTTCCATGCTTTTCCGACCTGGATTGCGGTCCTGACCATGGCCTCCGTGGCCGACGCATCCAATCCACCATCCATGCGCCACCAACTCCTTTGCCTCAGTAATTATCGGGATTTATCTATGTCCTAAATAGATTTTCGGATCAGACTTGGTACCAACAATTAATCAATCTCTGACCATACTCTGGATATAAAGCATGGAGAATATTAATGCCAGATGAGGGGAATTTAAAATTGATCTGACACTGAGACTGAGACCCAGAACACTCGAGAAGTATGATTCCAGGGATCAAGGCATGCATGGGATTAGAAAAACAATTTATGGTCAAAGATATTAACTGATGGGAGCCGTCACTGCTGAAGGAAATTAACTAAGAAAGGATGATCCTATATTGAATGTACTCTCAAGTACAAGAAAACGTCACCCAAAGGACACTCTTCAAATCCCAATGAGATTTTGAAATTTCTTTCCTGATTTAGCTAAAAAAATCTGGTCCCGTGGGAAATTTTCCGATCTTGAGGAAGGAAAAACTCCGGCAGGCGGGGAAACAAGCTTTTAGGGTTCAATTCCTGGAGGTCACAGGTTTTACAGGGGATGAATCATTCAACAACTGGATGAGGCTCATGAGATATGCTATCTTCCTGTGGATTGTTAGCTAGTAGAGGAGTCATTACAAACCAAGCAGCAACAGTATATTTCCATGATGCACCACCACCCCCCTATCTTAATACGAATGTCTGAGCAAGGTTTATGAATAACTATGAATCTCTTCAAATTGTGGATGATTGCCCAGACCATTGTAAAAAACCATAACAATGCTCATAGACTTAAAATAAACACTCTGGTAAACACACAAACAAGATTTATCCATATATTCCTTCCATCTATAGTGCTTAAAACAACGACGTGGTATTTCGAATTAGAAAAATAGCGTTCACGCCCATAATATTATACCACCTCTGTAACTTAGAGTTTAAAAAACTACTTCCATAAAGAAACGAGATACAGATACAGAGATAAACTAGAGACTATAAGGGGTGATGTACTGACCTCTTTCCAGGGGCATGTCGAGGGGAGAGCGCCAGTTGACCTCTAGCAAAAACCGCAAAACAAAAAATTGAACACTAAGACCTCTGATAAAGAGATAGAGAAATGCTCAGGGGGAGAGGCTCCGCTGACACTAGGGGTCGAAAGGGTCAGGGAGAAGCCAAAAAACTAGCACTCTTTGCATAAGCCTATTACAAAGGGCATAATGGTGATAGAGGAATGCATGTCTGCCAGACGGATAGGGAGGATGGCTAAAAAAACACTCGGAGTTGTCATGACGAGAAATAGGCATGCATGGAATCAGAGGATATGGAAAAAACTAGTGTAGTGTGTGCCTTGGATGTTCAAGATACCTTTGAATCACGGATTGGTATGGCCATAGCTGACTGAGTTGAGCTGAGGCGACTAGGTTGGTCGCTGTTTGGTCTGCATCTCCTCACGACACGCGCCAAATACCTTGTCAACAACAAAAATAATAACTTATCACTTTAATCTGGTAAAGCATAGTTATCAATAATGGATATTTACTTTGATATTTTATATAGATACGTTGGATAAATTTTCTAAAATAAAAAGTGGAAGTGCAAATTAAATTATTGTAATTTTAAGTAATATTGTATTTATATCTATATTGTTAGTTGTATTGAGAATTTTAAGAATAGAAGTGTATCTTAATATTTAACTAATTTTAAGAAATGTCTCATGCACTTTTTCAAAAATTATTTCCACATTTCCATGGATTTTCTCCATTTTCTCTTTTACGGAATTCGAATACTTTTAGGTTAATTCCTAGAAATGAATGAATGAGAACTGGATTGTTTCTACCTCGTTTCCACACATCCATTCATTTTCTCTCAGAGTTGCATTACTGCTTTGTTTCCTTTAATCCATCGGCCGTACCTGGCTTCACTTTATCTGCCGTGCTTTTCGGACGAGGGTACCTGCGTGCGTGCCTTCACTTCCAGGAGAGAATAGAGGAAGTGAATTAGGTTTATCAAAATTAAGATCCTATTTTGAAAGTGGATTGACGTACAAGTTAGTGGTGAATCCAATAAAGTGAATCAACGAATACGCTTTAATGAATTGATTAATATTGTTCTTTCTCATATTTATAATACCATTTGCTTTAATGATTATTTCAAATTTAATTCATATCCTAAATCCTTTATGATACTGATGAGTCCATGTTTAGCCTTGTCATTTGCCATTTATTCATGTATACATCTTCTAATCTTCTGATCTATCAGTTTCATTGGATAATAATCATTAAAATTTTATTCATATCTTAAATCTTTTATGATAGTGATCAGTCCATGTTTAGCCTTGTCATTTGCCATTTATTCATGTATACACCACCTAATCTATCAGTTTCATGGGATAATAATCATTAAAATTTGACTCATATCTTAAATCCTTTATGATAGCGACGAGTCCATGTTTAGCCTTGTCATTTGCCATTTATTCATGTATACATCTTCTAATCTATGAATTTCATCGGATAATAATCATTAAAATTCGATTCATATCTTAAATCCTTTATGATATTGATAAGTCCATGTTTAGCCTTGTCATTTGTCATTTATTTATGTGTACATCTTCTGATCTATCAGTTATAATTAGTTAATTTTTATGTGATAAAAGTCATGGCGAGATTTATTTTAATTTAAAATATTTAATATAATATAGAAGGCCTGTCAAGATAATGCTCTTCTAATCTATTAGTTTTATTAGATAATTTGTTGATTTTTATGTCAATAAAAGTCGTGACAGATTTATTTTAATCTAAAATATTTAATATAATATAAAAAGTCTATCAAGATATTGCAATTCCTAAACATGATCTGCAATTCATAGACATGATCTTCTAATCTCTGTGTTATTTCACATTGTGATGAGCCATTTAGAAATAAGGCTTATCTATACATGTAGTGAAATTTAATTGATAAATCACCAATATTTGGTCACACAACAAAGGTTCCAATGGGATTTATAGATTTTTTTTTTATCTAGGTGGATATTGGTGGCCACCCGCCTATTCCACTTGGACTCCCACCATTGTTTCTTTCAATTTTTCAACTTCCTTATTTGTAGCACAATTTACTATTTTTGGCAGTTTTTCGGGTTCTGAACTTCTGAAGTCGTTTTGAGGCTCTAAATGATGTTTTTTGGGAAAACCGAGAGCAACATGATTAATCATGTTGCTCACTCAAAAGTTGTAGTCCTCGGATAGATCTTTCTAACAAGGTATTGTGCACGTCAAACAGAGATCGTATGCCAAAGTTACGACGCCGAGAAGTTGATGTACCAATTTACCCAAACAGGGCCCATAGTTTGACGCTTCATCTCCTAGGTTTAGGTTTTTGGATATTTAGGATTTTCCATTGTTTCTCAATAATAAATAGGTCTTGGAGCTTTATTATAACACAGTTCAGAGGCATGTAGCCGCCACATCTCTTCTCAGAGATAAGCTACCATCGCCCGAGCTAGTCTTATTTCCATTCTGTTTGTAACCATATTTCAGTGTTTGATAGTAATGAAATGAAGTGTTATTTCTATTGCATCTTTGTATTTATGGTTATATCTGTAATTTGTTACGTTCCTATTTTAATCTGGATCAGTGGCATTAGAGCGGTTTGCTCTTTCTCTGTTTTTCTTTGCATGTCCCCAACGAGGTTGAGATATAAGGAGTTAGGGCTTGAACTGGTCGAACCTTTGCAAAACCAGCCTCGCAAATCCTGATAGCCTCCCATAGCAAATGAAAAGAAAGACGAGGGGGCAGGAGATCCTATCAAAATCTTGCTCGAAGAAGCTCTCGAGCGACAAAAGAACGTGATGATGGACAACTTTGCCCAGATCCTTTAGTGGCTACCCAAGGGAAATGCATTTACTTCTGGCAGCTACTCTAGAAGTGCCACACCCTTTAAGGTACAAGTTAACTTTGACATTCCCATATTTGAGGGTCAGATAGATGTAGACACTATAGATAAATGGTTAAATTTGTTAAAAAGATATTTTTCCATTCATGATTTTTCCAGTTGGGAAAAGATCACTTTTGCACTTCTCAAAGCAGCCCCGCACGTCAAGGACTGGTGGGAAACCTACTGTGAGCAGAAGGATGAAATTAAAAACTCATTGTTTTCAGCTGCACCCACTTGGAAATCATTCCAAGATGCCATCAAAGAGCACTACTACCCTGCCGGGAGCTATGAGAATAAATACATAAAGTCGACAACGCTGCGACAGGGAAGGGACCAAGATGTGCCATAGTTTACCAATGTTTTTCATACCCTTCGCACAAAGTTGGGTATCAAAGATTCTGAGAAGCATTTGGTTCTCAAGTACTGCGGCTTCCTACATAGGTACATCCAAGACGAGATGGAGTTCCTGGACATCTCCTCGCTCGGCGCGGCATACCGATATGCCGTCAAGATCGAGCAAAAGTTTAAACAAAAGAAGCGAGACTTTGGATCTGCGAATTCGAAGCAAGGGAAAGGTGTACCCAAACCACAGAATAAAGGACAAAGCCAAGGCAGGGTGGCCCAGGACAACCCGTCAAAGTCGCAAGCAAATAACAACACCGCAAAGCCGAAGAAGGACATGAGAAAGTGGTGTGAGTTCCATAAGAGCTCCACTCACAACACAAATGAGTGTGGGGCAAGCAGTCACTGCTGGCCGGGCAAAAGGCTTCGGAATCAAATGCATGTTCTAACTCTGAGTCAGAACCCGACAAGGGGAATGTTAAAATGGAAGCAGATTATTGATGCGGAGCCCAACGCCACCGTTGCCACCATGAAGATCCAGAAGGAGGAACCCAAAGATCCAGAGGAGGAGGAGCACCTATTCCACTCTCAGATGTGGGTAAACAGTTCCCCGCTACAGTTCATTATCGACAGCGGAAGCCAAAAGAACCTCATTTCGGCAGAGGTCGTGAAGCGGTTGGGCTTACCGACCACAACACAACCACAACCGTACACCATCAGGTGGCTTCACCAAGGATGGGATCTTCGCGTGAGCCAGCAGTGCCACCTTCCATACAACGTCAAGCCCTTCATGGATGAGGTTATGTGACGTTGCTACCCTTGATGTTTTTGATGTATTATTAGGCCAACCATACTTATGGAAGCGACATGTTGTGTATGAGTCAACGCCTCATGCTGTTATTGTTACTTTGGGAAATAAGTTGTACAGGATACCGGAGGTAGCACCTCCTACTGCCATCTCTTTGTTTACTGCAAAACAATGCAGTAAGCTCATTTCCAAAACCAGGAAATTCATTTTCTTAATAATACGCCCTCAGGGAAAGAAGAAGACAGTGGCCACGACCTCTAGACAGGGCCCCTCCGCACGACAACAACATATGGACAAGGTCGTGGAGGAGTATGAGGACATCTTCACCTCCCCCACAGGGGTGCCTCTTCACTGTCAGGTTAAGAACTCAATCGATCTGACCCCAGGTGCACCACAACCCAATGGACCAATCTATCAGTGCTCTATTCTGGAGAACAACGAAATCAAGAGGCAGATTCAGGAGCTGTTGTAGAAAGGTCACATCTGGCCGAGTTCATCACCCTGTGGGAGCCCGATCATGTTGGTACAGAAGAAGGATGGGATTTGGAGACTCTGTATTGACTATCGGGTGCTGAACAAGATCGCTATCCGGAATAGGTACCCAATCCCACGTATTGATGACCTTCTAGACCAACTGAAGGGGACAAAATATTTCAGCAAGATCGGCTTGAAATCAGGATATCACTAGGTACCAATCGAACATTGGATGTGTGGAAGACTGCCTTCAAAGCCAAGGAGGGCCTTTTTGAATGGTTGGTTATGCCTTTCAGGTTGATGAATTCTCCTGCAACCTTCATGAGGCTGATGGATGACATCTTGCGGCCATTCACCAACTCATTTGTAGTGCTATACTTGGATGACATCCTGATCTTCAGCCAGAGTTGGGAAGAGCATCTCCACCACATCCAACAGGTTCTCCAAACACTGCGGCAACACAAGCTATGTGCCAATTTGGAGAAATGCACTTTTGGCATGACCCAAGTTCAGTATCTAGGATACATTATTGATGAACGGGGGGTGCATGTGGATCCATCCAAGATCCAAGTCATTCGGGATTGGCCATCTCCAACCACTCTAATAGAGCTCCGCAGCTTTCTAGGTCTTTCCAATTTCTACCGCAGGTTCGTGTTGGGATTCTCTCATATCACTTGGCCCTTGAGTCAAGTCACCAAGGGAGGAGCGAAAGAAAAATTCTTTTGGTCTGAATCTCAACAGAAGGCATTCACAGAGTTGAAACATTGCCTCTGCTCTATACCAATTCTCACATTACCAGACTTGCAACAACCATTTGAAATCGAGACAGATGCCTCTGACGATGCTATTGGGGCAGTCCTTACTCAACAGGGGCATCCAGTGGCATATCACAGTGAGACACTTTCAGGCGCAGTCCAAAAATATCCCACTTATGACAAAGAGATGTATTCCATTGTGCAGGCCTGCCGACAATGGAAGCATTACATTTTGGGGAAGGAAATGGTCATCCACACAGACCACTGGCCCCTGCAGTTCATACAGACACAAGGGAAGTTGAAGAATGATCGCCATAAGAAGTGGTCCACATACCTGCAACAGCTCCATTTGAATATCAAGTATAAGAAGGCCAACACCAATAATGTTGTATATTGCCTCAGCCGACCACCAATCATGGTGTTAACCACCGTGCTCAACTCTTGTGGGCACAAGACTTCTGATTGGCCACTTCTCTACAAAAGCTACCCAGAATTTGGCCACACATACCAGACGCTCTTGGAGGGTCAGCAAGTTCGATATTTTCACCTGTAGGATGCCCTATTATGCCACCTGGGATACCTTTGTGTTCCTTCAAGTGAGCATGCCAAGATGATTTGGGAAGCACACTACAGGGGCCGTTGGGCATCTCAGGGTTGAGAAAACGGTGGCAATACTGCAGAAGTATTTCTATTGGTTGAATCTTCGAAAGGATGTCGGGAAGTACATCATATCCTTCACTGCCTATGCCATTGCCAAACCAACCATCAAGAAGCAAGGCCTCTATACTCTGCTGCCTACCCCTAGTCGACCTTGGGAATCCATCTCCATGGATTACATGTCGAGCCTTCCTTCTACTAAGCATGGCAACGATTGTGTTTTTGTGGTCATCGACAGATTATCAAAGATGGCCATTATGACGGCCTGCAAGAATAATATCACAACGGAAGCCACTACTAAACTCTTCTTTGAACGAGTGTGGGTGCACTTTGGGATACCACAGTCTATCATCTCAGATTGGGACAGCAGGTTCCTCAGTACATTTTGGTCTAGTCTCTGGTCGATGTTGGACACCAAGCTCACTAAGTCCACAACTTTCCATCCCCAAATTGATGTCCAGACAGAGGTCATCAACAAGATGATCGTACACATTCTGCGCATGTACAACTCAAAGCATCCACACACATGGGATGAGAGCTTCCCCTATGTCCAGCACAGCTATAACTGGGCTCTCCACAGCTCGACTGGCTGCAACACTTTTCAGGTGGGCTTGGGATTCCAGCCACTATGTCCCATTGATGTGGCCATGCCATTTGCAGCTACTCCAATAGATTTGGCTCATGTCCATTCTGAAACCGGTAAGGAAAATAGCTTCATTGAGCACATCCAACATATCCGCCAGCAGGTCCACGACATTTTGGAGAAATCAAATGCCAAGTACAAGCAGCGACATAATCAACATCAGGTGCCACACAAGTTTCAGGTGGGCGACAAAGTCTAGTTGCATTTGCAAAATGAACACCTTACCAGAGCCTATTGGAAACTCAGACCACTCTTATATGGTCCTTACACCATTACCAAGGTTGTGGGAGACAATGCATTTGATCTCAACATTCCCCCATTCCTTGGCCTGCACCGAGTGTTCAATGTGGACCGCCT
Organism: Pinus tabuliformis; assembly: GCA_031772625.1. Lineage (NCBI taxonomy): Eukaryota > Viridiplantae > Streptophyta > Pinopsida > Pinales > Pinaceae > Pinus > Pinus tabuliformis. Next base: position 22,952,085 of record CM062811.1, read on the forward strand.
TTGACCACACTTCCCACCATGGCTAGACACATCAGATATTGCAGAACATCTCACACCTACAAAGTTAAATCCAGATTGCATGGAACAAGGCACAACTGATGGGATCATGGACACACAAATCAGGAACACCTGACAACAAATGATCAAACTATATCGAGTTGTTAAAGCAGGCCAACTCCATCACTAGGGAAAGTGGCTCACCAGGGAACAAGTTCAGCAGAAGTTTACTCATCTCATGGAGGAACTCAACGAAATGGGAACCATTGCTTCTTAAGGGGAGAGGAATGATCCAGGTGGATATTGGTGGCCACCCACCTATTTCACTTGGACCCCCACCATTGTTTCTTTCATTTTTTTAGTTTCCTTATTTGTAGCACAATTTACTATTTTTGGTAGTCTTTTGGGTCTTGAACTTTCGGAGCCATTTTGAGGCCCTAAACAATGTTTTTTTGGGAAAACCAAGAGCATCATGGTCTATACCCATGTTGCTCACTCAAAATTTGTAGTCCTCGGATAGATATTTCTAACGAGGTATTGTGTGCGTCAAACATAGATCGTATGCCAAAGTTATGACCCTGGGAAGTTGATGTACCAATTTACCCAAACAGGGCCCATAGTTTGGCGCTTCATTCCTAGGGTTAGGTTTTTGGATGTTTAGGGTTTTCCATTGTTTCTGGATAATAAATAGGCCTTGGAGCCTCATTGTAACACAGTTCAGAGGCATGTAGCCGCCAAATCTCTTCTCAGAGATAAGCTACCATTGTCCGAGCTAGTCTTATTTCCAATCTGTTTGTGAGCATATTTTAGTATTTGATATTAATGAAATGAAGTGTTATTTCTACTGCATCTTTGTATTTATGGTTATATCTATAATTTTTTGCGTTCCCGTTTAAATCTGGATCATTTTTTCTCAATATTAGAGTTATTTTAAGTGTTTTTTCCAATTCACGATATTTTATAATAAAAAGAATCAAAAGCTATCATAAAAAATAATAGACATTAAATATTCCCAATACATAAATATAGATTTCAAATTCAATTACAAAAAAATTGAATTCAATACACATAGATGATACCAAAAACTTTAATGAAAATATAAAACTTGGTGGAAAGAAAAATAAGTTTGATAATCCAATGCTTATTTTCTTAACCATTCTTCCAAATATAAATTTAAAATTTGGTTGCAAGAAAAATTAGTTTAATGCACATACCATATGATATTCAATGACTTTAATATATATCTAAAACTTGGTTGCAAGAAAAACTAGCCTAAATCCATTTTAGCAATAAATCTATCAAGAGTTAAGAAGGAACAATTGAAACTTGAGAAAAAGTTTGTACCTTAAGACATTTGCTCCCTCTAACTCTCGATATATCTAGACTAGTATGGCTCTAGGATGGTTCCAATTGTAGGTGGTCATGGAAAAAACTTTAATTGACCATCATTGTGTACCCATATACGGTTTAGATGAACTTGATCTTTTGAAATTTACCTAGTATTATCTATAATCTTAAGATTACTATCAATAATGATACTTCAATTAAATAGTCATTAAGGTGAATTGTGTAGAAATCTCACCATAGATTAAAACTGATTATGCAATGTACTAAAGCAAAATACTTAATCTACTTCTACAATCAAACTTGCGGAAGCTTAATCGATTTTGAGCAAGATAAAATAGAACACATATAACATAGAAGAAGATTCAATCACACATGAAACACATAAGAATACTCTGGGCAAAGCCTCATCTAAAAACCCTGCTATCTGTATTATCATACAAGTGGAAATATCTCAGGAGTACATAAAGCTTTAGCTCATAAGCTATCCAACTCTCAGTACAATCCCTCACTTCTGCTCATAGACAGAATAGACAACACATATGCCTTCCTTCAGTCCTCGAAGTCTCCTATTTCCTTGCGCGGTTTCTCCTAGGTCCTCTAGTTGTATCCTGTGTGATTCTCACCTCACACACTGCTTTGACCTCTGAAATAACTGTGCAATCCTAAAGGAGTGAATTTCTTCTGCATGAATGAGTTTCCTTTATAGGAAAATTCCTCCAACTGATAGTACACTATCCCTTCCTTTAATCTCAACTGGTTCTTTCTCTGAACTGACATGCATGAGTTATTTATGAGAGAATATTCAGTTATCTGGAGAACACTAGTTGCATGCATGCATGCATTAACTGATTGAACTCACAATTGGTTCCTCCAACTGTTTAGAACTAATTTAACTAGACTTAACTCACCTAACTGAGCTAACTAATTACAACTCAAATACAAAACTCATCCTTATCTCCTTAATTAAGGGATAACTTCCTCAATCAAAGGGATAACTGTTGCATGTCTTCACAAAGACTTCATGTTTGATTTTCTCCAACTAATTAACTCAAGATGAATTAATTAATTATTTTTCAAACAGCTACTAAGGCTAAATTCAAATTCTAATTCAGGGACTAATTAAAATTGGAATCTATCCTGAAATGCTATTTATAGCAATGTTATTTTTAGCATTTCTATTTTATCATTCCTTGTTGCTATTTTCTATTTTTATCATTTCTTGTTGCTATTTTCAATAAATTGTAATAAAACAACAATATTCAACAATATTCCAACTTTATATGTTCCTTATAATTATATTTACATTCTATTGCATGCTCATATATATATATATATATATATATATATATATATATATATATATATATATAGGTGGGTGCAAGTTAATTATGGTCTCTTATGATGCGTTAGTGGCAATGCATACTTGAAAAAACAACCTATTGACTCGAAGGAATAATTAGAGGTACATATACAATGAATTTGAAGATGATGTTAAAAAATGAAATGTAAACAAATTAATTAGCTTTTGGAATATATAGTCTTTATCTATAGAAATTACGTTTAACTATGTGAATTTCAAGTTTTCCTATCATTGATATGTTATTTCATGCAAAATATAATACATATCTTTCCCTTAGCACAATGTTTGAGTATCTAAATGATGGAATTTTGTTACAAAAACTTGTAGAGTTGTAGAGAACAAAGTGCTCTTGTGTGCAACTATTTTTCAAAAATTATTATCTTAATTCTATATTTTTTTAAATTATGAAACTCAGTATATCCTTGAAATTACAAGACCCTCTATTAGTGCAACCTAAAAGGGTCTTAGCATTATAAAACACTCCTTTTTTTTAGGTTGTAGGTCTCAATATCCTCTAGTGCACCATATGAATTTTTTATGTCCAAATGACTAAGGCCCAAAAATGTTATAATGGAAAAAGAAGAGGGATGTATTTCAAGATTTTGACATGTGTCAAGAGAACAATATATTGAAAATAGTAAACTCTATAGTTTCATGAACAATGGATTTGTCTTTTCGTTATAAAAATGTTGTGAAATGTGTGTGTGTGTGTGTGTGTGTGTGTGTGTGTGTGTTCTAAAAAATTGATGTTACATGTATTTTTAGCCCCAACCACTAGGTTTGTGATCTTGAACCTATATCCAAAGCAACCAACTCATCACACATGCACGCTTCCCACTAGAAACAAATTCAAATTAAAAAAAAAACATGTGCCCATATCTAGGGCTCAAAATGTGCACATATTCCTAGTGGTAGAAATATGCTAGCATTCTTGCTACTAAAAATTTGCATACGTCCCTAGTGGCAAGAATGAACATGCATTATTTCTGCTAAAAAATGACTGCATTCCTAGCAAAGGAAATGTGTGTGCATTCCTACCACTAAAATGTGTGTGGATTCCTAGTAACAAGAATGTATGTGTGTTCTTATTGGTAAGAAATTTAACACATGGGAAATTGTTGAGGTCGGCATGGGGGTTAGGAGGTTATGGGGGAGGATAAAGGGAACAAGGAAGGGAGGGGGGAGGAGAGAGTGAGAGATAGAAGGAACAAGGGGGGAAGGGGGGGAGAGAGAGAAAGTAGGAGGTGGGGGGAAGGGGGAGAGAGAGAGTGGTAGGCTGGGAAGAAAGAATAGGTGAGTGAGGGGAAAATAGGGGGAAAGAGAGAGAGAGAGATAGTTGTAAAGTGAGAGAGATAGGTAAATAGGTTGGGGAAGGGAGAGAGGGAGATTGGGCAGGGAGAGAGATAGTTGTGAGAGACATATGGAGGAATATAGAGACAAAATTGGAAGTGGATTTTTATGAAAGAGTGAATGGGGGAGGGATAGAGAGAGAAACAATGGGAGAGGGAGGGGATAGAGAGAGAAACGATGGGAGAGGGAGGGGATAGAGAGAGATAATGGGAGAGGGAGGAGAGAGAGACAGTGTGTGAGTGAGTAAGATTTGGGGGGTGTTGAGGGCCCTGAAATCGGGTCAACAACAAGGGGGATACCCACCCGGTCGGGAACCTGGTTGGCGGCTCCGTGCCCGTTTGGTGTAGCGGGTCCGACTGGGGATAACGGGACCAACTTCCCGTTCTAAGGGGGGTGTGTGTGTGTAGAGTTTGGTGATGTGTGTGTGTGTAGAATATGATAATGAAAATATGGAATTATTTCTAAGCTAATCTAGTTCTAAACTCTGAGACTAAATTTTATACTACTTTAATCTATCAAGAACAACACATCTAATCTACGCTAACCTGGGATAGAACTTTTTCCATTATGCGATCTAGAAAGATTTCACACAATAACTGGTAATGAAGATTATTCAGCTATTATGAGAATATAAATCAATTAAGATGAACCATCCTGCATAAAAAGTTAAGCAAAACGGTTGTGAACAACATATCGCATAATCAGTTATTCATGTATTAAGCACAAATCAATGACTCCACCGTACAAAAGTGCCAAATGGTAGTACACTCATTCATACGTTAACATATAAACAACATCAGCTGTATATTACTCTAAGAATGCAAGCAGAAACTCGTCAAGAGATAAAAGTACCATTTATGACTGACTTTATACTCACAGACCTGAAGCAATAATGATCTATTTCTACTTACTTCTAATGCCTACTAAGAGTACAGAAGTGCAACATCAGTAGCAGGTATTAAAATGCAAACATAAATAAATCTTGATCCGTCCATTCATCAAAAACCCCCTCCGAGGGTGCAAAAGTGCATGTTCTGAGGACAAGTTTTTTGACAAATTTCCGGACCCTTCTCCAATGCAACGAGAAGGGTTAAATACTACTAACCGGCTAATTTTAATTACACAAATTTAGGGAACGGCTTCAAATGACCGCCCTTTTACTAAAACAAATTTATTTCTAAAAACTGAATCTAATTTCTAACCATTTCTGTATCTGCTCCTTAGTGTTGTAAGCGATGCGCTGTTCGCCGTGAAAGAGTCGGCTGCTTGTCCTTTCCTTTTGTTAAAGCTTGAAAATTAGAAATAACAAGAGCTGGCACCTCTTTCTGACAAACTAGAAGATATTTTTGAAAGTGTTCTTCTGGAGGAGTGTCTTCACGGCGTGTATACTTAGTACAACTCAGATTTCTTTCGAACTGATTGTGTTGTTGCTATTTCGGTTTCTGGCCGTGCGAATGACTCAATGAGCTGGGGATTTTGTTGCCTGAACGATTTTCTCAATTGAAACTTGTTTCCATTCTTTGTTCCAGGCTTTTCTGAGACGTCTTTCCCCTTAAGCGTTTTTCTTTTTTCTTTACCCAATTTGGGACTCAGGATCTTTCATAAACGCTTTGCTTTTGTGCGCCTTTGACTCTGAGTCCTAGATAGCCTATTTCCATCAGCATTTGTTGAGTGATACTCTGGGATCCGCGGTCCTGCTGTATGCGGTATCCATCTACGAAGTCATGTCCTCTCTGTTCTTCTAGTTCTGGCGCTTTTCCTTAGATGTTTCCTGCATATAGATTTATATCAGTTGCTGACTTATAGTTCACGTAAATGAAAAGAGACAGAAGAAAAGATTGACATGAAAGCAATTAAGTTCTAATGAATGCATAATCATGTCACCCATTATGACTTGACTCTTCGAAAAACGCAACATAATCATCTTTGGATATACAGGCGTACAATCATTAATTTCCCGTAAGGTGCACGCCTAATTTTAGGCTCACAGATCATGCCGAGGAATGCCTGCGACGAATGGCTTCCGCGATTTGCATCGCAGCATCAAAGATTGCGATGTAAATAAGTGGTATCGCAACAATTGATGGTCTCATTTGTCGCACACCATAGATCGCAGGTCGCAGATCGCATATCGCAATATTGCAAGGTTTTTCGCTTTGTCACTTTGTGCTGCTTATGCGACATTGCGACGTGCGACGTCGCGTATCGGCCGTCGGCAGCTCCTTAGGTTTTCCCCTTTTGAGCGCCTTTAATGCACGCGATGCGATGAGTTCTCGCGTCGCTCCTCCTCAGTGTGTTTATGCGCTTTGGGAAAGCGCTCCTTTTTCCTTTGCGACGCGATATAGCTCTTAGGGAGTTAATACAAAAGGTTTTTTCAAACAAAAATATTTTTTTGGATTTTTTGGTTAAGGGTCCCCCTTTGCTTGATGTTATTACTAATATCAAACAAAGATGGGGGTTGTTGGTGACCACAACAATGGCGATTCACTGTGAAGAACCAGTTATCTCTGCATTTCTATTGACCGTTCACTTCCGAAACAGCAAAATTTTTATATGTCTAAATTTTGTTATGGACAGATAGAGTAGATTGCCTCTCACCTTGTCGACGATATTTTGTCTCAACCCTTTTTATATCCCAATTTCTTGCTTCCTCAGGTTTTTTCTTGCATTCGCATCAGACATTACTTGGTCTTGATAAAAGATAAAATAAGGTCTTCTCTGCGTACTGGCTTAAAAGTATGCTCATTTGTCGTAGGTAGAGCCTCTGCTGCCCGCAAGCGTCCATAGCCTCGACAGGGTTACCATGTTATCTAGCAATGATCCTTTTTCCTGCTTGAGGTTACTCGCAACATTCCAGAGAAAAATCCTTTTTGACACACTTTTCCTTTTTTAATTCTCTAAAGAACAATGTCTTGGTTTGGTGGCCAAATTATGACACAGTCATTCACCTGATTTACACTTTTGCTGAACAAGCCGGCTCGTGATGAGACCTCTTGTCTTTTGATTGCAACAATCTTAAGTCATTGCCCTGTTTTGATAGACAGTATTGGCAAAGTCAGCAAGTTATAATATCTGTGATCATGATAAGCCGGCTCGTGATGAGACCTCTTATTCTTTGAGATATAGTGTTTTGTTTGGATTGTTTCTCTGGATGCTGTAATTTCCTTTTAGCAGGGAGGAAGTCATTGTTTTTCCTTAAGAAAGCTCTGGACGACAATAATAGAGTTTTTGAAAACAACAGCTTTGCAGAGAATGCTTATTTTATTATTGATGATACCCTTCATGGTGCTGATACAAAACAATTTTTTTACCAGAGGTTGCTTTTGTCAAAGTTTTTTTAGAGGTCGAAACGAGTATCGTAATCAAAGTGAAGTTAACTCTATTTGTCAATAATAAAATTCAGATTTTCAAAAATTTTGCTATTTGTACAAACGAAATCAAAATTTGATAGAGAATTGGCGTGCTATTTCATGAATCCTTTTTAAATGATCATTTACAACGGGTTTTATTCATAAAAAGAGAAAAACAAAATAAAATAAAAACTAAAAACTAAACCTATCCTACAAAAAATATAGAAGATTTATCTTCTATGGAAAGTATAATTTAAGAATCAGTCCATTGACAGGTAAAGAATCTCTCCTTCCTGCCAGATCCTGCAACACGAATGTAGATGGGCCTACGACTTCTACAATCTGAAAAGGGCCAAGCCACAGCTTCTGAAATTTCGTATGTTTGCCCTTTTCTTCATGAGCCTTATCCCATTTCAAAACTAAATCACCCATCTGAAAGTTTTTTCTGGTTATGATGCTTGAGTCAAAAGAAGATTTTATTAGCGCTTGGTGATGAGCATGGGTTTTCCTAGCTTGTTCTCTTTGTTCTTCTAGTTTGATTATTTCCATTTGTCTTAATTGTAAAGAGGAAGTAGGTACTTCATTGACATATTGCACTAAAGACAAAGAGGGAATGACTAGGTGAGTCGGAAGAACCACTTCTCTCCCATAAACTAAATTAAAGGGAGAAGTGTCGATTGAAGCTTTCTTTGTGATTCTATCAGCCCAAAAAGCATTTACCAGCGCTTTGTGCCAATTCCTTTGGTTTTGGTCGACTGTTCTTTTGATAATTCTGATTAGGTTCTTGTTTGTTGATTCAGCCAATCCATTACCTTGCGGATAGTAGTTGGCAGAATATTTTAGTTTGAACCCTCTTTTAAGCGCAAACTCAGTCATAGTATTTCCAGAAAAATATGAAGCGTTATCAAACATTAATGCTGTTGGCAATCCAAACCTAGTGATGATAAATTGATCTATGAATTCAATAATATTTTCAGAATGAATTGTCTTGAGAGGAACTGCTTCTACCCATTTGGTAAAATAATCAGTTGGCGTAAGGATATACTTATGCTGCTTAGAAGAGTGAGGAACGATCTCACCTATTATGTCCAAGCCCCATTGACTGAATGGTTGGTCGATGATGACTGGTTGTAGCGGCATGGACGGTTTCCTTTGTTTTCCTGCAGTAGTCTGGCAGACTTGGCATTTCCTTACGTGATTGTATGAGTCTTTGAACAACGTGGGCCAATAATATCCTGCACGCAAGATTTTATGTGCAGTCGCATCTCCGGCGTAGTGTCCGCCCGCTGGTCCATCGTGGAGTTCCTCGTACGCTTGTACCTCTTCAGATGAGTTCTCCGGGATTTGCGATGATCCAGCTAACATCTTGCAGAAGCCTTGACCTCTTACGATGTTTGTTGGTTTGATCTCAAGATCATATTCTTGTAAAGCGGTAATCCAATTAGCTCTCTTTTCGCCCACGTCTTTCTGCACTAAAAGGTTTCTTACCGCCGGAAACGGTACTACGACTTTAGTGTGGGCTTTAAGCAAGAAAGGTCTGAAATATTTGATCGCTTTGAAAACAGCATATGCTTGTTTCTCTACGTCTGAGTAATTAATTTCAGCACCTTGTAAGTTTGAGCTAAAGAATGCGATTGGAGCCTCCGCTTTCTCTTGATTTGCTTGGGTCAAAATCGCGGCATAGGATTTCTCTGAGGCAAAAGTGTATAAGGTAAAAGATTCTGAAAAATTTGGGGTGGCCAAAGATGGAGCATTGATGATAGCTTGTTTGATTAAGTTGAACGCTTCGTGCTCATCTAGACCCCATTTGAAATTTGAATTCTTTTTTATCATATTTTGTAAGGGAGAAATAATACGTGAAAAATCCGGGACAAATCTTTTGACAAAATTGATCTGTCCAAGAAAGGATTGCATGGCTTTCTTGTTGTGGGGTATGGATATTTCGGAAATTTCCTTGATTCTGTCGGGTTCTATATGAATACCAGATTTCGACACTATGAATCCGAGCAATTTCCCTTCGCTTAACGCAAAGAAAGATTTCTTTGGGTTGAGCGAAATCCCATACCTCAAGCATCTTTGAAAGATTTGCTTCAAATCTTTGAGATGGTTGTTTCGTTTTTTGGAGTACACTGTTATATCATCCAAGTAAATCACCACTGATTTATTGACTAAGCCTTTAAATGCGATGTCCATGGCTCTCTGAAAGGTAGCTCCGGCATTGATCAGCCCAAATGGCATCTTCCGATATGCATAAGTGCCCCATTTGGTTCGGAACGTAGTCTTTAACTGATCATCGGGATGCACCAGTACTTGATTGTATCCTGAAAATCCATCCAGGAATGACATTAATTCTGAGCCTGCTACTGCCTGTAATATTTGCTCCATAGGTGGGAGGGGAAAGTTATCTTTCTGACAGGCTTTGTTGAGATTTCGGAAATCGATACAGATTCTAGTGTCTCCGTTTTTCTTCCTAACGGGCACCATATTGGATACCCATTTAGAATGTCTGACGGGGAAGATTATTCTGGCTCTCAACAGCTTATTAAGCTCAGTTTTTATCTGATTTTCTAGGTTAGGGTGTATTTTTCTGAGCTTCTGCTGGACAGGTTTTTCATTGTCAATCATAGGGATAACATGTTGAATGATAGAAGTGTTGTATGTTTTTAGCTCATCGTAATTCCAGGAAAAAACGTTTTTGTATTATCTCAGAAGACGGATATATGCTGATTTCTCTTCAGGGGCTAGGCCGTGACCTAGGTTAATGTTTTGTGGCTTCTGATCGGTCCCTAGGTTTACTAATTCATAGTTCAGGGTAGAACTGCAAAGTTTAGCATTGGCGTACCTTTTAAACCAGCTTTTCAAATCATATAAATCTTCTAACTTGACCACCGATTTCGGTATAGCATTGTCGGAGCCATTTTGTTGTATTTGATGATCATGATGGTCTTCGTCGATTATCTGATTTGAGTAGGATCCTTCAGAAGTAAGGAAATTTACGATTTCAGGATCGTCGTTGAACACTCTCCAATTGGTGATATTGTCAGGGATGGATGGTCTAAAGATTAATTCTATTGAAAACCTATCAGGACTAAAATCTTCAGAAGGGATAAGTCTAGAGGCTACGTTAGCTAACAGGTCTGCGCTCGCATTTTGAATTCTTGGAATTGACGAGATGTTGAATGCTATGAAATGTGCAGTGAGATCTTGAACTAATGATTGATAATGCTTTAAATGACTTGACAGGCAATGTATGGTGTTACGTACCTGTTTTACGACGATCTCCGAATCTCCAAAGACTTGAAGATACTTAACGTTTAATCCGATTGCTTTGTATAGGCCTTGAACCAAGGCTTCGTACTCCGCTGTGTTGTTCGTGCAATCGAACTCAAGTCTGCATGTGAGCATAATCTTATTCCCGTCTGGGTTAATCAGAACGCATCCTGCTCCTTCTCCCTCATTTGATTTAGATCCGTCAAAATATAATTTCCAAAATAAAGATGTATTTACAGAATTATCTAAAAAACTAAAACATTTTGAGTCATCAGTTTGGGAGAAATTTTCAACTTGGGATAAAACTGAATTCTCTAAGTATGGCGAAATATGAGCATTGAAATTACCTAGGAAAGAATCTATTGCGTAATTGCCTACAATGCTGCTATTGTACGTTATGGCCTCATTTTCTCCTTCCAGTTCTGTCACTATGTATTTTTGGTGCAACTCTTGTTCAACCTTTATCTGATTTGGTTTACCATTGTATGGTAACCACATGTGCGACAAATCGGTTGAAAAATATCCGTGGAGCTTTTCCGACCAATCCCTGCTAAGAATCAAACCATAGAACTCAGGGACATCAGCTACTAGAATGTCGATAACCTGACACACTTTTGGGTTAGACGACAATCTTATGGTCACCTGATTGAGTTCACCAATCACTTCGACTTGGGATCGATCAAGTTGAACTATACGTACTGCGGATTTTTGAGGTTGCACATTCAATTTGGCACATATTGACCTGGGTAAAATATTCGTTGAAGCACCAGAATCGACCAAGCAATTGTGCACGTTTTTTTTGAAGATTTCATATGTGAGAAGAAAAGGAGTATGAGATCTTGATCTTCCTCCAATCAAGGCGATGTCATTTGGATCAATTTTATTGATCGTGTTGGTTGGAGGCCTTCCCAGATTGTGAGAAGCTACAGCTGTAGGTAAAGATGTAGTAGGCACAGCATGTAATTCTTTCATCATTATTTTCTGCTGGTGTTTCAATTTACTCAATTCGTACAGAGTGATATTAGCCCTAGTCTTCTTCATATCATCAATGATGTTATATTCCATTTCATCCGACACTATTAGTGTTCTTGATGGAGGCGTTTGATCAGATTGGACTGGGCTAATCTGGGTCGCTTTAGCAGTTGTCTTTTTTGTTGCGACCTTTTCTTTTGTTGCAAGGCTTGCGCCCTTTTGTTTTGGGGTAGTTAGGGGAGGATCAAGTTGATTTCTGCTTCTCGTGCTAACAGGAAATGCTTCCTGATCCTCTTCTTGTGGGAGGATGAAGTCCCACATTCCTTGTAGTTCTACGACCTCTTCCTCGTCGGTCTACCCTTCAGTGGTATTCTCTTCTTCTTCGTCTTCTTCAGATTCAACGTTTGAGACAACACTAGGTGGTCTTACCTCCATGGGAGGATTTCTTTTAAAAGTCCTAAAGGGCTTTTTCGAAGAAGTCTCTGCTACTTGTTTCTTAATATCAATCATCTCGTTTGACATGGCTTTCAACACTTTTTGTAATCGTTCCAAATCGAAAGGATCTTTTGTTTGCTTCTTCTTGGTGTCTTCTTTGAAAGAGATCTTCTTAGATTTGCGTTCTTCTATAGCGGATCTCTTTTCTAGGGCTACCACGCGTTTTTCCACTGCTAACACTTCTGTCAAGTTGTTGACTAAGGTGGTCTTGTTTGCCCTATCTACAAAGATAGCCAAGTTTGGAGGTAAAGCCGTGATGTACCATTCACATCTTACTTCCTCGCTGGGTTGTGAGGCAGCGGGGATTTTGTTGAGGATCTTATTGAACCGTAAGTTAAAATCTTTAATGGGTTCTCTAGCCTCAGCCTTAAGATTAGATAGGTCATTGATCAATGTCGCCGTGGATTTGTCATCACCAAACTTGGTGAGGAACTGACTTTGAAAAATGTCCCAGCTTGTGATGGATCCGGAAGGTAACGAAAAGTACCATGACCCGGCTGTTCCCTGCATTGTATAAGGGAAAAGCCGGACAACAACATCTTCGTTAGTGACTCCGTTGAGATTAACAGAAAGCATGAAATTATTGATATGTTCCTCGGCTAGCATTCCTGCTTCCGGATTGAATTTAGGCAGCCATTTCTCAGGATGGGCCAGTATAGGGCTCAGGGGTGGAGGCATTAAAACCGCCCCAGGATTGTTCCATGGAGACTGGGCCATCGTTGAGCTGCTAGTTAATGGAAGTGCAGAAGACGATCCCTGATGCTGAGAAGATGAAGATATTAAGATCTTTGATGTTTGAAGAGGAAGGTTTGTAGAAGATGGGTGAGTGAGTTGGAATGAAAGAGTGGGTGGTTGACTTCGCGGTGAGGGAGTTGATATGGACGAAGTGGATGAAGGAGTCTGACTGTCAGACTCTGGTGGTGTTTTCCTTGCTCTTTTCCTGGTAGGGAGAGGGAGTTCACTTGGTTGTATGCCAAATTTTTCACTCTTTGATCTGGTAAGGGAATGAGCAGGGTTGTACTGCGAAGTCACGCTGCTTTTAGATTTATCAGACTTATGGTTAAAAATAGAGAATCCCTGGAGTTTACGAATCAAAGTTCGAATTTCAGGGGGTTCAATGATAGATTGGTCTGATATATTCGAATATGTAGCAGCGGTAGATACTTGAGCGACTTCAAACTCTGGGTTTAACCGCGTTGGAGAAGTCGAGGGAGTTGATGAGGGTGTATTACTCTCAGAATGGTATTTAGATGTTGCTTTAGGTGCCATTCATAGTTCGTGCCCTCCTTCTAGCGCCAAAATAAGTTGAGGGCCCTGAAATCGGGTCAACAACAAGGGGGATACCCACCCGGTCGGGAACCTGGTTGGCGGCTCCGTGCCCGTTTGGTGTAGCGGGTCCGACTGGGGATAACGGGACCAGCTTCCCGTTCTAAGGGGGGTGTGTGTGTGTAGAGTTTGGTGATGTGTGTGTGTGTAGAATATGATAATGAAAATATGGAATTATTTCTAAGCTAATCTAGTTCTAAACTCTGAGACTAAATTTTATACTACTTTAATCTATCAAGAACAACACATCTAATCTACGCTAACCCGGGATAGAACTTTTTCCATTATGCGATCTAGAAAGATTTCACACAATAACTGGTAATGAAGATTATTCAGCTATTATGAGAATATAAATCAATTAAGATGAACCATCCTGCATAAAAAGTTAAGCAAAACGGTTGTGAACAGCATATCGCATAATCAGTTATTCATGTATTAAGCACAAATCAATGACTCTACCGTACAAAAGTGCCAAATGGTAGTCCACTCATTCATACGTTAACATATAAACAACATCAGTTGTATATTACTCTAAGAATGCAAGCAGAAACTCGTCAAGAGATAAAAGTACCATTTATGACTGACTTTATACTCACAGACCTGAAGCAATAATGATCTATTTCTACTTACTTCTAATGCCTACTAAGAGTACAGAAGTGCAACATCAGTAGCAGGTATTAAAATGCAAACATAAATAAATCTTGATCCGTCCATTCATCAAAAACCCCCTCCGAGGGTGCAAAAGTGCATGTTCTGAGGACAAGTTTTTTGACAAATTTCCGGACCCTTCTCCAATGCAACGAGAAGGGTTAAATACTACTAACCGGCTAATTTTAATTACACAAATTTAGGGAACGGCTTCAAATGACCGCCCTTTTACTAAAACAAATTTATTTCTAAAAACTGAATCTAATTTCTAACCATTTCTGTATCTGCTCCTTAGTGCTGTAAGCGATGCGCTGTTCGCCGTGAAAGAGTCGGCTACTTGTCCTTTCCTTTTGTTCAAGCTTGAAAATTAGAAATAACAAGAGCTGGCACCTCTTTCTAACAAACTAGAAGATATTTTTGAAAGTGTTCTTCTGGAGGAGTGTCTTCACGACGTGTATACTTAGTACAACTCAGATTTCTTTCGAACTGATTGTGCTGTTGCTATTTCGGTTTCCGGCCGTGCGAATGACTCAATGAGTTGGGGATTTTGTTGCCTGAACGATTTTCTCAATTGAAACTTGTTTCCATTCTTTGTTCCAGGCTTTTCTGAGACGTCTTTCCCCTTAAGCGTTTTTCTTTTTGCTTTACCCAATTTGGGACTCAGGATCTTTCATAAACGCTTTGCTTTTGTGCGCCTTTGACTCTGAGTCCTAGATAGCCTATTTCCATCAGCATTTTTTGAGTGATACTCTGGGATCCACGGTCCTGCTGTATGCGGTATCCATCTGCGAAGTCATGTCCTCTCTATTCTTCTAGTTCTGGCGCTTTTCCTTAGATGTTTCCTGCATATAGATTTATATCAGTTGCTGACTTATAGTTCACGTAAATGAAAAGAGACAGAAGAAAATATTGACATGAAAGCGATTAAGTTCTAATGAATGCATAATCATGTCACCCATTATGACTTGACTCTTCGAAAAACGCAACATAATCATCTTTGGATACACAGGCGTACAATCATTAATTTCCCGTAAGGTGTGCGCCTAATTTTAGGCTCACAGATCATGCCGAGGAATGCCTGCGACGAATGGCTTCCGCGATTTGCATCGCAGCATCGAAGATTGCGATGTAAATAAGTGGTATCGCAACAATTGATGGTCTCATTTGTCACACACCATAGATCGCAGGTCGCAGCTTTGCATGGTCGCAGATCGCATATCGCAATATCGCAAGGTTTTTCGCTTTGTCACTTTGTGCTGCTTATGCGACATTGCGACGTGCGACGTCGCGTATCGGCCGTCGGCGGCTCCTTAGGTTTTCCCCTTTTGAGCGCCTTTAATGCACGTGATGCGATGAGTTCTCGCATCGCTCCTCCTCAGTGTGTTTATGCGCTTTGGGAAAGCACTCCTTTTTCCTTTGCAACGCGATATAGCTCTTAGGGAGTTAATACAAAAGGTTTTTTCAAACAAAAATATTTTTTTGGATTTTTTGGTTAAGGGTCCCCCTTTGCTTGATGTTATTACTAATATCAAACAAAGAGGGGGGTTGTTGGTGACCACAACAGGGGGAGAGAGAGGGAGAGGAGGGGGAAGAAAAAGGAAGAGAGAGACATAGAGAAATGATAGTGGGGAGGAGAACAAGAGAGGAGGAGGTAGTGAGGAATAAAGAGAAAGATAGAGGAGGGAGATATATAAAGGCTTGGATGGAAAACACATAAATATTTAGAGGGGAGTTGTTGTCAAGGAGGAAGGGATAGATAAATAGAGGAAGAGGGAGGTAGGAGGGGAGATAAGGGGGGAGAGAGAGGGAATGAGTGGGAGAAAGAGAGAGAAGGAGAGAGGGAGGAAGATAGAAATAGAGATTGAGGTGGGTCATAAAGGGGGAGAGAGAGAGAGAGAGGGAAGGATGTAGGGAGGTAGAGATGGAGTTAGACGGGGGAGATGGAGGGAGAGAGAGGGGGGAGAAGAGAGATAGCTAAAGTGATGAGTGAGAGATAAAGAGGGAGAGAGGGAGTAAGTGAGAGGGGAAAGGGATAAGGAGAGAGAGGGAAAGAAGAGGTGTGAGGGAGAGAATGAGAGATAGCAAGAGACAAATCTGAAATGGAGTTGTTGTTAAGGAGGGATTGAGAGAATGATGGAGGGATAGAGAAAGAGATGAATAGGGAAAGAGGGGGTGGTAATTAGGGAGGAAGTGAGAGAAGGAGCGAGGGAGGGATTTAGAGCCAAAGCTAGAGTGGGGAGAGAGGGAGAGATAGAGGGAAGAAGAGAGAGAGATAGAGAGATATATAGGGGGGGAGAGAGAGATATGGATAGAGAGAGAGAGAGAATCGTGGGGAGAGAAGGAGAGAGACTGTGAGGAAGTGAGGGAGACAAAGAGAGAAGGAGAGATGGAGGGACATATAGACATATATGGATGAGAGAGAGAGAGAGATAAATTTGTATGGGGTTTGTTGTGAAGGATGGACTAAGGGAGTGAGGGAGGGAGGGAGAGTGAGGGAGAGAGGGAGAGGTGAAGAGATAAATTTGGATGGGGGTTGTTGTGAAGGAGGGGCTAATGGAATGATGAAGGGAGGGATATAGAGGAGGGGCAAAGAGCAGAAGAGTGAGAGATAGAGAGAGTTATGGTGGGTGAGAGAAGGAGAGAGGTGGAGGGAGTGAGAGAGATTCAAAGATATGGAGATAGGGAGGGAGATATAGATACAGATGGAGGGTAGAGAGAGAGAGAGAGGGAGATTAATGTGGATGAGAAGGAGAGAGATAGTGACGTCGTGAGGAAGAGAGATAGAGGAGAGAGGGAGTGAGGAAGAGAGATAGAGGAGAGAGGGAGGGAGATAGAGATATAGATGGGGGGAGAGAGAGATATAATTTTACATATGGAGATATAGAGAGAGAGAGAGAGAGAAGAGAGAGAGAGAGAGAGAGAGAGAGAGAGAGAGAGAGAGAGAGAGATGGGAAGAGGGAGACACCTCTATCTCCCACTCTCTCTCTCTCTCTCTCTCTCTCTCTCTCTCTCTCTCTCTCTCTTGCATGTTCACTCACTCTCTTCACATCTTTATCTCTCTTGCGCTCTCTCCTTCACTATTCCACTTTCCCCCACTCTCCCTCTCTCTCCTCTCTCTCCCTCTCTCCCTTCCCTACTATCTCCCATTTCCTTCTTCACCTCTCTCTCTTCCTCCCTTTCTCTCTTTACTCCCTCACTCTTTTCCTCTCTACCCCCCTCCCTTCCTGTATCACTCTCTTCCACCTCCCCCTCTCTCTTTCACTTCCTCTCTATATCCCTCCCTCCCTATCCCGTTCTCATTATCTCTCTCCTCCATACTATTTGTTCATCTCTCTCCCTATCTCCCCACCTATCACTCCCTCTCTCTCTCTTGCTTAGACACACACACACCCATCTCTACACCTCTCTCCACCTCTATTCTCTATCTACCTCATGTAATCCCTCCTTCACAACAACCCCTACAAAGCTTTGTCTCTCTCCTTCTCCCTCCTCTCTCTCTCTCTCTATCCCCTCTTCTCTATAATCATTCCTCTCCCCTTCTCTCTATTATGCACACTCCCTCAATCTCTCCCCCTCTCTCCATTTTTTTGGCTCTCTTCCTAACTCTCCACATCTCTCCCTTCCCTAATATCCCTTTTCCTTCCATATTTACCTCTTTATCTTCCCTCCTCTCTCTTTGTCCCTGGCTTCCTTTATCTCTCTCACTCCCTCCCCCCCCCCTCTTGCTCTCTATCTCTATTCCTCTCCCCCCCCCCCGCCTCCTTTCTATATATATTCCCCCCACTCTCCCCTCCTCTCTCTCACTTTTCTCTACACCTCTCTCTCCTCGCTCGTTATCCCCTATATTTCTCTCTTTTTATGTGTGTGAGTGTGTGTTTGCCCCTCTTTTCTTCACTCCCCATATCTCTCTTCCCCACATCTTGCACATCTCTCTCTCACCCCTACCCAACTCCATTCCCATTTCCTCTCTCTCAATCTCTCTCACCCTCCTCCCTCTCTCCCCCTATCTCTCTCCCTTCTTTCTCTCCCACCACACTTTTTATGTCTCTTGCATTCTCACTCAGTCTCTCCCCCTCTTCCTCTCTACACCTCTCCCCCAATATCCCTTTCGCTTTCTTCCTCACAATCCCCCATATTTCCCTCTTTACCTCTCTTTTTACTAACTCTTCCCTTATATCACCAACTCTCTCTCTCTCTCTCTCTCTTTCTTTCTCTCTCTCTCTCTATCTCTCTCTCTCTCTTTCTTTCTCTCTCTCTCTCTATCTCTCTCTCACACACACACACACACACATTCCCACTCTCTTACCTCTCTTCCTTCCCCACTTCCTCTATCCCATTGTGCCCTCCCTCTCACTCTCTATCCCTACCACTCACTCTCCCCTCCCTCCCTTTTGCTCTCTCTCTCTCTCTCTCTCTCTCTCTCTCTCTCTCTCTCTCTCTCTCTCTCTCTCTCTCACACACACACACACACACATTTCCACTCTCTTTCCCCCTCCCCCTCTTCCTATCTATCACCCACACACTCTCTCTCTCTCACCCTCATTCCTCTCCCTTCCTTTATTTATCTATCCCTTGCTACGTTATTCTCTCCTTCACAACAAGCCCCCCAACTCTATCTCTTTATGGCCCCCTCCTTGCCTCCCTGCTTCTCAAATATTATAGACATAAAAAAACTACATGCTTTGAGGAACATGTGTGCACTTTCAAAAGCATGCACACATTTTTGAAAATGTGCACATGATTTTACAAATGCACATGTGCTTTTGAGAACACACATGTGCTTTTCAAAGCGTGTGTGCACTTTTGAAAACATGAATGTGTTCCTAAAAAATCTAAGTTGGCAAGCATTCTTGGTGGTTCATATAGCACCAAAGCTATAGGATAGGGAACACATGTGTTAGGTAAAATTGACTTGGGGAAAGAGTCAAAGTTGACCAGGTCATTAGTAGGGGTTTTGTGACCATGGTTTTTTGGTTTCCCTTGTAATTTTCATGTGGATTGTATGTAATGGAGCCTTTAAAAGGCTAGGAAGACTTCATTATAATTGTGACCAAGGAGGTGAGTGGTGGAGACTCACTTGGGCGACTTGGCTAGGGTTTTGGCTAAGGGATCAAATGAAATCTTGTTAGTTGGGTTTTTCCCTAGAGTTGGGGTTTTCCTAGGGTAAATATTGTGTTTATTGTGTTTCATGTGTTTTGTTTCTATTAGTAATTTTAATGTTCCTCTCAGTAAAATTATATTTCTCTGGTTAAAATTTTCTACAATGTGTGATTTTTAATAATGTGACTTCATTCTTACATGAGTGCATTTGTGATTTACTCATTGCCACTTTTGAGGCCATCATCTTCATGAAAGTGCATATGTGTGTGTGTGTGTGTGTACACCTAGGAAAACAAAGTGGCATACTTCAACTTATTTGTGGTAATCTCTTTCCCAACATCATAATATTTATATTTGAAATTGGTTTACGTTATTTTATTGTTAAAATATTTTTGTTTGACAATCGAGTTGTCTTGCTATTGAAATAAATTTACCCGACAAGCGCCCAATTCGGCATCTTTCTAGCACATGTCTAAGACATTTTTGGACATCTTTTTCCCATTTTCATATCATCCCAACAACCTTTTTCCCATGTAAATAAAGTTTGGTCAAGGTAGAATTATTCTCTTAATATGCAATCCTAATGCTTATTCTTATGTGTTTATGAAGTTAATTACATTTCTATGCTAACTAATGGAATTTAGGATCCAAAGCTACAAAGATACCTTCAGACATAAGCAAGACACATGTGCTACAAATAACCATGTATAGATGCTACAAATACCTATTGATAGGTGTTGCAATTTCTAGTTTCCAGGTGTTGCGACTCCCAGTTGTTAGGTGTTGTAGCTCCTACTTGGTACGTGCTACAACATCATGTTGTCGGTTGCTATGAATTGTCATTCTAGCACAATGATGTGACTCATAGTTCCATTGCAATGTTGTTATTCCAAAATGTTGTGACTCTGAGTTGCTGACATTTGTGCTGCAAATCTAAGGTGTTGACACTCATGTTGTGAGTCCTTGTTGTTACAACTCACCTCAGTATCATTGTTTTAACTCACTTCAAAAGCCATTATTGTAACTCTCAATCAGTTAACCATTCAGGAAAGTTGTTGCAACTATAGTCAATTGGTACAACGCGTCATCTCAACCACATATTTTTCACCAATATATCACCTAGAATGATCAACCAACCAATCTCCCATTGTAGGAAAGTGATAAGATCAATTGGTTAATCCACCACGAAAGTGTGCCCCAACTATCACTTGTCACAAAGCTAATTGAATTGGCATTTCTATGATTTTCTATCTTATAAAAAAAATTATTGTAACTGGATGGAACAATAATATTTTCATGACTATCCATCAAATCCATAATTTGGTTCAACCATTTGAATAAGTAGAACAACAAGAGATGGACAATATAATTAATCAATCAGAATTTGAAATCTAGAACCTAAAAGACTTAGCTAGTATATAACTATAATTTAATTTATCCAATATAAGTTCAAGTTCCTTTCCAATTCAAATAGATGGTGTGTTGATTGGTTATTGTGTTGTTGTTCCTTTAACTAGTGCCTTGTCTAAGGATATAGGGTCCGTTCCATAACCAGAAACCTATAGTTTGATTTTCCTTTTTTATCTCCAGTAAATTCCTCTATTTACCATATTGTTGCAACTTTGATATCTAATTATGTTATTTACACAATGCTATAAAGGCTAATATTTAAATTGGTTAATTATATATTGTTGCAACTCTTGAACATATACAAAGTTTCAACTCTTACAATTCCAACACGTGATTTTCTTATTCTTGCAATTCATGTGAAAATATAGTTGTAGCTCACAATTTAGGCTAATGCTACAACTCACATTGCTAGGACTCTTTAATTAGCATTACAATACATTGTTTTGAAGGGTTAATTGATTACACTATTTTCATGTTTATTTTACGCTTTATCTTATTTTCTAGAAATCACAATTGTCCTTGTGGCATGATTCGTTATAGCACAACTTGGTTTGGATCTCTTACGACTTATGATTTTCTACAGATTGTTAGCTATTGCATTTCATGTGTGTTCGTGTTATAAAAATCAATATCATCTAAAACACTTTAAAAAGTCACCTTCTATTGCTAGTGTGTTTACTTTTCAACAAGCGTGTTTACTTTCCTACAAATGTGTTTAATTTCCTACAAAGTGTTCTCTTTACTTTCTTATACGAGTGGTTTTGATTTCTAAAATTGTATTCATGCATAATTAATTTAACAAACTAGCTCAAATGGATGTAGTTTATCTCCGAGAACAGATGTGATGATTACGGCCTTCTAATTGTGTTTCAATGAGGATCTAAGGGCATTTCATTATGAATAAGCAATGAGAAACCTTAAACATCCAAAAACCTAACACTAGGAGATGAAGCACAAAGGCTTATGGGCCGCGATGGGGTAAGTTGGAACGTCAACTTCCTCGTTGTAACTTTGACGTACAATATCCATTTGGCTTGCATGATAGCTCGTTGGAAAGGTCTATCCAAGGAGTACAATTTTTTATTGCTGACATTTTTTGTTGGTCTGTTCCCAAAAAAAATCATTTAGGGCCTCAAAAAAACTTTCGAAGTTTAGGACCTAAAAACTATCAAAAATAGAAAACTACCAAAATAGGAAAAATGTTTCATGAGCCAGTGGAATAGGTGGGTGGCCACTGACATCCTCGTGGATCAATTGTGTAATATTTCTTTTGGTGACTTCTGAAAGCATATCAATATATTTCCCTATGACTAATTTAAAATACTACAACTACCATTTGTACTACTATATATGGTGCATGATAGTTTGCAAGTTCCATATGAACCTCAGGTGAAAATTAAATGCACAAAGTTTTGGTTGTTTTTTTGAGGAATTAGAAAGGTAATTAAAAGCCAACCATTTTTGGATTCTTTGTTGCGGAGCTATCAATAGTACAATAATTATTTTATTAACTGATTTTTTCTTTTTATTGTTGCTTGCTTTAGTTGAGAGAGTTTCCTTTTCAGTAATTGATGCAATCATTTTTATAGCAACTTACTATAGATAGTGTTGTCACTTGCTGCAAAAAGTGTATTCAAGTTACCCAAAGCACAAAAGAGCAGAAAATTTTGCAGCCATCTTCCAAGCCACATGAGATCTTAAAGATAAATCAGACCCTCTCCATTGGATAGGGCTCAGAATAAGCTTTCTAACTGTATGTGGAAGTCCAAAAATGGACTTCTGTATTAGAAGTTAGAGCAGATTGAAGTTACCATTTAAAAGCCAGAAAACAAAGAGAAAACAACCAAGGGTAAGGTCTCGACTCATCACAAATCACAATCGAAGTTTTCTGAAAGAAACAGCAAGGGAGGGCAGTGAAAACCAACGATCACCAATTATCAGATATCGATGTTCTGGGAGCATATCGCAGATCACAAATCAAAGGATCAGGTAACATGGCATATCAGAGGTTCCAGTGATATCACATATCGGTGCATCACACATTAAGGCTCCGATATATCGTAGGTCATGTAGCGGAGCAAAAATAAATCAATGATCAATGATCGCCAATGTCGCAAATCGATGATCAGGGGTTTCAAAGTACAGTGCAATCAACAATCGGTGGCCAAGTCGTATCGCATGTCGGTGATGGGTGTTTTCAAAAGTGTCAACTCTAAAATGTTATGGTATCGCGAGTTGTGATACATTAGTGTTAAAGTGTCAGGGAGGGTTGATTATGATTAACAAAGAAATTCAACGCAAAACCAAGGGGTAGGCATGCCTTACGTGGCAGAATACTATTGGATCCGGAAAAGACACTGTGGTGCTAACGTCAGGATAACGTGGAAGTACAGAGGACACATGGCATGCAAATTTTCCATTTTCAAGGGTCCAAAGAGGCCATATCCTGTTGACACGTGTCACCACCCAAGAAGTGCCACGTGGCAGTGATCACGTCACATGGAAGATCGCAAATCGGCATTTGCAGGTTGAGGCATGTTTTTACATCAAGTTTAAAACCTCAATTGTGATCCATTGATAAAGGGGCTCTAACATAGGGCTGGCCCATAGTCACATAAAGAGAAATAACCAGGGGCTAAGCATGGAGGATGATTGACGATCAACGATCAACAGTTGTGGTGAGCAAAAAAAAGAAATCGTTGATTACGAACCTCCGATTGGGGACTTTGATAAGGGGACTAGCCCACGATCACATAAAGGGCCGAGGAAGCAAGGGTCGAGCACTAAAGAGCTATCGCAATCGGAGGTCACAAACATTTTGTGGCTCAAATATAAAAGTCCTGAATGGAAACCCCGATTTCGATCCGCCGAGAAAGGAGCTCAGATAAAAGGCACACAGTCGTGAAACTTAGGGAAACCTGGCGCAAAGAACTTATAAAGGGAAAAATGCCCTCGGACAAGAATCTAAAGGCTCTAGTGCCTTAGGTCTAAGCTCCAGGTCATAGCCCCCCGTTCATATGAGAAAAAAGGCAGAAAGTGGCTAAAACAAAGGGGGCCAAAGGAGATCGGGACTTCTTGTTCTGTAACATCTCTTAGCATAAAAGTCTTGATATAACGATGACCCGATAGTGTGTTACAGAGCTTTGAAGGCAGATGGGTCGGAAGCTGAGACATTGAATGAAAGCATGGTGTAGTGGTAAATCAATATGGGGACTCAGGAAGACTTAATGCTTCAGCATGGAGCTCCACTAAGTCATAAATGTAAAGGGCTACCCAGACAAACTTTGCTTCTGCCCTGTGACATGCAAACACAGTTGATCACTACCAACTCCAGAGAGTGGAGAAGTCAAAAATTTAAGGTGAAAGTGAGATGGACCGAACGAGCAGCAGGAAAGGCACATCATGGCAGAGACGTGGCCTGATCAAGGGCCTTCATAGGAACAAAAAGGGATACTTCCTCCATCATCTCTCTGTTTTCCTTTTCTTTTCATTATTTTGTAATTTCTGTTTATTTTCAAGAAAGGAATCAAATCCTTGGCAATCATTTGTGGCAGCAGAGTTATCGTAGACTGAGGTAGCTAGTCAATCAGACAACTGGCCCTTGGTTGAGATATTTTGTAAATGTTAATTCAAATCCCCCCCCCCCCCTTTTTGTATAAATAGCGGGGAGAAACAATTAATAGAGGATCCAGAATTTTGCACTTGCGGTGGTCCAATTTTTGTGATTCCACTTTGGTTCTAATTGCCTGTTTATGAGGGACTAGAAAGATACACTGTTGAATGTAAATGGACTGGTGAATGGGACTCCTTTTGAAGATTAATGAAACTCTTTGGTGATTCCAATCATGGCAATACACAATATGTTTTCCCCTTTGTAAATCTCATTTCATATGTGTTTTTTCTTTCTCTGAAATAATGTAATGAAGCTGCGGGTTTCACCCGTGTTCATGATTGTATATTTGTTACTAAGTAGCGACAATACCTGTGTTAGCTACATATTTACTTAAGTACCTGTAATGTGCACAATTTTCTTATGATTTTAGTGACAAATGTGCCCATGAGGTATATTCCATGAAACCTTCATTTGTGCTCCACTGTTTCTACCATTCCACCTCTTCAATCTTCCATACCTCTGCTAGAACATTGTTTCTTAGGATTCTGCCACAGCCATATGCATCGAATCCCCTCCTTTCTCTCCTCCTCTTCACCTTTACTACAACTACAATATTAAGTTGCATGTTGTTGTGTGTTGGACATGAGAACTGGACATTCCTCTTTGAGGTTGGCCTGATTGACCCCCTGAACATTTGGATCCATGTATTGGCTTGAGTTTACCTTCATGAAGGCCGATTGAACCAAGCCTCCCTTTTATTATCTTTTTAAACTACGTGACAATTGGAATGCAGCATAAATCCTCATACGACAAATCTTCCAAAGCACTCCTCACTTTAAGATGTCCTAGACACTGTTCTACAATCAACCCAAAGTTTGTCTCTAGGAGAATTTATATGTCTCTTGAAGCACTTGTGCTACGAGTGCCAGAAAAAGCAACAACAGATAGAATGTGTCTCTAATTTTTCATTCCCAAAGTTAGAGATCAGGGAGGTAGATTTACCAAAACCCCCCAAAAAATAATAGTGCATATTACTCTCAAGAGGAAAAAAGGGCACATTCAACCAAACTACTTGACTCCCACAACAAGTTCTCTTGTCAATATAAAAATTGAAATCTCTACCTAGGAGTTGAAAGTTGCACAAGCTTCATTCTCTACACCTATGGAAACTCTATTTCCTAAAGATCCAATCAATGAAAAGTTCCACTCTGAAGAGCTCATTTTTCTTGACTCCCCTAAATCACCTTCATAAGAAGAGAACAAGCCCCAAGAAGAGATAACCCATAATTTTAAGGAAGAGGCAACTACCTTAAGATTCCCTATCCTAAAGTCAGATTAGGAAACAAAAATGAAGAACATTCCTCACTTAGCTCTGCCAAAATTTCAAGATCTATCCAAGGAAGACATTGACACATTCCTCTTCAAATTTGATGTACTTTGTAGGAGTTATGATTACGTGACAGGTGCTCATAAGTTGAAATGATTTCCTACCACTCTCAAGAATGCTACATTACACTAGTTCATGAGTCTTGGCAAGGGAAACATATGCATTTAGAGTTAGATGAAGCATAAATTATTGGATAAGTACAAAGATTACTATAATTATAAATAAATATGGGAGGAATTCTTTAAGGTGACACAAAATGATGATGAAAGTCTTGAAGATTATCTATCTCATGCATAGGGATCTGAATATGTGAAACAAGTCTCCCCCCAAGTCACAACTCAACAGGTAGGTTAGTTGGTTATGTGGTATGGTTTTTTCAATGCAGGTCATGGGTTCAAATGGGTTATTGGTGCACCCAATTTAACCATTTCGTCGAATAGTTAGTCATTTTGTAGAGCCCGTAAAGTCATATTTTGTAGAATGTGTCTTTAATCTATCATTCTATAGAATGCTTAATTTTTGTAAGGTTTTATATAGTTCCATATGGTTTTTGGAGGTTTCTGGGCTCATTTTAAGACCAAATTGAATTCCGGAAGAAGCATGATGATTGGGTTTCATTGGTGAATAGTCCTAGAGGCATGAAAAGTCTTGATGGTGTCTTTTTTTATGATTAGAATCAATGTTATATGTTTTATAAGCTTATGAGTAGGTTGTATTTGATGTTGGGTATAAGATAAGAACAAGTTTCTAGAAGGGTTTTGTGTGACCAAATTGATGAATAGGTTGGAATAGAGTATGGATAGGTTGATGAAAATATTATAACAATAGTAGTATGATCAGCTTGAAGATGTATATTGATTGAAGAGCAAGTGGATCCAATTTGAAAGATTACGAAAAGTGCTCCACAAGAGGTTGAATAAGGAGGTGGGTGCCTCAATCAGGTTAAATCCTACAACAAGTCGAAGCTTGCTAATTTCTAAGGTTGGTGCCTCAATCAGGTTGTATCTTATACTGAGTAGCTACTTTCATATTTTCGAGGTTGGTGGCTCAATCGTGTTGTAGCCTACTGCAAGTTGTTGCTTGCATATTTTGGGGTTGGGTGCCTCCAATAGGCTAGTGCTTGCAAATCTATGTAATGAACTGAAGAAGAATTGGTAGTTTTCTCCCATAAGGGTTTCCATATAAAATATTGTTTCCTCTTATGTTAATTTGATGACTTCTTGATGTATTGGTGATGTAATGATGACTTCATGATGTATTGTTCTATTTATTGAAATGTTGAAAATAGTTATGATACATTGCTACATAATTG
The DNA here is from genome assembly GCA_031772625.1 of Pinus tabuliformis. NCBI lineage: Eukaryota > Viridiplantae > Streptophyta > Pinopsida > Pinales > Pinaceae > Pinus > Pinus tabuliformis. Next base: position 22,979,022 of record CM062811.1, read on the forward strand.
TTCATTGATAAAAAGTTGTGAAATGATAAATTTGTTGGCACATTGATTCACCACCCCTCCTCTAGGCCCTCTTAGTGTGATCTTTGGTGAAACAAGTGGGATTAGAGAAGGTGCCTTCAAGAATAGTTAACTACTGGGAGGTGGATCTAAGGAATCATGGCAACATGGATCTAGATGCAAATTTCATCATACTTTTGGAATTTGAGTTGGAAGAGTTCAAAAGGAAGTGTGAAATATTTACAAAGCAACTAGGAGAAACATAAAAGTAGCTAGAAGAAATGCACAGGTTACTAAGAGAAAGGGATGATATGGTTGTCCTTCTCAAAAAGGAAAAAGATATGGCAAGACAGTCAACAAAGGAAATTCGGGAAAGTGTTTAGACCAAAATAAGTAGCAAGAAACAATCATCTAAGTACCACACATTCCTTTATGGTTATTGTTATTTATGTCACACATTTGGTCATAAGGCAACTAACTGTGGTTATGAAAACAACTTGTCTAGAAGTATGTTTGGTAAAAATGGAAAAGACTATTTTCAAAATCATATCGAATGTTTTATATGCCATAACTTTGGACATAAGGCAAGTACTGTAAAATCTTATAGCCATCAATAATAAATATTTACTTAAATGATATTTTATATAAATATGTTTGACAAGCATTCTAAAATAAAAGATAAAAATCACATTATTATAAATTTTAACATATACATCTATATACATATTATTGGTTGTGTTTTGCTCATTAAATTAATACAAAAATAATTGTAAATACTTTTTTATATAATTTCTATTTTTTTTATAATATTTAACTATAAGACACTTCCTCTACCTTATAAGTTTAATTATACATTCTTAATTACATTTAAAAAACTACATCATATAACCTTTAAAAATTACTTTAAGTAACTTTTGGAAATGCGTGAAGAGTGAAAGGATACACAAAAATTTGAAATCTAGGCAAACATAAGCCAAGGATGCCCCATCTCTAGCTTAAGCTAGTTTAAGGAGTATCATTTAACTCTTAACGGATTTTTTCAGCTTATACTAATTTGAGGAGTAACATTTAACTCAAACGATTTTTTTTGTCTTTTCATTTGGAACTTGGAATCACAAAATATGTGTAAATTTAATTTCATCTTCTAACTCAAAAAAAAAAAACATGTGCTTTTAGGTTAATTTTTACAAATCAATGAGACTTGGATTGCTTCTATCTAATTTCCACCTTGCAAGGGGAATAGTTATCGGGCCCGCGACGCAACAATTAATGCATAAGAACTATATAGGTAAATTGTTAAATAATTCCACCGTAAGGCGTTCCCTTTGAAATGAACTCCCCTCTTTGCCGACGTGTCATCCTTGTACACCATACGATTAGATGTTAGACGATTAAGAAAAACACAGCGTTCGATCAAGAAAAAGTAGTAACTCCCCTCTTTGCCGATGTGTCATCCTTGTACACCATACGATTAGATGTTAGACGGTTCGATCAAGAAAAGGTAGTTACGAATATTGGTCGATGGCCATGTTCATAGTCTCTGCAGCAATGGCTTCAATCATCGTGCAACTTCCTAGAGGTAATTCTACAGTGCCCCCAACCCATTATATTTTATTTGCAGTTTTTTTTTTTCCGTCGAGACTCCCAGCAATTTTCCGACTGACGACGAGATGATGGAAGAAGGGTCCCCTGCTGGGAAGTGGAGAAAAACGATGCCCAGAGACCTCTCATAGACGGACTTGGATGCTGTTCGTGAGATCCTGGAGAGCCTAGTGAGTCGGCAGCGGAGGTTTGTTGTGGATCTGCTGGATTCCATGGAGCGGAAAGAGGAAATCCACGAGCGGATTCGTCAAGAAAAGGAGGAAAAGTGGCGAGCGGAGGAAAGAGCGGAGCGGTGTTTATTTAATAACGCAATGATTGTTTTAGCCAAGAAGCTCGTCGATGGTGACTTAGTGTTTTGCGATCGCGACCCAGGGTTTTGTGGCGCTGACGAATTTAAACCCAAACCAACCACTGGGGGTTCTGACCAGACTGATCATGACGGTGGCGTAATTGTTCCCAATTTTGGCGGTGGTGGCGGAGGGCCAAAGAAAAGGTCAAAGAATTGGAAGCGAGCGGAGGTTCTGCGGTTAATTAAGTTTAGGGCTGAGATGGAGTCGAGATTTGCCAAGTCCGCTCGGCGGGCGGCGCTATGGGAAGAGCTTGCCGAGCTTTTGGGGGCGGAGGGTATTAAGTGCGATGGGAAGTAGTGCAGAGAAAAATTGGACAAGCTCATGGAAAAGTTCAAATATGTGAGCGATGGTAATATTTACTTCACCAATCCACCTCTAAGTGTCGAAAAATCCAAACAATATGGTCTCGGGGTGAGATTTAACATTATAGCTCAGAGTAATGTATGTTCATGATGTTGCCATCACAGTGAAACAATTTTTGTTTGATTGTAGATTGAAATATGATAGGAGCCAAGTAAAATAGTTGAGTTCCTTTCTGACCTTTTAACCAAAACATTATTTATTTTTGTTCATATCACGAGAGTGAAAGCAATTTAAGGTAACTTATGTTATGTTCAAATAATTAGGATTAGTTAAAGTAATTTGTATAATTCATAATTTATATTGTTTACAGCATTGCCATTGCAATGAGAAATTTCCATTGCACTGAACACAGTCTTATCATTACAAACGTATCATTTTAAAAATGTAAAGGATTAGTTGAACACATTTTTAAATTTTTGAACAAACACTCATTTTTAAAATCGTTTTATTCTTATCCCGAAGAACGCTAAATATAGTCCAAGCTTGACAAGATGCCCTGCATTACATTCCGTTACCAAGTCTGAGGCTAGGACCTCGACTATCGGCCAAAACCCATACATGGAATTTAAAAGCCCTAAAGAAAAAAACCGAGGATATAAATTTCCAGTACAGAGGAAAAGAACTCTGCGAAAGAAGATAAGAGCTCGAGGTTTGAGGGTCTGGGCCGTCGGCGTCCCTATACCTCGAGCACCATAGTTCATTTGCAGAAGGAAACATTTTCCGGGTTTAGAGATTGAGGGTTTGAGCCCGAGGGCGACCCCATTTTCCTTGAACACCCTCACAAATTAGCATAGCTCACTTAACATTTATGTTAGACTAAACATGATCTGAATTGGATCCATGAAAATTATCAGAGTTCTATGATTGTATCAAATCCATGATTGTTAAAACTTAAGAGTGAATGATAGACTTCAACAACTTGTGGACAACGAAGCTATCAGAAATAACCTCTGTATAATCGCAATTTGTAGCCAGAAAGGAACGACGAGGACCTCGGTCAAAGCGCGCTGACCGAGGCTGATGGAGACCGCGCAGTGGTGTAAACTGGCAAATAGGAAGCTCAGATCAGAAAATGGAGGCTGAATCGCGCATCGCTGGGCAAAACCCCTTGAGAAGGAAAAGCCCTGAGCGCACAGTCACAAAGGAAGCCAAGAAACCATGGGAAAAGCGCTAAAGCAAAAGGCAGGTCCCGTGCTCCAAAACCAGCGGTATATCGGAGGCGTTTTGGGTAGTAAGCAGATTTGGCAGGGGGACGAGAAATTCCATACGTTGATTGATGCGTTTCCGGTGGATGAGAGAGAAAACCGCTCTCGTCGCGGGCTAACATCTGAGCAAGTCAACTGCGCGATAAGAGCGATAACTGTAGGATCTGGAGGCCCTAGATCTAACGACGGAGATTACGCCCAATGGGAAACTGGATTCAGAGGGAGGAAATAAGCCACGGCGCATAAATGTTGAAGTCTGATTCAACCGCTGAGTTGGCGAATGAATCATTACACAAAGTAACCGAAATACCGAACCATTTGAGGAATAGCTAGCACAGTTCGTGAGAGGATAAGTGGCCACTTCCCTGTGAGACATTACACAGTGGCGATGACGCAAAGGCAGGGAATTCCAAGCGAACATCAGTATGCGATCCAAAGAGGCAGAAGAGGAAATGAACAGTCAAGGGACGGATTGGCTTTAAGCCATGAACAAACATAGAACAAAAGGGGGAGAAAAGAAGAAGGAGACAGTGAGACAAAGAAGCAGAACAAAGAGGAAGCAAGAAGTAGAGAACAGAGAGCCGAGCTGACCTGCAGAGCTAAGGCAACATCGAGCAGACAGAAGGCTTGAGAGGTTCAAGCGATCCCTGTGAGGATATCTGTTGGGAACTAAGTACCAAATTGGACTCATCCCATTCAGACCAGTTGAGGTTGAGACTTGGTAAGGAAAAGTCTGTGCACTCTAGTGGCTTGGGGGATCCAAGAAACACCCTACTAAGCATCATATGTTTCAGGAGACTCAAATTGAGCCCCTCATTGTAAACACTCTACTTTAAAGACACAATAAAAGAAGGCCACCACTGAGATCTAGACCGGAGACATAGCCCAGGAGGATTGGGTGAACTCCTTATAAATTTTGTTGTGTTCTGTTTTGCTTGTTGTGTTTCTCTTATTGTTTTCCAGTGTTTGTGTATTTTGCAATCTTATCGATCCGTTGCCTAAGATAACATACACACACACACCAGCACATGAGTCTGTAATACCTTCATCAATTAATTAACTGAGATCACTCACAAGTGATTTTCAGATCAAGTGGTATCAGAGCTTTAGGCTGTTAAGGTTAGACAAGCTTGTGCTGGATTTAGCTGTTGAATGCTAACTAGATCAAATCTCAAATTAGGAGAAGGAGAGTTGGTCGAAACTAATCCTGAAATTGGGAGAGTCTATCCTCAGAAGACAATGTCAGAGGAAGGTTCTGTGGGGCCAGACCCTCAATTCATAGATAGTTTCCTAGCCATAAGGTCCATGGTAGAGGAAATGTATAAGGACTTTAGAAAACATAAGGATGAAGAATCATCAATCTCCAAACAAGATAAAGGAGAAGAAGAGTCTCACTTCCATGACCACTCAAAAGGAAAAGGGAAAGAAGAAAGATTTCTCACACCTCCTAATAGCCCTGAACATAAAAAGAAGACATCTTTGATTAAACTAGATGTTAAATTTGATTTACCAATATATGATGGAGAGTTGAATGCAGAAAAGTTGGACAATTGGATTAGACAAATTGATGTTTATTGCAGAGTGCAGAGTATTGATTCAGACAAGAGCAAGATTCAGCTGGCAAGCCTACGCCTTGGAGGCACTACCTTGGTTTGGTGGGAAGGCAGGACCCAAGCTGACATGAAGAGACATGGTAAGACTATTTCTGTCTGGAGTGAATTTGTTTCTGCAATCAAAAAGCATTTCTATCCATTGGCCTACATGCATAAAGCCATGATGACTTGGCAAACTCTTCGACAGTTGAAAGGGCAAAGTATACAATGTTACACCCAAGAATTGAGAAAGAGAGCATTGATTCTAGGAATCTCATTAGACTCACCTGAGACTCTGTTGAAGTACATTGGTGGTCTACACAACTACATGAGGCACACTATCTTCATGTTTAATCCCACTAGTATAGATGAGGTATCTGTTCAAGCTACGCATCTAGAAGCTAGAGCAAAGAATGGAAATCCAGAAGTTGGGGGATCATCCCAACCCACTGTAAGCAAGAATAAGGAGAAAAGAAAGAAGAAATGGAAAGCAGGGAAGGCCAACACTGCACAGAAAATCAAGGCTTCATGCACTCACTGTAAGAAGGATGGGCATGATGAGCATTGTTGGATTCTGCATCCGGAGCTGAGACCTAAGAAGTTTGAGGGCAAGAAGAAGAAGACTTCTGCAGCTATTTAGAAAGATTTGGGGTCAGACTAAGGAGATGAAACAACCATTGCAGCCACAGGTATAAAAAGTAAGAATTTTGAAGCATCTACTAGTAATTCTGCACAATCTAATATTGATGAAGAAAATGAGAGAAAAAGACATGAGCTTTTCCATATTCGAGTTATTTCCAAACACCAAAAGATTGATACTTTGTTTGATAGTGGCTCACAAGTAAATTTAATTTCTGAAGCAATTGTAAAGAAGTTGGGATTACTGACTACACCTCACAAGAAACCATACCCATTAGGATGGTTAAGTGATAAAGCACAACTACAAGTGACTAGACAATGCAAACTCAAGTTTTCTTTTGGGTCAACATTTGTAGATGAGGTTGAGTTAGACATAATTCCTTTGGATATATGTGGAATTGTTTTAGGAAGTCCTTACTTGTATGACAGAAAAGCTATTTTCTATAGAGCTGAGAACAAGTATCTACTCGTTAAAGATGGAATCGAATACTTTGTAAGAGCTCGTAAGCTCAAGAATAATTATACTCTCCTAAACTCAGGGCAGATGAAACGAATGATAAATTCATGCAAACAATCTTTACTGATGGTTGTAAAGGAAAATAAACTTGATAAAACCAATGTATTTGAGGGTTGTGATGCTAAATAGCAAGCTGATTTAGAAAAAGTTGTTTCAGAGTATGATATCTTGTTTCAAGAACCTAAAGGTCTGCCACCCAAAAAGGAAATAGTGCATGAAATTAATTTGCAGCAAGATGCTCCACTGCCTAACATTGGATTGTACAGGTTGCCCGCTTTAGAGAATGCATAAATCAAGAAGTAGGTGTAGGAGTTGCTCGAGAAAGGGTTCATCAGACCTAGCACATCACCATGTGGATCTCCAATTGTTTTGGTGAGAAAGAAATATGGCTCGTGGAGAATGTGCATTGATTACCGAGCACTAAATAAGATAACAATCAAAAATCGTTATCCCCTTCCTCGCATAGATGATCTGTTAGATCAATTGAAAGAAGCTGTTTATTTTTCCAAGCTAGACTTGCATAGTGGATATCATCAGGTCAGAGTTGCAGAGCAAGATGCATGGAGGACTGCTTTCAAAACAAAGCATGGATTGTATGAGTGGCTGGTTATGCCTTTTGGCTTAACTAATGCTCCTGCTACTTTCATGAGAATAATGAATGATGTACTCAGACCTTTTCTTGATGATTTTGTTATTGTGTATCTGGATGACATTATGATATTTAGCAAAACATGGGAAGAACATTTAAAGCATGTTAAGCAGACACTAGATGTTTTGAAAAGAGAAAAACTTTATGTTAAACTCTCAAAATGTGAATTTGGCAAAACATATCTGAATTATTTGGGACATATAGTAGGGGGTGGTGAACTGAAGATAGATCCCTCTAAGGTGTAGTCATTGTAAACTAGCCTAAACCCAAATCTGCTACAGAACTTAGGAGCTTCTTAGGAGCAGCACAATATTGGAGAAAGTTCATTTCTAACTTTTCCTTAATTGCAGCTCCCTTACATGATTTAACAGTATTGAACAAGGTGTTTCACTGGGGAGGCAAACAACAGAAAGCCTTTGACACCTTGAAAGAAAAGATTAGTACATCACCTGTACTAGCACTGCCTGATCTTCAAAGACAATTTGAGATACAAACGGATGCCAGTGACTATGCCATGGGAGCAGTGTTGACACAGCACGGTAAACCCATATGTTATCATTCTAAGACATTTAATTCTGCAGTAGTTAACTATCCTACACATGATAAAGAATTGTATGCATTAGTACAGAGTGTGAAAAAGTGGAAACATTACTTAATGGGCAAAGAGACAGTAGTACATACTGGTCATCAACCACTTCAATATCTACACTCCTAAACTAAGTTGCAGCAATCAAGACACTATAGATGGATGGGTTTTCTACAACAGTTTCATTTAGTCATCAGATATAAAAAGGGCATACACAATAAAGTTGCAGATATGTTATCTAGACCCATTATAAATGCATCTACTATACTTAAGCATAATTCTGTGTTACATGAGAGCTACATTAAACAATATGCTCAAGATATAGACTTTAAATATGTATATGCAACTTTAAGTCAAGGCAAACGAGTAGAATAATTGGACTATCATGTAAAGGACCGACTCCTATATCATTGTGGGAAGCTATGCATTCCACAAACTGAAAGAGTAAAGATAATTCGAGAAGCACACCCTTCTCTAATATTAGGTCACTTTGGGGTTAGAAACAGTTGTACAGCTGCAAAGATTTTGTTATTGGCCAAAAATGAATGAGACAGTTTCTAGATATGTAAGAGGGTGTACTATGTGTGCTAAAAGTAAGCCCATCAATAGAAAACTAGGCTTGTACACTCTATTACCAGTTCCTTCTCATCCTTGGGAAAGTATTTCCATGGATTTGGTTGGAGGACTGCCTAAATCTAGGAAAGGTCATGATTATCTGTATGTTGTTGTGGATAGGTTCAACAAAATGTGTATTTTGATACCTTGTAATAAACAGATTACAGCTGAACAAACTGCAAAAACTGTTCTTTCAACATGTATGGGTTCATTTTGGATTACCCACTTCCATTGTATCTGATCGAGACACTCAATTTGTGGGGAATTTTTGGTCAAGTCTATGGGAACTGATGGACACCAAACTAAAGAAAAGCACAGCTTTCCATCCACAAACCGATGGCCAAACAGAAGTAGTTAACCAGAAAGTGATCCAGTTACTCAGGGGATATTGCAGCAAACATCCTAAGCTTTGGGATGAACATTTGTGTTATGTACAACATGCTTACAACAGAGCAAAACATTCTTCTACACAGAGATCTCCTTTTGAGACCTGTTTTGGTTTGACATAAAGGTCTCCTTTGGATTTTGTCTTTGGTAAAGACACCACAGTTGAGGGAGACAGTGATGTGGACATGGCAACTAGGTTCATTGAACAGATCTAAGAGATCCACTAGGCAGTACAGGAATAGATGGAAAAGAGCCAAGCCAAATACACGGCAAGGCATGACAAGCATCAGATGGAGCATAGTTTCCAAGTTGGTGACCAAGTCTAGCTATATATCAGCAAGGACAAAATGCAAGGTGAAGGTAAAAAGCTAAAGCTTATCAGGTATGGACCTTTCAAGATACTTGAGAAAATTGGTGAGAATGCTTTTCACCTTGATCTACCAGCTTACATGCACATCTACTCAGTCGTAAATGCAGATAGCTTGAGATTATTTGAACCTTCTCTAATTGAGGATCCCGAAGAGCAGAGCCAATTGCTTTCTATTGATGACCTGCTACCTGAATATCTTAATGAATTGCAAGAAGACACAGTTCTGGACAGGAAGGTGAGGACGACGCACCGGAGAGATGTTGAGTACCTTAAAGTTGGGCTTAAGGGTTCAAAGCCGAGCAGTACAAAATGGATAGAGATTGGACAAGTGAGACAATTTTACCCTCGCTTAGTCAATGCTTGAAAACCAACTTTTGGTGGTCCAAAAGCTTTTTTAGTGGGAAGGTCGTGATCCGAATTGGATCCATGAAAATTATCAAAGTTATTTGACTGTATCAAATCCATGACTGTTAAAACTTAAGAGTGAATGATAGACTTCAACAACTTGTGGACAACGAAGCTATCAAAAATAACCTCTGTATAATGGCAGTTTGTAGCTAGCAAGGAATGACGAGGACCTCTGTCAAAGCACGCTGATCAAGGCCCATGGAGACTGTGCAGTGGTGCAAACTAGCAAATAGGAAGCTCAGATCAGAAAACAGAGGTTGTTTCTTTGTGCACAAAACCCCTCGAGAAGGAAAAGCCCTGAGCGCACAATCACAATGGAAGCCAAGAAACCGCAGGAAAAGCGCTAAAGTGAAAGGCGAGTCCCGCGCTCCAAAATCGGTGATATATCGGAGGCTTTTCGGGCGATAAGCGGATTTGGCAGGGGGACGAGTGATTCCATACGTTGATTGATGCATGTCCGGTGGATGAGAGAGAAAACCGCTCTCATCACGGGCTAACGTCCGAGCAAGTCAACCGCACAATAAGAGCGATAACGGTAGGATCTAGAGGCCCCAGATCTAACGGCGGAGATTGTAACCGATGGGAAACCAGATTCAGAGGGAGGAAATAAGCCATGATGCATAAAGGTTGAAGTCTGATTCGACCGTTGAGTTGGCAGATGAATCATTACACAAAGTAACCGAAATACCGAACCGTTTGAGGAAGAGCTGGTGCAGTTCGTGAGAGGACAAGTGGCCACTTCCCTGTGAGACGTTACACAGTGGCGATGACGCAGAGGCAGGGAATTCCAAGCGAACAACAGTAGGCAATCCGAAGAGGCGGAAGAGGAAATGAACAGTCAAGGGACGGATTGGCTTTAAGCCATGAACAGATAGATAACATAAGAGGGAGAAAAGAAGAAGGAGATAGTGAGACAGAGAAGCAGAACAAAGAGGAAGCAAGAAGTAGAGAACAGAGAGCCAAGTTGACTTGCATAGCTAAGGCAGCATCGAGCAGACAGGAGGCTTGAGAGGTTCAATTGATCCCTATGAGGATATCTGTCGAGAACTGAGTACCAAATTGGACTCTTCCCATTCAGACCAGTTGAGGTCGAGACTTGGTAAGGAAGAGTCTGTGCACTCTAGTGGCTTGGGGGATCCAAAAACCACCCTACTAAGCATCATCTATTTTAGGAGACTCAAATTGAGCTCCTCATTGTAAACACTCTACTTTAAAGACACAATAAAAGAAAGCCACCATTGAAAGCTGGACCGAAGACGTAGCCTAGGAGGATTGGGTGAACTCCTTATAAATTTTGTTGTGCTCTGTTTTGCTTGCTGTGTTTCTCTTACTATTTTCCAGTGTCTATGTATTTTGCAATCTTATCGATCCATTGCCTAAGATAACATAGAGAAACACACCAGAACATGAGTCTGTAATACCTTCATCAATTAATTAACTGAGATCACTCACGAGTGATTTTTAGATCAGAACAGCTAGTAAACTATAATAGATATTTGCGAAGTAAAAGTGTTCATAGCGCAAAACAAATCTAGTTCAACTGTTGGAATAAGAAATATTAAAATTTCTGGAAAAACAAGACTGTAATGTTTCCCTTCAGTAACAAAATCTTACGGAGAATATCAAAATAAGAAGATCATGCTTTTCATCAACACAAAGATAGGGAAATACAAATACCAAAGAGCATCTGAGCAAAGAAATTCATTGAAACTATAAACACATATATATAAATAATCTTGGACCGAGTCTAAGAAACCTTACATAATGGAAATACCCCAAAAAAAATAACCACAAAGGTTCCTTGCAAGCCGGTAACAGGTCTTGCCTAAATAATTACAAATTTCGTTCCCAGTGAGGCTTCAACAAAATTCAAACCTTGGCATGCTCCGAACGCCATTAACACATTTAACCGAGAAGGGGAGTTACCCATCGTGAGAGCACTGTGTGCGGTGTTATCAATTAAGAAGCAATTTCTAAATTGTTCGCATCAGTCTGATTGTAAAGGTTAGGTGTTAATCTAAGTTCAGTATTTCCACATTTAATTTAGTGTCTAAGCCTTAGGAGTCTTGGTGGTATGGTTAAATAAAGGTCAACTATCCATTCTCATTCATCACGGTCTCATAACTCACATACTTTCCATGTATAAGCTTTGTTCGAAGGTTCTTATGTGTTACGAAACTGTTTAGGAGTTTTCGTAGCGCATAAACACTGTTTAGGAGTGTTCATAGCGAATAAACTCTGTTTAGGTGTTTTCGTAGCGCAAAACCCAGATTTTGCACTGGCTGCGCTACGAAATCAGGGATTCGTGCGGATTCGTACCAAATCTTGCTCAACTGTCATATCTATCAAAATCTGGTATGTTTACATCATCATTTGTTAGCGTATACACTTCACCTATCATGTCCAACCGCTTATCCTCATCATTAGAGTCGTTAGGTACCTTGGTACACTCAGATTTCAAGTTTCAAGAAGAGCCAAGTATTCACAGTCATGATTTGTGTTTGGGTTCATGCATGAGAAATAAATTGTTAAGCCTTCAATTTGAATTCCCTAAAGATCAAGCGAGGCCATTTTCAAGCGAGGTAGCTTTCAAGAGAGGCAGCGATCAAAGATTAAGGCAATGCTAGTATTTCAAATTTCTATTCCGCTGGAATTTCATGGAGGGGTCTGAAGAAAGAAAGGAGCACAGGTCAGGAAAATGTTTGAGGAATGAACTTGAGGGGTTAGACAACATCCTAAAGAATTACGAAGTTGAACAAGCCTTCAAACAGGTTGGCTATTGGAGGTTTTGCGAAAAACTTCGAGGCCATATGCAAGTCACCAAGGAATTTGCCTTAAATTTCATAAGATTGAATTTGAAAGTTGGGGTGCTCAAATTACCCATCTCTCCAGAGGTCATATCTACAGTTACTAAAATCCCGAGGGGAGGGGAAAGATGGTTTAAAAATTTCAAATTTGATATGACCCCCTGCAAAGAATTTTTGAAGCCGGAGTTCATTGATTCAGATTTAAATAAGTCCGTGCCCAGGAATTTTGTCAAGGAATCATATGCCAATTTACTTACCTTCATACAGAGGTACTTTACCTGCGAGGGGAGGTATCATAAGGTGTATTCATATAACTTCAAGCTTCTGCTGCATTTCACAGGAAAGATATCTCTTGATTTACCTTTCTACTTGTTTCGTAGCCTAGGCAAAATGTGTGACAAGGTTCAGCTAAAGAAGGAAGCCTGTGAGACCTCATTGTTTCACCACGACTTAGTCAAGTTGATCATTTTGCATGAGCTCCAAAGAGTAGACAGGGACTGGTCCACGTTCATGTTTATGTCTGGCTTCAAAAATGAAAATGGCCTCATTCCTTAGGCTGTAAAAAATTCTCCACCAGGAGCTAATGATCGTGCAGAAACAAGATCTAGGAGATTTGTAAAAGTGAAGGCTAGGAAACAGGTAAAGGAACCCACTAGACCACTGATAATCCAAGACACACCACAAAAATCCCATAAAGAGAAAACATAGATCAAAGAGGGCGTACATGAATCATCTACAGGTGAAGTAGTCCAGAGAAGAATAACCAGGAGTCAATTAGCTAAAGAAAAAGGCAAGACCGTGGTTGCTGAGGAAAGCCCAGTTTCAAAGGGAAGTCTAAATGACTTACTGCAGGCTATTGATATTGAAGAATCTCCCTTAGTTCGAGCAGATTTGATAAAATCAGGTAAAGACAGGACCAAAAAGATCAAAGCCTCGAAAAAGCTCAAGTTTGATGATCCGGTTGATAAATTTGTCTTTAAGCTAAGAAGACCTGTGACGAGGCATTCAAGACAAGTACAAGAGACACTGCTAGAAGCAAGCGAAACAGAGGAGACAGTAAAATCTCATGAAGGACTGGAAGCTCCATCAGAAACATCATCTCAGTTGCATAAAAGAGATAAAGGTAAGGAAGTTATCCCTCAAGAGGAATATAGTGTTGAAGAGTTAAAAAAGAAGTTGAAATTAGCAAACCTGGAAATTGCTAAACTTAAGAAAGCCTCAAGGAAACATGCAATCAAACAAGCTCATTTTAACAAAATGGAGGCTCTATGGGAAGACAAAACAATTCAAATACCCAAAGTGGTCGACTGTCATGCTCAATACTACACCTGGTCAGTTCCCGCAATAAAGGAAGCAAAATTCATCAGAAGAGTTAATATGAGACTGAGAGTTGGGATCAGAGTTATGAAGAGGCAAATTGAGGATTTGAAGATACAGCTAAGCCAACGGGAAAGATTTCCTTAAGGAAACCACACAACAAGTAATGTTATATCCCAAATTTTGATGATTTACCTTGTTGCAGTTTTTCTTGAAGAATGATGCATCTCCATTCAGTTTTGAATAGCTTCAGGGCAGTTGAAAACGACATTTCAATATAAAGAGGCTCAAGACACTTAGATTTTGGTATTAAAACCGTGTTTTGTGATTATACAGCAATTTCGTAGCGCGCTACGAAACTGCTGAAGGTGACGCATAATGCACAACAGTTTCGTAGCGTGCTACGAAACTACTGTAGCTGCATAATTGAACTCAATCAACCAATTTTGAGTAATCAAGGGGAAATTTTTTTGAATGGGGATTTCAGAAAAGGATAATTTACAATGTGCAAGCAACTAGCAAGGGTAAAACAGGCGGGGGAAAAGATATATGAACTCTAAGTTTTTGTCATACAAATGATCACCGCTAGTATTGCCCATGACATTTCAAACAGCTTTGAAGAGGTTTTGTCTTCACACAGGTATATGGAAAAGGTCTACAACACATGAAGAATGTGGCACTCCAATCTATTTTTGTGTAATCAAAGAAGAACAACATGGATAATTGATTTCGAATATCCTTGAGGAGACCAAAAGCAGAAAAACAGGGGTAGTTTCCTACTTTCCAGGAGAAATAAAGAGATGAGACATTAAGATCCATCAAGGAGTTCTAAACATCCACCAAAGCTAAACTGAAGGAGAACACTTGTAATAGAATGAGTTTTGATTGTAATAAATGCTATTACCAACATGATGTGGAGTTAGATTCCTAATTGTCTTAGGTCTCTAAAAACTTCCAGTTAGTAGTATGTTGCATTTAATAGTTAGTTAAAGTTTGAGTAGGTGTCATAGCAAGCAGAATTCGAGTTCCCCTCATGCTGGAGGAGGAATCTCAAGAATTCTATATATAGGAGAGAGAGCAATGTACCAGGGGTTGGAAAATTATTGAGAAAAGCTCTCATATTGTGCTTTGTGTAAAGACTCTGTTTTCTAGTAATACAGTATTGGCCTTGCTTCTCAGGAATCAAAAGGAATTCGATGTTCTGAATGTCTTGTGTTGTCTTTTTCCTATTATCTACAGTGTTATGAATGTCTGATTACTTAGAAATCACTAACAGTGCTCTAATTTCCTTCATACATTTGTAAACTGTGTTGGTCCTCTATGTGTTTGGTGTGTTTACATATGTTGGATTCTGAATGCCCTGACTTCTATGCAAAGCTAACCTTACTGTCAATACTGAAGCATATCTGACTCCATAAGCCCAATGGATACTTTTTAATTGTATTTTAACCTCTTATACTTGTTCATTTTGTTTCATAGAGTTAGCCATCTTATTCATTATCCAAATCTTTAATCTTGTGAGAGAGCCCTCTCAGGTTGGGGAGGCTAAGCCTTAGCCTAAAGTAGGTTTGAAATAGTTACTTAAAGTCTACCTGATCACAACAGCCTATCAAGGTCTGATTTTGAGATAACATTTTGGTGCGTCTGCCGAGAGCCGAAGATTATTCATTCCCGAAAACAAGAGATTGAACTTCTGAAGGTAACAGGAGCTCTGAAGACTTTTCGAGGCTGCAATCTACCTTGGTGACTCCATACATTTTCAAAATTTTAAAAGGTGGCTTCGAGAGGGAGATATACACGGAGCAATCATGACCCAGATCCACCTACTTTTGTGGACAATCCAAACACCATTTCAAGGAGCAGACAAAGATTTACTGAAACACCAGGTACTCCATATTTTTCAAAATCTTTGCTCTCTGAATTTTCAAGAAGTCCTGAGGATAAAATAGTTGATGATAAGATTCATGAGGTGTTGTTGAGATCTGAAAACGAAGAAGAACTCATTGGAATTATTTTAGATTTACAAAAAAGAGGGATTG
Source organism: Pinus tabuliformis (assembly GCA_031772625.1). NCBI lineage: Eukaryota > Viridiplantae > Streptophyta > Pinopsida > Pinales > Pinaceae > Pinus > Pinus tabuliformis. Next base: position 22,994,465 of record CM062811.1, read on the forward strand.
ATACTTCATCTCTAGTATCACAAAAAGATAAAGAGGAATTTTGGGAAGTTGTTACTTCTGAATTATTGTTAGAAGAGGAAGATTTAAATAAACTCAAAGAACTTGATCCTTTTGAAGTCTTACTAAAATCTAAAACTGGTCTACCCCTTCCAAATTGGAGTACATTTGTCAGTGGTTTGCAAAGCCCAAGCAGTCCTTTCCGTATCAACACCTTATCCTCTGCTTCTACTAGTCCTAGTGGTTCTCAAACACCAGGAAATCCGCCTCATATCAGTTCTGTTTCCTCTGTCCCTTCAGTACCTGTCATTATTGTTCCTCCATTAATCATGGCCGTACCTGCTAGGTACGCTCCATTAGCACTCCCTGCTGTTTTACATGACCTTCCTAGCAAATATGCTGCTAGAATTCCAACATGGGGTGGGGATGAAGAAATCACAGCAGAAGAACATGTAGACAGATTCAACGATTTTGTTGACAGAGAGGAAGTTGATGATGAAGATGTGAAACTCAGATTATTTGCACAAACCTTTATTGGAGAAGTTAGAAAATGGTTTAAAGCCCTTGCAGCTGGAAGCATTCACAGTTGGACAGAGTTTGAAGATAGTTTTTTAAGGAAGTGGGGAAATAGAACTAATCCCGTCCAAGCTCTTACTGAATACAATAATCTTAGAAGAGCACCTGATGAAACCATTCAAAACTTCTCCAAGAGGTTTAATAAAGTGTTCAATTCCATCCCAGTCCGTTTGAAACCTCCTGAGGCCTTGGCACAACTGAGATACGCCGAAGCATTTGATTCTGACTTCTCTCTGTTACTCAGAGAAAGAGATTCTGCTACTCTTGCTGACATGCAAAACGATGCAATTAAAGTAGAGGTGAATATGGTCGCTGCTAAAAAGTCAAAGATGGGAAAAGCCAAACTGAAAGAAGAAGAGAAACCTTCCTCTTCATCTCTATAAGATAAAATTGATTCAATGATGAAGACCATGGAGAAGCTGATGGATTGGTTGGCTCTTGGAAATACTTCTGCTCCTCCTGTACAACAGGAACCTCAATTTAGAAATCCTCAGTTCAGAAGACCTCAAAATCAACAAAGGCCAAGAGAAAATAGGAATCAACAGCCTGATCCTCCAGTAAGACCTCCTTTCCAGCAGAACTTAGTTGATGAAGAAGATGAGCCTGAAGTTCCTGAAGAATCCATCCATTGTCTTGATGAAGAAGTGTCAGGAGTTTTCTTAACTAAGGAAGAACATGATGAATCCAGTATAACCAAACAAGGAGAGGAACCTTCAGACTATTTAAAGGGTTATCAGCACGCTATCTTTGAAATGCAGAAACAGTACAATCTCAGGAATAGAAATGTACCAATTACAGCAAGCAAAGCACAACCCAAGAAGGATGCTTCAAAGGCTATTGAAGACAAGAAGGATAACCTAAAGGCTGCTGAGGGTAAATTTGATTCTCCATCTGGTAAAAGAGACATTCAAACTCCATCTCCTACTAAAGAAATTGAGAAAACTATTTCTGTTTTTAACCTTGAGAATGAAATTGCGAAAATCAAAATATCAATCCCCTTTAGTGAAATCCTCAAGGTAGACAAATACAGAAGTAAGATTGTAGAGATGCTTAATTCACAACCAGGAGTAGCTGATATCTTAAATGTGCAAGAAGATAATCCTATTATTTACTTGGGTCCAAGACTTGAAGATGAACAGAATGAAGAGTTTCCTCCTTTCTACATAAGCATTAGCATTCATGATATGACTTTACATAATGCTATGTTAGACTCAGGGGCATCTCATAATCTTATGCCCAAGGTAATCATGGAAAGGTTTGGGTTGCAGGTGACTAGACCATATAAGGATTTATTTTCTTTTGATTCAAAAAGAGTTCAATGCATTGGTTTGATTAAAGATGTTGTTGTGGGGCTAACACAAATTCCAGCAAAGACAATTGTCATGGACATTGTTGTGGCCGACATTCCACCTAAGTTTGGGATGCTGCTTTCAAGATCGTGGGCAGCAAAGATCAAAGGCACGATGCAGATGGACCTTACCTATGCTACTATTCCTGTTTTTGGTGAGCAAAGGAGGTTGTATCGGGAGACCAGAATGGCTTATATGGTAAGCAACAAAGACAAACCTCAAAATTTTCCTATTTATTCATTTGATACTGGCCTCGGATCAACCATCCTTTTCAATGAATCAGTTGGAGATGAATCAGAGGAGATACTTTCAGAAAATCAACGCCAAGGAAATCAGCAAGAAGATGAAAAAGAGACAATAGGCTGGTGGTCATTATACTTTGATGGATCAGCAGGAAGAGAAGGGGCAGGAGCTGGGATTTGGATCACAAGTCCCAATGATGAAAGTAAGTTTTTCTCCTACAAACTAAATTTTGATTGCACTAATAATATGGCTGAGTACGAATCTCTGATTTTGGGCTTAGAAGCTTTGTTAAAGTTGAAGGCTAGAAACATTGTTGTTTGTGGAGATTCTGAATTGGTGATTAAACAAGTGGAAGGTGCTTATCAAACCAAGGATGTAAGGATGAGAGCATATAGAAACTTAGTGTTGGATATGTTGGAAAAGTTTCAGGCTTATTCTTTCACTATCAAAACCAGAGACCAAAACTCTATTGCAGACTCTCTTGTTGTTTCCGCCAGTCTTTTTATTATTCCAATGCACTCTTCTGGAAAATATGAGGTGGAGGTTCGTCATCGACCAGTTATACCAGATAACATCACTAATTGGCAAGTCTTTGAGGATGATCAGCAGGTAAAGAATTTCATTGAATTAAAGGAAGAATTTGAAAGCACTCAAATGGATCAGCAAAATATGTTTGTGGACTCAAAGGAAAAATCTGAAGTCTTACAACTGAAAAATAATTTAATACCTAAAGTTCTTATTCCTCTTGAGAAATTGTTTGATCAAAATGATGTGTTTAAAGCTCCAAAATTACAGGCTGATGAGGAGGAAGTAGAGAGCTGCAATTTAGGAGATTCAGTTGTACCTAGGATGGTTAATATTTCGAAATTTCTTTCAGCTGATATGAAGGCTAAATATGTTGAGATGATGAAAAGGTTCATTTATGTTTTTGGATGGAGCTATGCTGATTTGAAACAATATGATTCTTCTATTATCCAGCATACCATTCCTATTAAGGAGAATGAAAAACCTTTCAAGCAGAAGTTAAGAAGAATTAATCCTCTCTGCCTTCATGCGGGTCTGCTCAGGGCGCTTATCTCCATGTTGTGCACTCTACGCAGTGCCCTTAGGCCCGCTTGGTGATCCAAATCGTTGTGCCCAACATTTGGTCCATATGCCCAACGTGTTGTGCCTATGCTCCACGCTTGTCGCATTGCACGACTTGGGCACATACGACCTGTAAATTTCCAAGGATTGTCACGAGCGCATGTTTAGCCTTGGTGCTAACTTAGGGCCTTGATGCACAACCATCATTAATGGATGTTTACTTAAATGATGTTTTATATAGATATGCTTGACAAATTTTCTAAAATAAAAAGTAAAGATTAAATTATTTTAAATTTTAACATATACATTAGTTATGTTTTTCTCATTAAATTAATGCAAAAAGTGTGTAAATAACATTTTTGTATAATTTTTATTTTATTTATAATATTTAGCTATAAAGCTCCTCCTCTGTACACTATAAATTTAACAATCGATTCCTAATTACCTTTAAAAATAAGTACATCAGATAACCTCTAAAAACTACATCAAGTAGCTTTTGGAGATATATGAAAGGTAAAAGGTAGCTTTTGGAGATATATGAAAGGTAAAAGGATGCACAACCAAAATTTGAATACATGTGTAAAATCAAACTATTGCATCAAGTAGCTTTTGGAGATGTACGAAGAGTAAAAGGATACACAAAAACAAATTGAAGATGTATGTAAAACCAAATTATTACTTCAAGTAGTTTTTGGAAATATTGTTAAAATAGCTAATAACTCTAGCATGAAGAAGTTGGCTAAAATTAGAGATTCAAGTTGAGTGAAGTCTTGTTAAGTCGTATTTTGAGTAAAGTCAAATTTAATGTGTGGTTGCATGTCAAGTTATTTTAGGAGAATGGCTAGTGGACAAAAGTTTAAATACCTTTTACCGAGTTCATTGTAATAATCAAATTTTTGTGTAATCAATATGATTGTGTGTGAATTATTTGTGTTATTTGTACCTATCCTCCTATTTCTTTCCAACAAATATATAAAAAAATTTAAAAACCACAAAAAGAAAAATTCAAATATTTTTTTGCAAAGAGTAAAAAGATACACAAAAATCTGAAAATCTATGCAAAATCAAAATAAGGGTGCCCCATCTTTAGCTTACGTTATCTACTTCATGGTTGGTTTACCTTGAGGCGCAGATACCCTAATTCAAATGAAAACATGCGTTTTTCCCTATTTGGAGCTTGTCACCGTAGGGGATCACTAAATATTTCGTAATCTTTCTTCGTATTAAAAAAACTCTCCTTGAGCCCTCCTTCGAATGATCATTTATTAATTAAATTACGAAACCGGAATATCATGTTTATCAATATTTAGAATTATAATTTTATTAATTTATACTGAAGCTAATTTAATTTTTAAGTTTAATCAAGTACAAAAGCCAAAAATTAACATATATTAACTATAATTCCAGAAATATTAATTACCAAATAACATTGCCCATGAAGTGATTTCCTTAAAGTCAATGATAATTGCATCTGTATTTTCTCAAAATTATTTCCATCTCCTTTCGATGGATTCATGAGCCGTATTTGTTAAAAAATTTGTGACAACGATTCTGTATGCGGAAAAAAACTTAAAAATTATGCAATTATGCAACAACGATTCTGTATGCCGAAAAACCTTAAGTGTCCAGAAATATAAATTACCTCCAGCCATTGGTGACGTTCTTGATACAAACCACAACCCACTTGCTTCTTTACTTCAGCACTCCAGCTTGAATCCAAGCAAAAAGAAAAGAATACAGAAAATTTATCTTATTCTTATGATGATTATTATGTGCAACAATTTCTTAATGAATAAACCTTGGTCCTTCTTAAATGAATTTTCTCAAATCAACTTAAAGTGCACATAAATATGAGAAAAAACATCACAATAATTAAGAATTTCATTAAAATAACATTGTCCATACAATGAGAAACTACATAATGGAACCAAGTCCCATATTCATTACATGATCCTTGAATTTAAATGGTGGCATGCCCTTAGTCAAAGGATCAGCGGTCATCAACTCAGTGCTAACGTGCTCAATGACCACTTTCTTTTCTTTAACACGTTCCCTTATAGCTAAATACTTAATGTCGATGTGTTTATTTCGACTCCCACTTTTGTTGTTTTTAGCCATAAAAAAAGTAGTTGAATTATCACAATATATTCTCAATGGCTTAGAGATAGAACCCATAATTCTAAGCCCAGAAATGAAACTCTTAAGCCATACACCATGTAAAGTAGCCTCAAAACAGGAGACGAACTTGGCTTCCATAGTGGAAGTGGCAATCAAGGTCTGCTTGGCACTCCTCCATGATACAGCTCCACCGGCCATCATAAAAATGTAACCTCATGTTGATTTGCGTGAATCAACACATCCAGCAAAGTCAGAATCTGAGTAGCCAATTACTTCCAAGTTGTCCGTCCGTCTATACATAAGCATGTAGTCTTTGGTTCCTTGAAGGTACCTCATTACTTTCTTTGCAGCGCTCCAGTGGTCTAAACCTGGATCACTCTGATATCGTCCCAACATTCCCACAACAAATGCAATGTCAGGTCTTGTGCAGACTTGAGCATACAATAGGCTTCCGACAGCAGAAGCATATGGAATGTTCTTCATTTGTTCCCTTTCAAAGTCGTTCTTCGGGCATTGGTTCAAATTGAACCTATCACCCTTCACAATGGGAGCTACACTTGGTGAACAATCCTTCATCCGAAATCTCTCTAAAATTTTATTAATATAGGTTTCCTGTGACAGACCCAAGATGCCTCGAAATCCGTCTCTATGGATCTTAATGCCAACGACATAAGATGCCTCACCCATATCCTTCATATCCAAATTTTTAGAGAGGAATTGTTTCACCTCATATAGCAAACCCTTATCATTGGTTGCTAGCAAAATGTCATCCACATATAAAAACAATGTAAACTTTGAAACAGGAACTGATACTGTTACCCGTTTTGTAGAGGTGGCAAAAAAATGACCCGATTTTCAAAAGTGTTGATGCAGAATACACATGTTTTTTTAAGAACATGGTTTTTGGAACTTTAATTTTTTTCATGTGAATTAAATTTTAGAATGGTAGTGAATGGTAGTGATTTTCATCCTGATTTTAAAAAGTGAGTATTCTGCATCACACCCTTTTTTTAAAAGACCTATTTTTTGACTTTAAATTTTCTAGTGTGTGAAATGTAAAAAATTATTTTCTAAATTTGATAGTTTTTGAAGTCGTCATTGTATTCATATTTTCTTGTTCTCTATCTTAATTTTTTTTTTTTTAGTGGGGTTTTTATTGTTTTGCGTTTTTAAATTAGAAAGTCGATAGTTTGAATTTTAGATAATCTACATATTTAGACATCCTTAATTAATTTTTCAATCCACATGAAATAATTGTTTCTAAAAAACAACATTTTTTAACAATGGACATAAAAAATAACCATTTTTAACATAAATATAACAAAAAAACTAAACGTTTTGATAATTTTTTGCTAGAATTAACATGTCAAAATCACAATTTTTATACAAAAATATTAACTAAAAATGGTCAAATAATAGTTTTTTTTATGAATTTCATGTCAAAAAGATAATAATAACTACTTTTAAAAAAAAAAAATGATTAACTTAAAAATCAATGCAAAAATCGCATATTACCAATATTGAACGTATAACAACCCTAATTGAGTGTTTATTCTTCTCATAAAATGTCAAAGTCAAAACATTGCAAAGCTTGAGTTACAAGCATAACTTAAATTTAATCAAGAATGTCACGTAATCCAAACTCTTCGTCCTCTAGAGTTTCATCATTGTCCTCTTCCACAATATTTTCTGTTTCATTTTGCTCATTTTGCTCATTTTCCTCTTCTAATGGGTCTTTCATGTCTGCAAATCCCCCAATATGTGTCTTTCCATACATTCCATGTAATGGTGGTTGGGGTTCCTTTGTCTTTTTTGCCATACGTGATTCACTAAAGTCCCCTTTCTTCAACCCAATTTCTTGCATTGCATCTGGAAGAAATTGAAGAGCATTAATTCTTTGCTGAATGAAATTGCATTGTAATGGATCTTTCTCAATTGCAATGCAATTTCTTCCTTTTTGAAGGCAGCATGCTAGTGTTGTACCTAATTATCAAGCACAAAAAAAATAATGAAGTAAATTAGTACAATGACATATTAATTAAAAAAAAGAACATATTGAAATTCAATTCCATGTGGCAAAACGTACCTGAGCCAGAAAATAAATCCAGAACCCAATATCCTTCATTTGAACATATGTCTATAAGATAGTTAATCAATAATTGTGGTTTCTGATAAATGTTAACTATCTCTCCTTTCATTTCTTTGTCTTCATATGTTAGTTTTCTCACAACAACATCATAAGTCAGTATTTGGCTATGACTCTTTTTGTCCACCCGATTAAAAATCATAGACATATGGCTATCATCTTTTGCCCAACTATCAATATGAATGAACTCACAGTCATTTATAAATTGTTGATCTTCATTGTCAAGAAGATTTGACTTTTGCCTGTAACATAAAATAGTAAAAGTTCAATTAACTTGTACATAAATTAATTTTTCAACATTAATCAAATATACCTTCAAACATCTTACCATGTAAGTTGTATCCTTGAATTTGTTTTCCCCTTGAAGCTTGATAATAACATTGCCAATTGTGTGTCTGAATGAAATGTCACAAATCTCCATAATGGTGATGACGTCACTTCCTTAAATCCCGCCACCACTTTATTAAAAGCTTGATAAGTATAAGGGTCAATATCATAGCAAATGTTTGGAATATTGAAACCATGGGGAATATCTGCAATAACCAGGGCATAATCCCTTTTTGGTACGAGTTTCGCAATGTCTTCACAGTCGCCTTGTATTACTTGATATTGAATAGTGTCTAGCCCATTCCAAATGAAATGATTAAGAGTTGGATCAAGTTCAACATTCTTAATACGTTGCTTTCTCAGTCTTTCAATCTTTATTTTTTCAATAAAAGTCTTGAAACTGTCTGGTGCTCCATTATCTTCTTTCTTCATCTTTTACCAAACAAACAAATGTATGTATAAGTTTTAAATTAAAAATAGTACACAGATGATTAAAACTGAATGTATAAATCAAGTTACCTTTTTAAATGCAAGATAAAAAGCTTTCAATGTTGATGTAGAACTTGAATCTGGATAGTTGCGTACAACATCATCCCAACTATCTTCATTCAACAATTTAACCATTTGTTCCTGAATTTTCATGTAAACTTTGTGACTGCATAGATAAAGTAAGAAAAAGTTAATATACTGATATGTATAACAAATACTACCAATAACAACATGTTTTATTTAAAAGATAACTATAATCCTGGAAATAAGTAAAAATAATTCAGCAAACTTACTTTTGAAATTCTTCAGACATTTCTTCCAATGATAATTCCCCCGACTTCACACGAGATAATATTGTTTTGACAATTTTTTCATCTTTCACTCCTTGCATCGCCCTCCAAGGCGTGATGGTCATATCGTCTGGAAGTTGCTTCAGTTCAGGCGCTGATTTATTGTTGCTACATATCAATGGCTTAGACTTTCTGACCCTCTGGTTTTTAATGCGAATGTCTTCCCACATGCTAAAAATGTCATCAATCAAATTCCAAATATCTCCAGTTCTAAATGCCAATTGGAAAATTTTATCAACACCTCTGAATAAATCGCTAGATCTGTTGTCTTTTCCATTTTTTGAATTGCCTTTATCTTCAATTTGATAGCCTATTTCCATACAACATTCCTTTCGGAAATCTGCAGTAATATTGATCTTATCCCCACCACATTTTTCTAGGAATTCACTATGAATAAATCTAACCTTTTGGATCAAAGTCATAGACATCCTATATTCATTATCTGAATTATGATCCCATGCCACTAACTTTGCTTCTGTTTCATTTAAACCAGCATAAATGATACATTTCATTGTTTCAAAACGTGGGTTATTAGGATATCCCTCCATCAATTGTCTTTGAGCTTCAACAGAATGGTTCCCCCCAAGCACATAATAATTGTATTCAAAACATTTTGACTTATCAAATGCTTCTTTGTTGGGAACTTGAAGTGGATCAACAAGAAGCACATAACTAACCACATGAGCATATGGATTGTACCTCATCAATGTCTTCAAGTTGTGAACATGCAGATGATGTGGCTTTCTGACTTGATATTGGCATTGTCCTTCACTTGCCTTATAGGTTTGTGTGACATTTAACTGAAATGTACGACCACCATCAACTAAGTTTCTCTTTGTCAAATTCTGTCGAATGGCATTTTGTTTTGTTTTGATAATGCCATCACCTAAATCAGCTCCTGGTGTAATGATTTCTCTGCTTTCTTTTGAAGTTTCACTAGGTTCTTGACTGCTGGTAATGACTACTTCAAGATCTTCAACTCTACTTTTTTTCGTCTTAACATTCTCAAGAGATCTATTCTTGGGCATTGTTACTTTTGGTCTTTTACAACCTTCCACAATTTCAATGTCATCTTCAGTAATGGCAACATATGCTTCATTGTCAATTTCAACTTCATCGTCCTCAAAAGTAACTTGTTTACCCTTGCTAGATTTATCCACCAGAGGCCTTTTTTTCTAATTCTTTGGATGTAGTTTTGTAGCATCATCAATTACTACATTTTCTATGTTTTGCATATCTTCTTCTGACACTGAGTAAAAATGGCTGACAACTTTCATGATATCATGCTCTATGTAATGAATGCCTCACAACATAATTGAACAGCTTTCAACAAAATTCTGCCAAACAAAATATCATATGTTAATATAATCAAAGTTAAAAAATATAGCGAGACATTTTCAAAACGCAAAATAAAAATACAAATAACATTACTTACCGTGTTTTGTGTCATATCATTTACGATTTGTTTACACAACTTTGTAGATACCTCTCTCCTGTCATATAATGAATATAATAGTCGGTATTTAATCCTTTCATGTGACTTGGCAGCTTTTGTAAGTACGTAAACAACTTCAGTGTTTGGTACCGAACACATATTTATGACTTTTCCCATCACCTCCAAATTTTCATTATTATTGCGTGTATCAATGTATAGATATATATTCACAGTTGTGCTCTCTCTTTCTTTCACATACCAGGCTCTTGATGGAAATTTCACCTCTCTTGAACTTTTCCAATCTGAGATTAGCTTCTTATCACTTAAAGCAGTTGACATATTTGTAGGTATGAGCTCAGGTGGAGTTCGTTCACCAACATTTTTTGAAGATACACCTTTAAGACTCCTTGCTCCAGAAAGATTCACAGAAATTTTCCTTGATGCCATTTTCCTAAAAAAAAAACACATAAATTAGTAAATAAAAAAACATATTAACTTAAATTAACAACAAAAATATACCATAAATTTTTTATTTGTATAATCAAAATTGCCCTCCCCCTCCCCCGACCCGCCCCCCAGCCCACCCCTAGGCCCCCCGCCCGGGCCGCCCCGCCCCCCTCCCCCTCCGGCCCCCCGGGCCGCCCCACCCCCTCCCCCTCCCTCCCCCCCCCCCGGCCACCCCCCCCGGGTCGCCCCACCCCCCTTCCCCTCCCTCCCCCGGCCGGGCCGCCCCAACCCCCCTCAGCCATCCCCGCCCGGGCCGCCCCAACCCCCCTCCCCCTCCCTCCCCCGACCGGGCCAGCCCCCCCCACCCGGGTCGCCCCCTCCACCCCCCAGCCCCCTGCCCGGGCCGCCCCACCCCCCTCCCCCTCCCCCTCCCCCCCCCTCCCCCGGCCGGCCCCCCCCCCCCCCCCTCCCCCCCCCCCGGCCACCCCTGCCCCCCTCCCCCTCCCCCCCCGGTCGGGCCGCCGCCCCCCCCCCACCCGGGCCGCCCCCTCCACCCCCCGGCCCCCCGCCCGGGCCGCCCCGCCCCGCCCGGGCCGCTGGCCGGGCCCACCCCCCCCCGCCCGGCCGCCCCACCCCCTCCCCCTCCCGCCCTCCCCCCCGCCCGGCCACCCCCGCCCGGGCCGCCCCACCCGCCTCCCTCCCCCTCCCCCCCCCGCCCGGCCACCCCCGCCCGGGCCCCCCCCCTCCCCCCCCCCCCCCGCCCGGCCACCCCCGCCCGGGCCACCGCTCGCCCTTCCCCCTCCCCCGCCTGCGCCAGCGCCACCCCCGAGCCGCCCCGCTCCGCCCCTCGGGCGGGGCGGGGCGGCCCGGGGGTGGCCCTGTGCGGGCGGAGGGGGCGGGAGGGGGGCGGGGGAGGGGGAGGGGCGGGCGGGGTGGGCGGCGGGGCCGGGGAGGGGGCATGGGAGGGGGAGGGGCGGGAGGGGTGGGGCCACCTGGGCGGGGGTGGCCGGGCGGGGGAGGGAGGGGGAGGGGGGTGGGGCGGCCCGGGCGGGGGGTGGCCGTGGGGAGGGAGGGGGCGGCCCGGGCGGGGGAGGGAGGGGGAGGGGGAGGGGGAGGCGGGTGGGGCGGCTCGGGCGGGGGGGGGCCTGGTGGGGGGAAGGGGCGGCCCGGGCGGGGGTGGCCGGGCGGGGGAGGGAGGGGGAGGGGGAGGGGGGTGGGGCGCGGCCCGGTGGGCCGGGGTGGGGCGCGGCCCGGTGGGCCGGGGCGGGCAGGGGTGCCGGGGAGGGGGCGGGGGGGGTGCCGGGGAGGGGGCGGGGGCGGGCGCCGGGTGGGCCGTGCGCCGGGTGGGGGAGGGGGGGGCGGGGGTGCCGGGGAGGGGGAGGGGCGGGCGGGGTTGGGCCGTGCGCCGGGTGGGGGCGGGGTAGGCGGGGGTGCCGGGGAGGGAGGAGGGGCGGGTGGCGGGTGGGATGGGCAGGGGGGCCGGGTGCCGGGTGGGCCCGGGGTGGGGTGTGGGATGGGCAGGGGGGCCGGGGTGGGGGCGGGTGCCGGGTGGGCCCGGGGTGGGGTGGGCTTGGAAAATTTTTTAATTTAAAAAAAAATATGGGGGGGGGGGAGGGAGTTAGGGGGGCAGGGGTTGGAGAAGGGGGGAGGTGTGGCGGGCGGGGTGGGGTAAATAGCAATATTAAAATTTGGCTTGGAAAATTTTTTAATTTAAAAAAAAAAATATTTTTCATTAAAGTAATTTAATATGAAAATTTCGAAAAAATAATTGTACTTACCTTTCAATTGCGACAATTCTTCGTTGTATATATTGTTGATAGAAATATCGCTGCTTCACAAATTCACGAGTCTTTCAAGGGACTTCAGAAAACCAAGATGTGAGGCGAGTAATAGTGATAGCGAAATTTATTATATAAGTGAAATTACGAAGATGTTTTTCCATACGATTAATGTAGGATAGTTTGTTTTACATTATTATCGAGAGAATATTGTAGAGTTGTTTTACAACGGATTGAATGTGGGATTAATTTGTTTGAGAATATATTATAAAAATTAGAAAAAAATAATTGTTAAGTAAATATTATATACTTTAACTATTAGAATAATTAATGTACAAGTTGTGATTTACAATTTGAATTTTAGTGATTTATTTCATAAAAATAAATTAGTTTGCGTTTTTCAATCAATTGTAGAATAAAATAATAAAAGTAAATAAATCTAACAAACTTTTGGAGGGAAATATTTTCGCGAAAATTTTTGGAGGGAAATATTTTCGCGAAAATTTTTGGAGGGAATAACTTTGGAGGGAATATTTCATTCTTTAAGCTATATAATATTCTTAGGAGACTCCATTTGTATCATTCAACATTTTCTATTTGAAAGTGATGGATTGCTCTGATGGTGAAGTTTCGGTTTATACACCATCAACATCTTCATCGCGTAACAACTCTATTCATATTGATGAATATAGCGGGAATTCTTCCACTATGAATAGAAAGTCAATTCTTCCACTTAGTCCCGATTCTAAAGACTACAAGAGCAGCACTGATGAAAGAGGGGATGGAGAATTTCAAATTAATAAAGAGTCACAGATTCCACTTAGTCCAAATTCTAAGGACTATGAAAGCAACGGTGATGAGGAGCATGATGGTGAAGTTCAAAAGAATGGGGTGTCACAATGTCCACTTAGTCCTAATTCTGAGGACTATGAGAGTAGCAGTTTTGAAGAATGTGATGGTGAAGTTCAAAAGAATGGAGGGTCACGATGTCCACTTAGTCCTAATTTTGAAGACTATGAGAGCAGCAGTTTTGACGTGCATGATGGCGAATTTCAAAATAATGGAGTGTCAAAGTGTCCACTTAGTCCTAATTCTAAGGACTATGAGAGCAGCAGTGATGATGAATGTGATAATGAATTTCAAAAAAATGGAGTGTCAAAGTGTCCACTTAGTCCTAATTCTAAGGACTATGAGAGCAGCAGTGATGAAGAGCATGATGATGAATTTCAAAAGTATGGAGTGTCACAGTGTCCAGTTAGTCCTGATTCTAAGGACTATGAGAGCAGCGGTGATGAAGCGCGGGATGATGATTTTCAAAATATTGGAGTATCACAATGTCCTCTTAGTCCTGATTCTAAGGACTATGAGAGCAGCGGTGATGAAGCGCGGGATGATGATTTTCAAAATATTGGAGTATCACAATGTCCTCTTAGTCCTGATTCTAAGGACTATGAGAGCAGTGGTGATGAAGCGCGGGATGATGATTTTCAAAAGATTGGAGTATCACAATGTCCTCTTAGTCCTGATTCTAAGGACTATGAGAGCAGCGGTGATGAAGCGCGGGATGATGATTTTCAAAACATTGGAGTATCACAATGTCCTCTTAGTCCTGATTCTAAGGACTATGAGAGCACCAGTGATGAAGAACAGGGTGATGCAGTTAGTCCTAATTCTAATCAGTATAAAGGTAGCAGTGACAAAGGACAGGATGTAGCATCTTCAATAAGTAAGCAGCCACATTTTCAACATAGTCCTAATTCTATGGACTATGAGAGTAGCACTGACAATGTACATGAGGAAGAATATCCATTAAACATCGAGTCAGATTTTCCATTTAGTCTGAATTCTAAGGACTATGATAGTAGCACTGAAGAAGGGGAAGATGAAGGGTATCCTCTCAGTCAAAATTTGAAAATCAGAGCAGATCATAGTGTGGATAACATTCCTCTTAATGATGATGAAAGTCCTTATAAAAATGATGATCCAATGATGGAGATGTTGCCAAGAAATATTGTATCGAGGAGTAGGAGTAGACCTTTTCGTCTCGATGCAAGCTATTCTAGTTATACAAGGGGTAGAGTAGAATATCTGACGAGAAGAAGTTCTATCAGCGCTCTCATTTCAAGTGAATGTTGCCAAAAAAATTGCTTGAAACGTATGGATCTCACATTTGCATTAGAAAGCAGGAAGAGATATTTGTCAATGAATAAAAGCATGCAAAACTCATATTTAGTTGGCTGCATGCAATCTACATTGTCAGGTTATGATTATCATATTAGGAATTTTTTATTGTGTAGAAAAGCTTTCAAAATGTTTCATTCAATTGGGAATTTTCGTCTCTCGAGAATTCAAGAAAATTTGGAAAAGGATCCCACATTTTATTCAGAAGTACGTTATAAAAGACAGTTTGGGCCATTATCAAATACTGCAATGTCATGGATGAAATATTTCTTTTCATAGCATGGAGAGTGTATGCCAAATAGAGAGACAATACATATTCCAGATAATTTTTCAAGACGAGAAATCTACAACTTATACAAAGAATATGCAGAAAGTGCTGAGGGACAGGGCCACTTTATTACATATCAATATTTTGTGAAGATATGGAAGAAAGAATTCAATAATGTTCGTATTCCTAAGAAGACAAGGATGGGGATTTGCAGTACATGTGCTTCTCTTAAATAAAAAAGGGACAAATGTGAAGGCTCAGAAAGAGGTAAGTGTTCATAACTTTTACTTTTAAAATTGTATAGTCATCAACTATGAAAACATATTTCTTAATGAATTTCTTTTATGTTGTGTAGATTTAATTGTCAAAGAACTTCAAGAGCATCGCGAACAACAAACAAATGAAAGGAAGAAGTTGTACAAGCATCGAAAGAAGTGTTATGATAATCCAAATAAATATTTGGGTTTGATAATTGATGGTATGGACCAGAAGAAAACACTTTTACCACATTTTGTTCGCACACCCAAAAATCTACAAGAGGAAAATTTTATTCAGTTTCACTTGGTCGGTTGTATGGTCTTCAATGGGAAAATGTTGCCAAGGGTGTACTTCACAGCTCCAAATATTCATAATGATGCAAATCTGACCATAACCATAATTCATGATGTGATTTCTCATTGGTCTGGTAATCTTCCTGAAGTTTTGTATCTACAATTGGACAACACTTGCCGTGAAAACAAAAATCAGGTTGTTTTTGGGTATCTGAACATGCTTGTTGAATTGAGAATTTTTCAAAAGGTAAAGGTTGGTTTCCTTCTTGTTGGGCACACTCATGACCATATTGATCAGATGTTCAGTCGTTTTTCAGTCACATTGAGGAGGAAGGAAGTTGGGAGCTTGCCATCACTAATTGAATGTCTTAAGAAATCATACATGCCAGAGCCTGCTTTTGAAGTGTTGGAAGAAACTGTTGACATGCGAAGGTTTATTCTGGGATCATATGGTGAGGGGAAATGCATTGAACAACTTAATGACATTAGCTTCCAACATCAATTTCGTATCAAGAAAATTGATGGGAAAACACTAATATGGGGCAAGAAGTATTCAACTACTACAGAGTGGGCACCGTCATCAGGATTGCAATTTTTGAAGTTCATTCCAGATCATCCAATATTTGCATCAAAAATATTGTTATTACAATCAGTTGGTGAAGTTCAGAATGCACGTAGACAGAACAAGGCTATAAATTATTCTGATTGCCTGGAAGAAATTAAAAAATGTATTAGATATACATATGAGTACTTTGACATTGCTGATTCAGTTTGGTGGGAGTCGTTTTTCAATAATCAAAGTGATCTCATTTCGACAACAATAAATGAAGATATACCTTTGAAAAATCCATTTATTTGGCCACAACATGTGTCGAATGAACATGAGGAAGTAAACATTGTTGAACAGCAACAATCTCAAGGTATTATTAATTCTTCACAGGCAGAGGAAAGAGAGATGTATATAGGTTCCAGAAGATCTCGTGCACAACGTGAATCCATGGAAGACCTTTATAGGGGTTCAGTACAGGATATTAAGGAGGGTTGCATGATTGCAATGCTAGCAGATGGAGATCCCAATGGCTATCCATTTTGGGTTGCTAAAGTTATAAAGGTCTTTACAGAAAATGAGGATGTTACAGGTGTTGAAGTACATTGGTATGCCACAAATACACACCCATTCAATGGTGTGTATAAGCCAGAGATGGTAGTTGACAAAAGAAATGGTGGAAAAAGAAAAAGAAAGGGTACAAATATAAATCGCCGCCGCACAGACATATTACAATTGAAGGATGTTGACATACTTGTTTATGACTTCAATTTAACAAAGAGAGGAACTCTTCGCTTCAAGACGACAGAGATTCTGAAAAGGTTGTTACCAGAAGGAACAGTGTTGACATGGGACTCTGCTGAAACCAGTCGTAGATCTAGAAGACTTTTGAAACCTGGAATCTTGGGCATGCATGTGGACTCAGATGGGGCACTAGTTGATGACAGAGAAGAATATGGAACATCTTCGTCAGCATCCAGTCACTCATCTGAAGATGTGAATTCTGATGGTGTGCAAGAAAATATGAGTGATTTTGAATAATTGTTTAAGACAGTTTATATAACTGATGTATGCATCGTATCTTCAAATAAAATTAATGTTTTCCATATTTTGTTAAATGAGAAGTTATGAAGCATTTTTATGTTGTTGGATTATGTCTTAAGTATGATAAATTTTATTGTTTAAATATCTACAATGCAATATCAAATTAGAGATATAATGTCTGTTTTATTCAGTGTAAAAATAAAGACTTTTGAATTCATTCAGTGATATAATTTGTTCATAATGTCATGTTTTTTTAGTTTTGTGGTTGAAAACATGTTAAATTTATACTTAGGAAAGAAAAATGATATTCTACGAGAAACATTAATGTGTTTTTCCTTAAAATTTAACTTTGTTTGAGACATAAAAAATTGATTTTATTAGCATTGTTTAAAAAGTATGAAAATTGACCCTAAAAAAAAAAATCATTATTCCAGTATCAACACTTTCGTTCTGAAGCTATATTTTGGAGGAAAATTTCGTAGAAAATTTCGTAGTCACTGCCATTTTTAAAACAACCGCAAAATTGACACCTAAAAAAAAACATCGTTCCAGTATACACACTTTTCGTTTTGAGCACTGTTTTTATGGTTTTTTTGGGGTTTTTGGGCCAGAGTTCCCGTTTTGAGTTTATAGTTCTCGTTTCAAAGTTTACATTGTTTAAAACAAGAAAACAAATTTTACTCCCACTAACTTTCAGGTATATACATTGATCCATAATGTTTTCTACAAAACCAAAAGAAGAAATTACATTATGGAATTTCAAATACCATTGGCGGGATGCTTGTTTTAAACCATATAATGACTTCTTGAGCTTGCAAACCAATTGCTCACCATCACTAGAGGGGAATCCTTCAGGTTGTTTCATGTAAACCTCCTCCTCTAGATCTCCATTAAGAAAAGTCGTTTTCACATCCATTTGTTGCAACTCCAAGTCAAAATGGGCTACTAATGCCATAATAATGCGCAAGGAATCTTTCTTAGATACAGGAGAAAAAGTCTCTGTGTAGTCGATTCCTTATTTCTGAGTGAATCCCTTAGCAACAAGTCTTGCCTTGTATCTCTCAATGTTGCCCAATGAGTCTTTCTTTGTCTTAAAGACCCATTTACATCCAATAGCTTTTGCACCATTAGGCAACTCAACAAGATCCCAGACTTCGTTACTCTTTATGGAATTCATCCCTTCCTTCATGGCATTGTACCATAGTTCTGATTCTTTGCAACTCATGGCTTGTGAAAATGACTCGGGATCATTTTCGGCTCCAATGTTGTAGTCAGATTCTTGTATATACACAACATAATCATTAGGAATTGCTGATCTCTTTGGTCTAGTAGATCTTCTTAATGTTGTACCATCATCTTCCTGAGAAGTATGTGATTCAACTTGTTCAAAAATTCTTGGCAACTCTTGAACTCCTTGATCTACTGGAATATCATCAGCAGCTTGTGGAACTTCAACAATTGGTTGTTCAACACCAGTTTTTACTTGAGGGGTGCTATAAATAATAACCAATCTATCACTTGAAGTGGAAGGTTGAGATTCTGAATGATCCTTCTCAGAAACTATGTTTCTGGTTTGATCGCTCCCACTGATCAAGTCATTTTCAAGAAACTTTGCATTTCTTGATTCCACAATCCTAGTGCTGTGAGATGGCCAATAAAATCTGTAACCTTTAGACCTTTCAGCATATCCAATGAAATACCCACTAATGGTCCTTGGGTCCAGCTTCTTCTCTTGTGGATTATAAATTCTCACTTCAGACGGGCATCCCCAAATGCGCATATGTCGCAAACTCGGTTTCCAACCTTTCCATAATTCAAATGGCGTTTTAGGAACCGCCTTGGTTGGAACTCGGTTTAATATATACACTGTCGTCTTAAGTGCTTTAGTCCACAAAGATTTAGGAAGATTGGAGCTGCTAAGCATACTCCGCACCATGTCCAATAATGTTCAATTTATTCTTTCTGCTACACCATTCTGGTCGGGTGAACCAGGCATGGTGTATTGGGCAACGATCCCATGCTCTTGAAGAAATTTAGCAAATGGCCCAGGTGCTTGTCCATCTTTTGTGTATCTACCATAATATTCTCCACCTTTATCTGATCTCACGATCTTAACTTGCTTGCCGCATTGTTTCTCTACTTCAACCTTAAAGATCTTAAAGGCATCTAATGCTTCACTCTTTTTATGAAGCATGTAGAGATACATATATCGTGAGTAATCATCTATAAAGGAGATGAAGTATCTCTGACCATGTGAGTCCATGTTTGGACTACATATATCAGTATATATGATCTCTAATATGTCCGAACTCCTATTGGCACCTTCCTTTGACTTGTTGGTCTGCTTTCCCTTTATGCAGTCCACACAAGTCTCAAAATCAATAAAATCCAGAGTATTAAGTACCCCTTCATTTACCAATCTTTTAATTCTTTCTATGGAGATATGACCTAGTCTCCGGTGCCATAATTTAGATGAATCTTCATTAATAACACATCTTTTAGTGCCAGTGTGAACATGCATTGAATCATAAGTGACATTGTTTTGTAAATTAATGCAGTAAAGACCATTAGACAAAATACCATTCCCAACATAATCAGATTTATAGAATAGACTGAAAGATTTTTCTGAAAAGTTTAAGGAATATCCAAAAGGTACAAGCCTTGAAACTGAAATCAAGTTTCTAGAAAAACTTGGAACATAAAAGGTTTTTTCTAATTCCAAAACAAAACCACTACTTAAAGTTAAATAACATGTTCCTATAGCTTCCACATGCGAGCCCATCTTGTTTCCTGATAAGATGTTTTGCTCACTTCCCACTGGCTTCCTTAGGTTTTGCAAAGCCTGCAAGGAATTCGAAATGTGAATTGTTGATCCAGAATCAATCCACCATGTGTTAATATTAACGTTAACCATATTAGATTCATAAAAAACAAATGAGATTAAATTACCTTTGTCCGCAAGCCATTTCTGAAATTTGGCGCATTCCTTCTTCATGTGTCCCTTCTTTTTACAGAAGAAACACTTGGAATCCTTCTTGATATCGGCTTGGGGAGGTACTTTACCTTTCCCTTTCCGATTGGCTTGAGATTTGCCCTTTCCACGCGTTGCCAGCATTGCACTCTCTCCCAGCTCCATCACCAGTCTCTCTTCCTCTTGAACACACATGGTCATAAGTTCATTAATTGACCATTTATCTTTATGTGTGTTGTATGAGATTTTGAAAGGTCCATATTGGTGCGGAAGGGTGTTCAGGATATAGTGCACTGGGAAGGACTCCGATATATCAACCTCGAGTTTCTTCAATTGAGCCACAGTGTCCCTCATCTGCATGATGTGCTCGCGCACACCTTTCACACTGGTGAGCCTTAGGGATGAGAACTTCATGATTAGGGTGTTTGCTAGTGCCTTGTCTGAAGTGACGAATTGATCATCAATGGCCTTCAACAAGTCTCGGACCTTTTCATGCTGATCAACGGAACCATGAATACCAGCTGAAATTTTAGTTTTAATGAACATCATGCTTAGACGATTGGATCGCTCCCATCGTTCATAAAGCGTGATGTCCGCTGCAGTGCTGGTATTAGTAAGTGTCGATGGTTCATCTTTCCTAATAGCATAATCTATGTCCATCCACCCTAAATGAAGGAGAATCCTCTCCTTCCAAATCTTATAGTTATCTTCCTTAAGTTCGGGAATGTCACAACGAATTTCAGAGAAATTTGCAGGTTGTACTACTGCATTAAAATTAAAAATCACATGCTTATGTTAAAATTGAGGCTTAATAAACTTTTATGTTTTACCAATATAAATCATGCTCAAAAAATTGAATCTAATGACATAAAAATTGCCTGTGGGCTAAATTTTCAATTCAAAGAGATTCAATAAAACTTTATGATAAAACTTATTAATTCATAACTCCTGTGGGTAGGTTATGAAATTTTATCCCAATTAATTACATAAATATAATAAAAATTCCTGTGGGATAAAATTTATTATATTTAGTCTAATTAATTACAATTTAATGTCTAAATAATCTTTATGTGATCTTACCAATCAAAAAAATATATAATTTTATTTAATTAAAGATGTTGTGGCTATTATCTAATTAATTAAAATTATATGGATCACTAGACATTATTTTTGTTGCATAAACAAAACTTAACTAGAGAGAAAAATAATGTTTACTGAAAGGAGTAAGTCAAAATGACATTTTAAATAAACTCCATATAACTGTAATAATTCTTCACAAAATCAAAATTAAGATTAAAGCAGTCAGCATTACCGTAAATGAATGCAAATTGATTGTTCAAATTATAAACAAAACAAAAAAATAGACTATCAAACAAGCTATTTTGCTCATAAGACAAATTAAATTAAAATTAAATTTCAATAACGCTAAAACTGAACTTCATGCGAAATAAACATAGAATCAAAAACTGAATGCCCAAATGAGAAATAAACCATTTCTTATTTCTTCTTTAATTACAAATGTTCATTATTATAAATGTAAGTTCAGAGTAAATTTTACAATTCATTAACAAACCCATGAGGCAAAATTGGTCTAACCACAGATCCATATGTAATCTCAGGTTTAGCCAAATTTATTAGAAGCTAACCAGATCTATAAAGGGCAGGTTGATCTGATGAAATAAGTTAGTCACTTCAAATTTCCTCACCATAAAACAAAGATGCAGTCATAAAAAAAAAATTAAAAATAAGTTTGTCAAACTGTTGTTTCATGTATACATACATCCAGATCACAGATCCAACTTTAGGAAAAATAAAACCTCTGAGGAAGATAAATCTAAAGTTGGATGATTAGTTCCGACAAATCACAAGTAAACTTATCAAAAATTTTTAAAAAATAAAGTTATGGCCACGACATTAATCATAGAAAACAGAAGATAGAGGTTCAAATTTAATGCTTCCATGAAATTTGGGATTCAAGGCTAGCTAGATCAACCAAAACGGAGCGGCCTGACATTTTTAAGCCCTTAATTGCTATGAAGCTTGTAAATGATAAGGGGATATGGGTCCTTTCTTTGATGAACCAGCCGAGTGCGAAGAAGGAAACACCGGCCAAAATGACAGTTCCCCATGCCTGAGAATACCACCCGCTATACTTCCTAATGGTGCAAATAAAATATGGACAAGATTACATAAGGTTATTTTCAGGTGGTTTGCAGGCATTTTTTTTTTTGTATGGTCTCCATGGATCGGACATGGATTCCATTGCTTTTGGCTCTGGTGTGCCTAATGTCACCGTTAAATGCCCTCGTTTCCTCTTCTGAATCGACCTTTTATGAATCTTTTGACGAGTCGTTCGAAGGGAGATGGATCGTATCCCAAAAGGAAGATTATAAAGGTGATAGATCGAATGTAGAGAACTTAAAGCAAGGGAGGAAATAAGTTCACTTCTAAATCAGGAAAAAAGGGCAGTAAAGATTATCAGAACCAAAACGCAAGCAGGTAAGCCATATAATCATTAACGCGCACAAAAATTACGAATACAAAGCACTTCAAAGTATTCGTATCGCACACCAAGGCAGAGGTAAATTCTGTTCTGATACCAAATGTTAAAAAATTTGTGACAGCGATTTTGTATACGGAAAAAAACTTAAAAATTATGCAATTATGCAACAGCGATTCTGTATGCCGAAAAATCTTAAGTGCCCAGAAATATAAATTACCTCCAGCCGTTGGTGACGTTCTTGATGCAAACCATAGTTCACTTGCTTCTTTACTTCAGCACTCCAGCTTGAATCCAAGCAAAAAGAAAAAAATACAGAAAATCTGAAAGCACTTCCAAGCTCTGCTCTCTCAGCTAGATAGTGTAAAACACTGAAGGAGATTGAGATGCTAGCTTGGGGACTAAACAGATAAATTTATAGCCAAGCTTCTGATGGCTGAGTAATGGACCACTTCAGTAGCTCCCAACAATAAATTTATTAACTGCAGTTGATTTCCTTAATTTAAGAAAATTACTGCAGTTGGTTTCCAGAACTTAAGGAAAGACTGCAGTAAGATTCCAGAATTGTAGACAACAATTGTCAAAAAATTTATGGAGCTTAACAGTATTTGTATTCATTTTCAATCCCGTGCCTTTTACGGAATTGGAATGCTATTGTACCCCACACGCTTTTAGCTTTTAGGTTAATTCCTGGAAATGAATGTGAATTAGATTGTTTCTACGTGGCTTCCTTCCATCCAACGGTCGCGTCTCTCTTCATTTTCTCTGAGAGAGAGTTGGATTACTGCTTACCTGTCTTCAGTTTCTCTGCCGTGATTTTTGGAGGGGGATACATTTTCTCTGCCGTGTTTGAAGTGCTCCATTTTTTTTTCTCATAAACCTAGAAACAAAGAACAGCTACGACGCCCACTTCGAGGAACTGAACCCAAGTCTTTCAATTCCAGACGTTGACGTTAACAAATGACCTAGAAGTTGTTTTGTGAGTGTAGTCTATTTGCCGGGTAAATCGGGTCAATGATTTCAATGCAGCAACCTTCTATTTATACAGCACCACCGATTCTGGTAGAGCATAATCCTTTGTAACCAACTGCAACCCTCATTATTTTTCAGCCATTGCAGTTCTCTTCCAAAATGGGTATCAACACATATCACATGTTATTCCTCTCTTCTTTTCTTCTTCTTATGGTTACTCTTACAATGCAAGCGCCTTCGCCAACCCCGTCTCCATCTTTAACTTCTTCATCTCCACCTGCACCTCCAACTACTTCACCTCCTCCAACTGCTCCATCTCCATCTCCAACTACACCTCCCCCTCCATCTCCAACCACAGCCATCCCTCCCTCATCTCCATCTCCAAGTCCTTCACCTCGTCCCTCAACTGCTTCTAATGGTGGGTCGCATGGAGTTGTGGGTGTTCCTCGCACGCTTCTTGCCATGGCTCTCTTTGTCTTTTGGATGCTGTGAAGGAGAGGCCTGTCCGATTGCATTAGGTTAGCGAAATAATAGGCCGCACGGCCAATCTTTGCTTGGTATATTAGTATATAAAAATTAGCTTTTGAGTATATGGTTTCATGATATATGGTATTCCTTAAGAATACAAGTTCTTCCTACGTGAGATGGCTCACCCTACGATGGGATACTAGATCACAAATTCTTTTTGTTTCGTGAATTTAGATATTATTTTCTTGTCACTGCTTTTGGATAGGAGTATATTGGGATTCATATCTCGTTATGGATGAGGTTTTGTAACCGATGTGAAATAACACAGGCTAAAGTGAATTGAGCTTCTCAAGCCGAGGACTTCATTTCGAAAATGGTTCTACGATATAATCCCTCCTAAGTGAGCGGTGAATCTAGGAAGTGAATCAATGTATAAGATTTAAAAAATAGATTAGTATTGTTCCTCATCTTTATAACACTACTTGTTTGAATGAATACCTAAAATGTATTTCAAATCAAATTTTGGATCTATGATATCGATGAGTCTATGTTTAGCCTTTATCATTTGTAAATTATTTATATATAAATATTCATTTATTTATAACTCCTATTTTTAATAGATTTTTATTATTATATTAAATTAGTTAAATAAAAAATGACAAATATATACGATGTCCACAAAGCACAATGGAAAAAATGACAAATCTATACCATATCCACAAAGCACTAATCAAATGTATGATTAATCATTCCAAAATCGATATTAATAGCTCAATCAAATTAGGATTCCCAACAAATGATCAACAACATATTATAGTTCTCACAAAATTGTAAAGAAATCATAATCTTTGTGAGATTGTTATTAGCGAAGTTTATATTCTTAATACAAAATGTTGCCTTTGCATTTTGTTTTTCTCAGCACATAATTATAGGGAGAAATAGGATTTTGTAATAGTAGGACTTTTTATTTTTACAATTATGTAGAGAAGAAGTATTCTTCCACAAATAATGTTGTTAAAGCTTCCATCCAATTAAATATATTTAAAAAGTCCAATAAACTAATCACATTGTATGGTAGTTTGAGAGAACCAAAGAATTTTTGAGAAAAAAATGTTAAAATGTAACTTGCAATTGTTTCCTACATATACATTAGCTCCATTTCTCTATGTTCTAATGCAACCATGAAAAAAGGATTTCAACATAATAGTGCTATTGAGTATTCTTGTTTATATTTATCTTTACATGCAATAAAATCATTTCCATTATTGGCTTATATTTGTTCACAACAATCAAAACAACAAAATTTTATGTACCATCTTGTAGCTCCTTATTTTTATGCTTTGTTTGATATATATTTGGGTATCTAATATTGAACATATTATGTGTTAATTTGATTGGGTAATTAACCATGCATGATATGTAAATAAGGACCTCAAAGTAAATTTTCCAAGGTTGTAAATAATTGCATAAATTCCAGTTAAGAATGGAAGATACTGCAATTGAAAAATAATGCACATATCGGACACTAGACAAATGTTAGGGCATGGACAACTAAGACAAATGTTGATATCATATGGAAAATATAGATAAATGTTGATACATGGGTGGATGAGACAAATATGGAGAAACAACAATAATTAAAATATGTTTGAGCTATGGACAATTGGGATATGAACAATTAAGAAAAAAATGATGAAATATGGACATTTAAGTCAAATTCTAGCACATGGGTAATTAAGACAAATATTGAAACATGAATTTAGATAAATCTTGGAAAATGTACAACTTCGAAAGAGTTGTGACATGATGAAAACCATGGGAGATTGAAATATAATGAGCATGATAGGGCATAAAGTTAGCTTACAAATTTTTTTGGGTAAGTCACATCAATTTTAGTTTCATCGACATTTCAAAGCAATGTAGTGTGGTCACTTATGAGGGAGGATATTGAACATTTCTTTACTTCATTGTATTTTATATAAGTATCGAATATATCGAATATTGTTCAAAAAATGGATACGAGGAGCATAAATAGACTTGACTCCATGACAATAGTAGAGGAAATTTGAACCCATGGGGTCAACAACCCTTTTCAATGTGTCATGCCATAAACTCACCACCATCTACAAATCACATATCCATGTGATAACTCTTTTGAGTGTTTTGTTAAAAGGCACATGTGTCTCATGGAAGAATGAAGTATGTAATGTATAATTGAAAGAGAATATTCTTATTTCTCCACTTTTTCATGATGTGAAAACGGTCTTCCATGATGCTAACCACCTATAACTTACACCATTGTACACATGTGAGTCCCGGTAGATGATGTGGTGACTATTTGATGAGAAGGATTTATTTTTTAATAAGTATAGAGGGTGGGACAAGATAGTAAACTTGGATTCCTTTGTGACTATGGTGAAAATAAATAGTGTGTGGGTCAATGACTACCATTTGAAGTCTTTAAGTGACAATCCAATGTCTTGGACTTTTCTTACCTACATTGAAGGACTTGCCTGGATCAATTTCAAAGGGACTATGTAGTAGAAAAGGAAAATGGTTAATCTTGAGTGGTGATTGGCTAAGAGGGAGAAGTTATGGTTGAGATGCTTTGAGGCTCATGCTTCAAGAGAGATAGTGGTCCATTGTTAGTTTTTGTAGAGCCTAATGCAAAGTGGTGTTCATTGAGTTTGAAATAAATCCTATATGTTTCCTTTCCAAATTATAACTTGGATTGGGGTTGGAGTACATAGTAGATGCCTATGGATATATGGTGTTTTTCCCTTACACAACCACTTGAATTTTAATTAAATGTGAGTTATACTAATGTTGATTTATGTACATCAACATTTATATACTTATGTGTGTGTGCATGTGTAGTAAATCATGGTTATTATGAAATATTTCAAGTTTATATGTAAATATTGAGCTCCTGGAGCTACTTAATTTTTTATTCATTGTAGTTCTTTACCAATATGGGAACATATATCAGATGGCATTCCTCTGTTTTTTTATTCTTCTAGTCACTCTTACAATCCAAGCTCCTTCGCCAACCTTTTCTCCATCTTTGAATTCTTCACCTTCTCCCTCATCTCCACCAACAACTGCACCTCCATCTCCGACTACAACTTCCTCGTCTCCATCTCCAACTGCTTCACCTCCTCCTTCAAATTCTTTAGATGGTGGGTCACATGGCATTTCTCTTTCTATGGGCATGGATCACACTCTTCTTTCTATGGCTCTCTATGTCTTTTGGATGTTGTGAAAGAGAGGTCTTTCCTATTGCATTAGGTTAGCCAAATAATAGGCCACACTACCAATATTTTCTTGGTATATGAGTATATAAAAATTAGTCTTTGAGTATTTGTTTTCATGATATTGTATCCCTTAAGAATAAGAGTTATTCCTGCGTGAGATGTGTCACCCTACCATGGGATATCAGATTACAATATTTTTTTGTTTCATAAATTTAATTAGAGATATTACTTTCTTGTGACTATTTTCCTTGACATAATAATCATATAGTATGTTGGGATTTATATCTCGTTATGGATCAACTTTTATAACCAATGTAAAATAACATTGGTGAACCTTAATTATGCTTATCAAGCCTAAGACTTTATTTCGAAAATGGTTCTATCATATACTCCCTACAAGTGAGTGGTGAATCCACTTAAATGAAACAACACATAAGATTCAATAAATATATTAATATTATTCGTCATCTTAATAACACTATATGTTTTCATGATTACTTAAAATGTATTTCAAATATTGGATCTATGATAATGATGAGTCTATGCTTAGCTCCTATCATTTGAAATTTATATATATATAAATAATTTTAAATTTATAGCTACATGTAGTATTCTTGAGTAACTAATTTTATTTATTTATTATTATTATTATTTTTCTTAATTTTTTTTTTTTTTTGTAAATGAAATTTATAGAAATTTTCGTTATTGTATTTTAAATAATTTTCACTCACATATAAATACTTTGAAAAAAAACATTAAAAGAAAAATGACAAATCTATACAATGTATGGTTAATCGTGTCAAAATCAATATTAATAGCTCAATCAAATTAGGCTTCCTAACAACTGATCAACAACATATTATAATTCTCACAAAACTGTAAAGAAATAATAATTTTTGTGAGGGTATTATTAGATAAGTTTATATTCTTAACACAAAATGCTACCTTTTCCTTTTGTTTTTCTCATCACATTTTTATGGGTAGAAATAGGAGTTTGTAACTAAAGGGCATTCAACTTTTAGAACTATGTACACAAGATGTATTCCTCCCACCAATTATGTTATTAAAACTTACATCAAATAAAAAATGTTAAAAAATTCCAACAAACTAATCACATCATATTGTACATTTAATAGAGAAACAAGGAGTTTTTTAGAAGAAAATGTTAACATGTAACTTGCACTTGTTTCTGTTAGGCCCCTATACTAGTAGTGTAACCCCTTATTGTTATTAGTACAACCCACTTATTATATTGATGTACCCATGTAGTGCCCATATTGTTACTATTGTGCCACATAGAAGCCCACTATTGTTATTATTGTGCCCTTACATTATTATTGTTATGTCGGCTCTGATTATGTTATGACCCCTTAGACTCCTATATATAGAAATGAGGTCTTTTCATTTGTATCATCGAAGAATTTCTCATTTGTGTAATGTAAAGGAGGTTGCCCCCTCGAAGAGGCTGAATTCTAAGGCGTGGATCTTTCTTTTCTATCTTTTTGTGAGCTGGTTTCATAACATTTGGTATCAAAGCTTTGGATTCTAGGGTTTCGCTGCTCCAAACAAGTCATCGTGGAATTTTCGCTATAACTTTTTTCTGCGACGCTTCAGAAGCTAAAAAAAACCCATTTGAGAAGAAATCACGCTAAACCTCGGGTCCAAATTTCAGAGTTTTTTCGCTACATTTGCAGAGATATGATCTGAGGAAGTTGGTCTTTTTGCAGACTCCTGAATTACATTCCAAACAGGTGACCTAGGGAAAATCGTCATAACTTTCTCTCTGAGCATCAGATTGAAATTTCGTAAGAAGGTATAGAAAGAGGACGGATTGTAGTTTCTTTTATATATTTTGCAGAGCCAAATGTCGAAACAGGGGCACGTGGCACTTCATACAAGTTCGCTCTTCTGGAAAGGTCTATAATTAGGTCATCTTGGGAGATTGTGCATAACTCTTTCTTGGAGAATCCAATTTGGATCAGACTGGTGGAATTGGAAAGAGGACACAGAGGGCTACTATAGGTCGTAATTTCAGAACTTAAAGATCTGAAAGTACAGAGTTACAGTCGTTTCAAGATCAAGCTCCTAAAATCAAGAAAAAGCAAGATGAGGAAGTTTGATGGCAAGGATCCGGTAAATTGGATACTTCAGATGGAGCAATATTTTGATCTACATGGTGTACCACTGTTACAAAAGGTATGTATTTCATCTTCATATTTAGAACCAGATCAATTTTTATGGTATGAAGGGCTTTGTTCTCGTAAACAACTTGTTACGTGGTCAATTTTCACAGAGGAAATGATAGCACATTATGAGGATACAAAGAGAAACACCTTCGTTAGAGCAACACCACAACAATTGGAAAGAGTAAAAGGGCTTTGTGACATAGTGGAAAGCAAAATTATGGAAACTAGGAAGCACACCCCTCACAACTATAAAGATGGAAGTGTTGTTTCTCCTAGCCTTCCACAACCTGCAAGGGTTACACCACAACAATTGGAAGAAAAAAGAGAAAAAGGGCTTTGTTACAATTGTGATAGCAAATGCACTAAAGGTCATAAGTGTGCCGAGAAGAAATTATTTTACATAGAATATGAAGAGGAGGAAGAAAAGGATCAAGAAACATCAAAAGAAGAGGATATACGCTAGGACCCCACCCCAGAGAAAGAAGAAATGAATCAGACCATATCTTGTAAAGCATTGGCAAGAATTACCACTCCTGAAACTCTCAAGATAGAAGGACATATCAAGAAGAAAAAGGTGCAAGAAGTGAAAGATCACATTGAGAAAGAAGAAATGAATCCAACAATATCTTGTAATTCATTGGTTGAAATTACCACTCCTCAAACTATCAAGATAGAAGGACATATCAAGAAGAAAAATGTTCAAGAAGTGAAAGATCACATCGAGCATCAAGAAATGAATCCGACCATATATTGTAAATGATTGGAAGAAATTACCACTCCTCAAACTCTAGAGATAGAAGGACATATCAAGAAGAAAAAGTTTCAAGCAGAGAAAGATCACGTCGAGCATCAACAACAAGTTCTCCAACTTTTAAAGGATAACGCCACTTCGGTGCAAAATCAAACGAAACAACAGGTAGATCAACATCATAGTGAAAAATGTTTTGATGAAAGTGATTGGGTATTTTTACTGCTACATCTCAAGCAAGCTATTTATGAGAAGGAAATTTTGGCAATACTACATGCACTTAAAAAATGGCGATCTTACCGAATGGGAAGACTCTTCAAGGATGAGGATGCGGAAGCATTGATTTGTGCTATTTCTTTTATCCAACTAGATTGGATAAATGAAGCAAGGGATGAATGGAAGAAGGACAAAGAAGTATGGCCACTTATTCAAAAGTTGCAAAAGATCCCAATTCAAACAATATTGCCAGAAATTGAAAAGGAAGGAAAAATCATATTGGAACCTGGAGCAGTCACAGAAACAAGAACTTGACAGCTATGAAATCAATCAATTTCAGAGTATCTCATCAAGTGGAAGAACTTACCCGCTGAAGATTCCACTGGGAGGATAAGAATTTTATACAGAAGCATCAAGAACTACTCAAGCGTTGAGGACAACGCTTTTTGAAGGAGAGGGGCATGTTAGGCCCCTATACTAGTAGTGTAACCCCTTATTGTTATTAGTACAACCCACTTATTATATTGATGTACCCATGTAGTGCCCATATTGTTACTATTTTGCCACATAGAAGCCCACTATTGTTATTATTGTGCCCTTACATTATTATTGTTATGTCGGCTCTGATTATGTTATAACCCCTTAGACTCCTATATATAGAAAGGAGGTCTTTTCATTTGTATCATCGAAGAATTTCTCATTTGTGTAATGTAAAGGAGGTTTCCCCCTCGAAGAGGTTGAATTCTAAGGCATGGATCTTTCTTTTCTATCTTTTTGTGAGCTGGTTTCGTAACAGTTTCCTACATGTACATTAGCTCTGGCTCTTTTTGTTCTAATGCAACCATGAAAGAAGGATTTCATCACACTAGTGATATTGAGTATTCTTGTTTATACTTATTTGTACTTGCAATAATATAATCCTCCTTATTTAGCTTATATTTGTTGACAACAACCAAGACAAAGTTTTATGTACTTGCTAGTTTATCTACCATCTTGTAACACTTTATTTTTATGATTTGTTTTATATATAATTGGGCATGGAATATCGAACATATTATGTGTCATTTTGATTGGGTGACTAGCAATGTAGGATATGTAAATAAGGACCTTGTTGTAAATATTCCAAGGTTGTAAATACTTGCATAGATTCCAATTAAGAAATGAAGGTGACCAATTGAAAAATAATGAACATCTTAGACACTAGACAAATGTTAGGACAGGGACAACTAAGACAAATGTTGAGATCATATTGAAAATATAGATAAATGTTGATATATGGGTGGATGAAACAAATATTGAGAAACATCGAGAACTAAAATAAATATGAGACATGGACAATTGGGACAAATAATGGGACATGAAAAACTAAGAAAAATGATGAAACATGGACATTTAAGACAAATCCTAGCATATGGGTAATTGAGACAAATATCAAGACATGAAGTTAGATAAATCTTGGAAAATGGAAAGCTTGGGAAGAGTTGTGACATGATAAAAAACATGGAAGATTGAGATAAAAAATCCCTTACTGAAAAAGGGCACTCTTTAGATAATGATCAAAAGAAAAAAAAGATAATTATCAAAAGGAAAGTTGAAATTAGAGTTAGCTCAATTTTCAAAGTTGGAAGCTTTTGCACAATTTGCTTCCGATCTTGATACCGATTCAACAACTTCTGTCTATTCTGTTGATCCAGTAGCAACACTAGTCCATACAGAAGTAGATCATCCATTATTTGGGGGTCAATCTATTAGGAATAGGGTTACATAGCGATGGATGGTTCGAACCATAAATGGACCGAATTCCTAGAAGGAATCATGAGAATTATAGGGCATAAGCTTGGTTTGCAATGCCTTTTGGGTAGGCCACTTCAATTTAGTTTCATCGAAATTTCAAAGCAATGTAGTGTGGTCACTAATGAGGGAGGATATTGATCATAGCATTATTTTTTCATGTTTTATATAAGTATGGAATATACTGAGATTATATGAAAAATGATTATGAGGAGCACAAAGGGGTTATGGCTTTGTTCTCGCTGAAAAAAAAACCCTCCAAAATTTTGCATACAATAAAATTTTGGAGCTTAATGTGGATCTTGCAATCGTTTGTTCCATAGTCACTTTTGGTCAGCTAACACTTTTAAGTTCCCTTCTTGGATCGGAAGTATCGAAGTCACTTTCTCACACTTGCTCAGACGGCAATAAGTTCATGAGTGCAATTTTTTACGCAAGATTGGATAAGCATAGCACGTTCCATCAATATTGTGCATGTGCGATGACCAATCCATATTGGCAATCAGTGCGCACTGAGATCAATAGTTTCTCACATTATAGTTGCATTTGTACTTCTATTTCAATGAGTTTTGCAAATTGTCACTCTCGCACACATTTTTTTTTGCGAGTGTCACTTTCATGTTTTTGGTTGTCACTTTTCCTTTATTTCACTTTGACTAGTGTCTCTTTCATGTTATCTTTGCTTTGGCATGCGTTACTTTCACTGTCGTTCACATATCGAAAAAGTCATTCGCACTTCAACAATTGTCGTCTTTTTGCATGTTAGCTATTACACGAGGCATGGATGCCTGTTCTGGTGGTTTCAAGGGGTTATCTCTTTGTGAATGAGTTTGTATAACCATGTAAACATCAATCACACTCATTCCCAAAGTTTTAAGGATTGTCGCACAAGTGGCATCACGATTGTCGTAAAGTATATCTTAAGTGTCGCACTTGTCGTAACTTGTTGTAAAGTTGTCACACTGAAGGAAATGCATTGTTCAAGTGTCATGGATGGTCTATGTTTATTGTGTCGTCAAGTATTCTAAGTGTATCATCATAGTCAAAGTCTTATCAATGTCCACGTCAATCTCACACTTAACGATTTCTTGAAAGGATTCTCAACCAATCAACCTAGCTTCACCCGACCTCCCTGAACTACGCACTATGCATTTTCAATCCTCTAGTTGTGACCTTCCCCTTTGGCACTACACAATGCACAGTTCCTACCTCCTAGGACTGTTGCACTGCGTAGTTTATGTGCTCAAGCTTTGACCTTGACCTCTATAATTTCACAATCCTTTCTCCCAACATGGCCCTAACTTAGCACTATGCAATCACAAGCCACAAACTCATTCCCTGAGCTTCTCAAATGTGTGGTTTTATAATATCCCAACCTCCCTTATCTCCCAGAACTGTGTAGTGTGTTCACTCAGTGTCCATCCCCTCAGCTTGCCTCTTGGGCTGCCAAAACTGCGTAGTTTTCTCGCTCATTCCAACCTAAACTCCACACTTTGCAGTCTCAAGGATCAAGCCTTAGCCTTGAGCTCTTGAGCTACGTAATTGTGCAATCACCTAGGCTCATATTTCCTATAGAATTATGAAATAGGTTGATTTAGTGCCTATCCTCTCAGCCTGTCATCCTGAGCTCCCTGATTGCACAATTTTCTTCCTTAGCCCATCCTAAACTGCACATTACGCAGTCTTAAGGCTCAAGCTTCACACTTGACTACCTAAGCTACGCATTTGCACAATTACAAAGTCTCTTTCCCAGCCTATCACCCAGTTCCAACTCAATCACTGGATCAATGTGCACCATCTTAGACTAGGGGTTTATCGGATTGATGTCATCTTGTCATGAGTGAATTGCAAATACAAGAACTCAATCATGCTACGACAAGATGATGAAGAAGGATCTGGAGAAGGAGAACATGCTAGAAGACACATATGTAGTTGAAGAGATAATATGATCAGCAGGCGAGAAGAGAAAGGAACATCAAACTCTAATAGAAGATGAAGATGAAGATCACATCGAAGACTCCTCATCTTCAAGTCATAAGGATGAGGAAGAAGAAGAACACATACCATCTTTTCAAGAAGACACAAAGAAAGAAGAAACAAGAACTTAGCTTTATCACATCATCATGCAATCCTTGTCATCAGTGGGCCTAGAATCCTCGACCAGTTAATGGTGGGATATATGGTAAAGCCTAGAGGTGGTTTCCCTTTACTAGGCCTAGGAATCCTTTCCGGTGAATGGAAAGATATATAGTAAAGCCTAGAGGGTGAAGTCTCGGTTAGGGCCTAATGATTCGATGTGGATTGATGTAAATCCTTAGGGACTAGAGACAAGAAAAATCCTCACGGTGTAGGTGGAGAAATCTTGTGGCATCCATGCTTGTTTTGGCCTAATGGTCTGGTGGAGATCATGGTAAATCTTGTTATTATGTGTTTATTTTGTTGACCTAGTGATCCGGTGTGGTTTGCGGTAAAACTTGGTTTCTATTGACGAGGGTGAGGTGGTTTAGCCTCAGGATGCTATGGTTGGTTCTTTTGGTTTGAGTCCCACATTCATGCTTGGAATATGGCACGGGGGTGATTAGCTGAAGAGAGATTTGGCTCAACCAATCTATGGTTGGGTGGAATGTGGTGGTCCCATCTCGAGTTGGATTTTGCATTCATTAATAAGAGGTTCTTTCCTTGGCATCTTATGTGTACATGTACTGGTTTATATGTGGATTCTATTGCTAATGTATACTTGATATTTCTATTGTTATTATGTTGGTTATAAGCATGTATTATGACAGTGATGATGTATGGCTCTCCTCATGTTTTGATTTGTAAATGAATGAATAATGTATCTATGACCTAATAGATAATAATGCAACTAATTATATAAGGGAACAATTCTTCTTAGCGGTTCTTAGATAAGTATGAGATCCTTATGCTCATACATGTTGTTAAACTTGTAGATTACATATTTGTGACATGTTTGATGAAATTCCTGTCATGGCTAGTCGGGATCTAGTCTAGACCTTGTCAATGTTTTTGCAAATGTAACATTTTTATGTTGTGTAAATTCATTTTTGAACTTGTCATTAAGTTTTGGGCAGTGACTTGGGCTCTGGGGCTGAAAAAGTGGCACAAATCCTGGAGTCGCAAGCACGGGTTTGAGGAGAAAAGTCCCTAGACGCATGCATACCCATGTTGTGGGAGCGTTTGGAGCCTCCCAGTCACACCCTTGTCCATATGAAGGGAGCGTTTGGGGGTTTAATGGTATAAAAACTTAGTGGAACCCAGGGGTTGGTTACTCAAGTGGTTCGAATGGCTCCTGGGAGTTATGTTGTTGATGTGGAAGGTATGTATGGTGTGTTTCTGTCAATTCCACTTCCTTAAGGTGACTTAGGAGGTTGAATCCCATTATAGTGGCCTCTCGTCGCATATTTACCCCAGTTGGCCAATTACTTGGGTAGATGTGGGATGAGAGTGTTACAATGATATTGCACCTCCAAGGACTGCCACATGGTAGCTTTTGGTTTTTCAAATGGTTAAAAATGTGTGACATGTGGCACCCTTCTCAGATTTCCACATGGCATGATGAAATCATGCTAATGTGAACATGTGAGTGACCATGGACCCCCAAGACAGGGTCACATGGAATGGTCACATTACCTAAGGAGAGGGGATAACACTAATTTTAAGGTGAGAAAATCAATCTCATGGAAAGGTTAAACCTGAGACTTCAAGCAACATCGTGCTTGAATAGAGGCTACTTGAACGTTGGTCAGACCTAAGGTCATCTCCAAGGTTGGCCCTTAAAGCCCCGAGACCACACACACACACACACATATATATAGATATATATGTATGTGTATGTGTCGAGACTCCAACCAAACACACATTCCAATCAACAAACATTCTATGATTGAATTGAAGATGAACATTTGTAGTGTTGGCATGGTTAATATGTTATGCGACTCATGGAGGGTTTTACTCTTTGAACACGTGTATACATTTTATTAGTACATGGTTCTGCGAAGCAAGTGATGCCCATTTTTTATCTCATACATAGGGATCTGAATATGTGAAACAAGTCTCCCCCCAGGTCACGATTCAGCAGGTAGGTTAGTTGGTTATGTGGTATGATTTGTTCAATGTAGGTCATGGGTTAGAATCAAGACATAATCGGTCAATATTTTTTTTGTAGGGGTTATTGATGCACTGAATTTAACCATTCCGTCAAATAGTTAGTCATTTTGTAGAGCCCGTAAAGTAATATTTTGTAGAGTGTGCCTTTAATTTGTCATTCGATAGAACGATTAATTTTTGTATGGTTTTATATAGCTCCATATGGATTTTGGAGGCTTGTAGGCTCATTTTAAGACTAAATTAAATTCTAGAAGAAGCATGATGATTAAGCTTCATTGGTGAATAGTCCTAAAGGCATGAAAAGTCTTGATGATGTATTTTTTTATGTTCAAAATTAACGTTATATGTTTTTGAAGCTTATGAGTAGGTTGTAGTTGATGTTGAGTAAACAAGAATAAGTTTCGAGAAGGGTTTTATGTAACCAAATTGATGAATAGATTGGAACAGAGTATGGATAGATTGATGACAACATTATAACAATAGTAGTATGATCAGCTTGAATATTTATATTGATTGAAGGGCGGGTGGTTCCAATTTGAAAGATTATGAAAAGTGGTCCATAAGAGGTTGAAGAAGGGGGTGGGTGCCTCAATTAGGTTAAATCCTACAACAAGTTGAAACTTGCTAATTTCTAAGGCTGGAGCCTCAATCAGGTTGTATCCTATACTGAGTAGCTGCTTTCACATTTTCGAGGTTGTTGCCTCAATCGTGTTGTAGCCTACTTCAAGTAGTTTCTTGCATATTTTGTGGGTGGGTGCATCCAATAGGTTAGTGATTGCAATTCTATGTAATGAATTGAAGAAGAAGAAGAAGAAAAATAAGAAGAATTGGTCGTTTTCTCCCATAAGGGTTTCCATATAAAATCTTGCTTTCTCTTGTGTTAATGCGATGACTTCTTGATGTGTTGTTGATGTGATGATGGCTTCTTGATGCATTGTTCTATTTATTGATATGTTTAAAATAGTTATGATACATTGCTACATAGTTGTTCATTGATAAAAAGTTTTGAAATGATAAAATTGTTGCCACATTGATTCACCACCCCTCCTCCCCCTCTCAGTGTGATCTTTGGTGAAACAAGTGGGATTAGAGAAGGTGCCTTCAATAATAGTTAACTACTTAGAGGTGGATTTAAGGAATCATGGAAACATGGACCTAGATGCAATTTTCATCATAGTTTTGGAATTTGAGTTGGAAGAGTTC
Organism: Pinus tabuliformis; assembly: GCA_031772625.1. Classification (NCBI taxonomy): domain Eukaryota; kingdom Viridiplantae; phylum Streptophyta; class Pinopsida; order Pinales; family Pinaceae; genus Pinus; species Pinus tabuliformis. The sequence continues at coordinate 23,031,834 of CM062811.1, forward strand.
AAAAGGAAGTATGAAATCTTGACAAAGAAACTAGGAGAAACATAAAATTAGCTAGAAGAAATGAAAAGGTTGCTAAGAGAAAGGGATGATATGGTTGCCCTTCTCAAAAAGGAAAAGGATATGGCAAGACAGTCAACAAAGGAAATTCGGAATGTGTCTAGACCAAAATAAGTAGCAAGAAACAATCATCCAAGTACCGCACATTTATGGTTATTGTTATTTATATCACATATTGGTCATAAGGCAACTAATTGTAGTCATGAAAGCAACTTTCTAGAAGTATGTCTGGTAAAAATGGAAAAGACTATTTTCAAAATCATATCGAATGTTTTATATGTCATAACTTTAAACATAAGACCAAGTACTGTAAATCTTATAGCAATCAATAATAAATGTTTACTTAAATGAAATTTTATATAAATATATTTAGCCAACATTCTAAAATAAAAGTAAAAATCACATTATTATAAATTTTACATATACATCCATATGTATTTTCCTAATTAAATTTAATACAAAATAATTATGAATATTTTTTTATATATAATTTCCATTTTCTTTATGGTATTTAACTATAAAACACTTCCTCTACCTTAGTTAATGCACACCTGCCGAGCAAATTAGATAAGTTTCCACCTTTCCTTCGACCGTGGCTTTCTTGACTCTTCATTTTCTCTGAGAGTTGGATTACCGGATTGTTTCCAGTAATCCATCGGCCGTACTTGTCATTAGTATCTATGCCATGTGTTTTGGGCCACGACACATTTTTTCTGCCGTTTCTGAAACGCTCCGAAATTTTCTCAAAAAATTGGAAACAAAGAATTATGGCGTCCATTATACGGCACGCACTTCTAGGAGCTGCACTGAAGTTTTTCCTTTCCACGTTAACAATGACAAACGAGTCGTTTTGTAAGTCTAGTCTATTTGCCGGGCAAATCGGGTCAATGATTTCAATGCAGCAGCCTCCTATTGGAGCATAATCCTGTAACCTCTTGCAATACTGATTATTTTTAAAATGATTCTACCATATAATACTACCTGCGAGTGGTGAATCCAGTGAAGTGAATCAATGTATAAGATTTAATAAATAGATTACTAGCATTTGCATGTTATGTTGTAAAGGAAACGCCGTAAGGTATAGAGTGGTGAAGAATAGCATAGAGTGGGGAAGAATAGGGAAATGGATAGAGTGGGGAAGGATAGGGACATGGATAGAGTGGACATTCTTGAAAGCAAGGGTGGATGATAATGAGTTATAATTGCAATAGTTAGTTATGTGTATTCTGAAAATGGATATTTTGTAAATAATAATAGTTTGTGAAAGAATAGCGACATGTAAATGGACATTGTTGAAAGAAAGGGTGGATGATAATGAGTTAGAGTTGAAAGTATTAGTTATGTGTATTTTGAATATGGATATTTTGTAAATAATAGTAGTGTGTGGAAAAATAGCAACATGTGAATGGACATTGTTGAAAGCTAGGGTGGATGATAATGAGTTATACTTGAAATGATTAGTTATGTGTATTCGAATATGGCTATTTGGTAAATAATAGTAATGTCATGTAGAGGTTATCTATTATCCATGTAGTTGTTTTTGTTTATGTGAACATGTTTTTGTACATTATTTTTTATTTTTTATTTTTATTTTTTGTCTTTCGAGATGTAATTTTTCCATATGCTACTTATTTATGGTGTTATTAGAAAATACCATTATATTGTAATGGAAGAGGTGAAAGAAACGATACAACATTGTGAACAACATCATGGTCGTTGTTCCATATTTGAAAATGCATGAAAAATTGTTGGAGCCATCATGATAATAATAAAAATTCCAGCATGATTTTGAAAAAATTTAGCTAAATTTTTTGAAAAAGTGGATTATAGTTGTCAAGTTTTAGAATTTTGAGTGCCTTAATTTTGCATAGAAAATGATAGAAATTACAGCATGATTTTGAAAAAATCCAGCTAATTTTTTTGAAAATGTCAATTACAGCGGTCAAGCTTCAGTATTTTGGGTATCCAAGCATTCATGATGGATGCTAAATCCATTTCCGCCATCCAAAAACAATTTAAACACTCCCACAGTCAAATATCGGAATTTGCCGTCCAGAGAAAATTATGATCTCTTTCGATAAGACTGGAAAAAAATGGTCTACCTTTGTGTGGGAAACATGATTGAACATCAAAGTTTCAAACGAATGCGTACACGCATAGAGGATTATTATGGAAGATTCCTTCTTCAAGTAATCGTAATATAAGCCATGAGGATATTAAATGTCCTTAAAAACTAAAGCACAGAACTTGGGAGCTTCAAGACCCGGGAATGGAATTTGGTATTTGGTAAACATTTTACAAGGGAAACATGATAGAACATCAAAGTTTCAAACGAATGCGTATACACATAGAGGATTATTATGGAAGATTCCTTCTTCAGGGAATAGTAATATAAGCCATGAGGATATTAAATGTCCTTAAAAACTACAGCACAGAACTTGAGAGCTTCAAGACCCAAGAATGGAATTTGGTAACATTTTTAAATGGAGTTTCCCATACAAACTGACGGTAATCACCCACAAGCTTTCAAGTTCATGGCCCCTAAATTTTTGCATTCTTGATAATGTTTTCTCACTGTTTCAATGTCATTTTCATGATGCTTCCAAAAAAAATTAGAAAACAATTTTATAAGTTTTAATTTCTATCTATAAAATAGCTACTCCATTATGAAGAATAGAGACTATTGCTACTCCATCATGAAGAATAGAGAACTTGCGAGCTTCGAGACCCAGGAATGGAATTTGGTAACATTTTAAATTGAGTTTCCAATACAAGCTTTCTCAATCTGACAGAATCACCTACAAGCTTTCAAGTTCATGGGCCCTAAATTTTTGCATTCTTGATGATGTTTTCTCACTATTTCAATGTCAATTTCATGATGCTTCCAAAAAACTATAAAACAGTTTTAAAGTGTTAGTTTTTATCTATAAATTAGCTACTTCATCATGGAGAATACACATTTGTTAGGTATTATTTGGCATTTCACATGATGTTGTATTATGAGTCATTGTGTGAGTAAAGCAACATTGTGAATCTAGTGTGAGGAGGACCAAGGTGTATTTAGTAGTCACAATTGATTGAGGGATGAGGCACATTGAAGAGTCATAGATAAGAGAGATGCATTGAAGAACATTTTGGTAGTCCATCATGAGAAACTGTGTGAGGCATTTTGCCACCATTTGGTCATCTCAACATATTTGTTACTTTCTGAAACTAGCATTTCCCAGGTATGCTTGTCCACTAAAGTTTGTTATGTGATTCACTGTAGTGTTGCAAGTTACACTGCATGGTTTCTTAAATTCTACTGTGGTTTTACTAATTGCCTATATGGTCTGCTAAAGCCAAAATATTATAGCTTATGACATGACGTGTGAAGTTTACTTTCCAGGCTTTAGTTATAGAAAACAGTAGCTGAGTTTTGTTACTTGTAACTTGTTGAATAGTTGAGTATACTAACATAGTAAAGTCTGATATACTATAGTATATACCATATTGCATTTCCAACAGATAGGAGGCATTTGATTGAAATAAAATTTAAATACTAAAATCTGAAGCATTCCTAGGAGACAGAATAGTTTCGAGAACTTCTAAATAGCCCAAGTCTCCAATTTCATTTGGAAATTCTTTTATGTTTGTACCCCTAAGATCTAATTTTTTTAGGTACTTTTGATATGCTGTTTGCAGAGGTAATATTTCAATGTTCTTACAATAGGAAACATCTAAACATTCAAGTGTGCTGATGTTTCCCAGTGTTTCGCTAGAGACGGTTAAATTATAGCACCAACTCAAATCAAGATATTTAAGACGAATTAAATTACCAAAAGAACCTGGAAGCATCTGCAACTGTAGGGAGTGAGACAGACCTATGTATTTCAGGTTTATTAAATTACCTAAGGACTTTGGAAGCACCTGCAAATGAGAAGAGTGAGACAGATCGATGTAATCCATGTTTATAAAGTACCCAAAGGAATCTGGCAGTGACTTTAGATTTGGGCAATTGTTTGTTGATAAGTTGGCCCATCAATTCTCCATATTCTCCTCTACCAAAGCTCTCAACGCTCTCTTTCAATCTCAGTTATCAATTACATGAATACCAACTAACTGTGAAGGCACAGTTTGTTGATAAGTTGGCTCATCGATTCTCCGTATTCTCCTCTGCCAAAGCTCTCAGCTCTCTCTTTCAATCTCAGTTATCATAGATTCACAATCTCAGTTAGCACAGATTCACAGACACATGACATAAACATCCACACATATACACAACAAACATTACAAAAAAGCAAATATAACAGTACATGGGTAGGTAGCACATGGGAATATGAATGATAGAGAGTATATTTAAAAACCTTATTTAAAAAACATAAATGTAAATGGCTTTATTTTTTAAGATACTAATATTTTGGAATCTATTTGTCTCAAATTGTGTGTTTACATTTCTTCCATAATAATCGCTAAATGTGAAGCTTATTACATATGCTTTGTCCCTATCCAAAAAGGATGAGTCAATCTGAGACCATCCATTCAAGCACAGAACATCAAGGCAAATATGCGTCCTGCCATGAGCTATATGGGTAACATTCATCAGAGAATCTACCAAGGCTATATGCTAGGCAGGGCTTGCACTTTCTCCATAATGTTTTAATTTGGATTGTCGAAAGGCAACTACACAACCTCCCTCAACAATCTAACATCTTAGAACACAAACTCTGCCTGACATATAACCTTTGGCTAAGACTTCAATTATGCATTCATTTCAAATTTATTTCTTTGCTTTTCACATTTCAAGCACCTTCACTTGTTGCTGCAACTGCTCCAGTAATCCCGCCTCAGCCCACTGCTTAGGACAACCCTTAGAATCAATGTACTCCAACGACATACAATGTTGGATACCTGGCAGCCCTTCTAACTTGGAGCACCCATGAACATTTAATACCCGAAGCTTTGTCAGTTTGGCCAATCCCCGTATGCTCTTCAGCTTCGCACAATCATATGCCTGCAACTCTTTCAAAGATACCAACGTTTCAATACCTGGCAGCTCCTCTACATTTTTGCACTGACTAATCTCCAGCACTTGAAGTTTTGGAAGACTAGAAAGCCCTGCTATTTTCCTCAAGTTAGAGCAATTAGTCAATTCCAGTTTTATCAGAGTCTTTGGCAATGTTCCGACCTCCACCAAATGATTACAAAACCTGAGGGAGACATATTTAAGGATGGGGCAGACACCTGTGGCAAATGATACCTCTGATAATTTCGTGTTATAAACTTCTAAGACTTGCAGCCGAGGCATGCAGTTGTCATTGGGAGATTCTAAATTATTCAATGTTTGCAACCGGAAATTCAATACTCTCAACTCAGTCAACTCAGTCAACAGTCGAATAGTCACCGAAAAATGTTTCAATTCACTGCAATTCTCGAGCCTCAATTCCTTTAAGATCTTCAAGTGACCAAGTGAAAGTGGTAGACTGTCCAGCGAAGGGCTCCCTATTTCCAGAACTTCTAAAAAGAAATTCTGTCCAGCGAAGGGCTCCCTATTTCCAGGTGCCAGGAGGGATCTCATACATACATACACAACTGATTTCTTTATTCTAGTAACATACTCCGCTATGTTTTGCATTTTACAATAACCGCTTATGAGAGAAAAACATAATCTGAAATGTCATTCAACTCTCATAATCTGAAATGCCATTTAACTTCCTACAACTTAACAGGTATCTACTATTCAGTTCATCGTTATATATTTAAAAAAAAAGAAACTTCAAAAAGGAAATACAAATGAATTGTTTACATTATCAGATCAACTGTCTTAAGCGTATCTGTCAAATGGAAAATATTTAAGCTCATCACTATTCAAGAAGTGAATGTACCCCTCCCCAGGTCACAACTGTCAAATTCTATAGACTTATCAGAGTAAAGATAGACAAACAAGCTCCTTCAATTTCTACTCCACATAGTACGCAAGTCTCCGGAGGTTCATCCTCCTGATTTTATCTGCCTTCTTGGATGGTTTCTTGACTGGCTGATTTAAAACCCCTGCATCAGCTTCGTCATGGAACCATCCGACTGACTTCTGGGCTGAATACATGAGTTGCGAAAAGCCTGTTCCAGAAAACAAATTTGGTCAGATACTCTAGACAGACTTCAGTTTAAATTATAAAATGTCATGTTACAAAGAGAAAATCACCGCCTTGATAAATAGCTGTGAAACTCAATAAACATTTGTGAGACAGAGAAATTAAAAAATAAAAAAGATCAAAAAACCTTCTATACAGTTATCTAGATTCTAAACTGAAAGATCGGAAGATGTACCACTACTAAAAAACCTGGGAGACAAATTGGCAAACAATGTATTAGTAATGAGATCAAGAATGAACACCTACTTCGAACTACTGTCTACAGCAACATATTCTCTAAATATAGGACAAGCAAAACAACTCTTTATTTCCAATTCCAACAAACATTAACAACTGAGAAAAACTATGTTGCACTGTATTTTGGGAATAGGGGGGGCTCAGTTTCCAGGGATGACTGAAAGGAACTCCCAAATTTCATCAAAGGCAGACAGGGATGGCAAATATTAATTTTTTTAATAAAATATTAAAAAATCGAAAAGAGAGATAATAAAACTTTATCAAATTAGCAGCACTTAATTTATGGGTCCAAATGGCCTTGTCTGTGTGAATATTAGAACCCTGAAAACTAAATAGGGTCCAAGTACCTATCAAATGTGGGAGCCAAAACTGTTGTGATTATGCTTCGTTACAATAAACATACTACATGGAATGTAGGCACGCACTGCATAGATAATATTTGTCATGGTCTGAATGTTGAACCCAACAAGATAAAGAATTTACCTTTTTGGATAATAGTGCCACATGAGCAGTGGTTTAGATAGGGGCATCCAACATCTCCAGATCTAGAAAAGACACCTCCCATAGCGATATATACAGGATGTGGGGAAATTCCACCACATCCTCGGGAGCATCCCTTCTAAACAACGAGTTCCCCTTGTCCAAGTCCCCAGAGGCAGGGATAGGCAAGGGATATCTAGGGGTGGGAAAAACTCCCCATGCTACACTAGAAAAACTTGATGAACTAGGGTAGGTAATAACAGAGATTATAGATTTCTAAGCATGATGAAGAAACAATTAACATGGGGGACTCGTCCCCATGCTACACTAGAAAAAAAACTCAATGAAATATGGTAAGTAATAACAGAGATTAGAGATTTCTTGGCAAAAAGTAAGAAACAATTAGCTAAACCTACTAGTTACCTCCTACAGACATCAGTCAGATTGGACGTTAAAAGTTGTAAAATATGAAGAAGAAGCAGAAGAAATTACTCACTAAAAGCAACCTCTAGAAAACAAGTTCTCCTAGTATATTTTCTCAACCCACAAGGTATAACAAATTAGTTTCCATCCATTGTTGAAAAACTTGTCTAGGCAAATAAACCAGTATAGCCAGAGTGTAAGGGTGCACCTAAGACTCGAACAAAAACTCGGTAATAGAAATTATTCAAAATGAGGGGTTTTATTTTCTCTTTTGCCTTTAATTTTTTACGATGGTCAGCTTTTTTTTCCATCTGCCTAGCAAGTAACCCACAAATACTTGCAGGTCTGACACTTCACAATTCAAACTGGGGACCAAGTTAACTTAGACTTGCAGCAGTACTGAGCTGAGTTCGACACGGGAGCACTTAAAAGACTCCACGAGTTTTCAACTCTCATTAATAGAGATTTTGTGCTCTTTCTGTCAACATGAGACTATTGTGAAACTTCCAAGATCTGAATCATTGCTGGCCTAGTGATTGGCTAACACAAGAGTGCCATTGTCACTTGCAAGAATAAAACTTGAGACCTGTGACCAGTGAATTCCGCACTTTTCCATTAAACCATAGACCCATGTCCCAGTGTTTTTGTTTTACGATAAAGAAAAACTCATAGCAGAGACAACATGATCTTCTGGTTTATGATCCATCTAGGGCATCAAAGCAATCAAAGCCAAATGGGCATTCATGCCACGTTGGCAGGATAATCATGACAACCATTCAGAAAAAACAATTTTGGGGAAGTTTCTTTGTTTTGCTTTGTTAGTTTAGCTTCTCATTGGGGTTCTCTGAGTTCGATGGAAGGAGAAAGGATAGAGAGAGAAGAAAAGTCACAGGCACAACAGGATACAGACCAGAACAATGCATGTAAATCTTGCTGCCAATAATAGAGTGCAAAACAACTGTACTCATATGTAACAAAACTCTGTATAGAAATTTCCTAGTGAATAAAGCCACACTCTTCCTTCTCAAAATAGTTTTGAACTTTTGTGTAATAAATCTCACTGGTAATATCTTGCTTCCTATATTTTCTTACTTCCCTAAATGCTAAATGTAAACCGACTGAAATATCCCTGTTTTGGGTGTCCTCATAGCTTTCTGTTAGTAGCTTTGGTTTCTTTGCTGTAATTGTCATTAGAAGGTATCCAAAGACTCTTCTGATCTACTGCGTTTTTCTAATTTCTCTAGCATGAACTATGTATATAAATCGATCTGCCCTGTTTTCTGGGTATTACTTTAATACTGACTAGCATTTTGGTCCCCTGTTAATGTCTCTGTGTTGGCAGGTGACAGAGCAGGTCATTTGATATCAGAGTGTTATACAATCCTGGAAGTGGATGATTACAACCAGACAATAGTATCACTTGGAGGGAGAAAAGCCCTAGGAAGAGTGAAGACGAACCTTTCAACAAATTGATGGGCAGATGCATATAGAAAAAATGAATAACAGATTAAGGCAACTTGAGGCTTATTTCAGTTGTCAGGGACATTCTGATGTGCAAAAGATTACCTTTGCATGTTTGAAAATGTCAAAGCATGCCCTCATGTGGTGGGAAAGCTATTGCTAGAATTTGTAACAGCAAAAGAAAGCACTTGTTATGTATTATAACGAGTTCAAAGTTTTTCTGAGAAGGAAATTATAGCCAGCCAGGTGTGAAAGGGAGGAGAAAATCTAGAGGCAGTGTCTTAGATAGCATCACAGGTAGCTTGTCCAAGATTACACTGACGAGTTCCAAAAAGCAAGCTATCATACTGAGTATTTTGGAAGATGAAGCCAGCGTGGTTATGTAATACATTGGAGTTATTCACTGTTACATTCGACAAGAGCTGGCCTTGCTCAAGGTTCACAGCCTTGATTGGGCCTATACAAAGATAGTGTAATGAAGCCAAAAGCAAATTAGGTGCTATGATTAGAGGGAGCTCCAGAGAACCAATGAGAGAAATGAATGAACAAAAATAGACCATGAAAGGTAAAAGGTTGCTACTGTCGTACAAGGATGGATGAAGAACATAATGATGAATGTAAGGCAAAAGAATGGACCATTGCAAAAGACATGGGCATACCAAGGACCAATGTTGAGAGTTACATCCAGAACTAATTCCCAAGAATCAGGAAAGAAAAAAATTCCGTGTGATGAAATGTGCTCCAATGGACAAACAAGAAGTCGGAGGAACAGGAAGATAGATGAAAACTGAACCTTATGGATCAGCCTCGCCCTGAGCGAAAAAATGAAAGTAAAAACGTTTTCTTTGTGAAGGGTCAGTTAAAAAGTCCATTACTTACAACCCAGTAGCTAGAAAAATCTGATATCTGAAGCTTTTGAGTAGCAATTGGGTTTATCAATGGAGGCACATCCAAAACCTTACCCATTTGGTTGGCTGCATAAGCCCAATCAATTAATGAAATCATTTGTGATGTAGTTCTGCTTGATGTCAGTGAGATAGTGATGGGCATTGGGGAGTCCTTACTTATGTGACTGAGATGATATTTTCTATAGAAGACCAAATAAGTGTATGCTGCTCAAGCTCTATCTCATTAAATCTTACTTGGGTAAAGAAAATATATCCTCGATTTGGGTGACCCAAATGAATCCATAATCTAGCAAAAGGTTCATTTTGACAATATTAAGGCCCAAGGTGGAAAAAAGGAGTGCCGAACAAGTAAATCAGAATTTTGATAGGTGGGCAAAGGAATCAGCTAAAGGACCTTCTGTCGCAGTCTAAGGAGGTGGGTCTTGAGCCAAAAGGGGTACAGATTGAAAAGCTAGTTCAACATTAAATTCAGCTATTGCTGGAGGCAATCCTGCCCAACTTGGCGCCAGAGCCAAGTGTATTTCTTTGCATGTCACTTGTTTTATCTTTTGAAATAATCATGTGCTTGGCTCGCTTTCAACATTAAGAATGTAAGACAATGGTCGCTGCTCATGAAAATCGTAGGCCCATCTTGGCAACATTGCAACAAATAGAAACAGGTGAGAATGCACTTGAAGTGAATGATTATTGTACAATTCTGATAAGCTATGCACCCTGAGAGAAGAATCTAGAGGCTGGAGTTCACTTGCTGCCAGAGGCCCATACTTCAAAAGTCACTGGCCACTTTGGTGTATAAGGAAAACGCAGGCAAAACCTGCAAGGGAATGTGTATTGGCCAAGAATGCAAGCAAAGGCCACCAAGTTTAACGAGGGTTGTGCACTGTGCAGCACCAAAAATTCAGCAAATGTCGGGGCTGCACATTCCCTTATAGTGCCTTCAAGGCCTTGGGAAATTATACCTATGGACTTTCTTGGTGGGCTGTCCAAAACCAAAACTTGTGACAGAAGTCTACCATACCTGCAGCATTGTTACAACTGGGACATTCATGGTTGAACTAGCAAATCGCCTTTTCAAACCTTGCTTGCGATTCTTGCCCCAAACTCCACTTAATATAGTGTTACAAAGTATGAAAGAGCGCAAGGTAGCAGGTCCAGTAATGATTAGCTTAGTGCTGTTACATTCATAGAATGAGCTCAAGAACTTTATTCTCAAATGCAGGCCAGGTTGCAAGAGGTTCAAGCACGGTATACCTGGAGGAAGATAGCACTTCCAAATTTCTAGGCTGAGTTGAGGAACAGTAAAACGAAGCCTAAGGAGCCCAGGGACCAGATCTATTCGTGAGGGTAAGTTGATGGAGACCATCAAACTACCAGGGGCAAGGCCCGATCCTTCTAGGACGTTAATGCAATTAGAACCATGGGTGCATTCAAGCCAGGTGGCAGTAGAGTCACCAAAAACAATTGGTAAAAAACACAGTCCTGGGGAAGTTTCGATGTTTTGCTTTGTTAGTTTATCTTTTTCCATTGGAATTCACTAAGTTCCCTGGAAGGAGAAATAGGGTAGGGGATACAGAAAGAAGCCAGGGTAGAGAATAAAGGTCACAGACACAACAAGACAAATATGTAAACTTTGCATAGTATTCTCCCGTTGAATAACTAAACACTCTTCTACTAAAATTTGTTTTCTGTGTAGTAAATTTTGCTGGAAATAACTTGCTTACCCTGTTTTATTATTATTATTTCCATGGCATGTTCTGGGAAATGTTTAAACCAACCGATATGCCCCTCTTTCTGAGCACCTTCAAAGCTCTTTGTTAGTATATTAGTTTTCTTTGTCGTAATTGCCATTAGCAGAAACTAAATATTCTGCCGATTTACTATGTTGATTTCTCTGGCAAAATCTATGTATATAAATGGATCTATCCTGTTTTCTGGGCATTTTAGCAGTTTGGTCCCCAATAACAGTCTCAGTCCTATCAGGTGCTAGGAGGACATCATTTTAGCAGAGTTGGTGCTGAAGCAGCTGGTGACTCCAGCTTTTGTAGCATGATATTTGAGAGCTCTTGTCATCGCTATCTAGGTTATCAACACCACTATCTGGGTTATCAACACCAGCCGCCCTAATTCCACACACTTCCGTGGTTGCTTGTTTATTGGTGAAATACAAGGATAAGAAAATTTACAGACATTTATATCAAACAATTTATAAAGATTTGATTGATGTGGGCACTTACGTATGAGAAGTACTACAATACTGAGAGGGGAGGGTTGAGATCTCACCCATTATATGTGTCCAGATCGAAAACCCTTATTTCTGCAACATGAGAAAGGGCATCTCTCCAGGTTTGAATGCTGGTGGAGTTGTATCGCGGTTTCCCTTCACCTGTTTGCGTGGGGGCATGAGGATACAAGGGATGCCATTGCCAATGCCGATTCGACTATACAAACAGTTGCTGGAGCCCGTAAACGGAAAGAGCCATAAACTCCATGAAACCGTAAATGGAAACAGCCATAAACTCCATGAACTCTGCCGGAAGGTCAGCACACAGATCTATTTGGGTTATCAACACCAGCCGCCCTAATTCCACACACTTCTGTGGTTGCCTGTTTATTGGTGAAATACCTGTTTATTGGTGAAATACAAGGATAAGAAAATTTACAGACACTTATATCAAACAATTTATAAAGATTTGATTGATGTGGGCACTTACGTATGAGAAGTACTACAATAATAAGAGGGGAGGGTTGATATCTCACCCATTATATGCGTCCAGATCGAAACCCCTTATTTCTGCAACACGAGAAAGGGCATCTCTCCAGGTTTGAATGCTGGTGGAGTTGTATCGCGGTTTCCCTTCACCTGTTTGTGTGGGGGCATGAGGATACATGGATGCCATTGCCAATGCCGATTTGACTATACAAACAAAAACTGGAGCCGATTCGGCGCATAGATGTCAAGTGGTGAGTGAACTATCGCCCTAATTAACTAATCACTAATATAATGTTTTAAAACATTTTTTTATTAAATTAGACGGATGATTTTTGTTCAATCGTCTAACAGAAGATCTAACGGTTATGATTAGGACAGAAAGACATTTGGGGGAGTCCATTTCAAAGGGAAACGCCGTACGGCGTAAATATTCTTCCACAACTTCATAACACTATTTGTTTAAATGATTACTTAAAATGTACTTCAAATCTTGATCCATGTTTACCCTATTATTTGTTATTTATTTATATATACAATCTTTAATTTATAGTTATTTAAAAAAAAATAGTAGTTAATGATTTTCATGTAAATAAAATTTATTGCAAATTTTCATTCTTGTATTTTAAAGATTTCTCATTCATGTGAAAAGATTTTCAAAAAAATTATTAAAAAAATAATAATAAATTTATACAATGTCTACAAAAGACACCAAGTGTTTTATATTTGATGTATGATCAATCGTGCCAAAACTAGTACTAATAACTCAATCAAATTAGGAGAGGTGGACTACAATATTAGTAACACTCACACTCACAGTTAGTTGCATAAGGACATCCAACCGTCTTAGCTAGGGGAGTTTGCATGTGCCTTATTTGGCATCTTTACAATTCTTGTGTAAGCCTTTTTTGAACATATTTTTTTTCATTTTCACTTCATCCTAAGAACCTTTTTTCTTATATAAAGGAATTTTGGTCAGGGTATAATTATTTCCTTTATATGTTATTTTGATGTGTATTCTTATGTGTTTACAAATATAATTACCTTTCTATGTTAACTAGTGGTATTAAAGAGGTAGAGTTGCACAAGTAAATTAAGGTAGGATCAAGACATAGGCACTACAACTCAACATGGATGGTTATTGCAACTCTTAGTTGCCAACTGTTCCAACTCACATTTAGTGGGTGTTGCAACTCCCGATTGGTACTTGTTGCAACTCTCGGTTGTTAGGTACTACAAATCCTTGTTGTTGGTTGCTATGACTTGTTGTTCAAGCACAATGTTGTGACCCATCATTCTAGTGTAGTGATATAATTCTAAAGTGTTATGGCTTTGACCTATTGGCACTCATGCTGCAACTTTGACATGCTAACAAATGTGTTGTGACTACTCCTTGTTGCGACTTTTAAGAAGTTGTTGTTGTGACTCTCAATCAGTTAACCATTTGGGAAATATATTGTAAATATCAATAGCTAGTGCAACACATCATTTGAGCCACAAAATTGTTGCCAACAGATCACCCAGATCAGTCAACCAACCAATCTCCCAACACAAGAAAGTGATAAGAGCAATTGGTTGATCCACAAGGACAACATGACTGAGATGCCACTTTGTAATAATATTTAAAGACAGGTGTTTTTAATGAATCAAGATTAACCGTTATTATATGTGATTCATGTTGATTTTTGTAGCTTGGGAGGTACTCCACAACACTAAGTGTTGGGTTTGTAAGAAGGTTGACCCACATGGGCTTTGTGGACGAATGACCCAAGTAGTGGGTTTTGCACCCAAAGTTGTGGGCGTCAAACCAAGAGGTGTTTTCGATAGTTTGATCATTGAGGGCATGTGGACCACCCTCGAAGGACTAAGGGGAACCAAAGGCATCAATGTGGCGGTGTTAGTTGAATGAAAAGAATTTTTGTTCTCATGTTTTATGGAGTTTTAACATTTTGTTAAGTCAACTTTGATGTTATATGGTGACCCTAGGTGGCTAGTGAACCCACCTATAACACTATAAAAAGGAGGCAAGGATTAGTTCATTCCATAACCATCCAAGTGCATTCATCATTGGAGAAAGATATCTAAGGTAGCTACAATTATGTAGGAGACTTTTCCAAGTGACGAAGAAGTCGAAGTTCTTGATTCTCTTGTGTTTGGACAGGGTCGAGTTTGGGTAGCTTGTTGGCCAAGTTGGAGATTAAGTTTTGGGCACTCATTTTGGGTAAATATTCTTTGTGTAACAAGCCAAAAATTTGAGGGTTCCTGAAGTAGGGCTGAGCCATTGTTGTAGAGAAGGTCGTGAGGCCTATTTTGGAGGGTCAAGAGGTTTAGACTACTATTGGAGCTTGGCCGCATATGTCGAGGAACTAGTGCAAAAGTTTATAGGGAGGTTTACGAAGGATTTGAGGAGTTGTATAACTGATGTTTAGGGCTGGTCTATGTGTGCTACAAAATCCCTAAAAGAGGATCGTATACCTCAAGGATTATGCTCATAACCTTGTTTATTACAATGTTGTAGAAGACATCTAGTAAAGGTATGTTCTTCTCTATACAAGTTGATGAATGGTAAGGATTGGTAGGTTTGATTTTAGACAATGGTATAACAACCTATGCACAATGAGTTGGAGGCATGTTAGTGGTTTCTTGGAGTGCCCTAGTACAATGGACAAGGGAAAGCTTGTCATTGTTAAGAGGGAAAGTTGTTTGGGTTCTAATTCATTGACCTCAAGGGTGTATGATTAATGATAAGAGGGCTGACCATTGCACCCTAGTTCAGTGATTGAAAGTGAGTCAAATCAGAGATAAGAGTGTAGTTTCCAAGCCCTAAGTCCTATTATCTTTGGAGCAGTAGAGAGGCAAGAAGTGGGAAACTGTGAAGTCGCTATGTGTTGGTGTCCTTAAGGACCAAGAAAACAACTAGTAGGAAAATTTGTTTGGGCCAAAGTCAAGTCACTCTTGGAGCAATAATAGGATTGATAGTGGCAGATTGTTGAGCTAGAAATGCACACTTTTTGAGGAAGCATAAGTTGCGTGATCAGTAGAAGGAAAGGCAAAGTACCTGCTAGGTGTGTTCAAGGTACGTGGACTGAAAGGGTTGCGGAAGTGCTACATATGCAAGTAGGTCAAGTGTACATTGTTAAGAGTAGATTGGTTATCATAGTTTTTGATACAAAGGCCTAGTTGTTGTGTTATATTAGGGATGATTGTAAGGGCCATGATCTATGGTACGAGAGCCCTAAAATTATTGTATTAAAGATTTGTACTATAACAAGTGTTGGTTTAAAATTTGTCTTATATACTTGTTGATTCACTGCTATGTATTTTTCGTTGTGCAAAGAAGAAGTGTTGTGCCATTTGAGTGTGTTTGTGATCATGATTTTAGGCTCAAACCTGAATCTTGAGTAACGTGGAAAAATCAACATGGTATCAGAACAACTTTGAAGGGCCATTGGATCAGAGTGTGCACAATGGAGTAGTTTAGAGGGAGATGAGATTGTCTAGATCATGGAGAAGAGGATTCAACTAAGGGCATGGAGATGTGGTCTTGATAGGTTACATAGCGAGATGGACTAGGAGTTCTAGTGGATCAGTGGAGAACCTGGTGAGCAATAGTTTGTTGTTTGGAGGGTTGTAGATCGCGGGCTTCCTATGAATTGTCATGGATTGTTTTGACTACTCGAGAATTGATTTGGCATGAAAAATTTGTCTTTGTGTGATGGAAGGGATGTTAGCATGCTAGTTTCTTCAGTGTTTTGAGATGTTGCACATCCAAGATTAGAGCCATGTGCATGTGTTGTGTTTGGTCTAGGAGTATGAGATTACTTGCAGTTTTAGGTTGCGGTGGTAATGTGGCCCGTGTTCAACTGCGGCTCAGAGTGACCTTGTAGGACACAAGTTCAGTAGAAGTGCGAGCTAGTGGAGGTTGTGTAGACTCAGAGAAATTCTAGCTTTAGAGGGAGATGCCCTATGGAAGTTCGAATATTCGGGTTTTGACGAGATGAGGTAGAGACACTATTAAGATAGTGTGGTTCATTATTTAGGGTATGTTGCAGTAGTGAATTCCAGATTGGTCTAGTGTCTTCGGTGATGATGATGGTCACTTCCATGCAATGGAAGTACATCCCTCACTAAGAGGGAGTGTTTCTTCATGTAGCTTCGGAGGTACTCCACAACCCTAAGTGTTGGGCTTGTGAGAAGGTTGACCAACATGGGCGTTGTGGGTAAAGTACCCAAGTAGTGGGTTTTGTACCCAAAGTTGTGGGCACGAAACCAAGAGGTATTTTCAATGGTTTGATTATTGAGGGCCCGTGTGGCACCCTTGAAGGAATAAGGGGCACCAAAGGCATCAATGTGGTGGGTTAAATGAATGAAAATAAATTTTGTTCTCATATTTCATGGAGTTTTAACATTTTGTTAAGGTCGACTTTGATGTTATATGGCAATCCTAGGTGGCTAGTGAAGCCCACCTAAAACTCTATAAAATGGAGGCAAGGATTAGTTCATTCCACGAACATCCAAGTGCATTCATCATTGGATAAATAAATCTAAGGTAGTCGCAGTCCTATAGGAGCCTTTACAAGTGAAGAAGAAGTCAAATTTCTTGATTCTCTTGTGTTTGGATAGGGCCAAGTTGGAGAGGAAGTTTTGGGCACTCGTTTTGGGAAAATATTCTCTATGTAACATGTCGAAAAGTTTAAGGTTCTTGAGGTAGGGTCGAGCCCCTATTGTAGAGAAGGCCAAGAGGCCTATTTTGGAGGGCCGAGAGGGTTGGACTACTGCTGGAGCTTGGTTGTATATGTTGAGGAACCATCGTAGAAGTTTAGAGGGAGGTTTGCGAAGGATTTGAGGAGTTGTACAATATGTGTTTAGGGTTGTTCTGTGTGTGATACAAAAGCCCTAAAATATAGTCATATACCTCAGGGGTTACACTTAAAACCTTGATGACTACAAGGTTGTAGAAGACGTATTGTAAATGTATGTTCGTGTCTTTCTAAGTTGATGAATGCAAGGGATTGAAAGGTTTGGTTTTGGACAGTGGTATAGTATCCTATGTACAGTGAGTTGGAGGCCTGTTAGTGGTTGCTTGGAGTGCCCTAGTACAATGGACAAGGGAAAGCTTGTCACTGTTAAGAGGGAAAGTTGTTTGGGCTCTAGTTCATTGAACTCAAGGGTGGAGGATTGATGATAAGAGGGTTTTTCATTGTGCCCTAGTTCAGTGATTGATAATGATTCAAATAAGAGATAAGAGGTAAACCTCCAATCCCTAAGTCCTGTCATCTTTGGAGCATCAGAGAGGCAAGAAGTGGGTAGTTGTGAAGTCCCTATGTGTTGATGTCCTTAAGGAACAGGAAAGCAGCTAGTGGGCATATTTGTTTGGTCCAAAGTTCAATCACTCTTGGAGAAACAGGAGGGTTGATAGTAGAAGGTTGTTGAAATAGAGATGCATGCATTCTAAGGAAGCATAAATTGTGTGTTCGATGAAAGGGAAGGAAAGTGCCTGCTAGATGTACTCAAGGCAGGTCAATTGTACTTTATTCACAATAGATTGGTCATCCTAGTTGTTGATACCAAGCCCTAGTTGTTGTCTTGTATCAAGGCTTATTGTTAGGGCCATGATCTGTGGTATGAGAGCCCTAATATTGTTGTATTAAAGATTTTTAATAAAAAAATGTTGGATTAAAATTTGTCTTGTGTACTAGTTGATTCATTGATATGTATTTTCCGTTGTGAAAAGTAGAAGTGTTGTGGCATTTGAGCGTGTTTGTGATCATGATTTTAGACTCAAACCTGAATCTTGAGTGTCATGGAAAAATCAACAATTCCAATGTAGGCTTCGAGTTCTTTAGTGAAATGATTTGTTTTCAGGATTTGAAGATCAATCTTTTAAGAAAGGCTAATATACCTATCATAATAAAAATATTTGTTATTTTCAATGATCTCAAAGTCTAACTTCTAAGGATGCCATCTTTATTAGATCAAATTATGTTTCTAAAATGTTAGCACAAAATAGATGAGAGCTTTTATATTTAAATAAAAATAATAACAAAATATGAAAAATGTGCATGCGTATGACTTTCATGCAAAACAAAATATTATTCTTCTAGTATGTTGCCTTATATTTGAAAATATACTATCAAGAATTACACTTATAATATGAGTTTAAATAAAGAATATATATTCTAAGTTTAAGATTCTATGATATAGAAATATACACAAAATTAATATCCTCTCATATTATATATCAGAGAGTACATACATAGCATTTTGTTCCAGGCAAAAAAAAACATATTAGGAGTTTAATTGTATTATTTTATTATGAGATAAATGCTCTTATATATTCTAAGTTCAAGGTGTAGATAAAAAAATTAGGATAGATAAACGTATTTGAAGTTGATAGAATCTCAACAATTAAGGATGATACAATAGAAATCACATATTATAATTGTAATAAAAAAGAATGTCTAGATAAAATATAATGTATAGATGTGGAATGTGCTTTTTGGGGGGAGGGGGTGGGCGCGACACTTATCAATATATATTTTTAGATAATTCTTCATATTGTTAATAATTTTAATGTGAGTGATGATGGATGTACATTTACCAAATTTGATAAATATGCCATTCAATTTCATTCTTTTAACGATTGATTTTGTTTTGTGAAGATTATTAGTGATATTAAATAAATTTGGTAAGAAAAATAGATGTCATCTACATTGAAATGAATAAATATCGTTAATAATTTCATTGAGTGTGATGATGATTGCACATTCACCAAACTTGGTAGATTTCAATTTATTTTAAGAGATGCAACTCAATTTCATCATTTTAAAGATGGATTGTGTTTTGTGAGGATTGTTAGTGATAGTAAATGAATATTGATAAGAATTTCAATGTAAAATGATGGTTGTACATTCACCAAATTTGTTAGATCTCGATTATATTAAGGGATGCAATTCAATTTCATAGTTTTAAAGATGGATTGCTTTGTGAGGATTATTAGTGACAGTGAAAAAATTTGGTAAGAAAAATAGATGTTTAAATGAAATGAATAAATATTGTTAAGAATTTCAATATGTGCGATGATGGTTGTACATTCACCAAATTTGTTAGATCTCAATTTATATTAGGGATGTGAGTGATGGTAAATAAATTTGGTAAGCAAAATAGATGTCTATATGTGATCTACAATTAAATGAATTTATTATTATTATTATTATTATTAATCCAATTTTAATGCCATGACTAAGTGAGGCTCACCTTCCTAATTTGTGGGACAATGGATACCGTTATTCATGAGATAAGGGACCTTAGAGTAGTGATTTTACTACTAAATTTTAGTAAGGCATACAGGCTCCACCCCGTTAGAGATTTGAATCTGCAACCTCTTAGGAGGAAACAGATGCTCTTCATGATTAAGCTCATTCGTAATATACTCATAAAAAATCTTAGTATATGAGAATTAAGCTAAAAGCTATCTTGTAAATCATAGTGTCATGACCTCCCGATGGTCGCGCCGTTGTGGGTGTGTAATGCTGGTAAGATTTCATATCAAGGCACTCAACTTCTTTCTCCCAGACTACGCCTCTAGCCTATGTGTTCTATAGAAAAACCACCATTAACTTTGCAGAATTAAGTTGCAAGTAACTTAAACACAATATCCAATCACTTATTTATACTTAGCCAATTCTTCAAATACAATATACTTCATTACATTAATTCAATTTGTGATATCGTAACTTCAAATATAAAGAAAAATGACAATAGAATAGAACTTCAACACATAGAAGTATGTGTGATGGGAGGGGGAACTCCTAATAACAACTTCTCCCCTTTTTATTAACTTCAAAATTTTAAATATAATACAATAGATTTAGAAGTCTTAGGAAGTCATTGACTCAACCCAAATCAGTTGCCAAAAGTGCCAAGTCCCACAACCCAGGTCATTCCCAACCTTAAGGCTAGCACCATGCCCAACAAAAATCCAAAAATTTAGCGCTCTTCACAATCCAGAAATCCAACTTTATGACCTGCCCAGAAAACCCGGCTCACCTGGATGACCCCCTCTTCTTCTTGCGTCATGCCTTAGTTGTGATATCTCTATCTATGATTTGCACCCTTCATTATGCAGTTATGTTCCTCTTGTTATATGAAATTTCTTGGTTGCCTCTAACTTCGTGTGACCTCCCTTTTCTTACATGTGCATGTGCCTAAGTTTTAACTTTGCATCGACACCCCTTCATGTATCGGGTTGACCTTCATTTCATCGTGTGGTTTTCCCTTGCCGTTCAGCCATGCCATCATGCCTAACACATAATGCCCATTTTGGCGCATGGGTGCCCCTACCATCATGCGAAGGTGCCAATGGCATGGGCATTCGCCTATCACACTTGCACGCTAAGCCTTCACCTTTCAGTTCCTTCCATCACACGTCATCATGTTGATTATTCTGACCATGCACATGCTTATCTCGTGCTACCCATGTAGGTCATGCTGACTAGTGACCATGCTGCTTGAGCCACCCACCTGTTGCTAGCTGTTGCACACTATCTCGCCCTTGGGTGCCCGGGTGCCTCACCTTTGTGCGAGCATGCGCAGGGTGCACGTCTCTGTGTCATGTACTCTATGCGATGCCTTTGGGTCTTCACAGTCATACAAATCTCTTCTCCCAACACTTTTTCCATATTCCCAACATTTCATGCTCGTTCTCCACGCTCATGACATCACAAAACTTCGGCGCACACGGCCTATAAGTTGCCAAGGTTCATCATGGGTGGCCATTTAGCGTTGGTGCCATCTCGGGGCCCTGACATCCTCCCCCACTTCAAAATGGTTCTTGTTCTTAACAACAACTCCACCTGACGAACTTCTTCGCCAAGTCCAAAACATCATGAAGCCATCAACTCCCAGCTGCACTTCCTCTTCTTCTTTTTTTGAATTTGTCTACTCCTATATTGATACAAAAATATGATTACAGAGAGGCAGAGGCCTCGAGAGTTCTAGCCCCAAGAAATGGCATGCTTACAAAATCTCGCTTGAAAACTAACCAAAAAGACTTGCCTAATGACTTGCTTAAAGACTTGATATATCTAGAGACTGTGACTGAAGACTGACTAGAAATATATCTAGACCAGGACAGATTGATTAGACCCATTCAAATACTCAGTATAGCACAACCCTTTTAGAACTGGAATATGACCAATAAACAGATTGATCCAAGACTGTGAACAAAAAACAAGAGAATGCCACCCACGCAGGGGAAACCGACAAATTAAAATTGGAAGCAGATCTGATCCTGAGAGCTATAAAATGTGAAATGACTATAAACCTAGAAGGGATGGAGCATCTTCTTATAGCACCGAAACAAAACCAGTAGGCACAGTCCTTTTTAATCTTCATGAGAGGTTGGAGGTGATTCTTCAACAATGCGACACCCGAATTGGTAGGGATCTTCAATCTCAGAAGGATGGCCCTTTTTTCTTAGGGAACCACCACCTGTAGGAGTGCTCGGACTTGCTTGCTTGGTTGTATCCTCGGTAGCAGAGTCACCTGGGTCCTTTCTCTGCATATTTGCAATCTGCGAGTTTTCATTCTTGTCTTCCGTCCTCGGCTCCAGAGGAACCCCTGGATGAACAGCACCCGAACCAATAGTATCCTCACACAGCTCAACAGTGACTGACACGATGAAGGAGGAAGAGCTTAGTGTGTAGGGGAAATGAAAGTGAGTTGTATGAGATTGGGAATGATGAGAGAGCGTTTTTGTGAGAAGCTACCCTCGTCCCCAGCCACGACCACTCCTTGTCATAGGATATATGTCAAATCAGAAACCTGAGGCTTCAGACGAAGGGTTCGAGGTTATGGAGGAAGGCTGGCGGGTGACGCGGCCCCGGGAGCCACCTCTTCTGTAGCTCATCCTTGAGCGCACTTTGGGCATTTTGAAATGTGCTAGAGAAGTGGAACAAACAGTAGTGGAAAAGACAGAGAGGGGGCGACAGAGGAGGATGCAGAATAGACTATTTGAAGCATGAAAACACAGAGAAGTATCAACACCGTGATCTAGAGCCATACCATACCCTGGGCTGTCTCGTGAGCGAGGAGCTTCAGCAGCACTTGACCGGCATGAGAACAGGGGAGGAACAAGAGTGAAATCGAGCATAGCGCCATCGCAAATAAACTAGCATGCTGGAGAGAGGGAAGGAGTTGTGTTAATGCAACATTAAAGTTGTTGGTCGGAGACATTAACTCATACTTCATGCGAGGCCGGATGGCAATGGCGATTAGCCACGCACCCACCCTCCACGCCGCCTTCGTACTGCTCACCAAACTACACACCCGCATCCGGGGGAGATAAATCTTGTTGCACCAGAAGAGTGCAGTCTTGTTTGAGTTGTGCATCATTAGAATCGCGTATTGGGCCGGAGAAGAACAGGAGCTGTTGATTGGCGCCTTGATTAGCCAATCTGTCTGCTACCTTGTTGGCCGAACGCCGAATGTGCTTGAAGGTAATGCTGCGGGAGGTCCTGAGCCATTCTTCAATTTGTTCCAATCTGCTTAGAAGCTGCCAGCTCGAAGCAATCTTTGCTGCTGAGGTACCTAAGTGAATCCGAGTAGCGGCTGCTATTAAGATTTGAGAATCCCCTTCTACCTCTAGAGGAAAAAAATTTCCTTTTCTGCTATATAGATGCCTTTCCATAAGCCTTCAAGTTCTGCAGCATTGTTGGTATCTTTGCCAATTGAACCATGATATATGTGCAGTGCTAAGCCAACATCGTTTCTGAAAACACCACCATATCCAGCCAGCCCAGGATTTCCCTTAGCAGCCCCGTCGAAGTTCAGTTTGTAAGAATTGGAAACAGGAGGAGACCAATTTTGGGGCGAAGTAGTACTGATTGGGGAACTAGTCTTGACTTGAGCTAAGAAAGTGAGGTCCAAATTCCAATTTTTCAGGATGAGGCATTCTTGGGGTGAAATTGGCAAGTCCGAGTCTTGCCAGTGTCTTAGAGCTAGAGTTTCTTGTAGGTTTTGTTTGAGAAGTAGCCATAGGGTGTCAAGTGGCTTACTAAGATTGTTGAAGATTCTATTATTTCTCTCCTTCCAGATAATCCAATAGACAAAGCCCGGTAGGAGGTTCCAAAGGGAATTGAGAAGAAGGCTTTGGAATGGATGTCGAGGCCAGTTTCTGATGGTGTTTATAATGTCTCCCACATGTTTGTCCTTTCTTCTATTATACAATGAAATTCTCTCCCAAAGTTGAGCTGCTAATGGGCAGGTGTCCAGGAGATGCAAGATGGTCTCTGAGTTAAGATTGTAGTTAGGACATCTAGAAGGCCCATTAAATCCTCGCTTTTGTAGATTATCCCAAGTGAGGATTCGTTGTTTGCTTAGAAGCCATAGGAAAGTAGAAACCTTAGGCCAGATACTTGGTTGCCAGACCTGATCCCAAAGCTGATCCTTTGCTGTTTGCGTGGGTTGATAGAGAAGTTGGTATGCTTCCTTGGTAGTGAACATGCCTTTAGGCGTGTATCCCCATCGCAGTTTGTCCTTTTGATCAGAATATTTAATTTTCCTGAGTTTGAGCTCCTGATCGATCTCTTCATATGTTTCCTCCTGCCAATTCGCCTGCCATGTACTAGCTGATCTCCAGAGTTGACAATCTTGGGGGTATTGCTGCTGCGAAAACTGATGAACATGGATTTGATCAGTTTGCTGCATAGAAGCCTGCCATCTATTTTTGTAGAAGAGTGAGGCTAGTTTGGGAAGTTGTTGCCAAGAATCCTCCCAAAATCTAGCTGTGGTACCCGAATGGATTTCCCAGAAGCTGTGCGCTTGAATAAAAGCACTATGTTGCTTGGCAGCATTCCAAATCAATGAGCCAGGAGTGGTTGTGCTAATTTGGATGAGATCTTCTGGTTGACTGCCTGGCGCATATTTGGCTTGCCAGAGACGTGCCCAAGGAATATGTAGTTTGGAAATCCAGTTCCACCAGATACGGGCACCCATGGTATTATTGCTGTGAAGGGGATCCCTCAAACCTAGCCCACCAGCTGATCTCAGTAGACAAACCTCAGTCCATTTGACAAGAGCCCATTTTCTGTTTAATCCTGAGGATCCCCAAAGGAAGTTTCTTTGAAGATTGCGAATATTCTTAAGGACCCATTTAGGGGCTGCCAATATAGAAAATAGATAAAGAGGCATGGCTTGGAGAACGGATTTGATTAGGATAAGCCTACTAGCAATGTTGAGCGAGCGGAAAGTCCAGGAAGAGAGCCTAGTTTCTAAGTGTTCAAGGAGGGTTCTCCAAGAGGCGTGTTTAATAGCTGAGTCCAACAAAGGAGCTCCCAGATATTTCGAAGGTAGCACGGCTATCAAGAAGCCCAAAATCCTAGCTATGTTTCTCTGAGTAAGAGCGAGAGTATGGAAGAAGAAGAGCTAGGGTTTGGAGGCATTGATGGATGTTCCAGAGGCCTCTGAGAAGAGATTAAGCAGAGCTTTAAAGGCGGAGGCCTCTTGTACAGACGGATGGCCGAAAAGCATATTGTCGTCGACAAACTGTTGGTGGGAAATGGGGGGTAAACCATGTAGAGAAATTCCCTTTAAGGTGTGGGAGGAGATTGTAGAATGAAGAAGGTGACTGAGACCTTCGGCCATGAGAACAAAGAGGAATGGGGAAAGAGGGTCCCCTTGTCGAATGCCATGGGAAGGACGAAAGGGCGCAGAAGGAGAGCCATTTAGAAGGATGGAGAAACAGGGGGAAGAGATAAGATTCATGATCCACCGAGTCCAAGTAGCACTGAAGCCAAATGCCAATAACATTTGATGGATATAGGTCCAGCTAAGTTTATCAAAAGCTTTAGAAAGATCTAGCTTGAGAATCATACCTGGCTTTTTTAGTATCTTGAGAGAGTGGATCACTTCATTTGAGAGAATGATAATGTCCATGATCTGGCGCCCTTCTACATAACCTGTTTGCTCTAGCGAGATGAGGAGAGGGAGAAGAGGTTTGAGCCTATTCGCCAAAACCTTGGATATGAGCTTGTAGATGAAATTGCAAAGTGCAATGGGCCTATATTTGTTAGGCGTGTTGGGTTCATCTGCTTTAGGTATTAGCGCTATGAAGGTAGTATTTAGGGAAGGAAGGATTCAGTGCATTGATCTTGATTCTTCCACTATCTCCCGGACCTCTGTTTTGATAAGCTCCCAAAACACGTGAAAGAAGTTGGTTGTGAAGCCATCGGGTCCCGGCGCTTTGCCATTCTTCAGTTGGGCCACAGCATCCTCCAGTTCCTGCGTAGAGATGGGCTGGAGCAGCATATTGTTGTGGTCCGCTATAATAATTTTAGGAATATGCTGTGTGATTGATTGAATGGCCTGATCCCTGCAGCCCGAGGGCTCCCAAAGAATTTCCTAAAAGTACTCTTAGAATTCTTGTTCCACTTCTTCATGCACTTCCAGTCTCTCCCCTTGTCAATTATTAATGAAGGTGATATTATTGTGCATTCTCCTTTGAATAGTAGATCTGTGAAAATTTTTTTGTATTTTTCTCCCCTTCCTTGAGCCATACGATTCTGGATTTTTGTCACCACATGATGTCTTCTTGCTGCCTTCGTGCTTCGATCTTGGTTAAGAGGGTCTGCTCCTATTGCACATAATCTTCCGTTCTTCCCTCCAAGATAATAAACTGTTGTAATATGTTCATTTGCTGCTCCTGCACTTTCCGATGATCAAAAATATTACAGGGGGGAAGAGATTTGTAAAACTTGGCCAGCTTGGGAAATCTACCAGATTCCACCAGCATATCATCAATTGTAATGGTCCTTTGCAGATCCGTTTTGCGCCCTCGTTTCTTCGTATCTTTCAGTATTTTTTTTCCATCCCACGGACTGCCGGCCTGAATACCTAGACATTTGTTATGCTGTGCTCTGGCTAGAACTACTTCAAGTCTTTTGATTTCCCAGGGGGGTATTGTATTGAATTCTTTCTGTCTACATGCTGTTTCCAGTTTGAGAATGTCTAGACCTTCCAGATCTACGCTTTCTGGTTCCTCATCCATGTGTATCAGAGTATTCTATTCTTCCTCGATTGTCTTTTGATGAATACTGAGAGCTAGAGCTGCATCTAACTCCATAGAAGAAGATTGTAAAGCTGTATCTAGATCTATTTTCTTAGAGGAGGTTGAGGCGGGGATGCTTGCGATATTGGAGGCTAAGATCGGAGCTGAAGATTTTAGAGTCTGGGGGGTTGAGGAAGGAGATGGATCTGCATGAGGGATTTCAGGGTGATCCTCCATGATATTTTGAGCAGTCAGAATTTTGAATCTGTTCTGTGTGTCGGGATTCTTGAAATTATCTAGGGCTACTGAAGTTTTCTTGGCATGCTTTCTTCGACTGGAGACCTTTGTAAATCCCTCAGTATCTTTGCTTGTCTCATTGACTGGGGCTTTGGACTAAAGATTCAGAGGGCAATCCCTAAAAAGATGGCCATGTTCATGGAATTTTCTGCAACGAAAAGGAACATGCTCGTAGTCTATTGTTTGGATCCATTCAAAATCATCATGGAATAGACTTACCGAGTCCGTGAGTGCTTTGGTCAGATGCATGTGTACACAGATCCTGGCATAGGAGGTGTATCTTTGGAATTTGGTTTCCTCAGCAGCTTTGATGAATACCCCCAGGCTGTTGCCTATGTCCTTTAAGGTCTCCTCGTTCCAGTATTCTAGGAGAAGAGAGTACATACATATCCATACTGGAGCCTAGTTGAAATCTTCTTTGTCTGGGTTGAAACTTTCTATCCAGTCATGAAGGTACAGACCTGAAGAGTTGAAGAAGTACGAGCCTACCTCGAAGATGCAAGTTTTGTCCTCCAAACAGTTGAAAGTAGCAGTAAAGAAGCCTTTGGGCTCGAGCTGCAGGGTAACTTGTCCTTTAGGCTTCCATTTTGATGCGATCCATCCTTGCAAGGCCTTTTCAGTTGGCCAGAATCTGAGGAACTTGCCTATGAGTGCATGATCCCTCATATATTGGATTTGGCTATTGATTCGGTGACTGGGGAGATCTACTTTGATTCTTTCTGCAGCCTTAGGGATGCATGTTGCAGAAGACACCTTTGGCTATGACGTCGAGGAATTTTGGTCAATGCCTTTGTCTTTGGCGGCCGCGGAACCTACAGCAGAGTCACCAGCGGTGTCAATGGCAGGATCAATGTCATGGTCCACCCGAGGGTCGACGCCTGTATTGACCTGAGTGTCTGCGCTTACTGACTTGTCAGAAGAAGGACCGGTGAGGGGAGGAGGGGTTGAGCCCGCCCCTCCAGAGGGCAGATTCATGGTGGAGAACTCAGCTAGAATGCAGTAACAAGATCGACGTAAGCACAGAGGAGAAATGCAACAGGGTTAACGTTCGAACCCTAGCACGAGCAGCATCGCTCGTCCGCCATTATTCTCTCACAGCTCATACTATTAAAGGTTACATTACAAAACCCCCAGCTGCACTTCCTCTTGCTTAAGTCCTTTCTTTACAAAATATTCACTTCATATGAACCTTCATCAAGGCTCAAGTCTTCATACAATAATGAATTCTTAATCTCATAGTCATCAACCACAACTCATCATAAGCCTCCACCATGCCCCAACTCACGGAAGATTGCCCCCTCTAACTCGGCTGCATGCTTCAACCGCAACTCATATCGTGTCGACCCATAGAATATTATCATCATGTGAACCTCTGTTGTCATACTCCAACTCAAATCCCCCATGACTCAAAATAGTTGGGTGTTCAATCCAACCATCATGTCCTACCCATGAGAATTCACCTCCTCATGCCTTCATTGGTTATTTCTCCAGCACTTCATCACATCTTTAATCATCATCAATAAATCCTCCCATATTCATGCATAAGTCCTTAAATTGATGTTATGTCATTGTACCATATCCAAGTCCAAGAAGAAACTCCATCTCATCTCTAATATGTTGCTCATCATCTCTCCGTGTGTTGCCCTTGGTCACAGACCAAAAACCTCCATCCATTAAAATGGATAAAACTCATCAAACTCAACCCATGCATAAGTGTCACCACCGAGGCACCTTCATCATTGCAACCGCCATCAAACTCCAAGGTTTCTCGCTCCTACCCATCCATCAAGTCACTCCTCACAAACATATCCCAAATTATGCCCAAGGTAATCCTCCCATACCACATCAAAGTCAAGTATCCTTGACCTCATCTCCTAAAAAAGTTAGATACTTCAAGACCACCATCATATGAACTCTTCATGGGTTGTAACTCCCTTAAATTTCTTCAAGTCATCACGAGTTCCTTCAAACATTCATTCCTTCAATCGAGTCCCTTATTCTGTCCAAGTAAACTCCCTCAATTAAACATCCCTTCCTTCAATTTTATGTGCACAACTCCAGTCTCTTAGCTTTTCCACTTTCGTAGGACTAGCACAACTTATGTCATCACATCCTTACCTTCGGTCATCGTGATCTCTGCCTTCATCGTTGTCTCCATCACTAAAGTTTTTCCAAGAACTTCTCCTCAACCTCGAATGAGACTCCAATGAAGAATTCCACCCATGTTATGTCGTTTTCTTCTTCCAATGTTTCCTACTTCCTTCATTCCAATAGCCACATCAGATAATTGGTCAAATATGACTCGTCTATCGCATAAGGTTCATCACGTTCCACCCTTTTCTTGGGCGTTCACACCTTCTTCCATGAGGTCGAATACCACCCAAACAAGTCTTGCACCAAAAATCATCCTTTTCCACGTAATCGAACAAGGACTCATCCCATCTTTCCAAGGGAAAGTCACCCATCGCACAAGAAAACACAAGCTTCCTTTGCCCATATATGCATAAGAACCAACTTCCAAATATTTCATCAAAACAAAAGTCATTGCAATACTCACTTCATTCATGTGAGGTCTCTCCAAGGGAGTGCCTCTGTCTTCCTTCCAACGCTGCGATATGCACGAATATGTTTCAACTTTCGCAAGCTTTGTTTCACGAAGATCTTCCTCTTTCATTGGAAAATTCACAACACTTTCTTCATACTTGACCATAGGTCCAACTTCCTCTTCACATGTCACAACTTCTTCTTCATCATCGCGGTTAACAACTTTGGTTTCTTCAACCAAACATCCTTCTTTAAAAATACAAGTGCCAACATCACTAGTCATACCTTCTTCATGACCTAGAACTTCCTTCTCGCTCTCCTTCTCAAGCATCTCAATTATTTCCTCAACTTCAACCCTCTTCTCATGAAATACACCAAGTTCCTTTGCAAATTTTTTCATTTATTCTTCTAGGCACTTTATTCTCTTAATGATTTGCTAGAGTTCACCCATGCCTGAATCTGACTCCCCTTGTCTTGCCAACACATGAAGATAATCCTTCAATGTATAAATCATCCTACAAGTCCTTCCTTCTTTGTTCAAGCCCTTGTTGAGCAACCTGCAAATATTCCTTCAACGAGATCAATTCTTCAGCCATCATGATGCCCAATTCTCAACCAAGTTCTCATATTTGATCACAAATTTCCATGGTAGTGGCCATTGTACCATTACCTTCAACTTTTTCCAAATGCCCACCTTTGCAAAACATGATTTGATACCATCTGTTATGACCCCACGATGGTCGCACTGCCGTGGGCGTGCAACATTGACACGATTTCATATCAAGGCACTCAACTACTTTCTCCTAGACTACACCTCTAGCCCATGTGTTTTATAGCGAAGCCACAATTAACTTTGAGAAATTAAGTTGCAAGTAACTTCAACACAATATCCAAACACTTCTTTATACTTAGCCAATTCTTCAAATGCAATTTACTTCATTACATTCATTCAATTTGTGATATCATAACTTCAAACATCAACAACAATGAAAATAGAACAAAACTTCAACAAATACAAGTATGTGTGATGGGAGGGAGAACTGCCAATAACAACGTCTCCCCCTTTCTATTAACTTCAAAACTTCAAATATAGTATAACATATTTACAAGTCTTAGGTAGTCATTGTCCCAACCTAATGCACTTTCCAAAATTTCCAAGTCCCGTAACCCAATGTGTTCCCAACATTAAGGCTAGCACCTTGTCCAATAGAAATCCCAAAATTCAGTGCTCTTCACATTCCAAAAATCCAACTCTGTGACCTACCCAAAAAACTCAACTCACTTGGGTGAGCCCCTATTCTTCCTGCAATGTGTGTTAGTTGTGATATCTATACCTGTAATCTGCACCCTTCATTATGCAGTTATGTTTCTCTTGTTATGTGAACTTTCTTAGTTGCTTCCAACTTTATGTGGCCTCCCTTTACTTATATGCACCTGTGCCGAAGTTTTAACTTTGCATCGACACCCCTTCATGTATTAGTCCGACCTTCCTTTCATTGTGTAGGTGCCCCTTGCCATTTGGGCGTGCTGATGTGCTCGACAAGCAATGTCCATTCAAGTGCCTGAGCACCGCTACCATCGTGCAGGTGCACACATGTCTCGAGCGTTCGACTGTCGTGCATTGAATGTTAAGCCTTTCCATTTCAGTTCCTTCCATT
Source organism: Pinus tabuliformis (assembly GCA_031772625.1). Classification (NCBI taxonomy): domain Eukaryota; kingdom Viridiplantae; phylum Streptophyta; class Pinopsida; order Pinales; family Pinaceae; genus Pinus; species Pinus tabuliformis. Next base: position 23,062,784 of record CM062811.1, read on the forward strand.
GCATGTCATCGTGTCTATTCTTCTTCCCATGCACATTGTGCCATTTGCCCATCTTGTGTTACCTATGCAGGTCGTGCCAACTAGCACTCATGTTGCCCGAGTCACTTTCTTGTCACTCGCCTATGCATGTTATCTCGCCCATGAGCACTCGAGTGCCCCTCCTTCATGCAGGCGTGCCCAGGGCACTTGTCTCCATGTTGTGCACTCTACACGATGCCCTCAAGCCCGCTTGGTCATCCAACTCGTTGTGCCCAAAATTTGTCCATATGCCCAATGTGATGTGCATGTGCTCCACACTTGTCGCATTGCACGACATGGGCGCACACAAATTCTAAGTTTCCAAAGATGGTCACAAGCGCATGTTTTGCCTTGGTGCCTTGACACATGACCATCATTATGTAGAAATTCCCACTGTAGATCACCTGGTAATGCAATGTACTAAAGCAAAACACTTGATCTACTTCTAAAAATAATTGAGTGGAAGCTTAATCGAACATGAGAAACATCAAGCATGAACAGATATAATTGAGAATGAGAAGTATATAACCATAACACAGAAGATATATCACTGGGGAAAGCACCAGCCGAAAACCCCAACTCTGTATTATCATACAAGTGGAAATCTTGTTTGAATCAGCTCTCAAGCTATCCTGCTCCCTCTGCAATCAAACAATACTGCTCACAGACTCAATAGACATAGAATATATCTTCCTCAAGCCCTCCAAGCCTCTAATTTCCTTGCGTAGTTTTGTTTGGGGTCCAATGATATCATATGTGTGAATTGGCCTCATCACACTAACTGTTACCTCTGGTCTAACAACGCAATCCTTAAGGAATAATATTCCTTCTGCATGCAAGGAATATTCACGAAGGAATATCCTAGCAACTAATAGTACACTGTCCCTCCATCTGATCTCAACTGGGTCTCTGACTGCATTGACATGCATGAGTTATCCATGAGTAAATCTTCAGTTATTTGAAATACAATAGTTACATGCATGCAACCATTAACTAACTGAACTCTCATTAATCTAACAAACTGTTAAATTAATCTAACTGGACTTGACTTAGTTAACTAAGCCAACTAATTACAACTCAATATTGCAACTCTCTCTTATCTCTTTAACTGATGGATAAATCCCTCAATCAAAGGAGAAATTGATGCATGCCCCACATAGACTTCAAGTTCATAATTCCTTAACTAATTAACTCAAGATGAATTAATTAATAAATTTACAAACTGCTGTTAATATCAAATTCGAATTTTACTTCCTATGTTTAGTCCAGGGACTGACTAAAATAAGAAGGGATCCCGAAATGCTATTTTTAGAAAATCTATTTTTAGCACTTTCACTTTTCACCCATTGTAGCTAAGATCTCTAACGGCTGAACTGCTATTTATAGCCCGACTATTTACAGCAGTGTTGTTTTTAGCATCTTCTATTTTTAGCATTTCTTGTTGCAAATCTCAACACTCCCTCTCAACAAGAAAGGGATTATCAATAACCTCGATCATGTCTCTATGGAACTCAAACTTGCATTTTGACAATGCCTTAGTCAAAATATCTGCATCCTGCTCCTCGGTCAAAACATGCTGCAACATCATGATCCTCTTGACCACACAGTCCCGTATATGATGGTAATGCATATCTATATGCTTGGACCTGTCATGAAACACTGGATTCTCAGAGAGTTTTATGCAACTCTGATTATCACAGTATATCACTCTAGGATCCATCATCTGACCAAACAATCCCACTAGAATCTTCCGCATCCAAATGGCCTCGCATGTTGCATGATTGGTAGCCCTGTATTCAGCCTCTGCTAAGCTAAGTGCAATTGATCTCTATTTCCTGCTATACCAAGAAACTGCAGCTGAACCAAGGTTGAAGATTCCTCCAGAAGTGCTCTTCTGGTTTGATGGACTACCAACCCAATCCACATCCGTGAAGCCTTGCAGCTTCACTCCCTCTGTCTGTCTGTACCGTAATCTATACTGTTTAGTGCCTCTGAGATATCTCAACACATGCTTCGCTGCCTTCAAAAACAACTTGGTACGCTGAACCATAGCTTGACTCAGTTGGTTCACCGCAAAGCATAAGTCGGGTCGTGTGTTCACCAAATACATGAGTGAACCCACCAGCTGCCGATAAACAGTAGCAGCTACTACCTCACCTGAAGTAGCATCCTCCTTCCTCCAGTTCCCAGCTAGAGGAGTCTGCATGGGTTTGCACTTCTCCATGTGAAAGCACCTGAGTATCTCATTGGAATACTTGCCTTGAGACACAAATACTTCCCCATCTTTCTACCACACTTCCATGCCTAGAAAGTAGTGCATGAGGCCCATGTCCTTCATCTCAAACTCTCTTGCAAGGTCCTCCTTGCAAGATTTGATCAGCTGATCATCACCTATCAAAATCAGATCATCGACATAAAGTACAATAATCAATGGCTTACCTTCTACCATGATGTGGTAAAGGTTTGCATCTACTTCACTCTTGGTGAAGCCCAACCCGGTGAAATAGTTGTCGATCCTGGTATACCAAGCACGGGGTGCTTGCTTCAGCCCATACAATGCTCGCTTGAGTCGGCAAACATGCGACTCACGATCGAAGGTCTCAAATCCTTCGGGCTACTCAATGTATACCTCTTCCTCAATCTTCCCATTGAGGAATGCTATCTTCGCATCCATCTGATGGATCTTCCAACACATCTAAGCTGATAGAGCTAGCAGCGATCTGATAGATGAGTACCTTGCTACGGGAGCAAAGGTCTCATCATAGTCGATCCCCTCAACCTGTGAGAAACCTTGGGCAACAAACCTTGCCTTGTGTTTCTCAACACTGTCATCAGCTACCTGCTTTACCTTGTAAAGCCATCGGGAACTAACCACTGATTTGTCCCCAGCTCTAGGGACAACATCCCACACACTGTTCCATATGATAGAATCGTACTCTTCTACCATTGCATTAACCCAGACTGGTTGCTGCACTGCCTCCTGAAAAGAAGAAGGTTCGTTCACTACACACTCCCCAACCAGGGTCATGTAGCCAGTGTATCTCTCGGGAGATATCCTCTATCTGTGCTGAGAGGATGGTTGCCCCACATTCTCTCTCGCATCTAGCATCAATCTGTCAGCTTCCTGCGAGCGTTTCCGCCCGTCTCTGGAAGACTCTCCAGGAGTGGTGGTCTCCACTACTGGATCCTCTGCATGTGGCTGATCCACATCATCAGGAGGCTCCTCCTCCTTTGGAACTAAAAGTTCCTCATCACCATGCAACTTGAGCTCCCTCTCAAGTGACACTCGCATGGCTCTCTGCTCGTCGAACTTCAGATCCCTACGCACTACGATCCTTTGACTAGCAAGTAGAAACACACGATAGTTGTGGGGTGTATCTGTGTACCCCACAAGTATCCCCAACTCAGCTATTGGGTCTACCTTCTTCCAAGCATCTTTGGTCACATGATAGAAAACTAGTGATCCAAAGATGCGGAAGTGACTCACATCTGGTCGCTTCCCCGAAAAAGCCTCCATAGGTGTCTTCATCCCCAAAATACGATGAGGACTTCTGTTTTGAAGGTACACTGCTGTATTGCATGCCTCAGCCCACAGATGAAGTGGTATGCTTTGGTCATGCAACATTGCTCGAGCTGCTCCCACAATAGATCTGTTCTTCCTTTCATCCACCCCATTTTGTTGTGGGTTATGAGGTGCCTTCAGTTCCTGTTTAATTCCTTCTTCTGCACAGAAGTCTTTAAACTACTGGGAAACATACTCTCCACCATTATCGCTACGCAAGGCTTTTACTTTCTTTCCAGATTCTCTCTGCTAAGGCTTTAAACTCACAAAACCTCAAGAAGGTTTGATCCTTCTTTTGCATAAAGTAGATCCAACATCTACGAGAAAAATCATCAATAAAAATAGCATAGTACCTTTGCTTAGCAGTGGAGGCTGTAGAGAATGATCCACATACATCTGAGTGAACTCGCTCCAGGATTGCTCCAGCTCTACTATCCCAATCCTGAAAGGAAGCTTTCGCAGACTTACCCAGGGTGCATCCTTTGCATGTGTCTGTTTGCTCTAGTTTTCCCTTGGGTAAGCCAGTAGAAATTTGTTGCATGATCTTCAAGGCCCCATGATGGAAGTGGCCCACTCTTCTATGCCACAGCTCACTAACATCTTGGCTTTGCACCACCTCTACTTTGGAACTCAGTGTAGCGCAATCATCTACCTCCAGCATGTAGAGATTCTTTACTCGAATCCCAATTCGCTTGGTCTGTCCAGTGCCGATATGCCTCAGGAAAACTTTTCCTTTACTAAAGACTACATCATAGCCTTTATCTTCTAGCATAGCAATAGACACAAGATTATTTTTCAAACCTGGTACATACTTAACAATAGATAGGGTGAGAGGAGCACCATGCTCCCTCTGAAACACAACTATACCTTCATCTGAGACATAGTACTTTCCATCATCGCCCATCTCTATCCGCATCTGGAGATCCTTCTTCTCCAATGTACTGAAAAGATTCTTGTCACCCGACATGTGGAAAGAAGCTCCACTGTCTAGGTACCAAACACATCCCACCATGGATGAAACCATGCATGCGATAAGTGAGAAATCCAGCTCAAACTATGAAGCTAATGCATCACCATCAGATCCCTTGGAGGAACCCTTCTTGGATTTCTTTTGTGGACAATTCATTGCATAATGTCCTGTCACACGGAATTTGTCAAGGGTGCGGACACGACTGACCTTCCTAGAAGTCTAAGACATTCTAATGACAAACAAGACAAAATGGAGTGATCTTTCTCTAAATACACCTTTTACAACATGAAAACTACAAGTGTTTAGGCTTACCTTATTCCAAAATGCTGTTGTTGAAGTCCGTTCTTGACGATCCGGATGAGCTCCTCCTTCAAGTCAATTCCTGCAACCACAAACAATCAAACAATTACCAAGCACTTGCATTTCATATAATAAAACATATATTCAACATGCAGACCAAGGAACACATGAAATAACTCATTAACACAAGCTATTGAGAAAAATAAACCAGTTTGTATTAATAACGAAACAAAGAAACTCTTACAACCTGGCCTTGGTGTTGTGCAAGTTCCTCCCAGGGTCCATCAAGGGTTTTCCTCTACTTTGACAAAGCTCACCCTCTCCCAAGTAGAATCAAGTGAAGACAATCTCTCCTCACAAAGGTTCTAATGGAAGACCTAAATCCTGCAGCATTTACCCAAAGAAAATGTATAGCTCCAACCTCCTCTCCTTCTGGCTCAATGCCTTTATTTATAGTGCTGTAAAGAGGTTATTCAGGTCCACTATCAATGGGATCATCCCCCTCTTTGGGTGGGATAGCTCCCTTATTGATGGGATAAGTTCCCCCTTAATAGAGATACATGAACCAACTGGAGGCGCATCCATTTCATCAAACCGACCTCTAGAATGTTCTAGAAGTAACCACAAGTAACTTTTTCAAGATAAAACTCGCGCATTTTGCCTTTTACAGAGGGATGCACCTGTCCCTTAACATACAGAGCGTCCATGGACGCAGATTTTGTGAACATGGTCAGCGTCCCCGCAGGTAAGGCTAGAGAGAACCTGCGACCCCAGAGATAAACATAGTTTTTACAAGACTTTCTCTCTTCTTTGAGTTTGAGATGGATAACAGAGGCATGAGACTTGCCTAAGAGGGTAGCATGACTGTTGATTTGAGCCATACTAACTGTAAGTAGTCAAGGTGACATTTTTTAGTGTAACATGTCCCACTTCATGACAGTGAAAGCATCGCACCTTCGATTTGTCAACCTTCTTCCCACCATGAGAAGATTTGGGTTGGGATGCCTTCCCTTTCCCTTTCTTAGCTTTACTCTCTAAAGCTAGATTTTCTTCATCATCTTGTTTTGATGAAGATCCATCCCTGGTGCTTCGCCTTATCTCCTCCTGCATCAGATCTGACCAAAGTCATTCCCAATCTGGCAGTTTCTCTCTTCCATTAACCGAGTCATGATAGCTATGCCAGCTCTTAGGAAGACCGAGAAGTGCAAGACTCACCATGTCATCGTCAGCTGTCACGATCCCTATGCTTCCAAGCTCATCCCTACAGGTGGTGAGCTTGTTTAGGAACATATAGATTGTGTCGCCCTTTTTCGCACTTGATCTTTCGAAGTTTATCTTTCAGCGCCAGCTTCCTTTGATCGCTGCTATGCTGATAAAGATCTTTCAATGTTTTCCATATCGAAAACGGAGTCTCCTTCCCATGGAGGCTCGAGACAATGTGATCTCGAACTCCCTCCAGGATGATTCTCCTTGCTTTAGCCACACACTTTTTCCATTCCACCAGTTGAGTAGCATTAGTCAGCTTCTGGACTTCTTGATCAATGAAGTCCTTTAGGCGGTTATTTTCTAATACTACCTCCATTCGATCCTTCCAAACTATATAATTCAAACTGCCATCAAAGGCATATTCGAGTCTCAAACCACTTAACGCCATCGGGGGAATAGATGTGATAAGAACTCAATTCAATATTCAGAAACCAAACTTCGAACTTCTCCTGCTTTTATATTGTTCTTCCTTGATCACCTTTGCTCCGATACCATGAATTCCCACTGTAGATCACCTAGTAATGCAATGTACTAAAGAAAAACACTTGATCTACTTCTACAAACAATTGAGTGGAAGCTTAATCGAACATGAGCAACATCAAGAATGAGCAAATATAACTGAAAATGAGAAGTATTCAACCATAACACAGAAGATATATCTCCGGGGAAAGCACCAGCCTAAAACCCCAACTTTGTATTATCATACAAGTGGAAATCTTGTTCAAGTTACAAAAAGAATCAGCTCTCAAGCTATCCTGCTCTCTCTGCAATCAAATAACACTGCTCACAGACTCAATAGACATAGAATATATCTTCCTCAAGCCCTCCAAGCCTCCTATTTCCTTACGCAGTTTTGATTGGGGTCCAATGATATCACATGTGTGAATTGGCCTTATCACACTCACTGTTACCTCTGGTCCAACTGCGCAATCCTTAAGGAATAATATTCTTTCTGCATGCAAAGAATATTCACCAAGGAATATCCTAGCAACTGATAGTACACTATCCATCCATCTGATCTCAATTGGGTCTCTGACTGAACTGACATGCATGAGTTATCCATGAGTAAATCTTCGGTTATCTGAAATACAGTAGTTACATGCATGTAAGCAAATTAACTAACTGAACTCTCATTAATTTAACAAATTGTTAAATTAATCTAACTGGACTAGATTTAGTTAACTAAGCCAACTAAGCCAACTAATTACAACTCTCTCTTATCTCTTTAACTGATGGATAAATCCCTCAATCAAAGGAGAAATTGATGCATGTCCTCACATAGACTTCAAGTTCATAATTCCTTAACTGATTAACTCAAGATGAATTAATTAATCAATTTACAAACCGCTGTTAATATCAAATTCGAATTTTACTTCCTATGTTTAGTCCAGGGACTGACTAAAATAAGAAGGGATCCTGAAACGCTATTTTTAGAAAAAATATTTTTAGCACTTTCACTTTTCACCCATTGTAGCTAAGATCTCCAATGGCTGAACTGCTATTTATAGTAGTGCTATTTTTGGCATCTTCTATTTTTAGCATTTCTTGTTGCAACTCTCACCACATTAATGGATATTTACTTAAACGATATTTTATATAAATATGCTTGACAAATTTTCTAAAATAAAAAAGTAAAGAATAAATTATTTTAAATTTTAACATATACATGTTTATGTTAGTGATGTTTTGCAATAATTTTTTTTATAATTTTTATTTTATTTATAATACTTAGCTATAAAGCTCGTCATCTATACACTATAAATTTAACAATCCATTCCTAATTACCTTTTAAAATAAGTACATCACATAACCTCTAAAAACTACATCAAGTAGGTTTTGGAGATGTAAGAAGAGGGAAAAGATACACCAAAATTTGAATATCTCTGCAAAATCAAACGATTAGCTTTTGGAGATGTATGGAGAGTAAAAGGATACAACCAAAATTTGAATATGTGTGCAAAATCAAACTATCACATCAAGTAGCTTTTGGAGATTTATGAAGAGTAAAAGGATACACAAAAATTTGAAGATTTATGTAAAACCAAATTATTACAACAAGTAGATTTTGGAGATATTTTTAAAATAGCTAATTACTCTCGCATGAAGAAGGTGGCTAAAATTAGAGAGTCAAGTTGAGTGAAGTCCAGTTAAGTCATATTTTGAGTAAAGTCGAATTTAGTGTGTGGTTGAATGTCAAGTTATTTTAGGCTAGTCGCTAGTAGAAAAAGGTTTAAATACCCTTCATTAGGTTCATTATAATAATCAAAATTTTTTTTGATCAATAAAATTGTATGTAAATTATTTATGTTATTTGTATCTATCCTCCTTTATCTTTCCAACACATATATGAAAAATAAAAAAATACACAAAAATTCAAAAAAAAAATTAAAAAAATAAAAATCTATGCAAAATCAAAGTAAGGATGCCCCATCTTTAGCTTACGTTATCTACTTCATTGTTGGTTTACCTTGAGGAGCATCCTCTAACTCAAATGAAAACATGCGTTTTTCCCTATTTGGACCTTGGCACAGTAGGGGATTACAAAATATTTTGTAAGCTGCTTCGTATTAAAAAGACTCTCTTTGAGTCCTCATTCGAATGATTGTTCACTAATTAAATTATTAAATTTGAATCTCATGTTTATCAATATTTCTAGAGTCATAATTTTATTAATATATTATTAGAAATGAGTCAATATTTCTAGAGTCATTTTATTAATATATTATTAGAAATGAGAATTTTATGTTTTGTTTTAATTCAAGTTTCTATATCATAATGTATAAAGAGTTTTTATATTTATCAATATTTTTAGAGTTATAATTTTTGAATTGGGGTTTTTGTGATCCATCATAGTTATAAGAAGAGCTTCGGCGTAAATCAATATAGAAAGATCTTTGTCGACGCATTTCGAACCGACCAGTGTGGTTCATTGTCAGGACAAGTTGAACCACACTGATTGGTTTGAAACGCGTGGACAAAGGTTGTGTGGTTCATTGTTAGGACAAGTTGAACCACACTGATTGGTTTGAAACGCGTCGACAAAGGTTTTCTATATATGATTTACGTAGAAGCTCTTCTTATAATTATAATTTTATTAATACATTATTTCTGGAGTTAAAATTTTATCAATACACTTAAATCATATATGCTAATTTTTAAATTTAAATAAATACAAAACTTAAAAATTAACATATACTACCCAATACATTAATAGAATAATAACTCTAGAAATATTAATGGCCCAATAACATTGCCATATTTAAAGTGATTTCCTAGACACCAATGAAAATTGCATCTACCTTCTTTCAAAATTATTTGCATCTCCTTTCCATGGATTCATAAGCCGTATTTGTATTCATTTTCTATGCCGTGCCTTTTACGAAATTGGAATGCTATTATACCCCACACGCTTTTAGGTTAATTCCTGGAAATCAATGAGAATTAGATTGTTTCTACCTCGCTTCCATCCATCCATCGTTCGTGTCTCTTCATTTTCTCTGAGAGTTGGATTACTGCTTACCTGTCTCCATTTTCTCTGCCGTGATTATTGGAGGATACATTTTCTCTGCCGTGTTTGAAGTGCTCCAATTTTTTTCTCATAAATCTACGCCGCCCGCTATACGGCACCCACTTCGAGGAACAGCACCAAGTCTTTCAATTCCAGACCTTGACGTTAACAAATGACCTAGAAGTTGCTTTGTGAGTGTAGTCTATTTGCCGGGTAAATCGGGTCAATGATTTCAATGCAGCAACCTCCTATTTATACAGCACCACCGATTCTGGTAGAGCATAATCCTTTGTAACCAACTGCAACCCTCATTATTTTTCAGCCGTTGCAGTTCTCTTCCAAAATGGGTAACGCATATCACATGTTATTCCTCTCTTCTTTTTTGCTTGTGGTTACTCTTACAACCCAAGCTCCTTCTCCCACACCCTCTCCATCTTCATCTCCACCTGCACCTCCATCTCCACCTGCACCTCCAACTGTTCCATCTCCATCTCCAACTACACACCCCACTGTTCCATCTCCATCTCCAACCACACCTCCCCCTCCCTCATCTCCATCTCCATCTCCATCTCCATCTCCAAGTCCTTCACCTAGTCCCCCAAAAGCTTCTGATGGTGGGTCGCACGGAGTTGCTCTGACTGTGGGTGTTCCTCGCACGCTTCTTGCCATGGCTCTCTTTGTCTTTTGGATGCTGTGAAGGAGAGCCCTGTCCGATTGCACTAGGTTAGCGAAATAATAGGCCACACGGCCAATCTTTGCTTGGTATATGAGTATATAAAAATTAGTTTTTGAGTGTATGGTTTCATGATAAATGGTATTCCTTAAGAATACAAGTTCTTCCTACGTGAGATGGCTCACCCTACGATGGGATACTAGATTACAAATTGTTTTTGTTTCGTGAATTTAGTTAGAGATGTTATTTTCTTGTCACTGCTTCTGGATAGTAGTATATTAGGATTCATATCTCGTTATTGTAACCAATGTGAAATAACACAGGGGAAAGTGAATTGCGCTTCTCAAGCCCATGACTTTATTTTGAGAATGGTTCTACGATGTACTCCGTCCTAAGTGAGTGAGTGGTGAACCTAGGAAGTGAATCAATGTATAAGATTAAAAAAATAGATTAATATTGTTCCTCATCTTTATAACACTATTTGTTTGAATGATTACCTAAAATGTATTTCAAATCAAATCTTGGATCTATGATATTGATGAGTCTATGTTTAGCCTTTATCTATGTTTAGCCTTTATCATTTGTCATTTATTTATATGCAAATAATTTATTCATTTATAATTACTTGTATTTTTTTAATTTATATAAAAGTTATAGTAAATTTTTATTATTGTATTAAATTAGTTCAATCAAAGAAAAATGACAAATATATACCATGTATGCAAAGCATAATAAGATAAATCTATACAATATTTACAAAGCACTAAGGGATTTACATTTGATGTATGATTAATCATTCCAAAGTCGATATTAATAGCTTAATCAAATTATGATTTCTAACCAATGATCAACAATATATTAAAATTCTCACAAAATTGTAAAGAAATCATAATCTTTGGGATACTATTATTAGCGAAGTTTATATTCTTTTGTTTTTCTAATCACATAATTACTGAGAGAAATAGGATTTTGTAATAGTAGGACTTTCTACCTTTACAACTATTTACTTTGTTTTTCTCATCATTAATGAGAAAAATAGGATTTTGTAATAGTAGGACTTTCTACCTTTACAACTATTTATAAGATGTATTCCTGAAGCCAATAATGTTCTTAAAGCTTCCATCAAATTCAATATCTTAAATAAGTCCAACAAACTAATCACATTGTATTGTAGTTTGAGAGAACCAAGGAATTTTTGAGAAAAAAAATATTAAAATATAACTTGCACTTGTTTCCTACATATACTTTAGCACCATCTCTTTATGTTCTAATGCAACCATGAAAAAAGGATTTCATCACAATAGTGGTATTGAGTATTCTCGTTTATAATTATTTGTACATGCAATAATATCATTGCCATTATTCGCTTATATTTAATCACAACAACCAAAACAACAAAGTTTTATGTACCATCTTGTAGCACCTTATTTTTACGTTTTGTTTTACATATATTTGGGTATGCAATACTGGACATATTATGTGTTATTTTGATTGGGACATTGACCATGTAGGATATGTACATAAGGACCTCAATGTAAATTTTCCAAGGTTGTAAATAATTGCATAAATTCGAGTTAAGAATTGAAGGTGCCGCAATTGAAAAATAATCGACATCTTGGACACTAGACAAATGTTAAGGGATGGAGAACTAAGGAAAATGTTGATATCATATGGAAAATATAGATAAATGTTGATACATGGGTGGATGAGACAAATATGGAGAAACATCGACAATTAAAATACATATAAGACATGGACCATGGACAATTGGGACATGAACAATTAGGAAAAATGATGAAACATGGACATTTAAGACAAATTCTAGCACATGGGTAATTAAGACAAATATTGAAACTTGAATTTAGATAAATCTTGGAAAATAGACAACTTGGAAAGAGTTGTGACATGATGAAAATAATGAGAGATTGAGATATAATGAGCATGATAGGGCATCAAGTTGACTTACAAAGCTTATTGGGTAAGCCACCTCAATTTTAGTTTCATCAACATTTCAAAGCAATGTAGTGTGGTCACTTATGAGGGAGGATATTGAACATTGCATTAATTCATTGTGTTTTATATAAGTATCAAATATATCGAAGATTGTTCAAAAGATGGTTATGAGGAGCATAAATGGATTTAACACCATGACAATAGTAGAGGAAATTTGAACCCATGGGGTTAACGACCCTTTTCAATGTGTCATCCCATAAACTCACCACCACCTATGCATTACATATCTAAGTGTTAATCCTTTTGAGTGTTTTATTAAAAGGCACATGTGTCTGATGGAAGAATGAGGTATGTAATGTATAATTGATAGAGAATATTCTTATTTCTCCACTTTTTCATGACGTGAAAATGGTCTTCCATGATGCTAACCACCTCTAACTTACACCATTGTACACATGTGAGTCCTAGTATATGGTGTGGTGACTATTTGATGAGAAGTGTTTATTTTTTAATAAGCATAGAGGGTAGGACACGATAGTAAACTTGGATGCCTTTGTCATTATGGTGAAAATAGATAGTGTGTGGGTCAATAAATACCATCCAAAGTATCTAAGTGACAATCTAATGTCTTGAACTTTTCTTACCTACATTGGAGGACTTGTTTGAATGGATTTCAAAGGGACTATGTAGCAGAGAAGGAAAATAATTAATCTTGAGTGGTGATTGGATGAGAGGGAGAAGTTATGGTTGAGATGCATTGAGGCCCGTGCTTCAAGAGAGATAATGGTCCATTGTTAGTCTTTGCAGAGACCCATGCAAAGTGGTGTTCACTAAGTTTGAAATAAAACCTATATGTTTCCTTTCCAAATTATAAAATGGATTGGGATTGGAGTACATAGTAGATGCCTATGGCTATATGGTGATTTTCCCTTACACAACCACTTGAATTTTACTTAAATGTGAATTATATTCATGTTGATTTATGTATCAACATTTATATAATTATGTGTGTGCATGTGTAGTAAATCATGGTTTTTATGAAATATTTCAAGTTTATATGTAAATATTGAGCTCATGGACCTGATTAATTTTTTAGTCATTGCAGTTCTCTTCCAATATGGGAAACATATATTAGATGTTATTCCTCTCTTCTTTTCTTCTTCTAGTTACCTTTACATTCCAAGATCCTTCCCCAAACCTGTCTCCATCTTTAACTTCTTCACCTTCTCCCCCATCTCGATCTACAACTACACCTCCACCTCCAACCGCTCCATCTCCATATCCAACTACACCACCTCCTCCCTCATCTCCATCTCCAACTACAACTTCCTCATCTCCATGTCCAACTACCTCACCTCTTGCTTCAAATGCTTCGAATGGTGGGTCACATAGTGTTTCTCTTTCTATGGGAATGGATCACACTCTTCTTTCTACGGCTCTCTATGTCTTTTGGATGTTGTGAAGGAGAGTTCATTTGGATGTTGTGAAAGAGAGGTTTTTCCTATTGCATTAGGTTAGCAAAATAATAGGCCACATGACCAATCGTTTCTTGGTATATGAGTATATAAAAATTATTCTTTGAGTATTTCTTTTCATGATATAGTATCCCTTAATAATAAGAGTTCTTTGTGTGTGAGATGGCTCACCCTACCATGGGATACCAGATTACAAATTTTTTTCATGAATTTAGTTGCAGATATTTCTTTCTTGTGACTATCTTCCTTGACATAAGAATAATATAGTATGTTGGGATTTATATCTAATTATGGATCAAGTTTTATAACCAATGTCAAATAACATAGGCGAACGTGAAATATTCTTATCAAGCCTAAGACTTTATTTCAAAAATGGTTCTATCATATACTCCCTACAAGTGAGTGGTGAATCCAGTGAAGTGAAACAATACATAAGATTCTATAAATATATTGATATTATTCTTCATATTTATAACACTATCTGTTTTAATGATTACTTAAAATGTATTTCAAATATTGGATCTATGATATTGATGAGTCTATGTTTAGCTCTTATCATTTTCAATTTATTTATATATATAATTTTAAATTTATAGCTACCTGTAGTATTTTTTAGTAACTAATGGTTTTTATGTACATAAAATTTATGGAATTTTTTGTTATGTATTTTAAAGGTTTTTCACTCACATATAAATACTTTGAAAAAAAATATTGGAGGAAAAATGACAAATCTATACAATGTACAGTTAATCATGCCAAAATCAATATTAATAGCTCAATTAAATTAGGCTTCCCAAGAACTGATCAACAACATATTGTAATTCTCACAAAACTGTAAAGAAATAATAATCTTTGTGAGGGTATTATTAGCTAAGTTTATATTCTTAACACAAAATGATACCTTTTCCTTTTATTTTTCTCATCACATTTATTATGGGAAGAAATAAGATTTTGTAACAAAAGGTGTTAAAATTGGAAACTAGGGCCAAAATCCATGTGGGTCATCTTATTTATGGCAGCTGATATTCTTCTTGGATTCCTCTCATTGAGAGGTGTAGGATTGATCTAACGATCATCTGATTCCGACAAGTATTTATGGAGATATGAATTTATTTGTATTTACTTGACAAATTGTCAAGGTCGGCCAGCAGCGAAATGTGTGGCACACATGCTTAACATTTCATATAAATACAAGTGAGGTTGAGGCATTATTCCATCATCTCATCTCTCACATTGTTCTCTCCTTTATTGATTGGGTTTACATAGAAGGAGTAGCACACACACATGGGAAAGAAGAGGACGAAGTTGGAGGACGTAGGAAAGAAGGACACAAATCTGTTTGACTACGTTGACTTTGACCAGGGATGAAACAAGTCGTTTTGACCAGTGTTGACCTTTCAGGAGTACGGTTTTGGTGTGGCTACATCTCCTAGGCAGGTCGCAGATTTTGGCACAAAAACTAAGGCATTATAACCTCTGGTTTGACCAACGTTGACTGCCCTAGTTTGTGATAGCAGGTTGACTTCAGTTGAATGCAATTTGATTGGGTTTTTTGGACTGTTTATGGGATGCCTCTTCTTGCTGTTGGAGGCCTAGATGATCAGGAAATTGACCAAGCATATTGGAGGTCAATTTCATCATGTTTGACCAGATTTGAATTTCTTGTTTAGGGTTTGCTGCTGCTGTCCTAAAATTACAGATTTATGTATTTGCACTATTTCTCTCTTTGTTGAACTATCGAAGATTATAGAAGAATTGATCAAAGGTTTTCCCCACATTGGAGTTTTTCCCTAGCTAGCCACCACATCAGGTGTCTCTTGTCTTGGCTTGTTTTCTATCGATCTATTAATGTTCTATCTGCATTTTACTATATGTTAATGTGATTGCTAAACAGTGGCTAATAAGAAGAAATTGAAGTAAACTTCTCTAAGCATAGAACATACCATAAATCTAACATGGTATCAGAGTTGAGGTGAATACAAAACCCAAGCAGTCTGTTGAAGCAATCTTAAAGACTTCATGGGGTCCTCATCACACTTCCCTGCTGAAGACAAGCTCCATGAGAAGTTTGACTATCACGGATGGAAGATGTCTCTCGATCTGACATTGGAAGAGAAGGAAGTGTTGGACCATGTGAGAGGCAAAATCATTGAGCCTCCTCAAATGCATATGTTGCTACAAGGAACAAGTTGACTAGGGGTGAAGTCAAAGCAAATAAGATCATCCAGGACTCTATCGAAAAGTGTCTGGTGACCTACGTTTCTGAGCTTACCACCTCCAAGGAAATATATGATAGACTGGTAAGATTATTTAAAGTTAGTGATGCAAATCAAGTTTTGTTCCTTAAGAATAAGCTGAAGGAAATTAAGAAGGGAAAAGATGAGAGTATGCAAGCCTACTTCTTAAGGATAACCGAGATCAGGAATGATCTCCTATCAATTGGGGATGTCATTCCTAATAGGGAACTGAACATCACAACTCTCGGAGGGCTCCCATCTGAATGGAATATGTTCGGAACCACTCTTCTAAAAAATAATGTAATTCCAGGATTTGGGGAATTGATGGCAAGATGCATTCAAGAAGAAACAAGGATGGAAGAGCAGGAAATGCCTACACTTATAGGCAATCCTGCTGCATTCTCCTCTCATGCTAAAAGGAGAAATAACTCCCGGGAAAAATATAAGGGAAAGGCCAGACCGAAAGGTGGAAGGAAAGGAAGATGTTTCATTTTCAACAAAATTGGCCACTATGTGAGGGAATGTCCTGATAGAAAGGACACATCTCATGACGATGATCAAAATCACTCCAGGGGAAATTCCAACAACAAACAAAGGAAGGGCAAGTTCAATGGAAAAGAAAAGGAGAATGTCGGAAATCAAGGAAGTGGTCAACCCTCCAAGAAGGAAAGAAACTCCAGGTATGAATCTAATGTTGTTAACAATAAGCAAGATGAATATTATCTAATATGAGACCTCTCTACTACTTCTCCTATTGACTTATTGGGAAATTGGCTTATTGATAGTGGTGCCTCAAGGAACTTCACTTGTTACAAAGAAGATCTCTATAATCTGATAGAGAAGGATACCAACCTAGAAATTATTCTTGGGGACAATTCCAAATATCCCATGAAAGGCGTAGGGAATGTCTCTCTTCAATTGAATCAGGGTAATACAATTCATTTACAAGAAGTCTATATGTACCTGATCTAAAAAAGAACCTGGTGTCCATTTCGGAAATGGAAGACAAAGGCTACAAGGTGGCCTTCATCGATGGCAAGGTACATGTATGGAAAAATAATTTTAAAGATGCTTTCACTCTTGGGTTTCAGGTTGACTCTATATATCAAGTCGGAGGAAGTCCATTGGGTGTCATGTCTTGTGACACATCTCTTCAGTTTGAACTATGGCACTGGAGGTTTGCCCACCTTCATTATAAAGCTCTACCCAATGTGAGACAAATGGTGACAAGGATGCCCAAGTTTAACGCAGAGCAAGAAGGTGTATGTCCGAGATGTGCCGAAGGAAAGCTCAAAAGGGGACCATTCCCCTTAAGCCATAGCAATACCTCCGATATAATACAATTGGTTTACTCTGACATATCTAGTATGATTCCCGTGAACTCCTTGGGAGGATATTTATATTACCTCACTTTTACATATGATTATTCTCGCAAGACTTGGATATACTTCTTGAAAAATAAGGATGAAGTGTTCTCCAGGTTTGGTCACTTCAAAGCCTTGATCGAGAATCAAACTGAGAAGAAGATCAAGATCTTAAGGACTGATAATGGGACCGACTATGAATCCAATGAGTTCCGTGAATTCTGTAAGGAAGCTGGCATTAAGAGGGAGACCACAACACCATACAATCCTTAGAAAAATGGTGTGGCAGAAAGGAAGAATCGTACGATTACGGAAGTTGTTCGTTCCATGCTTCATGATCAAAGGCTTCCGAAGTTTCTATGGGCTAAAGCTACAAATACCATCGTATATGTTCAAAACCGATGCCCTCATCAAGAATTAGATTCCAAGACTCCCGAAGAGATGTTCACTGGTAAGAAACCTGATGTAACTCATTTTAGAATTTTTGGAAGTCCTGTTTATTTTCATGTGCTGAAAGCGAAAAGGAATAAATTGGGTGCATCTGGAAAGAAGGGAATCTTCGTGGGCTATAACAAAAATACTAAAGGCTATAGAATCTATGTGGCTGGTCAAAGAGAAGTTGAGATTAGCCATGATGTCACCTTTGACAAAGATATGGCTCTTAGCAAAGTTGACAATCTTCCTATACTATGGAAATCTAGAGAAGTTGACACCAACAAACTGGAGGAAAAGCAAGATGAAAAATGGGTGAAGTGGAAGAACCCATGGACCCTATCCCCCTCCGCAAGAGCCTTCCTCTTCTAAGAGGAGGCCCTCATGGCTTAGGGCGATACTTGATGATGCTGAAGGACACATTGCACCCAGAAGGACTTTCCGGGAAAGCAAGAAGCCAACCAGGTATCATGGATACTTAACTATTACGAGCACGATCATTCAAAATGAGCCCTCGTCATTCACTGAATTTGTGAAGCATCAAGTATGGAAGGATGCTATGACTAAGGAATATGACTCCATCATGAAGAACGATGCTTGGGATGTGGTCTGTAGACCCCAGGACAAAATTGTTTTCACTTCAAAATGGCTTTACAAGATAAAGCATGGACCTGATGGAAGTGATGAAAAGTATAAGGCTCGTTTTGCCGCTCATGGCTTCTCTCAAAAGGAAGGAATAGACTATGATGAGATATTTGCACCTATTGCCCGGTATACCACCATCTGATCGATCATATCCCTTGCTACTTTGCAAGGATGGAACCTACATCAGATGGATGTCAAGACCGCGTTTTTGCATGGTGCGATCAAAGAGGAATTCTATGTGGAACAACCCAAAGGATTTGAGATTCATGATCGAGAATATTGCATATGCAGGTTGAAGAAAGATCTCTATGGGCTGAAGCAAGCACCCTGAGCTTGGTATGAGAGAATTGATAGCTACTTGATGAAGTTTGGATTCACTAGGAGTGAAGCCAACCCTAACCTTTACTTTAAGGTTGAAGATGATAAACCTCTCATACTGGTGTTGTATGTTGACGACCTCTTTCTGACAGGTGCAGACCCTCTCATTCACAAATGTAAGAGGGAGTTGGCTTCCAAGTTTGAGATGAAGGACCTAGGACTGATGCACTATTTCCTAGGACTGGAAGTCTGGTAGAAGCCAGGGGAGATTTTCCTATCTCAAGGAAAATATGTGGTGAAGATATTGGAGAGATTCGGTATGGTGGACTGCAAGCATGTGACTACCCTGATGGAGCTTGACTTTAAGAATTTAAGCGGTAGTGCTGTTGTACCTGTTTTGCAAAATGCTACCGAGTATCGTCAACTCATCAAAGCATTGATGTTCTTGGTGAACTCCTGTTTGGATATATGTTTTGCAGTCAACACGTTGAGTCAACATATGGTTGAGCCTCACAACACACATTGGATTGGTGCCAAGAATCTATTGAGATACCTTCATGGCACAATCACTCATGGGTTGAGATACACTGCCGAAGATGTGAGACTACATGGATATACCGATGTTGATTGGGCAGGCAGTGTGGTGGAGCGAAAGAGCACTTCTGGGTGTTGTTTCTCTTTGGGATCTGCCTCAATATCCTAGATGAGCAAGAAGTAGATGTCGGTGGCTTTGAGCACCACTAAGGTAGAGTACATTGTTGCGAGTATGGTCTCTTGTGAGGCTGTTTGGTTGTGGAAGCTCTTTAGTGAGTTGTTTGGATTTAAATTGGATACTATCGTGATTCTGTGTGACAACCAAAGCAGGATTCGTTTATCAGAGAATCCCATATTTCATGATCGCTCCAAGCATATTGATATCAAGTACCACTATATCTGGGATATGGTGCAATGGGGAGCAATAAGGCTCCAACATATTGGTACAGATGAGCAGGTCACCGAGATTCTAACGAAGCCCCTGGGAAAGGTCAAATTATTCACTTTTCGAGAATGACTTGGAGTCTTTGAGAGACCCTCTTATGAGGGTCCTTCATGATGGATGCACTGAGGTTTGGGAGCTCTGAGGGGCGTGGGGTACTTCTTGGAGCAACATGCAACCATAGAGTGACTCACCCTCCCCTAATAGTGCACTATGTATAGGGTGAAAGGTTCAACCTTCCCCTATGATACCCCATGGCGACTTAGGGATAGGATGATTGGTTATCCTATCGAGGCAGCCTACCCATGCAGTTTAGGACTTATGGGAAGTACCTCTCATCTAATCAATGAGCAGGGAAATGGAGTTAGGGACTATAATAGTACTATCGATGGATGCATTGTTGTATCTATTGTACTCCCTATGCTAGGATGACCTCCATTGATCTGGGATTAGTAAGAGTGGTTTGACACACTCTCTGGGACTAACTTCGGGTCAGTGGAGGATGGTATGATACATCCTCGATCATTTCTTCTTCTTCATAGTTCAGCAGAACAGAGCAGAGTCGAGCAGTGCATTTGATGGTAGAGATAGTACCGATGGTCAGATGGATTAGCTGATGGAGTTATCCCTAGTTGAAAGGGAGTGTTAAAATTGGCAACTAGTGACAAACTCCATGTGGGTCATCTTATTTATGGTAGCTGATATTTTTCTTGGATTCCTCTCGTCGAGAGGTGTAGGACAAGTACTTATGGAGATATGAATTTATTTGTATTTACTTGACAAATTGTCAAGGTCAACCAACAGCTAAATGTGTGGCACACATGCTCAGTGTTTCATATAAATACAAGTGAGGTTGAGGCATTATTCCATCATCTCATCTCTCACATTCTTCTCTCCTTTATTGATTGGGTTTACACATAAGGAGTAGCACACACACTTGGGAAAGAAGAGGACGAAGTTGGAGGACGCAGAAGGACGCAGGAAAGAAGGACACAGGAAAGAAGGACATCGATCTGTTTGACTGCGTTGACTTTGACCAGGGCTATAGCAAGTCATTTTGACCACTGTTGACCAAGTGTTGACCTTTCAGGAGTGCAACTTTGGTTTGGCTGCCTCTCCTAGGCACGCCACAGATTTTGGCACACAAACCGAGGCATTCTGACCTCTGGTTTGACCAGTGTTGATTGCCCTAGTTTGTGGCAACAAGTTGACTTCAGTTGACTGGGTTTTTCAGACTGTTTATGGGTTGCCTCTTCTTGCTGTTGGAGGCCTAGATGACTAGGAAATTGACCAAGCATATTGGAGATCAATTTCATCTTGTTTGACTAAATTTGACTTTGATGTTTAGGGTTTGTTGCTGTTGTCCTAAAATTACATATTTATGTATTTGTACGATTTTTCTCTCTGTTAAACTATCGACGATTATAGAATAATTGATCAAAGGGTTTCCCCACATTGGGGTTTGTCCCTGGCTAGCCGCCACATCTGGTGTCTCTTGTCTTGGCTTGTTTTCTGTCAATCTATTAATGTTCTATCTGCATTTTACTATATGTTAATATGATTGCTAAACAGTGGCTAATAAGAAGAAATTGAAGTAAACTGCTTTAAGCATAGAACATACCATAAATCTAACAAAAGGGAATTCTACTTTTACAACTCTGTACACAAGATGTATTCCTCCCACCAATAACGTTCTTAAAACTTACATCAAATCAAAAAATGTAAACAAGTCCAGTGGACTAATCACATCATATTGTAGATTTAGTAGAGAAACAAGGCCCTTTTCAATGTGTCATCCCATGAACTCACCACCACCTTTATGTTATATATCCAAGTAATAACCATTTTGAGTGCATTTTTAAAGGAACATGGCTCTCATGGAAGAATGAGGTATGTAATGTATAATTGAAAGAGAATATTCTTATTTCTCCACTTATTCATGATGTGAAAATGGTCTTCCATGATAGTAACCACCTCTAACTTACACCATTGTATGCTTGTGAGTCCCAGTAGATGGTTTGGTGACTATTTGATGAGGAGGATTTATTTTGTAAGAATTAGAGAGGATGGGACAAGATAGTAAACTTGGATGCCATTATGACTATGGTGAAAATATATTTTGTGTGGGTCAATAACTGCCATCTGAAGTCTTTAAGTGATAGGCCAATGCCTTGGAATTTTCTTATATACATTGGAGGACTTTCCTAAATGGTTTTCAAAGGAACTATGTAGTATAGAAGGAAAATGGTTGAGCTTGTGTGGTGATTGGCTAAGAGGGAGAATTTATGGTTGACATGCTTTGAGGCTTATGCTTCAATAGACATAGTGGTGCATTATTAGTTTTGGAAGAGCACAGTGCAAAGTGGTGTTCATTAAGTTTGAAATAAATCCTACATGTTTCATTTTCCTTTGTTGAATTATAACTTGGATTGGGGTTAGAGTACTTTCGTAGTGGCTATAACCACCCTCCAAAATTTTGCCTTAGCTTCATTTTGGAGCCTCCCTACCAACTTTTAGTAGCAGCTTATCTTGCTTCGTCAAGTTCACAAGATTCAGTTTTTTCCTTGCACAAAGGCAGCCTGTCGATCACAGCTCAATGCATTCCCCTCATAGGCTGATCACCTGAACTTGGTCGAGCTGTAGGCTGAGTAGCTCCCTCAAGAAATTGCGCAATTCTGGAGGGCAACCAACAGTCCATCCAAAAATTGCACAATCCTGACTGGAAGCTTGCTGGGCTCCAGAATTGCGCAATTCTGCCAGTCAACCCTCACAGAGAAAATTAAGCAATTTTCCCCAGCAGGGCTGCTCAGTCCAAAATTTGTGCAAATCAGGGCAACAATCAGCTACTCTGCCTAGAAATTTCACAAATCTCCTGGGCATCCAGCCCAACTCCCAGCCAAAAATAAGCATTTTCTCCCAGCAGCTGAGCAGTCTCTTGCATGTGCAGCTGAGTTGACCAGTTCCCTCCAGGACTGAGAAAAATTGACTTACATCCATGGGTTGTTTCTCCCAAGGCAGCATGCAAAGGCATCCCTTGTTTCAGGGATCTATGTTTAGCAGTTGGAGGTTACATGAAAGGATCATTTCAGAAACCTCCCACCAAGTGTCACTTTCCCTATATTTGTGGCATGGACGTCACAACCTTGATGTTATCAAAACTCATGTTCTAAACATTGTAGATATCATTCCTCACATCAAACCTTGCTGCTTTGACATCCCACATCACATCTAGGAGCAGTCGGCACATTCAACTCACCTATTTTGGGGTAAGATCGCTTCCCATGCCTTGTGTTGCATTTCTGTCACTCTTTATGTTTTCACTTGTGTGAGTACCGTTTGCTTGATTTATTTGAATGCTTGCTATCATTTACATGTATACTAGCATTTCCTAACACTGTTTCAGTTTTTGTTGCTATCTCACTGTTGTCGCATGCATTAAACTATTTTGCACGAACAGTCGTCGATTCAGTGAATCGCTTCATCCACATGCATGTTGATCTATTTACTGAATCTTTCATTCATGTTTGCATGCACTTTCAAACACTTCTACTATCACTTAGTGTCACCATGCATTCACTGTCACATTTTCTTTCAGTTTCCCGTCGGCGAGTCTGGGCAGCCTTGGGCTAGAATTTGCGTCACCAAGAGCTTCACCAAGACAACATTGCGCAATATTGAGAGGGAAGCCTCTATCTTCCTCTCAGGAAATATGCATCTCTGCCCAGGCGCTGTCCTCCAGGATTGTTTTGCACATTTCTGAGAGACAGTGACTGCTGGCCCATAAAGTTGCGCAATGTAGTCACTGAGCTTGCAGCCAATTCCAACTGAGATTGCACATTGCACAATTCCAACAGCCAACAGCCAAACTGGACTATGCATTACGCATTTCCAGTAGTCAGTTAATCTCCCAGCAGCCCAGACTGTGCCTTGTGCAGTCTTGGCAGTTAGTCTGCTGACCTCCCAGCCAAAATTGTGCAATCTTCATGATGAGTCACACAGGTATGTTGCAAATCAGTTCTCAAGTTCATTTTGGTTTGCGACTGAAAAATTGCTTGCCATGAGTGTTTCCATGTCTCCAAGTATTGCAGGTGTTCATTTGCCTCTCTGCAGTGCAGGTATAATGGTTTCCAAGAGAGCAGAGTCGAAGACACTGTTTAGAGCACACCTGGAGATGCAGTTGATCAAATGTCTATGAGCTTGCCTACTCACAAAGATATCAAGTTTTTCATAGACAAGGACATCAAGATATGATAGCAGAAGCATCACAACGAGTAGCATCGTGAACAACAGCTGGAGGCAACATACCGCTTATTGGCATTATGACACAGGTGTTGTCCTTGATGGCAACTCTCTCAGATGACAAATCACAATTCAGCAGGTTAACAGCTTAGAGTTACAGATCACACTTCATAGAATGAAGAAAGAGAGGTATGTGTAGGTTCACCATTGGCCAAGCCACGTATACACACGGGTTAACTGTATACAAGTTGCGTATACCTACACATGCACTTTCACAAAAGGAAAAGCGCGTATACCTTGGAAAACTAAGTTCTGGTCTGAAGTATTTGGTCCATGGTATTTTGATCCATGGTATTGGTCCAAGGTATTGGGTCCGAGGTATTGACCCTAGGTATTTGATCCAAGATATTGGTCCTAAGTGGTTTTGGTCCATGGTATTGAGAAAGGCTTAAAACTATTAAAGGAGGAGAAGATCATTAGGCCAAAATACTCAAGAATTGAATATCTGATGAAGATTGAGATCTAGTATGCAGGTTATTGGGTTATGGTGCATTGTTGGATCTGAACCAAGGAGGAACCTTAGTGGTTGATGGAGGATAAGATCTAATGATGGATCGGGATCTTAAGGCATAAATTGAACTATCATTATGCGTTTTTGCTCATGAATATTCTACATCTAAACACTGACACATATATTATTCTGTAAATGACATGATCTAGGTATAACTGAAGTTTGGTATAGCTGCAGAATTATGAATTAATATTTGCAGATGTATACGCTGGTTGGCTTTGAGGAAAGCGCGTATACACATAGGTTCGGCACAAGAAAGTAGCGTATACCTTATAATCTATGTTTTAGTTGTTGTTGTTTGTTGTTGCAGTGTTCTGGGTTTTGGCTTGGGTTCTGGTTACTGTATTCTGGTGACAGCATTCTGAAAGATCAGATTGATGGGTTTTCAAAGTGATTGATTGACTTGGTTGTGGTTGGTTCAATAGGAGGTTGGTTGATGCAGATATACTTGATGATTGAATGATGTTGTTGATGGATCCAGTCTAAAAATTTATGAAACGTGGTCCCTGGAAGAAAGGAGAAGGTTGTAGCCTTCTGTAGGTTGGCACCTACGTACTAGTAAACATATCAGCTAGTACAAGAGCTAGGGGGTTGTAGCTCCCTTCCAGTAGAAGTTGGAGAACGAGAGAAGGTTGTAGCCTTTTGCAGGTAGAAGCCTGCGTACTGGTATAAGGCTGCACCAGTACAAAAATTGTAAACATAATTTTCTTATTATTAAAAGAAGACAGAGACAATTGCAGTAGGTGGTTTTCACCCACATTGGGTTTCCACCTTATATCTTGGTGTTTATGTGTGTTGCTTATGTGTGATGCTTTATTATGCTTTTACTGCACTGTCTAATGAATTGTTGATATACTGATTAAAGTTCACTACATGATAATTTGGGTAAATCAAAATATCTCTGCATATACACTGGTTTCATTAAGTATAGTTGCGTATACATGCTAGTTCACTAAGCTAAAGTAGCGTATACAAATAGTTTTTTGAAAATTAAATTATTGATCTAATAATACTAATTCAGCCCCCCCTCTCAGTATTATTTCCAACAATTAGTATCAGAGCAGGTCCTTCAGAAGAAGCTTGATCGCTTAAAGGAAGATCCATCATCATGAGTAATCAAGAAAGCAGGGGATCCATCAGACCGCCAATATTTGACAGGAGAAACTTTGTTTATTGGAAGGTAAGAACCATAGTCTATCTTCAATCTCTTGGAACAAATGTCTGGAAATCATGGAAGGAGGATATACATTTCCATCAGCAATTCCTACAGATGCGTAAGGTAAAAAGCAATATGAAACCAATGTCAAGGCTGTTAATAAATTATTGGGAAGTATGTCACAATCAAAGTTTGTCAAAGTTATGTAGCTCAAATCCACCAAAGAAATATGGGACAAAATCATTCTAAGCTACGAGGGAGACTCTCTGGTAAAACGTGCTAAACTACAAACTCTCAGAATTCAATATGAAACTCTCAAGATGCACAATGATGAAAGTATAGCTAGTTACTTCTTACGTATAGATGAGATTGTCAATTGCATGAAGAATCTGGGTGAAGAGATAAAGGAAGTTACTTTAGTTGAAAAGGTTTTAAGATCCTTGTCTGCTAAGTTTGAATCAAAAGTATCTGCCATAGAAGAAAAGCAGGATCTACAGACTATTACTATGACACAACTGCACGGAATCTTAACTGCCTTTGAGATGAGAAAAGGAGGTCCATCAGATATGAGAGAAGCCGCATTTAAAGCTTCAGCAAAAGGAAAAGAAGAACTCAATGAATCAGGACATATTTCAGAAGGAGAAGAAGAAGCAAACTTTGTCAAGAACCTTCAATGGGGTTCCGGAAGATTCAGAGGTAAACTACCTTTCAAATGTTTTGCCTGTGGTAGAGTCAGTCATTATGGTGCCAAATGTCCTCATAAAGACAAATATGATAAAGGGAAGGAATCTGCAAAATGGAATTGAAAACAAACTATAAGTAAAAAGAGCTACTATACTCATGAAGATAGAGATGGTTTATCCAATAGTGATGAAGATGAAAATAGTAATGACTATAGAATTTTGATGGCTTATGAAGATGATGACTTTTTGGATGCTTTAGATGAATATGACCTTTATGAAGAAATCTGTAAATTCAAAATCTATTTAGAAGAAAAGAATATGATTATAGATACCTTGACATACCAACTTGCTGAAGAGAAAAACACAATGAAAAACTAGAATGTGAAATTGTGGGTTTAAGAAAGGATCTTGAGAAAACAAAAGCTCTCAATCTTAGATTTGCTAAAGGATCAGAAACCTTAAATGAAATTATTAAAGTGCAACATTCTCCTCTGATAAAGACAGGTCTTGGATATACTAAATAAGCATCTCAAGCACAGAAGCCGTCAACCTCCACTAAAATCTATCTTGATGCAACAACGAGCAGTGAACAGTTTGACAATCGTTAGCAAAGGCATAAAGCAGACCACCAGGTAAAACAGGCTCAATTTACTTCAAGGATGAACATAAGCCACAACCAACCTCAGGTAAATCGTACTCAATTTGCTTCAAATATGAATATCAATAGAAACTACAATCACCAGGTCAGTAGATTCGATAATCGTAGGAACTTCTTTAATGGTCAATGTTTCTCATGTCATAATTTTGGACACAAAGCTGCACAATGTGTTGTTTATAAAACCATCATGAATAGAGAAGCACGAAATCAAAGGAATGTGACAGGGATCAAGAAAAGTTCCTATAATAACTTTTCTCTGCTTGAAAATGAAGTAGAATTCTCAATCTGTAACAACTTTGGCCATAAAGAATCTGAATGCAAGAGAAAATTTTTGCAAATATCTGAAAAGGAGAAAACTCCATTAAATCCCAAAATATGGAGAAAGAAAGAACCACAAACAGAAAGATGTGGTATAGCCCTGTATGCAGAAGGACAAAAGAACGAGTGGTACATCGACAGTGGAAGCTCAAAACACATGACAGGTGACAGAGAAAAACTACACTCATATAATGCCTTAGAAAAGGAAAAGAGTGTCTCATTTGGAAATGACACTCCTATTGTCATAAGAGGTAAAGGCTCTGTTTTCTTGAAAGAAAAAGTTAAAGCTGGGAATGTTATGTATGTAGATGGCTTAAAGCATAACCTGTTGAGTGTGAGTCAAATGTGTGATCAAGGAAATGAAGTAGTGTTTCGATCAAATGGATGTGTTGTTTGTGAGCTTGATACAGGAGAAACCGTGATTAAAGGTACAAGAACTCCAAACAACCTATACATACTCAAGGGAGGACAACAACAATACTATTTAAGAAAAATGATGAAAACTGGCTATGGCACAGAAGATTGGGCCATCTAAGCTTTTCTCAGATAAGAAAAGCATGTAGATTCCAGCCTGTTCGTGATCTTCCAAATATCAACATTCTTGAAAATACGATATGAAAATCATGTCAATTCGCTAAGAAAACCAGATCTCAATTAATCGAAAAGGAAGGGTCAGCTAGTAAGCCTCTTGAACTTGTTCATACTGATTTATGTGGACCATCAAGGAAAAAGTCACCTCGTGGAGAAGAATAATTTATATTGTTCATTGATAATTTTTCCAGAATGTGTTTGATAGGTCTTCTAAAGCATAAAGATGAAGCATCTAAAAAGTTCAAAGCCTTCAAAGCTTTGGTTGAAAATGAATCAGATCGCAAAATCAAATGCCTCAGATCTGATCGAGGAGGGGAATTTACCTTAGATGAATTCTTTGACTTCTATGAACAACATGGAATAAAAAGACAGTTCTCCACTGCAAGGACTCCTCAGCAAAATGGAGTGGTAGAAAGGATGAACAGAACTGTTCAACAAATGGCTCGTGCTATGCTATATGAATCTGGAACTCCTACAACCTTTTGGGGTGAAGCTCTATTCGTCGCCATCACTATTCTCAACCAAGCAAATGTTCGGGTAAACAACACTCAAACTCGACATGAAATTTGGTATGGTAAAACTCCTACTGTAAAGTACTTCAAAGTTTTTGGAAGCAAATGTTACATCAAAATGACTGAAGAAAATCTTCGTAAGTTTGAACCTAGAGCAGATGAAGGTATTCTTCTTAACTACTCTTCCTGAAGTAAAGGATATAAATGTTATAATAAAAGACTTGGGAAAATTATTGAAAGTATTGATGTTGTGGTTGATGAAGCATGCAAAAATCCAAAACAGATAAAAACCGACGATTATGACAATGAAGAAGATGAGGATCATTTTCCCACATCAAATCACACTGATTCTGAAGAATAAACCAATGAAACACCAGAAGAAGAGATAACGATAGAAGAAAAGACTTCGTCCAGGTATGTTCACAAAAATCATCCAGAAACTCAAATTGTAGGGGAAAAAGGGGCAGGTGTGCAGACAAGAAGAACCATTGCCGAAGCTTCAAGCTATCTAGCATTATTATCCTCCACTGAACCTCAAAATGTAAATGAAGCATGCAGAGATGAATGTTGGGTCAAGGCCATGAATGAAGAACTTGAGCAAATTGAAAAGAATAATACTTGGGAATTAGTTCCTAGACCTCATGATAAGAATATCATAGGAACCAAATGGAGAAGTTATCAGAAACAAGGCTAGACTTGTTTGCAAAGGATACACTCAACAAGAAGGTATAGATTTTGAAGAAACTTTTGCACCTGTTTCTAGACTTGAAGCCATAAGAATGTTTCTATCTCTTTCTAGTTTTCAGAAATTCAAAGTATATCAAATGGATGTAAAATCTTCCTTTCTTAATGGAGACTTAGAAGAAGAAGTCTATATTGAACATCCAGAAGGATTCATTTTTGGAAATGATGCAAAACTTGTATGCAAACTTAGAGAGGCTCTCTATGGTCTAAAATAGGCTCCAAGGGCATGGTATTACCATCTTCACAAATATCTCCACCAACAAGGTTTTTCAAAGGGATCAGCAGATAGCAATCTATATGCAAAGATTGACACTGGTAAATTGCTAATAATTGTTGTTTATGTTGATGATATCATTTTTGGTAGAAATGAAGAATCCATGAGTCAGAAGTTTGCGTTAGTAATGCAGCAAGAATTTGAAATGTCCTTTCTTGGTGAGCTCACCTACTCTCTTGGTCTACGAGTTCAGCAAAATAAAGATGGTATTTTTCTCTCACAAACAAAATACCTCAAACAAATCCTGAAAAAGTATGGCATGGATGATTCTAAAACAATATGTACCCCAATGGTAACAGGATGCAATATCAACTCAAATGATGAATCAGCAGTGGTGCATCGACCAACTTACAGATCCATGATTAGCAGTTTGCTTTATCTAACAGGTACCCGACCGGACATCATGCATGCAGTAGGAATAGTTGGAAGATTCCAAGCAAATCCAAAGGAATCACACCTTCAGGCAGTCAAAAGGATCTTCAAATATCTTCAAGGAACACAGAACTTTGGTTCATGGTATCCTAAAGATACAGATCTTACACTTCATGCATATACAAATGCAGATTGGGCAGGAAGTGTTGATGACAGAAAAGGCACTAGTGGTGGTGAATTTTATATGGGTTCCAGGTTAGTGTCTTGGTTCAGCAAGAAACAAAGCTCAATTTCATTATCTACAGCTGAAGTAGAATACGTGGCTGCTGCATCTTGTTGCACACAACTACTTTGGATGATGCAAACCTTGCAAGACATTCAGATCACATGTACTCCACTCATCTCCATTCTATGTGATAATACAAGTGCCATCAGTATTTCAAAAAATCTAGTCATGCACTCCAAGACCAAGCACATACCCATCAAATATCATTTTCTACGTGAACAAGTGCTTGAACAAAAGGTCAAATTGGAGTATGTTCCCTCCAAAGAACAAGTTGCTAATATATTCACTAAACCACTACCCAGAAAGACATTTGAATATCTCAGACAAAAGCTGGGAGTAGTTGCTGCATCATCCTACTGTTATATCCTATATTCTTCAGAGAAAGGTGGTTATACGCGAGTTGCATGAAGCGTAGTCGCATATATACGTTGGTTTCTGTAGGTACAGTCGCGTATATGTTGGTTTGAGGAAAAGAAGTGGGCCAAACTCAGGAGAAAGGGGTCTAATATGGTTCAGTAAATTATCTGCTTAGCTTGATGATGGTTACAATCTGTTGATGACATATGGAAATATGTTGGCTCTCATAAGTTGTTGACAAATTGATGTATATCTAATTGATGATGATGTCTTGATAACTCTTCTAATATATGAAATGATCAAATCTGAGTGTGAACATCTGGCATGTCAGGTTCAGGGGGAGCATATGCTTCTAATAATGCATTGTTAGCATTATCTTAGAAGATCTTGGTACAGATTCTCATAGTTGTTTTTCAGGTGGAACAGGTTCAGGGGGAGAACATGGTTGCTGATATGGATGCTGATTGAAAAATGCTGCTGACGACAGTTGTTGATGACTATCATGGTCTTGTTTAAGATATTTGGTCTTTGTTATATATATCTTTTAATTTAACGGTCATGAAAAAGACCTAATTTGTAACCCCATTATGCATGGGATGGATGATGTAATGTTTCCTGTTTTTGACATGTATAAACAATTGATATATCCCCACTTGGTTGGGTGGATGAGTCAAATTTGATATATCCCCACTTGGTTGGGAGATGGATGCATGTATGAGTCATTGATGATAGGAAGGTCATTTGTGATGTATGTATAGAGTCATGTTCTTCTTTTAGAACATCTTTTTGTAGACCTTGCTTATGCTCAGGGGGAGCATGGACTCGATCATGGGAGCTCAATCAACACACTTCAACTTATCAAAGAATTCACCATGCACTCAGGGGGAGCATGACCCTTTGCCCTTGATGTCAAAGGGGGAGAGTGACTTGGTGTGGTTGTTGCCATCAAGTCCAAAGGGGGAGATTGTTGGTATTATGACACAGGTTTTGTCCTTGATGGAAACTCTCTCAGATGATAGATCACAATTCAGCAGGTTAACAGCTCAGAGTTATAGATCAGACTTCACAAAATGAAGAAAGAGAGGTATATGCAGGTTTACCATTGGCCAAGCCGTGTATACACGCGGGTTAAATGTATACAAGTCGCGTATACGTACACACACACTTTCACAAAAGGAAAAGCGTGTATACCTTGGAAAACTAAGTTTTGGTCCAAAGTATTTGGTCCATGGTATTGGTCCAAGGTATCGGGTCCAAGGTATTGACCCTAGGTATTTGATCCAAGGTATTGGTCCTAAGTGGTTTTGGTCCATGGTATTGAGAAATGCCTAAAATTATAAAAGGAGGAGAAGATCATTAGGCCAAAATACTCAAGAATTGAATATCTGATGAAGAGGGAGATCTAGTATGCAGGTTATTAGGTTATGGTGCATTGCTGGATCTGAACCAAGGAGGAACCTTAGCGGTTGATGGAGGATAAGATCTAATGATGGATCGGGATCTTAAGGTGTAAAGTGAACTATCATTATGTGTTTTTTCTCATGAATATTCTAGATCTGAATACTGACACATATATTATTCTGTAAATGACATGATCTGGTTATAACTGAAGTCTAGTATAGCTGCAGAATTATGAATTAATATTTGCAAATGTATACGCTGGTTGGCTTTGAGGAAAGCGCGTATACACGCAGGTTCGACACAAGAAAGAAGCGTATACTTTATAATCTATGTTTTAGTTGCTGTTGTTTGTTGTTGCAGTGTTCTAGGTTTTGGTTACTGTATTCTAGTGACAACATTCTGAAAGATCAGATTGATGGGTTGTCAAAGTGATTGATTGACTTGGTTGTGGTTGGTTCAATAGGAGATTGGTTGATGCAGATATACTTGATGATTGAATGATGTTGTTGATGGATCCAGTCTGAAAATTTATGAAACGTGGTCCCTGGAAGAAAGGAGAAGGTTGTAGCCTTCTGTAGGCTGGCACCTACGTACTAGTAAACATATCAGCTAGTACAAGAGCTAGGGGGTTGTAGCTCCCTTCTAGTAGAAGATAGAGAATGAGAGAAGGTTGTAGCCTTCTGCATGTAGAATCCTGTGTACTGGTATAAGGCTGCACCAATACAAAAATTGTAAACAGAATTCTCTTATTATTAAAAGAAGACAGAGACGATTGCAATAGGTGGTTTTCACCCACATTGGGTTTCCACCTTATATCTTGGTGTTTATGTGTGTTGCTTATGTGTGCTGATTTATTTTGCTTTTATTGCATTGTCTAATGAATCACTGATATATTGATTAAAGTTCACTACATGATAATTTGGGTAAATCAAAATATCTCTACATATACGCTGGTTTCATTAAGTATAGTTGCGTAGACATGCTAGTTCACTGAGCTGAAGTAGCATATATAAATCAGTTTTTGAAAATTAAATTATTGATCTAATAATACTGATTCACCCCCCCTCTCAGTATTATTTCCAACAACCGAATGCAACGAATGCAATGAATGCAACGAATGCAAGAGGAAGGTTTTTAACAAAACAGAGGTAGAACAAAGTTTCAAGCTCAAGCAGATCCACTGATGATGAAAGAAACTTTGGAGACTCAGGCTATGAGGTAACGACACGACATGAAGATCGCTCAAAGACAGAGAATGGAACAAAGAAGGAGTTGCATATGTTGAAGCAACAACTCAGGGAAGAACATGAAGCTGCACAGAGATATGAATGAGTTGCAATAGGAACAAGAACAACAGTGTGCGCAACATGCACTCATGGATGAAACTGTGCCTGTACATGTTAAAGATCCATCCCAGCAACTGGCATGGAGCAGACATGGTCAGCAGTGTTGTTAATCACTTACAAGGGATTCAATAGCATGCATGTCATTATACGCATGCATGCGATCCAACCCATTCAGCACACTCACCAAGGCGAAGACAAGAAGCAAGTCCAACTGGAGCTAAACATGTATTTCGGCAAGTTGATGCGCATGACCACCAGCACACACTTGAAGATCAACACGGACACTATGCATTAGTGTGTTGTCGATTCAACCACACCTAAGAAGACCATGCACATGTTAGCAAACGAGTTGGATGAAGGAGCTAAACCAATGCATCGGTTGCAACGGAGGAAAGAGTTTTCTTTAACAAGATGTCACCATGGGGTGCATGCACACCATCATGGATAACCAAGCTTGGCATCAGCTCACCACCTTCACCATCACAAGCATGTCAAAGAGTTGGTCTCACCTCAACGGACCGAGTGTTAGTGATGTATTGCATGGCTTGCTCAAGCCATTTTGTCTCACATGAGCACATGTGCATTGTAATGTAACGTCATGTCAAGTGGAAGTTCAAGTGTCAATAGTTGGATGTAACAATCATAGAGTAGATGAATGGTCATGAGAGTAGATGAACTGTCACAAAGGGGAATGTCAAGCATTACCCCACCCTTTGCTATAAATAGAACCTCATAACTCATTGTATAGGCTTTTGGTCAGCCATGCTTCTAATAAGACTATCTTGGAGAGAGCTTGTGCAGTATTGTAACGCGCCTTGGCTTCTCCACTGCGCAGAGCTAGTACATCTCTTTGGAGGAGCAGGCAGATGTGGATGTAACGTTCCACTGTTGGGGCTAGTAGGTGTACATGGAGGTATTGTATGACTGAAACTTACACTTCTTTATATAATAAGAGCCAGCATGTTTCATGCATTGTATTGTATTCCAGCTGTCTTGTTTACTCTAAATGGCATATGTGTTTGCTTTCTTACGCACACATGTATGGACTGTTTTGTATGAGCATGTATGAATCTTTCTAAAATGTGTTGGTTGGTTTAGCCATCACTTTGGGTTGCCAACTAACTTTCTTTCTAGCTTGTGATGCATCTTTGCTCATGTGTTCCCTTCCCATTCGAGTATTGTTACAGGTTGCCAAGGGGTGCACTCATCTCAA